>CM051244.1:63106763-63706763 GCA_027917425.1 Gastrophryne carolinensis | reverse complement strand
ATAAAACCTGTGTGTCCCTGGATCTCTGTGTGATGTCATCACCCACATTCATAAAGTGCAACTGTCACAGCAATAAATGTCGTCCCTGGAGAGGGACCGTAGCTGGAGGTAATGTCTGTGCCCTCCTGGCACCGAAATCCCAAGAGACCCGCAGCCCAGAGAGACAGGTACCTTTATGACGAGGAGACATTGTGCATCTGACTCACAGGGGTCACCCTGCGGATAGAGGGGCATTATGATGTCATAGGTGAGACGCATACATTGTATCACACATGGCTCACCTTGGAGTCTCCGGCTGTAAATCTCCACAATCCTGAAAAACAGAGGGGACAGTGTTACTGATCCTGTGACCCAAGTGACAGGCATAACACATAGCAATAATATAATAAAAACACAATAATATATTATTTTATATACTGTATATAATACATTATTTATACTGAATGTTTGTAAGGGCCAGGCTCTCTCCTGCTGTATCTTGTAGCCAGAATGTAACACTGCATTTATAATATGTCTATGTGCTGCTGTATGCTCTACCCTCCCTATAATCACTACTGTTAAAAGCAGAACAAAACCCAGGAATACAACATTCCCAGGTTTTGTATCGTGCCCCCAATTTTGGATGCCGTGCTGTGTGAACCCCCTAGGAAGCATGAAAAAGCTCACACTCCATATCCAATGAGAGTCGCCTGCTGTGACATCATTTCGCAGACAGGTGTCTTTCATCCCCTGTATCCCGGGCCCAGCGCATGCTCCTGCCCCAGTATATCTATCGCAATGCAGAGGATGCAGCATTGTAAGCAATGAGAGCTTCCTGCCTAGGGTGTTTCACACAGCGGGGCATCCTGATTCGGGATTGGGGTGCCCTAGGACAAGGAAAAAAACCCAGGATTTAGTAGTAGCGGCCCCTTCAATGGGCTGAATGATTAGACCTTACCCCAAATAATCCAATAGGCTGATGGATCCCAAATTACTGCCCAGAAGCATTTCTACTGGTTTCAGCCTGCACTAACCGCCTGCTATGATTGGATAGGAAACATGAATTGAGAGCTGGGTTGGGGCGTATGTCGGCCGGTTTCTCAATATGCTACACAGTAACAGTCCAGCTTCTGACCTGATCCTTGTTATAAGCGGCTGCCGGTCCCCCATGGCCAGGAGCCTCCGCAATATTAAATGTCAAATTTAATTGGAAAAAATCAGCGTAGTGCATCTCGCTCCGAAGATATATTCCAGATCTTAGCAAATAATTCCTACTGAAGTGTGCTGAGGAATATCGCTCATATATCGGCATATTCCAGGGAGACACTGCTTCCCATATAGGCTTAGAAAAATGTACGATACTTCAAACTCTACCAGGGCCCATGAGGTCGGGGGGTCCCTGAGGCTTCAACCTATGGACAACCTATGTGACTGTACAGGTGGGCACCATATCTATCTCCTTGTAAGGGGGCACAAAGGGGTGCTATTTAAAGAGAAAGCTCTCAGCTGGCTCAGCAGGTCTTTCTTTTTCTCATTCCCTTCATCTCCGACATTTACTTTTATTCCCATTTCTTCTATCATTTCCCTGTCTCTATCTTTTCTTTATTTTATGTAAGTGCTTTTTTCTTACCTTTTTTTCTCCATGACTCATTTATTCTGCTCCTTTTTCACCTTGCCTCCGTTTCTTTTTCTTCCTCTTTTTACATTTTTTTTAATCTATTTTTCTCTGTCTCTCATGTAATTCTTTTTCCCCCTCTTTCTAATTTTTTACCCGTTTTATCATTTCTGCTCTTTCATTTGTTCCTTTCTTTTTCCCTCTTTCATGTTACTGTCTTTCCTTTTCCCTCTTCTCTATGTCTTTCTATTTCCCCCTCCTTTTTTACACACTTCCTTCATCTCTCATTTTCATATTCCACCCATCTCTCTCGGCACATGCCTTTTCCCTCTTTTCATGTCTTCTCTCATTTTTTTAGTTTTTACATTTTCTGCTTTGCTCTGTTTTAACCCCCCTCCCCTCTCTTCCACATTTCCTACTTTCCTCTTCTTACATTTTCACTTGTTCTCTTATTTTCACATTCTTCCCATCTTTCTTTTAACACCATCCTTCCTTTTTACCTACTCTATTTCATCCTGTTTTCCTACTTTTCACCCTGCTCTCTCGCTGCCGAATTTCCTCCTCTTTTTTTTCACCTTCACCGTAGCTCTCATTTCCACATTCTTTTCAGGTATTTTTCTACTTTCCCATCTCTCTCTCTCCTTTACACATTTCCCACTTCTTTTTGCATCTTCAGTTTATCTCTAACTTCCACATTTTATAAATCTCTCTCTCTGCACCCTCTTTCATTCTTTTCACCTTCTCTAAGTCTTCCTCTCTTTTTCCATTTCCTCTGTCTCCCTTTTACAGCTTTTCTTCATTTTTTTTTACCTTTCTTCCATTTTCTTTTTTTTTTTTTTACCTTCTATCGTCCTGTTTTTCTATCCCTCTCCCCCTTCTCCCACTCTCTTCCACATCTCTTCTTTTTACATTTTTACTTTTATCTTTTATTTCCATATTCTTTCCATCTCTTTTTCTTGTTACCTTCCATCTTCTTTATCTGCTCTATGTATTCATATGTATAACCACATTTTCTCCAGGCATAGCAGGTGGGGGCAGGGGCGGAGCTAGGGGGAGCAGGGGGGGCACTTGCCATGGGTGCAGCAGGTCAGAAGAGTGCCAAAGGGGCACCCGAGCATGGAGGCGGGCGCCATTTTGAATCTTTTCCCCGGGTGCCCTAAAGCCTAGCTACTCCTCGGGGTGGGACAGTAATAATAATATGGCCACGTGCTCCCCTACCCCTATATAGCTCTATGTTTATACAGTAAGTAATGAGCAATGCAGGTGGGGGAGTTAGAAAAGATATTATCCCTCTGAAGTGTCCCTGATTTTGAGAGACTGTCCCTCTTTTGAGTTCATGCCCCCCTCTTTGAGGTGTAACATGCAGATCTGCATCAATAAATGATTAATTTGCCCATTCAAAGTGTTTGTATTGTAACTGTTATAAACCATCTCCTATGCATCAATTAATGGGGGGTGTGGCTTAATGTAACAATTGGTCCGCCCTGAAAAGTTGGAAGGTTTGTATTATAGAGCCCCCCCCCCCGCCATATAATTAACGGGCAGAGCAGGTGGAGGAGTTAGTAAAGATAATATGCTGTACATTCCTCCCCTATCACCATGTTGCTCCATGGTACAAGTTATGGCCAGAGCAGGGGGGGCATCTGCAGTATAGGGGTGCACCACCTCTGTTACAGGCAGTGCGGGTGGGGGAGTTATTAAAGTTAGGGGAGGCATGTACAGCATATTATCTTTACTAACTTTAATAACTCCCCCACCCGCACTGCCTGTAACAGAGGTGGTGCACCCCTATACTGCAGATGCCCCCCCTGCTCTGGCCATTACTTGTACCATGGAGCAACATGGTGATAGGGGAGGAATGTACAGCATATTATCTTTACTATCACCATGTTGCTCCATGGTACAAGTAATGGCCAGAGCAGGGGGGCATCTGCAAAGATAGTATAGGGGTGCATCATCTCAGTTACGGCCAGTACGGGTGGGGGAGTTAGTAAAGATAATATGCTGTACATACCTCCCCTATCACCATGTTGATCCATGGTACAAGTAATGGCCAGAGCAGGGGGGCATCTGCAAAGATAGTATAGGGGTGCATCATCTCTGTTACGGGCAGTACGGGTGGGGGAGTTAGTAAAGATAATATGCTGTACATACCTCCCCTATCATCATGTTGCTCCATGGTACAAGTAATAGCCAGAGCAGGGGGGCACCTGCAAAGATAGTATAGGGGCAGTGCGGGTGGGTCAATTGCTAGCCATATAATATATGGGGTGAGGGCATTCTAGGGTAATACACAAGAGTCTGGGGTGAAGTTTAGTATTGGCATCAGCACTGCCCACCTTAGTGCCCCTCGCCCACCTCCCATCCCAGCAGCAGCCATGAGGTTCTGTCATAGGAACACAGCAGAAGCTCTCGCCACCACACGCGTGTCAAGAAATCATTGGCTGCTTCATTTAGCAGCAGTAGCCCATCTATTATTGCTCATTATTTGCACAGCCGCCCTCCATCCACCGTGATTAATGACCCGGCCTCCATTGGCTGCTCGCCCCCCGCACCCCTCCACCCGCCTGATGACTTGTCTGTTCACTTCCGGCGCCCTTCCACCCACCTGATCCAATGTCCGCTCACTCACCTGGCCAGCTTGCTGAGCCCCAGCACTTGTTTGTTAGGGAGATATCCTATGTGGACCTGCAGGGAGAAGAGCAGAGAGTGATTGTGCAGCCAATACTGACGAGCTGGCCCCAGACTGATTAATGTGGACCCTAAACTCTCTGTTGCAACTCTGTGCTAGGGAGTCTCCTCATTGTGCCGAAGTCATTGCAGACATGTACCCGGTCCATACCCCCAGTCGTGAGTGCACCGCTGTGTGAAACCCCCCAGGTCACCTCTTCCTGGTCCTGCGGCACATGCATGGTCACTTGTCCAATCAGCGCGTTCGGAGCCGCTGACGTCACGCTGCCTAAGCCAGCGTCTAAGCCCCGTACCGCTCCCCGGTCCAACGACACATGTGTGAGCTGCAGCCACATCCCTTGCTACCTTCTAACAGGGAGTGTGCCTGTGCTGGCCATTCACAAATACCTGCCGCGAGCACGCGCCCTGCTAGACGGATAGCGGGGATGCGGCCGCAGCTCTCGCATGTGCCGTTGGACCGGGAAGCAAGGTAAGTGAATGGAGCGACCTGTGTGGTTTCACACAGTGGGGCATCTTGATTTTAGATGCCCCGGGGGGAGGGAATCGATCGGCCTGGGAATCTTATAGATAGGAGGGTGTTGGTCCAATCGAACATGAAAATGATATATCAGTAGCAGAGCCCCGATGATAGAAAATGCTCAGTCCCTCCCTCTGCCATTATTACACCTCTAGAATGGACATCACCTTTTCCAGGTTCCCTGTGTGTACAGTGATGGTCAGTCACCCTCTCTGCTATGGTTACACCTCCAGTATGGGCCTGATCTTTTTCAGATTCCCTGTGTGTACAAGGATGACCAGTGCCTTCTTCGGCTATTGTTACACTACCAGGATGGTATCGCCTTTTCCAGATACCCTGTGTGCATACCTCCCCAACTGTCCCTCTTTTGAGCCCCTCCATGCCCCTGTCTCTTGTTGTTCTCATTTTTCCTTCTTTGAAGTTTCAGAATGGGACAATAGCAATGTTATGGGAGAATGGGAGTAATCTTTTCCAGATTCCCTGTGTGTACAGATATGACTGGTTCCTCTAACTGGCATTGTTGCCCCATCAGGATGGGTGTGGCCATATTCAGATTCCTCGTGTGGACAGATATGACTGGTTCCTCTAACTGGCATTGTTACCCCATCAGGATGGGTGTGGCCATATTCAGATTCCCCGTGTGTATGGATATGACTGGTTCCTCTAACTGGCATTGTTACCCCATCAGGATGGGTGTGGCCATATTCAGATTCCCTGTGTGTACAGATATGACTGGTTCCTCTAACTGGCATTGTTACCCCATCAGGATGGGTGTGGCCATATTCAGATTCCCTGTGTGTACAGATATGACTGGTTCCTCTAACTGGCATTGTTACCCCATCAGGATGGGTGTGGCCATATTCAGATTCCCTGTGTGTACAGATATGACTGGTTCCTCTAACTGGCATTGTTACCCCATCAGGATGGGTGTGGCCATATTCAGATTCCTCGTGTGTACAGATATGACTGGTTCCTCTAACTGGCATTGTTGCCCCATCAGGATGGGTGTGGCCATATTCAGATTCCTCGTGTGTACAGATATGACTGGTTCCTCTAACTGGCATTGTTACCCCATCAGGATGGGTGTGGCCATATTCAGATTCCTCGTGTGTACAGATATGACTGGTTCCTCTAACTGGCATTGTTACCCCATCAGGATGGGTGTGGCCATATTCAGATTCCTCGTGTGTACAGATATGACTGGTTCCTCTAACTGGCATTGTTGCCCCATCAGGATGGGTGTGGCCATATTCAGATTCCTCGTGTGGACAGATATGACTGGTTCCTCTAACTGGCATTGTTACCCCATCAGGATGGGTGTGGCCATATTCAGATTCCCCGTGTGTACAGATATGACTGGTTCCTCTAACTGGCATTGTTACCCCATCAGGATGGGTGTGGCCATATTCAGATTCCCCGTGTGTACAGATATGACTGGTTCCTCTAACTGGCATTGTTACCCCATCAGGATGGGTGTGGCCATATTCAGATTCCTCGTGTGGACAGATATGACTGGTTCCTCTAACTGGCATTGTTACTCCATCAGGATGGGTGTGGCCATATTCAGATTCCCCGTGTGTATGGATATGACTGGTTCCTCTAACTGGCATTGTTACCCCATCAGGATGGGTGTGGCCATATTCAGATTCCCTGTGTGTACAGATATGACTGGTTCCTCTAACTGGCATTGTTACCCCATCAGGATGGGTGTGGCCATATTCAGATTCCCTGTGTGTACAGATATGACTGGTTCCTCTAACTGGCATTGTTACCCCATCAGGATGGGTGTGGCCATATTCAGATTCCCTGTGTGTACAGATATTACTGGTTCCTCTAACTAGCATTGTTACCCCATCAGGATGGGTGTGGCCATATTCAGATTCCTCGTGTGTACAGATATGACTGGTTCCTCTAACTGGCATTGTTGCACCATCAGGATGGGTGTGGCCATATTCAGATTCCTCGTGTGTACAGATATGACTGGTTCCTCTAACTGGCATTGTTACCCCATCAGGATGGGTGTGGCCATATTCAGATTCCTCGTGTGTACAGATATGACTGGTTCCTCTAACTGGCATTGTTACCCCATCAGGATGGGTGTGGCCATATTCAGATTCCTCGTGTGTACAGATATGACTGGTTCCTCTAACTGGCATTGTTGCACCATCAGGATGGGTGTGGCCATATTCAGATTCCTCGTGTGTACAGATATGACTGGTTCCTCTAACTGGCATTGTTACCCCATCAGGATGGGTGTGGCCATATTCAGATTCCTCGTGTGTACAGATATGACTGGTTCCTCTAACTGGCATTGTTACCCCATCAGGATGGGTGTGGCCATATTCAGATTCCTCGTGTGTACAGATATGACTGGTTCCTCTAACTGGCATTGTTACCCCATCAGGATGGGTGTGGCCATATTCAGATTCCTCGTGTGTACAGATATGACTGGTTCCTCTAACTGGCATTGTTGCACCATCAGGATGGGTGTGGCCATATTCAGATTCCTCGTGTGTACAGATATGACTGGTTCCTCTAACTGGCATTGTTACCCCATCAGGATGGGTGTGGCCATATTCAGATTCCTCGTGTGTACAGATATGACTGGTTCCTCTAACTGGCATTGTTGCACCATCAGGATGGGTGTGGCCATATTCAGATTCCTCGTGTGTACAGATATGACTGGTTCCTCTAACTGGCATTGTTACCCCATCAGGATGGGTGTGGCCATATTCAGATTCCTCGTGTGTACAGATATGACTGGTTCCTCTAACTGGCATTGTTACCCCATCAGGATGGGTGTGGCCATATTCAGATTCCTCGTGTGTACAGATATGACTGGTTCCTCTAACTGGCATTGTTACCCCATCAGGATGGGTGTGGCCATATTCAGATTCCTTGTGTGGACAGATATGACTGGTTCCTCTAACTGGCATTGTTACTCCATCAGGATGGGTGTGGCCATATTCAGATTCCTCGTGTGGACGGATATGACTGGTTCCTCTAACTGGCATTGTTACCCCATCAGGATGGGTGTGGCCATATTCAGATTCCCCGTGTGTATGGATATGACTGGTTCCTCTAACTGGCATTGTTACCCCATCAGGATGGGTGTGGCCATATTCAGATTCCTTGTGTGGACAGATATGACTGGTTCCTCTAACTGGCATTGTTACCCCATCAGGATGGGTGTGGCCATATTCAGATTCCCCGTGTGTATGGATATGACTGGTTCCTCTAACTGGCATTGTTACCCCATCAGGATGGGTGTGGCCATATTCAGATTCCTTGTGTGGACAGATATGACTGGTTCCTCTAACTGGCATTGTTACCCCATCAGGATGGGTGTGGCCATATTCAGATTCCTCGTGTGTACAGATATGACTGGTTCCTCTAACTGGCATTGTTACCCCATCAGGATGGGTGTGGCCATATTCAGATTCCCTGTGTGTACAGATATGACTGGTTCCTCTAACTGGCATTGTTACCCCATCAGGATGGGTGTGGCCATATTCAGATTCCTCGTGTGTATGGATATGACTGGTTCCTCTAACTGGCATTGTTACTCCATCAGGATGGGTGTGGCCATATTCAGATTCCTCGTGTGGACAGATATGACTGGTTCCTATAACTGGCATTGTTACCCCATCAGGATGGGTGTGGCCATATTCAGATTCCCTGTGTGTACAGATATGACTGGTTCCTCTAACTGGCATTGTTACCCCATCAGGATGGGTGTGGCCATATTCAGATTCCCTGTGTGTACAGATATTACTGGTTCCTCTAACTGGCATTGTTACCCCATCAGGATGGGTGTGGCCATATTCAGATTCCTCGTGTGTACAGATATGACTGGTTCCTCTAACTGGCATTGTTACCCCATCAGGATGGGTGTGGCCATATTCAGATTCCCTGTGTGTACAGATATGACTGGTTCCTCTAACTGGCATTGTTGCCCCATCAGGATGGGTGTGGCCATATTCAGATTCCTTGTGTGGACAGATATGACTGGTTCCTCTAACTGGCATTGTTACTCCATCAGGATGGGTGTGGCCATATTCAGATTCCTCGTGTGGACGGATATGACTGGTTCCTCTAACTGGCATTGTTACCCCATCAGGATGGGTGTGGCCATATTCAGATTCCTCGTGTGGACGGATATGACTGGTTCCTCTAACTGGCATTGTTGCCCCATCAGGATGGGTGTGGCCATATTCAGATTCCCTGTGTGTACAGATATGACTGGTTCCTCTAACTGGCATTGTTACTCCATCAGGATGGGTGTGGCCATATTCAGATTCCTCGTGTGGACGGATATGACTGGTTCCTCTAACTGGCATTGTTGCCCCATCAGGATGGGTGTGGCCATATTCAGATTCCCTGTGTGTACAGATATGACTGGTTCCTCTAACTGACATTGTTGCCCCATCAGGATGGGTGTGGCCATATTCAGATTCCCTGTGTATACAGATATGACTGGTTCCTCTAACTGGCATTGTTACCCCATCAGGATGGGTGTGGCCATATTCAGATTCCCTGTGTGTACAGATATGACTGGTTCCTCTAACTGGCATTGTTACCCCATCAGGATGGGTGTGGCCATATTCAGATTCCTCGTGTGTACAGATATGACTGGTTCCTCTAACTGGCATTGTTACCCCATCAGGATGGGTGTGGCCATATTCAGATTCCTCGTGTGTACAGATATGACTGGTTCCTCTAACTGGCATTGTTGCCCCATCAGGATGGGTGTGGCCATATTCAGATTCCTCGTGTGTACAGATATGACTGGTTCCTCTAACTGGCATTGTTACCCCATCAGGATGGGTGTGGCCATATTCAGATTCCTCGTGTGTACAGATATGACTGGTTCCTCTAACTGGCATTGTTACCCCATCAGGATGGGTGTGGCCATATTCAGATTCCTCGTGTGTACAGATATGACTGGTTCCTCTAACTGGCATTGTTACCCCATCAGGATGGGTGTGGCCATATTCAGATTCCTCGTGTGGACGGATATGACTGGTTCCTCTAACTGGCATTGTTACCCCATCAGGATGGGTGTGGCCATATTCAGATTCCCTGTGTGTACAGATATGACTGGTTCCTCTAACTGACATTGTTGCCCCATCAGGATGGGTGTGGCCATATTCAGATTCCCTGTGTATACAGATATGACTGGTTCCTCTAACTGGCATTGTTACCCCATCAGGATGGGTGTGGCCATATTCAGATTCCCTGTGTGTACAGATATGACTGGTTCCTCTAACTGACATTGTTGCCCCATCAGGATGGGTGTGGCCATATTCAGATTCCCTGTGTATACAGATATGACTGGTTCCTCTAACTGGCATTGTTACCCCATCAGGATGGGTGTGGCCATATTCAGATTCCTCGTGTGTACAGATATGACTGGTTCCTCTAACTGGCATTGTTACCCCATCAGGATGGGTGTGGCCATATTCAGATTCCCCGTGTGTACAGATATGACTGGTTCCTCTAACTGGCATTGTTACCCCATCAGGATGGGTGTGGCCATATTCAGATTCCTTGTGTGGACAGATATGACTGGTTCCTCTAACTGGCATTGTTACCCCATCAGGATGGGTGTGGCCATATTCAGATTCCTCGTGTGTACAGATATGACTGGTTCCTCTAACTGGCATTGTTACCCCATCAGGATGGGTGTGGCCATATTCAGATTCACTGTGTGTACAGATATGACTGGTTCCTCTAACTGGCATTGTTGCCCCATCAGGATGGGTGTGGCCATATTCAGATTCCCTGTGTATACAGATATGACTGGTTCCTCTAACTGGCATTGTTACCCCATCAGGATGGGTGTGGCCATATTCAGATTCCTCGTGTGTACGGATATGACTGGTTCCTCTAACTGGCATTGTTACCCCATCAGGATGGGTGTGGCCATATTCAGATTCCCTGTGTGTACAGATATTACTGGTTCCTCTAACTGGCATTGTTACCCCATCAGGATGGGTGTGGCCATATTCAGATTCCTCGTGTGTACAGATATGACTGGTTCCTCTAACTGGCATTGTTGCCCCATCAGGATGGGTGTGGCCATATTCAGATTCCTCGTGTGGACAGATATGACTGGTTCCTCTAACTGGCATTGTTACCCCATCAGGATGGGTGTGGCCATATTCAGATTCCCCGTGTGTACAGATATGACTGGTTCCTCTAACTGGCATTGTTACCCCATCAGGATGGGTGTGGCCATATTCAGATTCCCCGTGTGTACAGATATGACTGGTTCCTCTAACTGGCATTGTTACCCCATCAGGATGGGTGTGGCCATATTCAGATTCCTCGTGTGGACAGATATGACTGGTTCCTCTAACTGGCATTGTTACCCCATCAGGATGGGTGTGGCCATATTCAGATTCCCCGTGTGTATGGATATGACTGGTTCCTCTAACTGGCATTGTTACCCCATCAGGATGGGTGTGGCCATATTCAGATTCCCTGTGTGTACAGATATGACTGGTTCCTCTAACTGGCATTGTTACCCCATCAGGATGGGTGTGGCCATATTCAGATTCCCTGTGTGTACAGATATGACTGGTTCCTCTAACTGGCATTGTTACCCCATCAGGATGGGTGTGGCCATATTCAGATTCCCTGTGTGTACAGATATTACTGGTTCCTCTAACTGGCATTGTTACCCCATCAGGATGGGTGTGGCCATATTCAGATTCCTCGTGTGTACAGATATGACTGGTTCCTCTAACTGGCATTGTTGCACCATCAGGATGGGTGTGGCCATATTCAGATTCCTCGTGTGTACAGATATGACTGGTTCCTCTAACTGGCATTGTTACCCCATCAGGATGGGTGTGGCCATATTCAGATTCCTCGTGTGTACAGATATGACTGGTTCCTCTAACTGGCATTGTTACCCCATCAGGATGGGTGTGGCCATATTCAGATTCCTCGTGTGTACAGATATGACTGGTTCCTCTAACTGGCATTGTTACCCCATCAGGATGGGTGTGGCCATATTCAGATTCCTTGTGTGGACAGATATGACTGGTTCCTCTAACTGGCATTGTTACTCCATCAGGATGGGTGTGGCCATATTCAGATTCCTCGTGTGGACGGATATGACTGGTTCCTCTAACTGGCATTGTTACCCCATCAGGATGGGTGTGGCCATATTCAGATTCCCCGTGTGTATGGATATGACTGGTTCCTCTAACTGGCATTGTTACCCCATCAGGATGGGTGTGGCCATATTCAGATTCCTTGTGTGGACAGATATGACTGGTTCCTCTAACTGGCATTGTTACCCCATCAGGATGGGTGTGGCCATATTCAGATTCCTCGTGTGTACAGATATGACTGGTTCCTCTAACTGGCATTGTTACCCCATCAGGATGGGTGTGGCCATATTCAGATTCCCTGTGTGTACAGATATGACTGGTTCCTCTAACTGGCATTGTTACCCCATCAGGATGGGTGTGGCCATATTCAGATTCCTCGTGTGTATGGATATGACTGGTTCCTCTAACTGGCATTGTTACTCCATCAGGATGGGTGTGGCCATATTCAGATTCCTCGTGTGGACAGATATGACTGGTTCCTATAACTGGCATTGTTACCCCATCAGGATGGGTGTGGCCATATTCAGATTCCCTGTGTGTACAGATATGACTGGTTCCTCTAACTGGCATTGTTACCCCATCAGGATGGGTGTGGCCATATTCAGATTCCCTGTGTGTACAGATATGACTGGTTCCTCTAACTGGCATTGTTACCCCATCAGGATGGGTGTGGCCATATTCAGATTCCCTGTGTGTACAGATATTACTGGTTCCTCTAACTGGCATTGTTACCCCATCAGGATGGGTGTGGCCATATTCAGATTCCTCGTGTGTACAGATATGACTGGTTCCTCTAACTGGCATTGTTGCCCCATCAGGATGGGTGTGGCCATATTCAGATTCCTCGTGTGTACAGATATGACTGGTTCCTCTAACTGGCATTGTTACCCCATCAGGATGGGTGTGGCCATATTCAGATTCCTCGTGTGTACAGATATGACTGGTTCCTCTAACTGGCATTGTTACCCCATCAGGATGGGTGTGGCCATATTCAGATTCCTCGTGTGTACAGATATGACTGGTTCCTCTAACTGGCATTGTTGCACCATCAGGATGGGTGTGGCCATATTCAGATTCCTCGTGTGTACAGATATGACTGGTTCCTCTAACTGGCATTGTTACCCCATCAGGATGGGTGTGGCCATATTCAGATTCCTCGTGTGTACAGATATGACTGGTTCCTCTAACTGGCATTGTTACCCCATCAGGATGGGTGTGGCCATATTCAGATTCCTCGTGTGTACAGATATGACTGGTTCCTCTAACTGGCATTGTTACCCCATCAGGATGGGTGTGGCCATATTCAGATTCCTTGTGTGGACAGATATGACTGGTTCCTCTAACTGGCATTGTTACTCCATCAGGATGGGTGTGGCCATATTCAGATTCCTCGTGTGGACGGATATGACTGGTTCCTCTAACTGGCATTGTTACCCCATCAGGATGGGTGTGGCCATATTCAGATTCCCCGTGTGTATGGATATGACTGGTTCCTCTAACTGGCATTGTTACCCCATCAGGATGGGTGTGGCCATATTCAGATTCCTTGTGTGGACAGATATGACTGGTTCCTCTAACTGGCATTGTTACCCCATCAGGATGGGTGTGGCCATATTCAGATTCCTCGTGTGTACAGATATGACTGGTTCCTCTAACTGGCATTGTTACCCCATCAGGATGGGTGTGGCCATATTCAGATTCCCTGTGTGTACAGATATGACTGGTTCCTCTAACTGGCATTGTTACCCCATCAGGATGGGTGTGGCCATATTCAGATTCCTCGTGTGTATGGATATGACTGGTTCCTCTAACTGGCATTGTTACTCCATCAGGATGGGTGTGGCCATATTCAGATTCCTCGTGTGGACAGATATGACTGGTTCCTATAACTGGCATTGTTACCCCATCAGGATGGGTGTGGCCATATTCAGATTCCCTGTGTGTACAGATATGACTGGTTCCTCTAACTGGCATTGTTACCCCATCAGGATGGGTGTGGCCATATTCAGATTCCCTGTGTGTACAGATATGACTGGTTCCTCTAACTGGCATTGTTACCCCATCAGGATGGGTGTGGCCATATTCAGATTCCCTGTGTGTACAGATATTACTGGTTCCTCTAACTGGCATTGTTACCCCATCAGGATGGGTGTGGCCATATTCAGATTCCTCGTGTGTACAGATATGACTGGTTCCTCTAACTGGCATTGTTGCCCCATCAGGATGGGTGTGGCCATATTCAGATTCCTCGTGTGTACAGATATGACTGGTTCCTCTAACTGGCATTGTTACCCCATCAGGATGGGTGTGGCCATATTCAGATTCCTCGTGTGTACAGATATGACTGGTTCCTCTAACTGGCATTGTTACCCCATCAGGATGGGTGTGGCCATATTCAGATTCCTCGTGTGTACAGATATGACTGGTTCCTCTAACTGGCATTGTTACCCCATCAGGATGGGTGTGGCCATATTCAGATTCCTTGTGTGGACAGATATGACTGGTTCCTCTAACTGGCATTGTTACTCCATCAGGATGGGTGTGGCCATATTCAGATTCCTCGTGTGGACGGATATGACTGGTTCCTCTAACTGGCATTGTTACCCCATCAGGATGGGTGTGGCCATATTCAGATTCCCCGTGTGTATGGATATGACTGGTTCCTCTAACTGGCATTGTTGCCCCATCAGGATGGGTGTGGCCATATTCAGATTCCCTGTGTGTACAGATATGACTGGTTCCTCTAACTGACATTGTTGCCCCATCAGGATGGGTGTGGCCATATTCAGATTCCCTGTGTATACAGATATGACTGGTTCCTCTAACTGGCATTGTTACCCCATCAGGATGGGTGTGGCCATATTCAGATTCCCTGTGTGTACAGATATGACTGGTTCCTCTAACTGGCATTGTTACCCCATCAGGATGGGTGTGGCCATATTCAGATTCCTCGTGTGTACAGATATGACTGGTTCCTCTAACTGGCATTGTTACCCCATCAGGATGGGTGTGGCCATATTCAGATTCCCCGTGTGTACAGATATGACTGGTTCCTCTAACTGGCATTGTTACCCCATCAGGATGGGTGTGGCCATATTCAGATTCCTTGTGTGGACAGATATGACTGGTTCCTCTAACTGGCATTGTTACCCCATCAGGATGGGTGTGGCCATATTCAGATTCCTCGTGTGTACAGATATGACTGGTTCCTCTAACTGGCATTGTTACCCCATCAGGATGGGTGTGGCCATATTCAGATTCACTGTGTGTACAGATATGACTGGTTCCTCTAACTGGCATTGTTGCCCCATCAGGATGGGTGTGGCCATATTCAGATTCCCTGTGTATACAGATATGACTGGTTCCTCTAACTGGCATTGTTACCCCATCAGGATGGGTGTGGCCATATTCAGATTCCTCGTGTGTACAGATATGACTGGTTCCTCTAACTGGCATTGTTACCCCATCAGGATGGGTGTGGCCATATTCAGATTCCTCGTGTGTACAGATATGACTGGTTCCTCTAACTGGCATTGTTACCCCATCAGGATGGGTGTGGCCATATTCAGATTCCCCGTGTGTACAGATATGACTGGTTCCTCTAACTGGCATTGTTACCCCATCAGGATGGGTGTGGCCATATTCAGATTTCTCGTGTGTACAGATATGACTGGTTCCTCTAACTGGCATTGTTACCCCATCAGGATGGGTGTGGCCATATTCAGATTCCTCGTGTGTACAGATATGACTGGTTCCTCTAACTGGCATTGTTACCCCATCAGGATGGGTGTGGCCATATTCAGATTCCCCGTGTGTATGGATATGACTGGTTCCTCTAACTGGCATTGTTACCCCATCAGGATGGGTGTGGCCATATTCAGATTCCCTGTGTGTACAGATATGACTGGTTCCTCTAACTGGCATTGTTACCCCATCAGGATGGGTGTGGCCATATTCAGATTCCCTGTGTGTACAGATATGACTGGTTCCTCTAACTGGCATTGTTACCCCATCAGGATGGGTGTGGCCATATTCAGATTCCCTGTGTGTACAGATATTACTGGTTCCTCTAACTGGCATTGTTACCCCATCAGGATGGGTGTGGCCATATTCAGATTCCTCGTGTGTACAGATATGACTGGTTCCTCTAACTGGCATTGTTGCACCATCAGGATGGGTGTGGCCATATTCAGATTCCTCGTGTGTACAGATATGACTGGTTCCTCTAACTGGCATTGTTACCCCATCAGGATGGGTGTGGCCATATTCAGATTCCTCGTGTGTACAGATATGACTGGTTCCTCTAACTGGCATTGTTACCCCATCAGGATGGGTGTGGCCATATTCAGATTCCTCGTGTGTACAGATATGACTGGTTCCTCTAACTGGCATTGTTGCACCATCAGGATGGGTGTGGCCATATTCAGATTCCTCGTGTGGACAGATATGACTGGTTCCTCTAACTGGCATTGTTACCCCATCAGGATGGGTGTGGCCATATTCAGATTCCTCGTGTGTACAGATATGACTGGTTCCTCTAACTGGCATTGTTACCCCATCAGGATGGGTGTGGCCATATTCAGATTCCTTGTGTGGACAGATATGACTGGTTCCTCTAACTGGCATTGTTACTCCATCAGGATGGGTGTGGCCATATTCAGATTCCTCGTGTGGACGGATATGACTGGTTCCTCTAACTGGCATTGTTACCCCATCAGGATGGGTGTGGCCATATTCAGATTCCCCGTGTGTATGGATATGACTGGTTCCTCTAACTGGCATTGTTACCCCATCAGGATGGGTGTGGCCATATTCAGATTCCTTGTGTGGACAGATATGACTGGTTCCTCTAACTGGCATTGTTACCCCATCAGGATGGGTGTGGCCATATTCAGATTCCTCGTGTGTACAGATATGACTGGTTCCTCTAACTGGCATTGTTACCCCATCAGGATGGGTGTGGCCATATTCAGATTCCCTGTGTGTACAGATATGACTGGTTCCTCTAACTGGCATTGTTACCCCATCAGGATGGGTGTGGCCATATTCAGATTCCTCGTGTGTATGGATATGACTGGTTCCTCTAACTGGCATTGTTACTCCATCAGGATGGGTGTGGCCATATTCAGATTCCTCGTGTGGACAGATATGACTGGTTCCTATAACTGGCATTGTTACCCCATCAGGATGGGTGTGGCCATATTCAGATTCCCTGTGTGTACAGATATGACTGGTTCCTCTAACTGGCATTGTTACCCCATCAGGATGGGTGTGGCCATATTCAGATTCCCTGTGTGTACAGATATGACTGGTTCCTCTAACTGGCATTGTTACCCCATCAGGATGGGTGTGGCCATATTCAGATTCCCTGTGTGTACAGATATTACTGGTTCCTCTAACTGGCATTGTTACCCCATCAGGATGGGTGTGGCCATATTCAGATTCCTCGTGTGTACAGATATGACTGGTTCCTCTAACTGGCATTGTTGCCCCATCAGGATGGGTGTGGCCATATTCAGATTCCTCGTGTGTACAGATATGACTGGTTCCTCTAACTGGCATTGTTACCCCATCAGGATGGGTGTGGCCATATTCAGATTCCTCGTGTGTACAGATATGACTGGTTCCTCTAACTGGCATTGTTACCCCATCAGGATGGGTGTGGCCATATTCAGATTCCTCGTGTGTACAGATATGACTGGTTCCTCTAACTGGCATTGTTGCACCATCAGGATGGGTGTGGCCATATTCAGATTCCTCGTGTGTACAGATATGACTGGTTCCTCTAACTGGCATTGTTACCCCATCAGGATGGGTGTGGCCATATTCAGATTCCTCGTGTGTACAGATATGACTGGTTCCTCTAACTGGCATTGTTACCCCATCAGGATGGGTGTGGCCATATTCAGATTCCTCGTGTGTACAGATATGACTGGTTCCTCTAACTGGCATTGTTACCCCATCAGGATGGGTGTGGCCATATTCAGATTCCTTGTGTGGACAGATATGACTGGTTCCTCTAACTGGCATTGTTACTCCATCAGGATGGGTGTGGCCATATTCAGATTCCTCGTGTGGACGGATATGACTGGTTCCTCTAACTGGCATTGTTACCCCATCAGGATGGGTGTGGCCATATTCAGATTCCCCGTGTGTATGGATATGACTGGTTCCTCTAACTGGCATTGTTACCCCATCAGGATGGGTGTGGCCATATTCAGATTCCTTGTGTGGACAGATATGACTGGTTCCTCTAACTGGCATTGTTACCCCATCAGGATGGGTGTGGCCATATTCAGATTCCTCGTGTGTACAGATATGACTGGTTCCTCTAACTGGCATTGTTACCCCATCAGGATGGGTGTGGCCATATTCAGATTCCCTGTGTGTACAGATATGACTGGTTCCTCTAACTGGCATTGTTACCCCATCAGGATGGGTGTGGCCATATTCAGATTCCTCGTGTGTATGGATATGACTGGTTCCTCTAACTGGCATTGTTACTCCATCAGGATGGGTGTGGCCATATTCAGATTCCTCGTGTGGACAGATATGACTGGTTCCTATAACTGGCATTGTTACCCCATCAGGATGGGTGTGGCCATATTCAGATTCCCTGTGTGTACAGATATGACTGGTTCCTCTAACTGGCATTGTTACCCCATCAGGATGGGTGTGGCCATATTCAGATTCCCTGTGTGTACAGATATGACTGGTTCCTCTAACTGGCATTGTTACCCCATCAGGATGGGTGTGGCCATATTCAGATTCCCTGTGTGTACAGATATGACTGGTTCCTCTAACTGGCATTGTTACCCCATCAGGATGGGTGTGGCCATATTCAGATTCCTCGTGTGTACAGATATGACTGGTTCCTCTAACTGGCATTGTTGCCCCATCAGGATGGGTGTGGCCATATTCAGATTCCTCGTGTGTACAGATATGACTGGTTCCTCTAACTGGCATTGTTACCCCATCAGGATGGGTGTGGCCATATTCAGATTCCTCGTGTGTACAGATATGACTGGTTCCTCTAACTGGCATTGTTACCCCATCAGGATGGGTGTGGCCATATTCAGATTCCTCGTGTGTACAGATATGACTGGTTCCTCTAACTGGCATTGTTACCCCATCAGGATGGGTGTGGCCATATTCAGATTCCTTGTGTGGACAGATATGACTGGTTCCTCTAACTGGCATTGTTACTCCATCAGGATGGGTGTGGCCATATTCAGATTCCTCGTGTGGACGGATATGACTGGTTCCTCTAACTGGCATTGTTACCCCATCAGGATGGGTGTGGCCATATTCAGATTCCCCGTGTGTATGGATATGACTGGTTCCTCTAACTGGCATTGTTGCCCCATCAGGATGGGTGTGGCCATATTCAGATTCCCTGTGTGTACAGATATGACTGGTTCCTCTAACTGACATTGTTGCCCCATCAGGATGGGTGTGGCCATATTCAGATTCCCTGTGTATACAGATATGACTGGTTCCTCTAACTGGCATTGTTACCCCATCAGGATGGGTGTGGCCATATTCAGATTCCCTGTGTGTACAGATATGACTGGTTCCTCTAACTGGCATTGTTACCCCATCAGGATGGGTGTGGCCATATTCAGATTCCTCGTGTGTACAGATATGACTGGTTCCTCTAACTGGCATTGTTACCCCATCAGGATGGGTGTGGCCATATTCAGATTCCCCGTGTGTACAGATATGACTGGTTCCTCTAACTGGCATTGTTACCCCATCAGGATGGGTGTGGCCATATTCAGATTCCTTGTGTGGACAGATATGACTGGTTCCTCTAACTGGCATTGTTACCCCATCAGGATGGGTGTGGCCATATTCAGATTCCTCGTGTGTACAGATATGACTGGTTCCTCTAACTGGCATTGTTACCCCATCAGGATGGGTGTGGCCATATTCAGATTCACTGTGTGTACAGATATGACTGGTTCCTCTAACTGGCATTGTTGCCCCATCAGGATGGGTGTGGCCATATTCAGATTCCCTGTGTATACAGATATGACTGGTTCCTCTAACTGGCATTGTTACCCCATCAGGATGGGTGTGGCCATATTCAGATTCCTCGTGTGTACAGATATGACTGGTTCCTCTAACTGGCATTGTTACCCCATCAGGATGGGTGTGGCCATATTCAGATTCCTCGTGTGTACAGATATGACTGGTTCCTCTAACTGGCATTGTTACCCCATCAGGATGGGTGTGGCCATATTCAGATTCCCCGTGTGTACAGATATGACTGGTTCCTCTAACTGGCATTGTTACCCCATCAGGATGGGTGTGGCCATATTCAGATTTCTCGTGTGTACAGATATGACTGGTTCCTCTAACTGGCATTGTTACCCCATCAGGATGGGTGTGGCCATATTCAGATTCCTCGTGTGTACAGATATGACTGGTTCCTCTAACTGGCATTGTTACCCCATCAGGATGGGTGTGGCCATATTCAGATTTCTCGTGTGTACAGATATGACTGGTTCCTCTAACTGGCATTGTTACCCCATCAGGATGGGTGTGGCCATATTCAGATTCCTCGTGTGTACAGTACTGATAGGATACTAAATAATAAGCCTCCTCTCTGCTGCCAGCGATGGTGGATGCTTTATTACCACCAGCACTTACCTTTCCAATGAAAGGAACCAAGTGATGCTCACACATGGAGAACATGTCGATGTCCTTCACTATCACCATCTCATCGTGGTCCTCATCAAAGATGGCATCATTCAGCACGTCTGTAAAACAAATAAGCATTTGCGGGCAGAGTTACTCACCATGCATGACCCAGCCAGCGCTTACACCTTGTAACACCAGACCCCTCGGGACTAGTCACATGACTGGCCACTGGGCTTCCATCATATTACGGTAGCAACTTTGCACCCCATGTAACTATTACGGGGCTCAGGAGCTTACTGCTATTGACTTTCTGGTGGCATACAAGGGGTTAAAATAAAACCTCAAACTCATAGAAGAACTTGGGGACCCTGGAGTCTAAAAGATTTTAGGGGCATCCCAAATTGGGATAAAACCCCCCGGAAGCCCCAATACACTCACCTTCTCCCCGGCCCCTCGCAGCGTCCTGTGCTGAGGCCGCATCCCTGCTCATGGCTAGAAGGTGAGCAAGGGATTGCAGCTGGTGGCGCACTCAGCTCCCTTTGGCGCTGCTCGGCTGCCGTCAAGATGTCATTGGCTGAGCTTAGTGTCTGCGTCGTGGAAGCAAAAGAAAGATGAGTTATGGGGCGACATGAGGGAATACACTGATGAAGGATATGATTACAGATGTCCCCCAGATTAACGCTTAAATAGTGTGTGAGTCTGAGTTTCTGCCATCTGTCTATGCCCCATGAATACCATCGACTATATTGACACCTAGCACACTTATATTTACACCTAGCTGCCAACTACCCCAATAGCTGGGGTGTTTTCTGGGCTGCAGCTCATTTCCCCTTGAAAAAGGAATCCTTGAATTCTTAATTTGGTTGACCTCCGACTTAGACACTCAAATACACATTAGACACGGGCACTGGATATTATTTGTGGAAGAGCAGTGTAACTCCTGAAAGGTCAGTTATGACTATAATATATACTAATATACTAACTAATGAGAGGGTCTTATTCAGGATTATAAGACCTTTCATTTGATATCAAACATGGCATTGGCCAAAGACTGATAATCCACATAGTATCATACTTAACATACACACAGTTGGGCATCCCAATTCAGGATACCCCCCCCCCCCCCCCCCCCCCCCGAGGAACAACACATGGGAAAGTGAAATTCCTGCGTGCTGTTCCTCTTTAACACTGAAGTGTTAACAGAAGGAATGACAGCAAAAGAAAGAACAGAAGGAATGACAGCAAAAGAAAGAACAGAAGGAATGACAGCAAAAGAAAGAACAGAAGAAATGACAGCAAAAGAAAGAACAGAAGGAATGACAGCAAAAGAAAGAACAGAAGGAATGACAGCAAAAGAAAGAACAGAAGAAATGACAGCAAAAGAAAGAACAGAAGGAATGACAGCAAAAGAGAACAGAAGAAATGACAACAAAAGAAAGAATAGAAGGAATAACAGCAAAAGAAAGAACACAAGGAATGACAACAAAAGAAAGAATAGAAGGAATGACAACAAAAGAAAGAATAGAAGGAATAACGGCAAAAGAAAGAACAGAAGGAATAACAGCAAAAGAAAGAACAGAATGAATAACAGCAAAAGAAAGAACAGAAGGAATGACAACAAAAGAAAGAACAGAAGAAATGACAACAAAAGAAAGAATAGAAGGAATAACAGCAAAAGAAAGAACAGAAGGAATGACAACAAAAGAAAGAATAGAAGGAATGACAGCAAAAGAAAGAATAGAAGGAATAACAGCAAAAGAAAGAATAGAAGGAATAACAGCAAAAGAAAGAATAGAAGGAATAACAGCAAAAGAAAGAATAGAAGGAATGACAACAAAAGAAAGAATAGAAGGAATAACAGCAAAAGAAAGAACAGAAGGAATGACAACAAAAGAAAGAATAGAAGGAATGACAGCAAAATAAAAAAAAACGAGCAAAAAAGAAAGAAAAAAAGAAATGACAAAGAAAAAAGACAACAAGGGAAGAAAGAAAAGAAGGAATAACAAAGAATAAAAAAGAAGAGAAAAAAAGGAATGAAAGAGAAAGAGAGGGAATGACCTGCTCACCATTGGGAAGAGATGTGTCACATGACCACCATATGAGGTTGACACACCTTGGAACCTGTCAGTGCTGATGCCGGACCTAGTGGTGAGATAGGTGGGGGGGGGGTAATATCAATGGGTTTATATAGTGAAACATTGCTAAAAGAAGCCAATTTTAGCAATAGCAAGTTTTCTGTGTATAAAGCCAGAGTTCCCCGTTACCATAGACCCCCCCCCATAGAAAATATCTGAGTTCACCTTTAAAACATTATACATTTTAAAGGGACAGACGCAACTCTTTTTAGCTCCAGCAATTGATTGGCAGATAATAGTGGAGGCCCACTTTAGCCAGTTAAACCAGACCTTCAGCACCATTTAATGAAAAGCCCAAACCCTTAAAAAACTATTCCCCAGCATCTAAAATTTAATATATTTTAAGTTTTGAGTAGCTTACTTATTATTCTTTCCTCCACTGGGCTGCAACTCTGTTCAGGACTCTAGGATATGGGCGCCACCATCTTGCCTCAGAAGCATTACATACTGAGGAGAGGAGAGTGGGATAAGGTACGGGGGGTTATAGCTGTGCTTTTGACAGGCGGAGCAGATCTGGGGTCAGGAAGAGGACAGCAATCCCAGAATGCAGAGCGCCATAGTCTAAAGACACTTACTGTCTGCAGGCTGTCTGATGCTCCATGGGCCACCATCTTGGATGTTTGAAGGCTCAGAATATGCAGTAAGTGCAGCTAGGATGATTTTTAATGTGGGCAATCTGTATGTACAGGGTGGGGGAGACATACAAGATAGGCTCCTATTCAGGGTGAAGGTCTGCTTTAATGCAGGAAAGGAACATCTAAAAATATCCCCCGGGATTGGCTCATTCTCTACCCCCGGAAGCTGGCGATCACTCTGCGTTTATTCCCGAAATCAGTCATGTAAGCCAATATTTATTTTTCTTATGTTTGGGTGGGAAAATATTAACTTTATTTGCTGCTGGCCCCGAGGCGGCTGATTTCCTGCGCTGCCATCTGGGAGCAGAACGCGGTGTGATAACAGGACACTTTAATTTCCTGCGTCCTCTCCGTCTGAGCCGCGTAACCCTGGGAACGCCAATCTGCGTCATTTTCCTCCTTTCATTAAGTTAATCACAGTTTCAGCGTTTGTTTGATCTTCTTTTTGCTCGGCAGATGCCAGGTGGCAGGAATAAAAGGAAGGGGCGCTATGTGGGTGCTGCTGCTGGGGGGGCCGGTGCCAGTGATGTAACTAAATGTGACGGGCCCTGGTGAGAACATTGAATGGGGCCCATCATGGCTCATACAGTAACCTCTTTCTTGTTATTTTAACTAAAATGGGGATGGGATGCTCACTGTGTGAAACCTTCCTGTTCGCCCACTTTAACCCCCCCACCCGCTACAGTGCATGTGCGGGCTCTCGTCCAATCAGAGCCCTATGTCTTGCCTACACCATCCAGTAAAGGGCTCTAAATAAATTTAATAGGGAGCGTGCACTGCCGCATCCCCCAGTGGCGTGCATGCTCCCGGCCACGCCAGCCATTGTAAACAAACAGTCATTTTCCGAAAGGGGTTCACAAAACGGGGAAATCCCAAATCGGAATTTCCCAGGGGAAAGCCAGCAGCCAGCCCTGGAATCTTTTAGATTCCAGGCTGCTGGCGGGTTTTGTTCCGCTTTAAGAAAAAAATCGATTAAACCATTTCAGCTGCCCCTCATAACAAACTGCAGTTGTCCTTTAAGAAAAAAGTGTTTTAACCTATCCAGCGGCTTCTTATAACAATCAACTTTACTTTCAAGCTGCAGTTCTCCTTTAAAAACTTCTTCTTAACCCTTTCAGGTTCCTCTATTAATCTGCTTTTTCATGAGGCTGGAGGTCCTGTAAATAAGTGTAGTTTTATTAGCTGGTGTGTTGATACAGAGTGCCGCCTTATCTTATCTAGATATGAGGCAAAGGTGAATAAGCTGACTCGAGGAATGTTGAATGTGCAAAATCTGGTTATGATTCTGGTGGTGTGTCTGGGATTGGATTAGCCGGGCTCTTTGTTCCCCAGCTGGGCCTCTAGGGCAGGTCAGGTCTTAAACCCACTGAACGTGTGAAATAGTTTTGGCCAAAGCCCCTGCTGATAATTTCTTCTTAGGGTGTAGAACTAGAAATGGGTATTTTCTATATTTATCAAATCGTACTGGAACACTGTTTTTTTTTGCTGTCCCTATTTGTAGGATTACAGGTGATCAGTCATTGCATAAGTGTGGCAATGACATAATTGTCACACACAACAGTGGCAATGAATGGAGGAGGCGGAGCTTTACAGCTATCCATTTTTAGTTCTACACTCTAAGAAGGAAATATCGTCAGGGGCTTTTGCAAAAAGTATTTCACAAGTTTGTCGGTTTTGATCCGCTTCAAATAAGCCTTAAAGATGTCTCTGCTGCTTTTTTAGGGGGCATCCCCACCGCCTCTCCAGCAGAGCATCCCAATTTGCTCCCTTACAATCCCATGGCATATGTGCACTCCACCAGCCAATCAGCAGCTAGCGTTCCACTCAGCATCACTATGCCGCTCCTCCACGTCAGCTATTCAAAATTGTCCGGAGCAAATAAGGACATCGGCCGGAAAGGCTTACTGGGCATGCATTGTGAGTTTGTTGGTAAGGTGAGTATACAGGCAATCCGGGGCATTTCATACATTGGGGCATGCTAAGTCGAGGGTTCCCCAAAAAGAGGGATACCACTGGTGCTGGAGCTTTATAAACTGGTGGCTGGTGGTTGCTACTCTTTAATATGTGGACACCTTATTGTGTTCCTCTACCCAGAAAGGAAGTTTATGTTGTCACCTTCCATCCGCAGGTCAGTGCCCCAAACGGCCTGTGTTGCTTTTTTTTGCCCAATATTCATAACACAAACTGGATGTGCACGGCGGCGCTTCTGGTGCTTGCACTCCACTTCGAGGGAAGTGGGCAGCAGGCGCGACGTAGCCCTTATGGCCTCTGTTAGGGAATCCGGGCAGGGCACGGAGCAGCGCGCTGACGCTCCCGCCGACGGAGGAGACGCACCTTCAGCAATGAGGTATATAAGAGGGGGGGATGTGGTGGGAATGACACTGTAGCATCCTGAGGAAGTGGTGGGGGTACCACCACGCGACACGCGTAGGTGTGAACAGATTCTTGTGATGTCGGACCTAGCTCTTCTTACTTGGTGATATCTCTTATTAGTTCTGTAATTGGTCTATGCATCTAAATTGTACATTTGAACTGTTATTTCATACTGCACTTTGCACTTTGCACCAGAATTTATCTTTGGCACTGTTTGCAGTTTATTTGTGCACTGGGCACTTTTTGATATTGGTTTCCCCAAAAAAGGGAACCCTCAAATAGCTCCCTTTATTTTCCTCCCTTTTTCCCCCCTTTTGAGGAGGTTTAGTAAGGTTTGTAGATTTTTACTTGCTTTAAACTGTCTTCAATGTTGTCATGCTTATGTCTATTCTCTAATTTAATAAAGGCCAATTATAGATTTTTATAATTCATATGTAGTGCGGCTTATTTTTAGAGTAGGGGTTTTTGAACTGAACTGGCAGTCCAATAGTTTTTGTTTTGCTTTGGATACAATCTGCCATATTGCTCCCTGGCCGAGCAACCCCGCCCCCTGATTTTTCCAGCGATAAGACATCCAGCTACAGTACACACAGCTAAGCATTATCACTCATAATAACTGCCATTATGGGACAGTTTAGCTTGTAAGGGAATTAATTAGCATATTGCTGCTATTCCAACATCATTCTGCTTCCTGTTGGTGTTGATATGAATATTTGACAAAGGCTTTAGTAAAAAAAATAAGAAACACAGGCTGTTTTGAGGCACTGGGCTGGGGATGGAAGGTGAGGCCATAAACTTCGGAGGATGGTGGAGGGAAGGTGGAGGGTCTCCACTGCGTTTGTGCTAGATACAGTGTATCACTCTGTAGGTGTATCATGGCGTAACTGTTCACTCAGCACTCTAAAGTACAGGAGGATCTCCCTATTGTACCCAGCCAGGTGTTGGAGGTGAATGAGCGGGGGTGGGAGAGAAGCCTTTCAGCAGCTCACATTGAATCTAGCTGAGAGATTGGAGAGGGGAGGGGGTGAGCTGCTGATGTTGCGTCCGGGAGACAGGAAATTAAATCTATCGCTATAGAAACCTGAATTACAGAGATAACATTGGAAACAGGACTCTGATCATAGGATTTGGAAGACTCTTCCTATATGCTCTTTTATCGCTCTAAAAATATTTATATATCTGTGCCACAAACTCAATTTAAAAATAAAATATGAGCTTCAAATAAAAAAAAAAAAATTATTTTGTTTATGCTAACATCTTCATTGATTTCTTCATGAAAATATAGTATGAATGAAAATAACAATATAAAATAAAATGGATGAATAAAAGGATGATTGGAATTGAAATGAAAACAAAATTAAGAATGGTTGCTTAGCCAAATGATTTTGAGAGACTCTGGAGGGTCAGAGTTTTGATATCTTTTAAAGCAGCGCAATCCCTCAAAGGTAAATTAAATAATATACACTTAAAATGTTGATAAAATATAAAACTGTAAAATTAAATGTAAAATGAAAAAATATAAAATTAAAATAAATAGGAATCATTTAAATAAGATTAAAATAAATTAATAAAAAATATTAAACTAATAATATAATAATAATATTACTAATATAAAATTTAATTTAAATTGAAAAAGTTTATAGTAAAATATAATTGACATAAAATAAAAATTAACCGTAAATGAAAAATTAAATATAAATAATATTCTAAATATATATAATAAAATATATTCTCAATATAAACTAAAATAAAATACGGTAAAAATAGAGAATTTAAATAAAATAGGTAAAAATGATTACATTAATTGATAAATAAGATAAAATTGAAAAATAAAAATATAATCAAGACATAAAACAATGTAAATTTAAAGTATTATAAAATGTAAAAAATATAGGTCTGTGAAGGTTCTCATTCATACAGGTCATGGTATATCTGAAGATGTAAATCAAGGCAACTAGGCCCACCATTTTATTTCCTGAAGACAATTCGCTAGACATCCGACTGGCTTTTTCACTTAAAAGTGGAACAGCTGTATTGAAAAAGTCGGATAAATAGTGAAACATCTTCAGGAAGATGAAACGGCAAGTTCAGTTCTCTTGATTTATTTGTACAGATTTAAAATAATATAATACTAAATAAAATTAAAATAATCAATAAAAAATGCAGTTACAAAATATGATACAATGAATAATGCCTTTCTAATGTAGCCCCACCCGAACTCATGCTTCAACGTTGGAAGGACCCCTGAAGCCCCACCCATTTTCTCCTGCACACTGGTGTAGATGTTATTCCAGGTAAAGCAAGTCCTTTATAATGGAGGTCAGAGTGTAAGTTTTAAAGAGGAATAAAACTCAAGAATTACACTTTCTTGGGTTTTGTTACTATTTGGCAGGACATGCTGATTTGGGATGATGTGCGTATCCCCCGGGATTGCTGAAAAATTTACCTCTTCCTAGTTACCACGTGGGGCACTCAGCCGCTCAGTGCCGTTCATTTTATCCCAATTTCCTTTGCTGCACCGAGTTCAGTGCAGTAAGAAAGTCTGCATTGAGCGAGCATTCGCATTTCCTCCAGCAGTGGGCATGCTCACACCGGCCATACAAAAAAGGAGGTACCCCAGCTAGAGTTATGCTGGGGATGTGGATGCGGCACACAAACACATGGAAAGCTCAGAGGTAAGTAAATTGGGTGATTGTGGGGGGTTCACACAGCAGGGCATCCCAATTCAGGATGCCCCATAAAGAGGGAGACCCCTTTAGGTTCGGTGCCAACTCGTGTCGCCCTCACTTATAAAAAAAGATGAAACAACTGTCACACCAACCACAGATAAGCTTCTCACGCAGCAGCCATAGACATTGGGGTCGATTCAGGGTCTGGTGAGAAAATTCACTCCTTTTTTTTTAGGAGAGAAAATTGCCATTCACCTTCATTGTCTACCTTGGGGCCAATTCAGAACCAGGTGAACATTTACACCCGGTAGAGTGCAAAAAAATGAAAAATATAAAAATACCTTTTTTCCCCTCAAAATGACATGTAACTATGATGGAGCATTTCTACAGGTTGGGTACATTATTTTAGGTAAGGACACTTATCTTACCGTGTTTCCCAGTCCAGCGGCACATGTGGGAGCCACATGCCCGCTATCCCTCTAGCAGGGCGTGTGCCCTCGTCAGGCATTTGTGAATGGCCGGCTCAGGCAAGCTCCCTGTAAGAGGCAAGCAGAGGTTGCGGCCGTCAGCACACTCGGAACCACTGCTCTTAGACAATGTGATGTAAGCGCGCTGATTGTACGACCGGCTGCGCATGTGCCGTAGGACTGGGAAGAGGTGAGTTGCCTTAGGCGATCTGGGGGGTTTCCTGCAGCGGGGCACCCCCGATCGGGGTGTCCTGGGGGAAAGAACCAAAACCCAGGATAGTCAAAATCCTGGGTTTTGATCCACTTAAAGTTTGGAAACAGCTGAACTCTATGGGCTATGCATGAAAAAAATGGAGAAATCTTTAACATAGGGTGCGGTTATTACCAACCATTAAAAATATATCCTTAAATCACTGGAAAACTAATGTTCTCAGACTGTAAATAATGTGCCATCACATGTACAGGTGATTTTTTGAGGGGAACAAAGATGTAGGACAACATTTTTTTGCACTTTTTCATGTGTTATGCGCTAAAAAGCTCATCAGGATGCAGGTTGCAATCCAGACTGAAATGTACAGAGAAAGTCACAGTGGCTTCACCAAATATTTAGCATCGCCCCCAAAAAATGAATGGCAATTTTCTCTTCTAAAAAAGAAGAGATTTTTCTCACTAGGTTTTGAACCGACCTCATAGACATCTGCTATACTCAGTGATTTCTAGTGAATGGACAGGGCTGGGACGCCAGCCAGACATGGAAGTACCAGTCAATGGCATTCGGGCCTGGGTCAGCACGGGATGGGATTCAGCAGTCAGGTGAGTAGTTGGACCGATCAGCTACAGGGGACAGAAGGTGCGTACACTCTTTTTTTTGGGTGGTCAATAACTTTCATTTTAAACCCAACCCATTGCCAGATTTATTTGTACCATAATCCCAAGACTGATAGGGATGTAGCTCCTATCAGTGGTGTAACTAAACGTGACAGGGCCCTGGTGCAAACATTAAATGGGACCTTTTCATTGCTCATACAGTAAACTTTTTTCTGTTTTTTTAACTCCGTTGGATGCAGCTAGACAACTAAAGACTGAAACAAAGAGACAAATAGAGCTTCCTTTCTCTAAATGATGCCAAGTGAGCAGAATATGTCAAATAAGGTGGAGGAGCAACAATGATGGGGCAGTGTGGTCGCACCCCCTGCATCCCCTATAGTTACGCCCCTGGCTCTTATAATACTTAATAGTACTGTAGTGGGAGAGATCATGGGAGCTGGAAAGAACAATGGGCATAAATATAGGGGGTGCAGGTGGAGTGATTGCACTGGGATCGTGGGCACTGTGATGGGTAGGCCAAAGAAAAGTGGGTGGGTGGCAGTGATCCTCCAGTTTCACACACGTCAGTGACTCAATGCTTCTGATCAACACACCCGTTCTGGGTTAGCGGCTTCCTGAGCATCCTCATGGTTGGCAGCCTGGCCTATAGTGTATCATAAAGATCATCTTTGTCTTCCATTGTGACAGGTGAGCTTTAAGGCCAGACTGGCTCTGAGCCTGGTGTCTGTGCGGATCTTCTCCGGCCCGTCGCCCTCATGGCCCCAAGCACAGCAGATATTACTCACAGGAAACAGACACAGAACAGTGCTCAGTGCTGCCTGCTTATTAGATCTGTGACCTGAAACATGCCGCTATTGATCCTCGGGTGACGAAGATCTGCGGCTAGTTAAAATATAACCGGGCCATGGATGCGTCCTATCACTGGGCAAAGATTATCCATCATGCAGGGCAGAGGTCTGTAACCTGCCGGATCATGATAACAGGGTAGACTGCAGGTAAGCTGACTGCAGAAGGTCTGAGTACTTACCTTAAAGTGGACCTAAACCCTTTCTTGCAGCTATGTGTCCCATAGACACTAAAAGAAACCCCCCAGAATGTCGAGCTAACTCTCTCCGAACCCACAGCGCAGACACAGCTGCTCATCCAATCAGCTTCTCCCGCTGTGCATATTAATGTGTGGCTGGAGAGGCTGAATGGAATCCCCAGACGCACACATTGGCGGCGTGCTTCCTCCCTTCAGCTGGGCACATCCATTCAGTTGTGGTGGGCGGAGCCATGCACAGCCAAGAAGGGAGGCCGGCAGCACATGTGCTGTGGGATTGGGGGAAAGGTAAGTTTACTGGGCACCCTGGGGGGTTTCACACAGGTTTAGCCTGCTCTCATAGGCTCCATGGTGGGTTTTGGTTCACTTTAATCACACCTTCCAAGTGTTGCTCATTTGGAGGGACAGTTCCTCTTTTGAGTCCATGTCCCCCTGTCCCTTGGAGTTCTCATTTGTCCCTCTTTGAGGTATAACAGGCAGATCTGCATCAAACGTTTCATTTGCCTATAATTTAAGACCCAGCATTGGCTTCCTGTAAAGGCATCTTTAGCTTCAGAGGCACTCCAAACTGGGAGGCCACAGGGGCAAGTGTTAAAAGGGACAAAGTAATTTTTGTCTTTTGGTCAGCTTTAAAGAGACCCCATTAAGATAGCCCTATGGAGAAGGGGCGGAGCCCTCAGGCATACACAGAGATGTGAAGGGGTTGAGCTTGGCTCATAGGGAATAATGACCTGAATCTTATCAGTCTGTTGGTGGTACATTACAGTTGCACTTTAGTGCTGGCAGCGTAAGTGACCTGACTAGTCTGGACTAAAATCCTAAACTCTCATTTTCTCTACTACAGCAGCGGCTTCAGTGTCCAATTCCTCAATACTTACCTGTTATGAAGATCTAGTACTGGTGAAACTAATGGAAACAGATAATTGCCTAAAGATTAACAACCTGTTGGACCCAAAACAGCTTGGCTGTACTGAGAGCAGATCATGTCAGATTATTCTTATTGATTTGACTATGTCACTAAAGTGTTGGATGAAGCTGGTGCTGTGAATGGACGTTAGCAAAGCCTTTGACACCATTCCACATGAAGAGATAATAGATAAGTAAATTAGATTAATCTCTGGGCAGTTCAGTGGATTCACAGCTGGCTGAAGGTGTGCACTGAAATAAGGTGAGTTATATGTATTGCACCACAAGGCTCTGTCCGGGGCCCCATTCTTTTGAATATGTAGTGACAAAAGAAAAGGCTTGATAGGTATGATGATACAAAGGTGAGAAATACAGTGAATATTCCTGGAGGTGTCTGAAACATGGAAAATTATTTGGCCTTATTGGATGAATGGTCAAAATAGTGGACCCTGGTGTTTGTTGTCTCTAAATGTAAAATCATTATGAAAAGGTATCCCCACTCTGAGTATCCTATCTACTGTGTTACTGTGTTAGGGCTTAAGAAGAGAAAGACAACTGATTACTGACATCAGCAAGGCGAGTGGACAATGTAGCCACACAGTGTGAAAAGCAAGCAAGGGTCTGCATAGCTTGAGGCATCACCAGTTAAGAGAGATGAAGAACTTAATTTGTACAGTCTGGAGCAAAGAAGTGAAATAGGAGACATGATCCAGACCTTAAAATATGTGAAAGTATTGAATAAGGTTCAGGAGGGAAGCGTTTTTAAGAAGAAGCTTAAAGGGACCATGTAGGCAAAGTGCATAAACTGTCATTTATCATCTCACATCATCATGGCTGCCCTCTCCCTTCCTGTCAGAACATAGCTGCTTCTGAAAGTAGAAACAAAGCAAGGAGAAGTGGCACACCCCCTGAGGTCATTTGCCATAGACCACCAAAAATAGTGATAAGCTTGTGGTCTAAAGCTACGCATCATCAGACTGTGGACACTGGGAGAGAGGGAGAGAATGCTTGTCTTACAGACCCCGCCCATTATGCTGATTATTATGCGGCATCACAGAGCCAAGGGCCATGCCCAAATATTTCAAAAGATAAATCATGAAGTGAAACTGTAAACCTTTATATCTGGTGGGAAAAATCTACAATAAGTGAATGTAAGCAGGTCTAGGATAAGAACAAATCTAACCTGAGATAGAGAGCACACACATAAGGGCAGATGAGATGGACCATGCGCTCTCCTTCTGCCATCAGCTTTCTATATTTCTATGTCCTCATGATTTATTCTTCTGAAAGCCCACTGCCATTTATAAATGCAAACAGGTGGATGGACTGCACCACTCCAATCCCTGTAACAGGGAGGGTGCCACACACCCCCTATATGAGGCGGGAGCATGAAAATACACTGGATGTTCAATATGTTTATGTTGAGATCCTCTTTCCCCATCCATGACCTATTTAGCCACAACCGATGCTGGTGGGGAAACAAGTCTGCATTTTTCACTAAAACAACTTCATACCTGTATGTCAGATACATTTTTATAACACTTAATGCAATGTTATGATAAGCAGAGTTCTTCTTTAAAGCAGGGGTAGACAAACATATAGAGATGCATTAAATAACTTACCCCACCTCAGTAATTTTGCATCATCACCCCCAGCTCCATGCTTCCAGCACCCAATCCAAAAAACTGGCCAAAGCGCACAAGCATAGGTGGAAGCACAGGGGAAACTAAGCCCTGCCCCCAGGCTTTGACTTCCAGTAAATGGGAAAGCATCTGAACTGAATTCCAGTTGATTCCACCACTAAAAGTACAACCATGAAGGCCACGTTAGGACTTCATGTTCCTTAACAACTGAGAATCCACAGGTTTCCATGTTAGGACCCCAGGTTCTTCAACAGTTGTGAATTCACAGACTGGTATGCTATGCCTTTAGGTTCTTCATCATTTAGGAATCCACAAACGGTCATGCTAGGACTCTCCTTAACAGTTAAGAATCCACAGAATGTTGTGCTAGAATGTATTTCCTCAACAGTTGAGAAGCCACAAGCTGTCATGCCAGCGCTCTAGGTTCCTCAACAGTTGGGAAGCCACAAGCTGTCATGCTTAAACTGGACCAGTTTACCACTCTAATGGGTGTTGGTCCCGCTGGCAGCACATAAAAACAAGCTCCGCAATTGGCCGCCAGTGTGCTCATGGGTGGTTCTGGTGGCCGGTGCCGAAGACGCAACCATGGCCCATGTGAACTCCTTTTCCAGTGCAGGCTCGAGGTGAAGGCAAGCTTATCGTGCATTCTGGGGGTTATGTGCTGGGCTCCAACATTCTGTCAGCGGGAACAGAAGAAATGGGTGCTGGTTTAGTTTAAGTTCGTCAACAGTTGGGAAGCCACAAGCTGTCATGCCAGAACTTTAGATTCCTCAACAGATGAGGAATCAACAGTGCTGTCATGGATTCTCAACAGGTTGGCACCCATAAGCTGGCATGCTAGAACTCTCGGTTACTCAACTTTTGAGAATCCATGGCCTGACTGCTGTGCTAGAAGTTAGGTTCCTCAACAGCTGGAAAACCACAGACTGTCATGCATGAGCTATAGGTTCCTGAACAGTTGAGAATACACAGCCTGACAAGCTAGGGCTTTAGGTTGCTCAACAGCTCACAGACAGTTATGCTAAGACTCTCCTCAACAGTTGAGAATTTTGGTCCAATGTTCCTCTTTAACAATCACATTCAATCCCTGTCCCCTTAGTCTTCCTCTAAGCCCCCTTTACCCAGCTCCACTGCACCCACAAGCCAAGGAACCCCAGCCCCCAATGTTATATCCCCAGTATTATAGTTGGGAAGGGGGGGTGGCAGGGATGACTTGGGCTGGCCAGAGACTGCTAAAATCCAGGGTTTATTTTTGGACCCAGTCCGCCACTGTTTGGGACCCACCATTGCTTACCCTTACCCAGACTAAAAACCTGCTACCAACACAGACAACTTGGTGGAGAAATCTCTAGGACAGGGGTCCTCAAACTTCCTCTTTGAGGGATGAAACAGGTCAGATTTTGCGGCTTGCCACACTAAGGCAAGCTGTAGTGATTAGGGCTATAGCTCTGTCTAACCACCAATTACTTCACCTTAGCATTAGTGTAGAGGGCTACAAAACCTGGCATGTTTTGCCTATTGAAGATAAGCTTTGAAGACCCCCTGCTTTAGGAGTTTCAGCAAAGCTAAACAGCATGCTGACTGGATTGAATTTATTGGCCATCAATATAGGTAGAGTTCCACTTGAGTTCCTCATTAACCCATATCCATAAGCTCACTCACCTGATATGGTCTCCTGGTAGCCCTTGGTGAAGAACTGCATGGCTGTCGCTGCCCTCCAGGGGGTCTTCAGCAGCCCCTGCCTAGCAGGGTCCTCTCCCAGCGCCCTCAGGATTGTGCTGTATGCCGCTGCCAATGAAGGGAGGTTCAGTTCATTGTCTTCCTCACTGCGAGTCCTCTCTTCCCTCCAGCTCTCCAGAGGTGGTGTGCTGACCCCAGACCTCCCCCTGTCCACCCGGCTTAATACTGTTGAGGAACTCTTCTTCTCCTCTGGGGTGAAACCATTACAGTTCGCTGGTGGCTTCTTTTCTGGCAGCACCCTGGCCTTAGCCGGTTCCATATGTGTAGAAGCGAGGTTCTCCTTTACACACAGCTTTATTCTACAGGTCACAGTGGCGGTATTCCCAGCCCGAGTCACTCTGGAAGGGTCTGGATGTTCATAACCGTAAAGTCCCTATAAACTCAGCATTAGACGGATGAAGGAGGAGCCTCCTGATATGCGCAAGTCAGGACTGTCTCTACCTGTTGGAGAGAAACAATAGTCATATATATACATATAGTCATAGCAGTCACTTACTCCTTCAGTTAGGGTTTCTCTAACAGTCACTTGCTCCTCTTTAGTCTCAGCACCAACAGTCATGGCAGCTTGTCCTGCACTCATTGTACACCAGTCACAACAGTCCCTTTCTTCATTCTGAGTACTCTGTACCTCACTGGGTTCCTCCTCAGCTCCAGAACTCTGCCCCCACCAGGGCTCATTACCTGTGACAGCAGTCTCTCCTCCGGTCCCGGCACTCATTACCTGTGACAGCAGTCTCTCCTCCGGTCCCGGCACTCATTACCTGTGACAGCAGTCTCTCCTTTGGTCCCAGCACTCATTACCTGTGACAGCAGTCTCTCCTCCAGTCCTGGCACTCATTACCTGTGACAGCAGTCTCTTCTCCAGTCCCGGCACTCATTACCTGTGACAGCAGTCTCTCCTCCAGTCCCAGCACTCATTACCTGTGACAGCAGTCTCTCCTCCAGTCCCGGCACTCATTACCTGTGACAGCAGTCTCTCCTCCAGTCCTGGCACTCATTACCTGTGACAGCAGTCTCTTCTCCAGTCCCAGCATTCATTACCTGTGACAGCAGTCTCTCCTCCAGTCCCAGCACTCATTACCTGTGACAGCAGTCTCTTCTCCAGTCCCGGCACTCATTACCTGTGACAGCAGTCTCTCCTCCAGTCCCAGCACTCATTACCTGTGACAGCAGTCTCTCCTCCAGTCCCAGCACTCATTACCTGTGACAGCAGTCTCTCCTCCAGTCCTGGCACTCATTACCTGTGACAGCAGTCTCTTCTCCAGTCCCGGCACTCATTACCTGTGACAGCAGTCTCTCCTCCAGTCCCGGCACTCATTACCTGTGACAGCAGTCTCTCCTCCAGTCCCGGCACTCATTACCTGCGACAGCAGTCTCTCCTCCAGTCCCGGCACTCATTACCTGTGACAGCAGTCTCTCCTCCAGTCCCAGCATTCATTACCTGTGACAGCAGTCTCTCCTCCAGTCCCAGCACTCATTACCTGTGACAGCAGTCTCTCCTCCAGTCCCAGCACTCATTACCTGTGACAGCAGTCTCTCCTCCAGTCCCAGCACTCATTACCTGTGACAGCAGTCTCTCCTCCAGTCCCAGCACTCATTACCTGTGACAGCAGTCTCTCCTCCAGTCCCAGCACTCATTACCTGTGACAGCAGTCTCTCCTCCAGTCCCGGCACTCATTACCTGTGACAGCAGTCTCTCCTCCAGTCCCGGCACTCATTACCTGTGACAGCAGTTTCTCCTCCAGTCCCGGCACTCATTACCTGTGACAGCAGCCTCTCCTCCAGTCCCGGCACTCATTACCTGTGACAGCAGTCTCTCCTCCAGTCCTGGCACTCATTACCTGTGACAGCAGTCTCTCCTCCAGTCCCGGCACTCATTACCTGTGACAGCAGTCTCTCCTCCAGTCCCAGCACTCATTACCTGTGACAGCAGTCTCTCCTCCAGTCCCAGCACTCATTACCTGTGACAGCAGTCTCTCCTCCAGTCCCAGCACTCATTACCTGTGACAGCAGTCTCTCCTCCAGTCCCAGCACTCATTACCTGTGACAGCAGTCTCTCCTCCAGTCCCGGCACTCATTACCTGTGACAGCAGTCTCTCCTCCAGTCCCGGCACTCATTACCTGTGACAGCAGTTTCTCCTCCAGTCCCGGCACTCATTACCTGTGACAGCAGCCTCTCCTCCAGTCCCGGCACTCATTACCTGTGACAGCAGTCTCTTCTCCAGTCCTGGCACTCATTACCTGTGACAGCAGTCTCTCCTCCAGTCCCGGCACTCATTACCTGTGACAGCAGTCTCTCCTCCAGTCCCGGCACTCATTACCTGTGACAGCAGTCTCTCCTCCAGTCCCAGCACTCATTACCTGTGACAGCAGTCTCTCCTCCAGTCCCAGCACTCATTACCTGTGACAGCAGTCTCTCCTCCAGTCCCGGCACTCATTACCTGCGACAGCAGTCTCTCCTCCAGTCCCGGCACTCATTACCTGTGACAGCAGTCTCTCCTCCAGTCCCGGCACTCATTACCTGCGACAGCAGTCTCTTCTCCAGTCCCGGCACTCATTACCTGTGACAGCAGTCTCTTCTCCAGTCCCGGCACTCATTACCTGTGACAGCAGTCTCTTCTCCAGTCCCGGCACTCATTACCTGTGACAGCAGCCTCTCCTCCAGTCTTGGCACTCATTACCTGTGACAGCAGTCTCTCCTCCAGTCCTGGCACTCATTACCTGTGACAGCAGTCTCTCCTCCGGTCCCGGCACTCATTACCTGTGACAGCAGTCTCTCCTCCGGTCCCGGCACTCATTACCTGTGACAGCAGCCTCTCCTCCAGTCTTGGCACTCATTACCTGTGACAGCAGCCTCTCCTCCAGTCTTGGCACTCATTACCTGTGACAGCAGTCTCTCCTCCAGTCCTGGCACTCATTACCTGTGACAGCAGCCTCTCCTCCAGTCTTGGCACTCATTACCTGTGACAGCAGTCTCTCCTCCAGTCCCGGCATTCATTACCTGTGACAGCAGCCTCTCCTCCAGTCCCGGCACTCATTACCTGTGACAGCAGCCTCTCCTCCAGTCTTGGCACTCATTACCTGTGACAGCAGTCTCTCCTCCAGTCCCGGCACTCATTACCTGTGACAGCAGTCTCTCCTCCAGTCCCGGCACTCATTACCTGTGACAGCAGGCTCTCCTCCAGTCCCGGCACTCATTACCTGTGACAGCAGTCTCTTCTCCAGTCCCGGCACTCATTACCTGTGACAGCAGTCTCTCCTCCAGTCCCAGCACTCATTACCTGTGACAGCAGTCTCTTCTCCAGCCCCAGCACTCATTACCTGTGACAGCAGTCTCTCCTCCAGTCCCAGCACTCATTACCTGTGACAGCAGTCTCTCCTCCAGTCCCAGCACTCATTACCTGCGACAGCAGTCTCTCCTCCAGTCCCGGCACTCATTACCTGCGACAGCAGTCTCTCCTCCAGTCCCGGCACTCATTACCTGCGACAGCAGTCTCTCCTCCAGTCCCGGCACTCATTACCTGTGACAGCAGTCTCTCCTCCAGTCCCGGCACTCATTACCTGTGACAGCAGCCTCTCCTCCAGTCTTGGCACTCATTACCTGTGACAGCAGTCTCTCCTCCAGTCCTGGCACTCATTACCTGTGACAGCAGTCTCTCCTCCAGTCCCGGCACTCATTACCTGCGACAGCAGTCTCTCCTCCAGTCCCGGCACTCATTACCTGCGACAGCAGTCTCTCCTCCAGTCCCGGCACTCATTACCTGTGACAGCAGTCTCTCCTCCAGTCCCGGCACTCATTACCTGTGACAGCAGTCTCTCCTCCAGTCCCGGCACTCATTACCTGTGACAGCAGTCTCTCCTCCAGTCCCAGCACTCATTACCTGTGACAGCAGTCTCTCCTCCAGTCCCAGCACTCATTACCTGTGACAGCAGTCTCTCCTCCAGTCCCGGCACTCATTACCTGTGACAGCAGTCTCTCCTCCAGTCCCGGCACTCATTACCTGTGACAGCAGCCTCTCCTCCAGTCTTGGCACTCATTACCTGTGACAGCAGTCTCTCCTCCAGTCCTGGCACTCATTACCTGTGACAGCAGTCTCTCCTCCAGTCCCAGCACTCATTACCTGTGACAGCAGTCTCTCCTCCAGTCCCGGCACTCATTACCTGTGACAGCAGTCTCTCCTCCAGTCCCGGCACTCATTACCTGTGACAGCAGCCTCTCCTCCAGTCTTGGCACTCATTACCTGTGACAGCAGTCTCTCCTCCAGTCCTGGCACTCATTACCTGTGACAGCAGTCTCTCCTCCAGTCCCGGCACTCATTACCTGTGACAGCAGTCTCTCCTCCAGTCCCGGCACTCATTACCTGTGACAGCAGTCTCTCCTCCAGTCCCGGCACCCATTACCTGTGACAGCAGTCTCTCCTCCGGTCCCGGCACTCATTACCTGTGACAGCAGTCTCTCCTCCATTCCCGGCACTCATTACCTGTGACAGCAGTCTCTCCTCCAGTCCCGGCACCCATTACCTGTGACAGCAGTCTCTCCTCCAGTCCCGGCACTCATTACCTGTGACAGCAGTCTCTCCTCCAGTCCCGGCACTCATTACCTGTGACAGCAGTCTCTTCTCCAGTCTCGGCACTCATTACCTGTGACAGCAGTCTCTCCTCCAGTCCCGGCACTCATTTCCTGTGACAGCAGTCTCTCCTCCAGTCCCGGCACTCATTTCCTGTGACAGCAGTCTCTCCTCCAGTCCCGGCACTCATTTCCTGTGACAGCAGTCTCTCCTCCAGTCCCGGCACTCATTACCTGTGACAGCAGTCTCTCCTCCAGTCCCAGCATTCATTACCTGTGACAGCAGTCTCTCCTCCAGTCCCAGCACTCATTACCTGTGACAGCAGTCTCTCCTCCAGTCCCGGCACTCATTACCTGTGACAGCAGTCTCTCCTCCAGTCCCGGCACTCATTACCTGTGACAGCAGTCTCTCCTCCAGTCCCGGCACTCATTACCTGTGACAGCAGCCTCTCCTCCAGTTTTGGCACTCATTACCTGTGACAGCAGTCTCTCCTCCAGTCCCAGCACTCATTACCTGTGACAGCAGCCTCTCCTCCAGTTTTGGCACTCATTACCTGTGACAGCAGTCTCTCCTCCAGTCCCGGCACTCATTACCTGTGACAGCAGTCTCTCCTCCAGTCCTGGCACTCATTACCTGTGACAGCAGTCTCTCCTCCAGTCCCAGCACTCATTACCTGTGACAGCAGTCTCTCCTCCAGTCCCAGCACTCATTACCTGTGACAGCAGTCTCTCCTCCAGTCCTGGCACTCATTACCTGTGACAGCAGTCTCTCCTCCAGTCCTGGCACTCATTACCTGTGACAGCAGTCTCTCCTCCAGTCCCAGCACTCATTACCTGTGACAGCAGCCTCTCCTCCAGTTTTGGCACTCATTACCTGTGACAGCAGTCTCTCCTCCAGTCCCGGCACTCATTACCTGTGACAGCAGTCTCTCCTCCAGTCCCGGCACTCATTACCTGTGACAGCAGTCTCTCCTCCAGTCCTGGCACTCATTACCTGTGACAGCAGTCTCTCCTCCAGTCCCGGCACTCATTACCTGTGACAGCAGTCTCTCCTCCAGTCCCGGCACTCATTACCTGTGACAGCAGTCTCTCCTCCAGTCCTGGCACTCATTACCTGTGACAGCAGTCTCTCCTCCAGTCCTGGCACTCATTACCTGTGACAGCAGTCTCTCCTCCAGTCCCAGCACTCATTACCTGTGACAGCAGCCTCTCCTCCAGTTTTGGCACTCATTACCTGTGACAGCAGTCTCTCCTCCAGTCCCGGCACTCATTACCTGTGACAGCAGTCTCTCCTCCAGTCCCGGCACTCATTACCTGTGACAGCAGTCTCTTCTCCAGTCCCAGCACTCATTACCTGTGACAGCAGTCTCTCCTCCAGTCCCAGCACTCATTACCTGCGACAGCAGTCTCTCCTCCAGTCCCGGCACTCATTACCTGTGACAGCAGTCTCTTCTCCAGTCCCGGCACTCATTACCTGTGACAGCAGTCTCTCCTCCAGTCCCGGCACTCATTACCTGTGACAGCAGTCTCTCCTCCAGTCCTGGCACTCATTACCTGTGACAGCAGTCTCTCCTCCAGTCCCGGCACTCATTACCTGTGACAGCAGCCTCTCCTCCAGTCCCAGCATTCATTACCTGTGACAGCAGTCTCTCCTCCAGTCCTGGCACTCATTACCTGTGACAGCAGTCTCTCCTCCAGTCCTGGCACTCATTACCTGTGACAGCAGTCTCTCCTCCAGTCCCGGCACTCATTACCTGTGACAGCAGCCTCTCCTCCAGTCCCAGCATTCATTACCTGTGACAGCAGTCTCTCCTCCAGTCCTGGCACTCATTACCTGTGACAGCAGTCTCTCCTCCAGTCCCAGCACTCATTACCTGTGACAGCAGTCTCTCCTCCAGTCCCGGCACTCATTACCTGTGACAGCAGTCTCTCCTCCAGTCCCAGCACTCATTACCTGTGACAGCAGCCTCTCCTCCAGTTTTGGCACTCATTACCTGTGACAGCAGTCTCTCCTCCAGTCCCGGCACTCATTACCTGTGACAGCAGTCTCTCCTCCAGTCCCAGCACTCATTACCTGTGACAGCAGTCTCTCCTCCAGTCCTGGCACTCATTACCTGTGACAGCAGTCTCTCCTCCAGTCCCAGCACTCATTACCTGTGACAGCAGTCTCTCCTCCAGTCCCAGCACTCATTACCTGTGACAGCAGTCTCTCCTCCAGTCTCGGCACTCATTACCTGTGACAGCAGTCTCTCCTCCAGTCCCGGCACTCATTTCCTGTGACAGCAGTCTCTCCTCCAGTCCCGGCACTCATTTCCTGTGACAGCAGTCTCTCCTCCAGTCCCGGCACTCATTTCCTGTGACAGCAGTCTCTCCTCCAGTCCCGGCACTCATTACCTGTGACAGCAGTCTCTCCTCCAGTCCCAGCACTCATTACCTGTGACAGCAGCCTCTCCTCCAGTTTTGGCACTCATTACCTGTGACAGCAGTCTCTCCTCCAGTCCCGGCACTCATTACCTGTGACAGCAGTCTCTCCTCCAGTCCTGGCACTCATTACCTGTGACAGCAGTCTCTTCTCCAGTCCCAGCACTCATTACCTGTGACAGCAGTCTCTCCTCCAGCCCCAGCACTCATTACCTGTGACAGCAGTCTCTTCTCCAGTCCCGGCACTCATTACCTGTGACAGCAGTCTCTCCTCCAGTCCCGGCACTCATTACCTGTGACAGCAGTCTCTCCTCCAGTCCTGGCACTCATTACCTGTGACAGCAGTCTCTCCTCCAGTCCCGGCACTCATTACCTGTGACAGCAGCCTCTCCTCCAGTCCCAGCATTCATTACCTGTGACAGCAGTCTCTCCTCCAGTCCTGGCACTCATTACCTGTGACAGCAGTCTCTCCTCCAGTCCCGGCACTCATTACCTGTGACAGCAGTCTCTCCTCCAGTCCCGGCACTCATTACCTGTGACAGCAGTCTCTCCTCCAGTCCCGGCACTCATTACCTGTGACAGCAGTCTCTCCTCCAGTCCTGGCACTCATTACCTGTGACAGCAGTCTCTCCTCCAGTCCCGGCACTCATTACCTGTGACAGCAGCCTCTCCTCCAGTCCCAGCACTCTTTACCTGTGACAGCAGTCTCTTCTCCAGTCCCAGCACTCATTACCTGTGACAGCAGTCTCTCCTCCAGTCTTGGCACTCATTACCTGTGACAGCAGCCTCTCCTCCAGTCCCAGCATTCATTACCTGTGACAGCAGTCTCTCCTCCAGTCCCAGCACTCTTTACCTGTGACAGCAGTCTCTCCTCCAGTCCTGGCACTCATTACCTGTGACAGCAGTCTCTCCTCCAGTCTTGGCACTCATTACCTGTGACAGCAGTCTCTCCTCCAGTCCTGGCACTCATTACCTGTGACAGCAGTCTCTCCTCCAGTCTTGGCACTCATTACCTGTGACAGCAGTCTCTCCTCCAGTCCCGGCACTCATTACCTGTGACAGCAGTCTCTCCTCCAGTCACAGCACTCATTACCTGTGACAGCAGTCTCTCCTCCAGTCCTGGCACTCATTACCTGTGACAGCAGTCTCTCCTCCAGTCCCGGCACTCATTACCTGTGACAGCAGTCTCTCCTCCAGTCCCGGCACTCATTACCTGTGACAGCAGTCTCTCCTCCAGTCCCAGCACTCATTACCTGTGACAGCAGTCTCTCCTCCAGTCCCAGCACTCATTACCTGTGACAGCAGTCTCTCCTCCAGTCCCGGCACTCATTACCTGTGACAGCAGTCTCTCCTCCAGTCCCGGCACTCATTACCTGTGACAGCAGTCTCTCCTCCAGTCCCAGCACTCATTACCTGTGACAGCAGTCTCTCCTCCAGTCCCAGCACTCATTACCTGCGACAGCAGTCTCTCCTCCAGTCCCGGCACTCATTACCTGTGACAGCAGTCTCTTCTCCAGTCCCGGCACTCATTACCTGTGACAGCAGTCTCTCCTCCAGTCCCGGCACTCATTACCTGTGACAGCAGTCTCTCCTCCAGTCCCGGCACTCATTACCTGTGACAGCAGTCTCTCCTCCAGTCCCGGCACTCATTACCTGTGACAGCAGTCTCTCCTCCAGTCCCGGCACTCATTACCTGTGACAGCAGTCTCTCCTCCAGTCCCAGCACTCATTACCTGTGACAGCAGTCTCTTCTCCAGCCCCAGCACTCATTACCTGTGACAGCAGTCTCTCCTCCAGTCCCAGCACTCATTACCTGTGACAGCAGTCTCTCCTCCAGTCCCGGCACTCATTACCTGTGACAGCAGTCTCTCCTCCAGTCCCGGCACTCATTACCTGCGACAGCAGTCTCTCCTCCAGTCCCGGCACTCATTACCTGTGACAGCAGTCTCTCCTCCAGTCCTGGCACTCATTACCTGTGACAGCAGTCTCTCCTCCAGTCCCGGCACTCATTACCTGTGACAGCAGCCTCTCCTCCAGTCTTGGCACTCATTACCTGTGACAGCAGTCTCTCCTCCAGTCCTGGCACTCATTACCTGTGACAGCAGTCTCTCCTCCAGTCCCGGCACTCATTACCTGCGACAGCAGTCTCTCCTCCAGTCCTGGCACTCATTACCTGTGACAGCAGTCTCTCCTCCAGTCCCGGCACTCATTACCTGCGACAGCAGTCTCTCCTCCAGTCCCGGCACTCATTACCTGTGACAGCAGTCTCTCCTCCAGTCCCGGCACTCATTACCTGTGACAGCAGTCTCTCCTCCAGTCCCGGCACTCATTACCTGTGACAGCAGTCTCTCCTCCAGTCCCGGCACTCATTACCTGTGACAGCAGTCTCTCCTCCAGTCCCGGCACTCATTACCTGTGACAGCAGCCTCTCCTCCAGTCTTGGCACTCATTACCTGTGACAGCAGTCTCTCCTCCAGTCCTGGCACTCATTACCTGTGACAGCAGTCTCTCCTCCAGTCCCAGCACTCATTACCTGTGACAGCAGTCTCTCCTCCAGTCCTGGCACTCATTACCTGTGACAGCAGTCTCTCCTCCAGTCCCGGCACTCATTACCTGCGACAGCAGTCTCTCCTCCAGTCCCGGCACTCATTACCTGTGACAGCAGTCTCTCCTCCAGTCCCGGCACTCATTACCTGTGACAGCAGTCTCTCCTCCAGTCCCGGCACTCATTACCTGTGACAGCAGTCTCTCCTCCAGTCCCGGCACTCATTACCTGTGACAGCAGTCTCTCCTCCAGTCCCGGCACTCATTACCTGTGACAGCAGCCTCTCCTCCAGTCTTGGCACTCATTACCTGTGACAGCAGTCTCTCCTCCAGTCCTGGCACTCATTACCTGTGACAGCAGTCTCTCCTCCAGTCCCAGCACTCATTACCTGTGACAGCAGTCTCTCCTCCAGTCCCGGCACTCATTACCTGTGACAGCAGTCTCTCCTCCAGTCCCGGCACTCATTACCTGCGACAGCAGTCTCTCCTCCAGTCCCGGCACTCATTACCTGTGACAGCAGTCTCTTCTCCAGTCCCGGCACTCATTACCTGTGACAGCAGTCTCTCCTCCAGTCCCGGCACTCATTTCCTGTGACAGCAGTCTCTCCTCCAGTCCCGGCACTCATTACCTGTGACAGCAGTCTCTCCTCCAGTCCCAGCACTCATTACCTGTGACAGCAGCCTCTCCTCCAGTTTTGGCACTCATTACCTGTGACAGCAGTCTCTCCTCCAGTCCCGGCACTCATTACCTGTGACAGCAGTCTCTCCTCCAGTCCTGGCACTCATTACCTGTGACAGCAGTCTCTTCTCCAGTCCCAGCACTCATTACCTGTGACAGCAGTCTCTCCTCCAGTCCCAGCACTCATTACCTGCGACAGCAGTCTCTCCTCCAGTCCCGGCACTCATTACCTGTGACAGCAGTCTCTTCTCCAGTCCCGGCACTCATTACCTGTGACAGCAGTCTCTTCTCCAGTCCCGGCACTCATTACCTGTGACAGCAGTCTCTCCTCCAGTCCCGGCACTCATTACCTGTGACAGCAGTCTCTCCTCCAGTCCCGGCACTCATTACCTGTGACAGCAGTCTCTCCTCCAGTCCCGGCACTCATTACCTGTGACAGCAGTCTCTCCTCCAGTCCTGGCACTCATTACCTGTGACAGCAGTCTCTCCTCCAGTCCCGGCACTCATTACCTGTGACAGCAGTCTCTCCTCCAGTCCCAGCATTCATTACCTGTGACAGCAGTCTCTCCTCCAGTCCTGGCACTCATTACCTGTGACAGCAGTCTCTCCTCCAGTCTTGGCACTCATTACCTGTGACAGCAGTCTCTCCTCCAGTCCTGGCACTCATTACCTGTGACAGCAGTCTCTCCTCCAGTCTTGGCACTCATTACCTGTGACAGCAGTCTCTCCTCCAGTCCCGGCACTCATTACCTGTGACAGCAGTCTCTCCTCCAGTCACAGCACTCATTACCTGTGACAGCAGTCTCTCCTCCAGTCCTGGCACTCATTACCTGTGACAGCAGTCTCTCCTCCAGTCCCGGCACTCATTACCTGTGACAGCAGTCTCTCCTCCAGTCCTGGCACTCATTACCTGTCACATCAGTCAGTGCTCTCTCCAGTCCCAGCACTCATTACCTGTGACAGCAGTCTCTCCTCCGGTCCTGACAGCCATTACCTGCGGTCCCAGCACTTATTACCTGTCACATCAGTCAGTGCTCTCTCCAGTCCTAGCAGTCTCCGCACCGGCTCCTCACTTGGGTATAGTATCCCTCCCTTTCCTGCCCAGATCTCCGGGATTAGATTGCCAGCTCCTCGTTTCAGCGCTGTGCCGGCAGCCTCTGCTCTCTGCTGCTCTACCCCCGGCACAGCTGTTTTATGTAGCTTAGCGGCCAGCCCATCGCTCCGCCGCCGCTGATTGGCTGAGGGGCCGTGTGCGTCACCGCCTGCTGGTAAGCGGATCAGACGGGGAGAGGCGGGAGCGCGGCGGGGATGGACCAAGAGCAAAGGAATTGCCCCCGGCGGGTGAAAGGGGGAGAATTGCCCTGTCTGGGGGGAGTGGTGGATGATCTGTAGCCACAGCCCGATCTGCCGGTCACTAACAGCCCGACTGCTGTATTTCCCTTTAAATCTCAGCTGGCTCCGAGGTGACCCGGATTTTTCAGCCCGGGAAACCCCCGATGTATTGCACGGGCACGAGTATGGCATGCGGGTATGGGCGAGGACGGGCGCTGACCATGGTGCTGAATGTGACCCTGGCTGCCTTATTACAGAGAGGACAGGGGATCCAACTCCTCCTTGACTTAGCCCACCTTCTTCTAAGATGCCAAAATCATTCAATATCTGCAGTAATGGAGTAGTAAAAAAAAGGAAGGAAAGGGTTAGATCCCCTGCGTTGTCGTTCCAGTGCTGGTATTTAAAGTGGACCAAAACCCAGGATTTTGACTATCCTGAGTTTTGGTCCACTCCGGAATGCCTAGAGGGACAGCTGGGATGCACCTCTGCTTTCGCATGCGACGTTGGCCCGGGAAAGGAAGACGAGTTTCCGGGCGACCTGTGGGGTTTCCCACAGCGGGGCATCCTGATTCTGGATGCCCCTGGGCAAGAGTATCAAGCGGCCCTTTAATTATTATTATTTATTTATATAGCGCCATCATCTTCCGTAGCGCTTTGCAAAGTAGTAATTACAGACAGGGTAGAAACATATGGTATATATACTATTTCAAATGCAGTTTTACAGAGTTGACAATGGATATTCTGAGTACAAGATACAGTAGGAGAGAGAGCCCGGCCCTTGCGAGCTTACAGTCTAAAGGAAGAGGGGTGAAGACGAGGGGGAAGGATCACAAACAGTCCGTATTGAGCTTTGTGGCATGTGCCCTTTAGAAGTTTGGTTAGGCCAGATTATATGCTTGTCTGAATAAGTGAGTTTTAAGGGCGCCTTTGAAGGTTTTGAGGGTTGTGGAGTGGCGGATTGGGTGCGGGAGGGCATTCCAGAAGATTGGAGTTGCACGTGAGAAGTCCTGGAGGCGGGCGTGAGAGGAGGTGACCAGGGTGCAGGACAGGAGAAGGTCAGTAGCAGAGCGGAGGCTGCGTCTAGGTTGATACTGTTGGATTAGAGATGAGATGTAGGGATGGGGCCTGTTTGGAGAGAGCTTTGTATGCGAGAGTTAGAATTTTGAACAGGATTCGCTGAGGGACTGGCAGCCAGTGTAGGGATTGGCAGAGAGGCGCAGAACTGGAGGAGCGAGAGGAGAGATGGATGAGGCGAGCAGCAGAGTTCAGGATAGATTGGAGGGGAGCCAGTCTGTTAGTTGGTAGGCCACAAAGAAGGATGTTGCAGTAATCCAGACGGGATATGACCAGGGCATGCACTAGCATTTTAGTGGTGTCAGGTGAGAGGAAAGGACGGATGCGGGAGATGTTTTTAAGTTGGAGGCGACAGGAGGTGGCCAGGGAGTGAATATGTGGTTTGAAAGAGAGGGCAGAGTCCAGAGTGACTCCCAGGCACCGAGCTTGGGGAGTTGCTGTTATTGTGTAATTGTTGACAGAAATAGACGTGTTAGAGAGGGGAGGGGAGTTAGATGGTGGGAAAATGACCAGTTCTGTCTTGTCCATGTTTAGCTTGAGGTAGCGAGATGACATGAATGAAGAAATAGCTGCAAGGCAGTTGGGGAGGCGAGATAGGAGAGAGGAGAGATTGGGGCCTGAGAGATATATCTGAGTGTCATCCGCATAGAAGTGGTATTGGAAGCCTAGTGAAGTTATAAGTTTGCCAAGGCCATGGGTGTAGACTGAGAAAAGTAGGGGGCCTAGGACAGAACCTTGCGGCACACCAACAGAAAGGGAATGTGAGGATGAGACTGTGTTAGAATAGATTACACTGAATGATCTGTCAGAGAGGTAAGAGGTGAGCCAAGAGAGTGCAAGACCTTGAACCCCGAGAGAGGAGAGAATATCAAGAAGCAGGGAGTGGTCGACAGTATCAAAGGCTGAGGAGAGGTCAAGAAGGATGAGGATGGAGTACTGACCAATGCTTTTGGCAGTGAGCAGATCATTGGTGACTTTGGTGAGGGCAGTTTCAGTGGAGTGGTTACGGCGGAATCCTGATTTGTAAGGGGTCAAATAATAATCAGAATGCTGATGAGGCCCTCAGTGAAAATAAGTTTGTCAGGTCTACGGGGGGGGGGAAATTTCACCTGGCTCTCAATCAGCCCCAAGGTAGACAATGAAAGTGAGGACCAGTTTTCTCTCTTAAAAAGGAGTGAGTTTTCTCACCAGGCTTTGGACCCTAGAATCTTTTAGACTCCAGGGCCGTCGGACCATGGATTTTGGTCCACTTTTCAGACTATTGTTGAGTAATCTAGCATATCACTGAGTAATATAGGGGTCCAAAGCCTGGTGAGAAAACTCACTCCTTTTTAAGAGAGAAAACTGGTCCTCACTTTCATTGTCTACCTTGGGGCTGATTGAGAGCCAGGTGAAATTTCCCCCCCGTAGACCTAGCAAACTTATTTTCACTGAGGGCCTCATCAGCATTCTGATTACCTTCAAAGGGCCGGGGTTAAAGTGGAACACAGGATGGAAAGTAAAATTCCCAGGTTTGCCCCCCTGTGTGAAACCCACCCCATTTGCCCACTTAAACCCACCTTTTCCTGCTTCATCCCAATTCGGGATGCCCCAGGGAAAAGCCAGCAGCGGGTGGAATCTTTTAAATTCGAGGCCAGCCACTGGTGGGTTTCGTTCTGTTTTATTAACAGACACAAAACAAAATGCAAACACAACCATTCCAGAGTAGTGAAATGTATAGTTACAGATGTAGATTCAGAAATATTGAGAATAGGACAAATGCAGAGGCAGAGCTATTTTACACAGGACAGCAACAGAACTACTTGCGCAAAATAGCTGCTGAATTATTTTGCCCTGAACAGATGCTGAATTATTTTGCCCAGGTCAGCCTTACAATTAGTTTTTCCCACCCTACCTGGCAATAGCTTAGCGATAAACCCTGCAGCAGATGCAGCACCGTCAATAAGTTGGGTGGGTTAGGCAGGTCCCCCTTGTATGGTGAGAGCTCTCTTCTTTCCCCTCTCCCAGAATGTTAAGGTGCACACCAGATGCTTTCATAGGCACTGCGTCTGGGGACAGGATTAGAGGTGGTCACTCAATGCCAAGATGTCCTGCTAGTGTCAGAAGCCTAGAGTGAACCGCCTACTAAAGGGGGTGCTCCCCAACGCTGCCATGGGGCTCCGGTCAGGGGGCCACATAAAAAGGCCTCAAGGGCCGCATCCAGCCCCTGGCTGCATCCAGCCCCTGGACCTTGAGTTTGACACATGTGCGGAAGACAAAAGAAGTGAACGGCAGTTTTCTCTCCTAAAAAAGAAGTGCGTTTTCTCATCAGGCTCTAAATCAACCCCTAAGGGGATTACTGAAGAATCTATTGTATCACCAAGGCATCTATGATACAACTGAGTAATGTAAATAATTATTACGTAGTCTATCATACTACTGATTAATCTAGATAAGGAGCTCCCAACTTTTTTTTAATCAAGTGCCACTTTCCATTCACTGATTTTAACAAGTATCACCTTTAATCGGCCATTTAAAGTGGACCAACACCCAGGATTTTGACTATCCTGGGTTTTGGTCCACTTCCCCGGGCCACCCCGATCGAGGGTGCCCCTCTATGTGAAACCCCCCAGATCGCTCAATTCAACTCACCTCAACCCGCTCCTACGGCGCATGCACGGCATCTCGGCCAATCAGCGCGCTCGGAGCCGCTGAGCTATGCGCATCAAAACGACGCTGGCGGCCGCATCTCGCGCTTCCCTCTAACAGGGAGCACGCCTGCACCGGCTATTCACAAATGGCCAGCGCTGGTACGCGCCCTGCTAGAGAGAAGCACGAGATGCGCCCTGCACATGCACCGTTGGACTGGGAATCCGGTAAGGTTTGCGGGCGTCCTGGGGGATTTCAGACAGCCGAGCATCCCAATTTTGGATGCCCCGCGGGGAGGGATTGGATCCTGCAGGGTGTTGGTCCACTTTAAAGTGGATGACTCAACAAAAGAATAGGCAGTTTATTTTATTTTTGGTGCTGGCCTGGGTGTAGTATAAATGGCGGCCGATCAGGTTGGGGTACAGGTCAGTCTGCAACTTTGTCAAGTACCACCTGAAAGGATCTCGAGTTGGGAACCCCTGGTCTAACTGTATCTAATCTTATAACAAAAGTAAAAAGGTTACCATACGATGAGGCTATTAGGCCGATTCATTAATAGCAGCAGGTAGCGACAGTTGAGCCCGCTAGTAGTTGCTGTGCTTGGCCGTTGTTCGGTTGTTGATAGCGACTCAGTCGGTGTGCGGTAATGTTGAATACGGGGTGACGAGTTGCTATTTGACAAGTTCCGCGATGTATGGGTGCGCATGATAGCGACTGGTCAGAGCGACCGGCTCCCACCACATTCATCAAAAAATCACGCTCCAAAAATTCTCGCGCTGTGAAATGCATGTTTAAACCCCAGAGCGCTGGCGGCGATGGGTTAAAAGTAGTTTTTTAACCCCCAAACAACCATATTTTTGGAAACCAAAAAAAACAAGTTTTTAATTACATTTTGTAATATGAATACATTAATATCAGACCTGTAATATCAATTCTGCACAAAGTTTTTTTTTTTTTTTTTTTTTTTTACCTTAAAAAAAATATCTAACATGGCAGAAGTGGTCACAGAATTTTTCACATTTAAAAAAAAAAAAAAAAAACATTATTATGAATTAATTATGAATAATTAAAGATTGTTCCATTGAAATACATTGGAGAGCGCCAGGTAGCGAGAGGTGATACCTGTCGCTGTTCAAGGTCGGACGCTGGCGCTGTGGGCTGAGGCTGGAATAATGATGAATGAGTCGCTATCTGGCGCTATCTCAGTCGCTAAGCAGGATCAGCTTGATAAATGTGTGATTGTGGTGGGGAGCCGGCGTTCTCGTGGCGGTGCCCGTCATTACCGGTCGCTCACCAGGTGCTATCTGTCGCTATCCCTTGTTAAATAAGGGCCTATGTTTAAGATCTGCACCAGGGCCCAGTCACATTTAATTACACCTCTTTAGAGAGGTAATTGATGCAGGGTTGGTAGTCTCAGGGGGAGGGACCCCATGTAGTTTTCATTTTTTTTAAATATTTTATTTTAAATAAAGCTAGATGAACAAAATGCAAGGTAAACAGTTAAAGTGGACCAAAACCCATGGCCATTGGCCCTGGAATAGATGATTCCAGGGCATACAGAGTCAGGATGCCCCGCTGTGTGAAACCCCTCTCCAGGTCACCCGCTATACTCACCTTCTCCCCTGGTCCGTGGCAGGCATTTGTAAATGGCCAATGCGGGCACGCTCCCTGTTAGAGGGTAGCGGGGATTCATCCGCCAGCGTGCTCGGCTAGACTTGGCTTCTTAGTTGAGCACCCATCTGATTGTCTTACCAGTAATAGAGCGCTAAACTTTTGGTCATGTGATCTAGTGGTTCTGTAGCAGAACTGTACTAGCCAGGACCAAGCTGTATAGTGGTTAATAGGATACAGCATCACTAGACGCTGATTGGGGGAAGGTGGTAATGTGACCAGGGTGTGCTAATAAACTTGGTTTACAGAGCAGGAAAGGATTACACAGTGTTAACTGAACACCCCCTATCACAGTGTGTGATTAGGTCAGTGTCCTAATACCTAATCTTATTAAATGCATACAGTAGCTACAAGGTTTAGATGTAGCAGCATCACTGGGGAAAGTGCCATAGTATTTTGCATGCTATTAGAAATGATCAGTAACATAAATTACCATGTGCTATTAGAAATCTGTAACATTGTATTACATAGTATTAGTAATGATTAGTAACATTGTATGTTGGGCTATTAGAAATTATCAGTAATATTTTTTTCGCATGGTATTAAAAATGATAAATTTTATGTGATATTTGTAATGATCAGTACCATTGTATTACATGCTATTGGAAATGATCGGTAACATGTATCACGTGGTATTATAAATGATCAGTAAAATGTATCAAGTGCTATTAGAAATGATCAGTAACGTTGTATCACATGGTATTAGAAATGATCAGTAACATTGTATCATATGGCATTAGTAATAATCGGTAACATTGTATAACCTGGTATTAGAAATAATCAGTAACATTGTATCATGTGCTATGATACAACAAAAACAAGAGGGACTGGGGTCAACGGGCATTATATATCATTTAACTGGCAATCTGGTCCCAAAAACCAACGTACTATGGCTGGCAAGAAGGACAAAAGGAGAGAGAAGGAGGGGAACGCCACCGAGCAGGCGGTGGTTCGCGAGGAGCTGTGGCGGCTGGTGAGAAGGCTCGCGCGGGTGGGGAGCGGAGAGACCGGCATTCATCATCCCCCTCATCGGGGTCATCATCGGGCGAGGAGCGCCCTACCTGGCAGGCGGCGGCGCCTGGCCCGGGGAAGGAGGCGGAGACGTCTGGCACAGACCGTGGGGAGCCGACAGGCTCTGCGGCTCCTGTGATCAAGATGGCGGCCGTCACTGAGGGGGAGAGAACAACCCCCCTTCGAAGCGCGTGCGCTGAGGCAGAATGCCCGGCGGCTGTCACAGAAATGATGGAGTACCCCGCAGCTGCGCATCAGCCCACAGGGGGATAGTAGTGATGAGACCCCTAGCCCTCCACACACCGCAGGGCAGATGCACCGGAGGAAGACGGCATCCTGGTGCACCATCCCTGACGGGGACATAAGGTATGTGGGGGGGGACCCCTGGCAAACCCTTAGTGGAGGAGTCAGTTCGCCCCCTGGAGAGTAAGAAGGAGGGGGGCAGCGGGGAGAGAACCAACACTCAAGCTCCCACACCGCAAGCAACCCTGGGATTGAGCTGGAGGGACGCGGCTCTAGGCAAGTTGGGGAAACATGCTTTTACCCCTGGTGAGAGGGGACACAGTGTCGTGAGGTCCCCAAATGTGACACAAGAATCACCCCCCACATGCCATCCACTTCCAGGCGGTGCTCTGCCACAGAGACCCCCACGGGCAAGAAGCCACTCTAGGCTAGCGACAGAGTTGGAGCCACAGGCTGATACAACGCCTGGCATTCAGGATGCATACCCCAGAGTTCTTTTGCAGTCCCCCAGCAACCTTTTCATATCCTGGTCCACCCCGGGTGGTACAACCATGCTATCCTTCTCGTCAGAAGACCTCCCCCGACTTGCTGACACTCTCTCTCCGATAAGCAGGGTCGCACTCCCCTCCCCGGCCACCTCAAATGAACCAATCTCACCCCAGAGTTTGATTGAAATTCCGGGTTCCGCGGCCCAGGTGGGCAACATCCACAGAGAAACCCTTTCCTTTTTGAGATCAATCCCCACTAGAGCGGATTTTGAGGCGCTTATAGCGAAGTACGAGGCGGCATGCAAAAAGGACATCGCTGAAGTACGAGGCAACATCCAGGCCCTGGATTCTAAAGTTACATCACATCAGTCAGCGAACGAGGCGGCTATCGCAGACTTGGCGGCACACGTCGGATAACAGAATTCCCAGATCTTACAGCTCCAGCTGCAACACGATGACCTGGAGAACAGACATAGACGCAACAATCTCCGCCTTAGGGGAATACCAGAAGCCTCAGCAGGAGAAGATGTAAAGCAAATTATCACGACCATTTTCAACACGCTTCTGGAGAGGAACATTGATTCCCCAATCGAGAATGATAGGGCACACAGGGCCCTAGGCCCTCGCAACCCAGACCCGTCACGCCCCAGAGATGTGATCTGTTGAATACACTTCTATAAAATAAAAGAAGAGATCTCCCCTAGGGCCTGGAGGCATTTTCCAGTGGACTTTGACGGGGCCAGAATTTTGATTCTTCCGGACCTTTCCAGGCGCACTCTTCAAATGAGAAGGATGATGAGGCGATCCTGGAAGTCGTCACGTATCGTTAGGCGTTCCCCTTCCATTTGATAGTCTCCAAAAACCGTGACTCGTTCTTCCTTAGAACGCACTGGGACTTGGACGGACTATTCTCCTTTTTGGGTTGTGACCCAGTGCCTGCTCCTAATTGGCTTGCCCCGTCGGCGGAGCCAGTCCCACGAGGTCCCCGTGGAGAACCTCCCCGCAGTGCCAGATCTGCTAGACCAAGCATAAGAAACGAGAGACGGCCCAGACCAACGGACCGTGAATCCTGAATGCCTCCCTTTTGCCTTAGTTTTGAGCTTTAGTTTGGAATAATTTACTCTTTGTGGTTTAATTGCTTGTTGCTGGACGCGGCCAGACTGGCCCCAACCGTGCGTAGACTGGGCGAGCTTGCGACTAGGGTCCCTAGTGGCGGGAAAGCCACTCGGACCTGCTAGATTCCTGCATGGGGGCAGCTCTACATACGGCTCCCTTGCTGCACGGAAGGGGTTGATGACTGGCAGTAACCTGCGTCTCAGCACTATTTCTATTTGCCTTATTCTTGCCTAATGTTTGGTATTTGCACGTTTATGTACACAATGCCTCTGAGAACCAGTAGCCCAGGAAACATGTGTTGCCCGAGAAGCACAGGCGGCTACTACTTCCAGATTTGTCGCTTGACACAGTCCCCCACTTAGGCTGGCTTCAGATTCCTCTCGCTGGGAGGTGATCTGAACCTTAGAGCAGTAGCTACTTAGATTGACACCCCCCTGGTCACGGGCTTGAACTCGTGCTCAGGTTTGCCCCTGTCCTGTGTTTTCTCCCCCCCCCCTCCCCCTCTTTTTCCGCTGCTTTCATATCCGGAGGGAGACTTCCGCTGTATCTGTTTCTGTGTCTGTATCTGACTCTCCGCCTCTCGCAGCCCCTTGCTCCTGTCCCTGAGGTGGTAGTGGGGAGATACCCAAACTGGTGGTGGGTGCTTTTCCAGCCATCAGTGTTGCCACTGTAATGCTCACTTAGACATTCTGGGTTTTCACCCTTAGCTGGTCCGCTGTTGCAGTGAGTTCAGCTTGGTCTCTTTCAACGTGAAGGGCCTAAATACCCCTGAGAAGAGGTCTATGGTCCTGAATAATATTAGGGCAACAAAGGTGCAGATAGCTCTCCTTCCAGAGACGCACTTTAAGGCTTCTAATCCACCGTCTCTCAGGAACAGATCATTCCCAACCTCATATCACAGCTACTCCCCGGACTCTAGATCTAGGGGAGTAAGTATACTGCTCGCCGGATCGTTGCCGTGGGAGGAGGTGGGCACTCTGGGTGGTGGGGAGGGCAGATGGCTCTTTGTTAAAGGTAGGATTGGAATGGAAATGTTCACCTTTGTAAATGTTTATGCACCCAACACGAGGCAGGTCTCCTTTTTAGAAGAGGTTCTGGATAAGTTGGTTGGCTTTGCCGAAGGTAAGTTGATAGTGGGTGGAGATTTTAACCTCACCCTGGAACCCCTTTTAGATACATCAAGGGGCCATTCCTATATTTCGTATCCCAAGATCCGGAGAATGAAGAAATTTCTCCACTACCACCAGCTAACTGACCCGTGGCGAGTCTATAATCCTAGCGCAAGAGATTATTCTTTTTATTCAGCCCCGCACAATATGTACTCTAGAATAGACGTCTTCTTAGTCCAACATTACCTTTTGCCGAGGGTGATAGACGCGTCAATTGGTAATATTACCATCTCGGACCACGCTCCGGTTTCACTTAAATTAGCCACACAAGACCAGACGCCACGACCCTGGACCTGGAGACTAAATAGTGCCCTTATACAAGACCCTTTAATTAAAGAGGACTTGACGAAAAATCTTCAGGAATGCTTCACGACAAACACCACCCCTGATACAAGCCTACCCATGATACCCATGATATGGGAAGCGCACAAGTGTGTAATCCAAGGATTATTGATCATGCATGGGGCCAGGGATAAGCAGGAAAGGAACAAACAACTACTGGACCTTCTCGGAGAAATCCAGGGGTTGGAATCCCTACACAAGCAGTCATTGGCAGCGACGCACTTGGCCACCCTGACCTCCCTCAGAGAGCGGCTTAAGGGGATTTTAAACGACAAACACAAGCTCCAGCTTAAAAAAAACAGGAAGGTCTTTTACGAGTCAGGAGACAAGTGCGGCCGTCTTCTGGCCTCAGCTCTGAGGGGGGAAAGGGCCAAAACCTACATTCCTAGAGTCAGGAATCGAGAGGGGAACATGGTCCATAAAGATAAAGATATCGCAGGGGTCTTTAGGGAGTACTACCAATCCCTGTATAATATCCCCGTTACTCACTCGGGCCCAGGGCGGGTTGAAATCAGTGACTATATTCAGCAATCGGGGATGCCCAAATTTCCACAGGCACTTGCAGAGGACTTAGAGGCCCCAATCACCCCGGAGGAATTGGCACTGGCCATAAAGGGATCAGCCAATGGGAAGGCGCCGGGTCCCGATGGTCTTCCCCTATTATATTATAAAACATTCGCAGATACCCTCTCATCTAAGCTCTTGGAGGTTTTCAACTCGCTTAAAGTGGACCAACACCCAGGATTTTGACTATCCTGGGTATTGGTCCACTTCCCCGGGGCACCCAGATCAGGGGTGCCCCGCTGTGTGAAACCCCCCAGAAAGCCCCCAAAACTCACCTCTCCCCGCTCCCACGTGGCCGCGCCGTCCAATCGGCGCCGACGGACAAGCTGATTGACAGCAACGTACAAGCAGCTTGCCCGTCGGCGCCTCCCGCGCATCACTCTTGACGTGTGCGCGCCCGCGCCGGCCATTCAGAGACGGCCGGCGCGGGCACGCGCACGCCTAGAGGGGCGCGAGGGAGGCGGCGGCGGCCGGCCGCCGCCGAAGACCAGGTAGGTGGATTTGGGGTGTTCAGGGGGGGCGGATGTCCCGCGGTGTGTGAGGTGATCGGCCCAGGAATCTTATAGATTCCCGGGCCGATCACCTCAGGGTGTTGGTCCACTTTAAAACAGACAGTGCCCTCCCATTGGATAGCCTACGTGCCCACATTTCGGTGATACCGAAGGATGGGAAAGACCCCACTTTGAACTCCAGCTACAGACCAATCTCCCTCCTCAATGCCAACGTTAAGCTTTTCGCTAAGGTGATTGCTAACCGACTCTCCCCCCATCTACCTCAGATTATACACCTAGACCAGGTGGGATTTATGCCTCTTAGAGAGGCATGAGATAACACTGCAAAAGCCCTGAACCTCATCCATGCTGCCCTAAGTAGGAATCTTCCCTCAATCCTCCTGGCAACAGATGCCGAAAAGGCATTTGACCGGGTGCGGTAGGACTTCATGTATGGAGTCCTGGATCATATTGGTCTGGGACCCAACATGCGGTCCTGGATTTCAAGCCTCTATCAGCATTCCACTGCCTCAGTTAGGGTCAACGGTATGTTGTCTGAATCGTTTGACATAGGAAACGGGACGAGACAGGGGTGCCCCCTCTCCCCCTTAATCTTTATCCTGACGTTGGAACCCTTCCTAAGTAGAGTGCGGAGGAACCCGGACATACAGGGGATATCCCTCCCCTCAGGCCACTATAAAGCTGCGGCTTTTGCCGATGATTTACTCTTTTTTATATCCAGCCCGAGGTGACGCTCCCAAATCTAATAAAGGAGCTGGAAGTTGTCCAACTATAAAGTTAACATGCAAAAATCTGAGGCATTAAACCTAAATTTAGCGGCAGATAGGGCAGAGAACCTCCAAAGATCCTTTCCTTTTAAGTGGGCAAGAGAGTACCTCACTTATCTCGGTACAAGACTGGGCAGATCCCTAGATAAGATTTATACCCTAAACTTTCCACCTCTTCTCCAAGCATTTTCAAAGGACCTTGACGCTTGGTCCCTTAAAAAGTTGTCCTTGTTTGGGAGGTGTAATACCCTTAAAATGAATATACTCCCCCGCCTTTTGTACGTCATGCAAGCGCTCCCAGTGGTAGTCCCTAGCGGGTTTATGAAAAAATAGGTACCCTCTTTTCTAAATTTATTTGGCAAGGGAAAACTCCTAGGATTAACAGGAGGAGTTTGACGAGATCCAGAGACAATGGAGAGATAGGCCTTGCCGATCCAAATCTTTACTATGCAGCATCTCACCTGATGAGGGTTGTGGATTGGTGTAGGTACTCGCAACATAAACAATGGGTCCAAATAGAACAGGGAAGTACATCGCTCCCTTGGCTGGCAAAGCAGACACTGAATGTAGAATCGAAACACCCGACAATCGGGGCATCACTCAGAATTTGCCGCAAGTACTTTCCGTTGGAGGAGGTGTCGCCGACCTTCTCCCCCTTATACCCAATCCTGGGGAATCCTGCATTTCCTCCTGGGACAAGGGAGGGGGGGCAGCAGAAGGATGGCTAAGGGAGGGGATAGGCAGAATTAAGCATTTCTGTAACCGGGAGGGTTGGGAATCCCTTGACCTCAAGGGGGTTACCTAGGTGGGGCGACTGGCAGCAGACGCAGCTAAACCATTTCTTATAGACCCTGAAACAGCAGGCCAGGCAGCTCAGAGAGACCATGATATTTAAAAAGCTGTGTGAGGAACAGGGACCTGTCCAGCATGTGTTATCACTTGCTTATAAAATCCTGGAGAACCCCCCCAACCAAGACCCTCTGCCGTCCCTGGCGAAATGGGAGGAAGACTTGGGAATTACTCTCTCGGACAACCATAAGAACCGCATTATCCGCCTGGCGCACAAAACTGCCACCTGCACCAGATACAAAGAATGTAACAAATTGTTCCCTACTGTTTCCCCCATGTGTTGGCATTGCAATGGAGCTAGGGGTAATCTCTTGCACATGTTTTGGTCCTGCCCTTTGTTGACGGATTTCTGGTCTAAGGTCAGAACCACGATGCAACATGTGATGGACTGGGAGATCCCCGAGGACCCGGGGTTCTTCCTTCTCCACCACTCGGAGTTGCCCACCAAAAGATATCAAAGATCTGTTCTTAGTCAGTTGGTAACTGCCGCAAGGGCGTGTATCCCTTCGCTATGGAAGAGCCCTACCCCCCTAGCATGTCTCTGTGGCTGAGTAAGATGGCAGAGATAGAGAGGTTCGAGGGGATGATTGCGGCAAGCAACAACTCCTCTGAGGACCACCGCATCAAGTGGACCAGCTGGGATATCTTTTCAGAATCCCGGGACTTTAAGATGCTACTAGAGACCGGTTAGAGTCGGGTGCAAGAGCTAACCTACCTTCTTCCCTCCCCTCTCTCTCCTTTCTTTTTCCCCCTGGTTGTTGGGCCAACTTTAGCCCCTCCCCCTGCACTCCCAGGGCTTTCTATTCTGCAGCAGTGGAGTCGGGGCCGGACTCCCCACTTGGGCGCCCGATGGTGTGCTTTCTGATTATCTCAGGGGGGAGACTTCTCCCAAGGGGCAAACCGCCCCCCTGGCCTTTGGCTGCACACAAAAAAGGAACACACAATCATATCATACAAGACGAAGTTAAAAGCAGCTGCATTTTCCCCAAATCATCAAATGTTATTGTGCATCCATAAAGCATCCATTAATATAATCCATCAGGGAACGGAAACCCCACAAGTACCTCACAGATATATAAGAGGGGGGGGGTTTAAAAATCTAATATTGTTTGTGCCGGCACAAAGCTAACTATAGAGATTCTGGATTCCAAAACATCAACACACACTAATCCACAAAACCAACAAAATAAAGTGACATGTGCTGAACTCACGGGTAGTGCAAAGCAGCAATAGATATACGAAAAAGTTTTTTTTGCATATAAGTGTAATATGTAATAACCTTGTGGCTCAATATTAATTAAGGACACAAAAAGTGCTTAGTGCAGAGATGAGAGACCATCTTCAATAACTAAAATAAAAATACAAAATTACCAGACCATAATGGTGACAGCATGACCATTCCCGGATATAGTAAAAGAGGGGGGAGAAAAGGCAGCAGGAGACACCTTTTTTGCTCACACGGCTACCCGTGCCGCTTCTGCTGGGCGAGGGGACAAAATAACAGAAAATGCACTCCTTTATACTCACCCCCAGCCCGGCGCCCGCCAACCACGCGCCTGAAGCGCAGAATTTCGGGCCTCAGTCCTCCAGTACCAAAACCGGAAGTGACGTCAGACGCCTACACTCCAGTCCCGTGTGCTATGATGTTTGATCAATAATATTGTATGACATACAATTAAAAATGATCAGTAATATTGTTCATGTGGTATTAGAAATGGTCAGTAACAGTAATTGTTCATGTGGTACCGGTATTAGAAATTATCAGTAACTTTGTATCATGTTATTAGAAATGATCAGTAATATTGTATGGTGTGTATTAGCAATAATCGGTAACATTATAGCACATACTATTAGAAATGATCAATAATATTGTATGACATGCATTTAGAAATGATCAGTAACATTGTACCACGTGGCATTAGAAAAGATCAGTAACATTGTATCACTTGCTATTGGATAGAATCACTAATGTTGTTACTTGATTTCTAAACTGTGAATCAGCCCCCATGGGTCCCTTTATTAGGGGTAGTGGGGGACAGCTCATAGTAAATCATGTTAGTAGTGACTTGTGAGTGCTGGTCATGGTGTTGAACCTCTGATAACAGCTGTGCACACTCATGTGGAGTCATACCTACCTAGAAAACTTTGGTTGCTGATAACTTGCTGGGTTGACATAAACAATCCATTGAAAAGTATTTAAACCAAACCTTCAGCATGATTTAATGAAAAGCCCGAACCCTTAAACTATTCCCCAACATCTAAAATTAATATATTTAAAGTTTTTAGTCACTTATTATTCTTTCCCCCACTGGGCTGCAACTCTGTTCAGGACTTTAGGATACGGGCGCCGCCATCTTGCCTCAGTAGCATCACACATACTGAGGAGAGGATAAAGTACAGGGGGGCGGGTTATAGCTGTGCTTTGCACAAACAGAGCAGAGCTGGGGTCAGGAAAAGGTCAGCAATCCCAGAATGCAGAGCAACACAGTCAGAAGACACGTCCTGTTTGCAGGCTGCCTGATGCTCCATAAGCCACCATCTTGGACGTTTAAAGGCTCAGAATATGCAGTAGATGCAGGTAGGATGTTTTTTACCGTTAGCAATCTGTATGTACAGGGTGTGAGAAACACACCTCTTATTCAGGGTGAAGGTCCGCTTCAAAATTCTGTTGAGGGTCAAGGTAAACTTGTTGAAGATGTCACAGGGTGAAGGAATCCCTGAGCCCTATATGGTACAGCTCTACCGCATTCTGACATGGGGAGATGGAGCCATACAGGAGATGCTGTGGCTAAGGAATGTAGATGATGGAACCTTATAGGGATACGGTGCCATGCATAATAGTGCCACGTTTTAGTGGTGTGGATGATGTAGCCATACTGGGATGAGGGGGTTTGCTGTAAACGCGCTGTTTAATGGGAATGTGGATGATGATGTCAAACTGTGCTATAGTCTAGGATAAGGAGATGAAGACATACTAGAATGTGATGTATTTTGGGTGTGTGAGTGATGATGGATCAGGTGGGATGCTGGGAATGTGGATGGTGGAGCCATGTTGGAATGAGGTTACATGCTGTAATAGTCATATCCTAGCAGTGTAGATAATGAAGCTATACAGGTAAGAGGTGTTCTGTGCTGTATACTGGGAATATGGATGATGGTCTAGAGCAGTGTTCCCCAACCATCTTCTAGAGAGCCACCAACAAGGCCGATCTCTACACAGATGCACAGGAGAGGTAATCAGAACAGCAGCAGGTCTATGGAGCCACCCACATGGAGATTCACAAAGCATGACCTGTTGGTGGCTCCCAATGAGAAGGTTGGGGACCACTGGTTTAGGGAGATAGAGCTATACTGAGATAAGAAGCTATAGTCTGGGTATGTGTGAAGCAAGAGGTGAGGTGGTAATGTGGATATTGGTGGCATGCTGTAATAGTGCCATATTGTGGCAATGTAGATGACGGAGCCAATTCTGATACTAGGTGATCTTTTGTATATAGTAGGAATATGGATGATCGATGGCCTAGGATAGGGAGATGAAGCCATGCTGGGATAAGATTCCATATTTTGGGTGTGTGGATCATGAAGCTCTACTGGGATGAGGTACAACTGTGCCATATCATAGGACATGCTGGGATGGGTGTAGCGATAACCCTTATCGCCGGAGGGCTTCACCGCCCGAGACGTCCTTTTCCCAATCGTAAGAGGTGCTGCTGGAATTCCAGAGTCGTCCGTGAGGAAACAGGAACAGCCCTTACAAGGGCTAGTGAATTGTAATATAGCGTTTCCCCCAATAAGAGACAGAACTTCAGTATTGAGGGTGAAGGTGAAGTGTTTTTATTAGTGCCACTCTAGGCCTTATATACACAAGTCTCCATGCAATGACAACCACACTGACCAATAGCAGCAAGGCCCACAATCCCTCAACTCTGCCGGTGACGCAATCAGCAATACAATAGAGACATCTGTAATACACTCAATCCGAACAATGCCATTGTCTGTGACGTAATCAATTAACACAATGGCAGTTTATAATACAATCCAAACTACAATGACATTGCCTGTAACAGTATCAAAATACAATGACATTGTCTGGAACCTAATTAAGAAAAGGCCAGTGAATGACTCGGTGGGCAACTGAATAGTGATGACATCCAAAAGACAGAGCGTCTGTCACAATGCCCCCTTTTTGTGGAACACCCGGCAGACCCGGATTGACCCTGTTCGGGTTAACGTGGGGCTGTCCGGACTCTTGTCATGGGCAGAGTTCTGTTTAAGAACAAGTCTGCAAATAGTGAGTAACCGGACTAAACATTGACGTGGGCTGTACATAGGAATCGGTCATGGGTGGGGTCCAAACACTGGGATATTGTGGCGTTGGTGAGTTCAGCACCAAAGTCCTTGGTTGGATGTGTGCACAGGTGCTTTGCTTTCTTATAGCTGGCCCAAGTTTCAATCTCTTTCCATGGAAGCTGATCGGAGAATCCACAATTTTCTGCACATCTACATCATTGTAAAAGTAGACAAAACCATAACCCTTAGAAACGCCAGAGGCATCCCTAATAATTTTGACATTCTTTACAGCGCCATACTTTGAAAAAACATCCTTAATTTCAGGCTGATTAATCCGACGGCCAATGCCCCCAACAAAAATAGTGTTTGGCATAAGTTTCCCTTCTGGAAGGACGTAACCTGACGGCTGATCCTCTTCTTGACTTCGTGTAACAGACATGACGTGATGCAGACGAAACCCCTGGGTCTCCCCGACCAGTGGGCTGGAGTCGGCAGCTCGGGCTGGAGCCTGGGTTGTAACAGGGTTGACGCTGGCTGGTCCAGAGGTAGCGTAGGCAGAAGTCATTGGTCCTAGATCATTTCCCAATAGTACTTCTGCTGGTAAGTTGTCCATAAGTCCCACCTGTACCCTGCCGGATCCAGCGCCCCAGTCAAGATGTACTTGGGCGGTGGGGAGTCGAAACACAGCTCCTCCCGCCACCCTTACTGCAACGGTGTGTCCAGTGCGGTCTTTGTTCTTGACCAAATGAGGTTGGAGCAAGGTAAGTGTGGCTCCGGTGTCGCGTAGTCCTTGCGCGGTGCGCCCATTGACTCGTACCTCCTGGCAATGGTGCTGTCGGTTGTCTTGGATGGCTGCTTGTACGGGATCAGCTTCATACAGTACCCCCAGATACTCTTCCGAACTGCTCTCAGCTTCCAAACAGTGTGCCACAGGAGTACGGGAGGTGGAAGGTTGCCTTTGCCCCCACGTGTTTCGGGGAGGCTCTAGGGCGCAATCACTGCGATAATGTCCCCATTGTTTGCAACGATGGCACTGAACTGTGGAGCGGTTCGGTTGCTGCGCTGGCTTATGTGGCCCAGAGTCACGAGTTGGCGCTGAAGCCACAGGTGCTTGAAATTTGATGGGAGGTGGTGGTTTTGGAGCGGACTGTTCTGTCTGGCGAGCATCGGTGTACTCGTCGGCTAGACGAGCAGCCTCAGGTAGCGTTAGAGGCCTCCTGTCACGTACCCACTCTCTTAGCTCTGGTGCAGGGCATTGAGAAAATGTTCTAGTAAAAACAAATGTAGTACATCCTCAGCGGTCGTGGCTTTGCATCCAGTGACCCAGTGTGATGCTGTACGATGGAGGCGACATGCCCACTCCGTGTAAGAATCCCCTCCCTTCTTTTGGGATTCCCGAAATCGTCGCCTGTAGGCCTCCGGTGTGACAGCGTACCGGGCTAACAAAGCCTCCTTTACCAGATGGTAGTGTGGTAAGTCCGCATCAGGGATGGCCCGGAAAGCATCGGAAGCTTTCCCAGATAGTTTCCCTGATAATATGGTGACCCATTCCTCCGTGGGTACCCGGTGTAAAGCGCACTGCCGTTCAAAATCGGCCAAAAATCCGTCAATTTCGTCGTCACTTTCCTGGAAGGACTTAAATGCTGCAAATGGAATCTTTCTCCCCCCAGTGTAACTGAGGCTGAGAGGCTGCTGGGTTGAAAGTCGCCGATCTTCCCTTCGCTTACTGGCCTCTGCCTCCGCTGCGGCAAAGACTCGGTCGATCAGTTCCTGTGATGGATTCGGGCCATAGACCGACAATCTGTTCCGAACCGCTTGAACGAGAGCAGCGTCTTCATCGATCTCTATATTGGTTACGGTCCTCACTGCTGCACGATCCATTTCGATCAGCTCGGCTATCAGTTCCCGACGTGGGCGGTTGCTAGCTGACCTTCCCCGGCTCTCGAGTAGATCCTTCAGGGTCAGCCTTTTCAACTTGTCCTACTGACTCTCCATCAGGGTAGCACTCTCTCTGGGTAGAAAGGACCATCCGACCGCTTGCCACCAATTGTAGCGATAACCCTTATCGCCGGAGGGCTTCACCGCCCGAGACGTCCTTTTCCCAATCGTAAGAGGTGCTGCTGGAATTCCAGAGTCGTCCGTGAGGAAACAGGAACAGCCCTTACAAGGGCTAGTGAATTGTAATATAGCGTTTCCCCCAATAAGAGACAGAACTTCAGTATTGAGGGTGAAGGTGAAGTGTCTTTATTAGTGCCACTCTAGGCCTTATATACACAAGTCTCCATGCAATGACAACCACACTGACCAATAGCAGCAGGGCACACAATCCCTCAACTCTGCCGGTGACGCAATCAGCAATACAATAGAGACGTCTGTAATACACTCAATCCGAACAATGCCATTGTCTGTGACGTAATCAATTAACACAATGGCAGTTTATAATACAATCCAAACTACAATGACATTGCCTGTAACAGTATCAAAATACAATGACATTGTCTGGAACCTAATTAAGAAAAGGCCAGTGAATGACTCGGTGGGCAACTGAATAGTGATGACATCCAAAAGACAGAGCGTCTGTCACAATGGGGGACAGGGGCCATAGGGCTGGTGGGACGGGGCTCTAGCTCTTTGCAGCAGGCCAGGTGAATGGGAACCACTGCAGGCTGCCTGGCGCTCTGACAGGGCAGTCCCGGCGGGTCCTCTTCTCCCAGCAGCGGCTTTCCTGGCTTCCGTGAGTGGCACCCCCCAGCAGCATCCATGGCTTTCAGCAGCAGCAGGACAGTGGAGTAAATAGGGGGCAGGGGTTTTGGGAGTGGGGGAGATTCTGCCACACAGCATGTTATAGGGGGATTCTGCCACTCAGCATGTGATGGGTGGATTCTGCCACTCAGCATGTTATGGGGGGGATTCTGCCACTCAGCATGTGATGGGTGGATTCTGCCACTCAGCATGTTATGGGGGGATTCTGCCACTCAGCATGTTATGGGGGGATTCTGCCACTCAGCATGTTATGGGGGGATTCTGCCACTCAGCATGTTATGGGGGGATTCTGCCACTCAGCATGTTATGGGGGGATTCTGCCACTCAGCATGTTATGGGGGGATTCTGCCACTCAGCATGTTATGGGGGGATTCTGCCACTCAGCATGTTATGGGGGGATTCTGCCACTCAGCATGTTATGGGGGGATTCTGCCACTCAGCATGTTATGGGAGGGGATTCTGCCACTCAGCATGTTATGGGGGGATTCTGCCACTCAGCATGTTATGGGGGGATTCTGCCACTCAGCATGCTATGGGGGGATTCTGCCACTCAGCATGTTATGGGGGGATTCTGCCACTCAGCATGTTATGGGGGGATTCTGCCACTCAGCATGTTATGGGGGGATTCTGCCACTCAGCATGTTATGGGGGGATTCTGCCACTCAGCATGTTATGGGAGGGGATTCTGCCACTCAGCATGTTATGGGGGGATTCTGCCACTCAGCATGTTATGGGGGGATTCTGCCACTCAGCATGTTATGGGGGGATTCTGCCACTCAGCATGTTATGGGAGGGGATTCTGCCACTCAGCATGTTATGGGAGGATTCTGCCACTCAGCATGTTATGGGGGGATTCTGCCACTCAGCATGTTATGGGGGGATTCTGCCACTCAGCATGTTATGGGGGGATTCTGCCACTCAGCATGTTATGGGGGGATTCTGCCACTCAGCATGTTATGGGGGGGATTCTGCCACTCAGCATGTTATGGGGGGGGGGGGGGGATTCTGCCACTCAGCATGTTATGGGGGGATTCTGCCACTCAGCATGTTATGGGGGGATTCTGCCACTCAGCATGTTATGGGGGGATTCTGCCACTCAGCATGTAATGGGGGGGTTCTGCCACTTAGCATGTTATGGGGGGGGGGGGATTCTGCCACTCAGCATGTTATGGGGGGATTCTACCACTCAGCCTGATATGGGGGGATTCTGCCACTCAGCATGTGATGGGGGATTCTGCCACTCAGCATGTTATGGGGGTATTCTGCCACTCAGCATGTTATGGGGGGATTCTGCCACTCAGCATGTTATGGGAGGGGATTCTGCCACTCAGCATGTTATGGGGGGATTCTTCCACTCAGCATGTTATGGGGGGATTCTGCCACTCAGCATGTTATGGGAGGGGATTCTGCCACTCAGCATGTTATGGGGGGATTCTGCCACTCAGTATGTTATGGGTGGATTCTGCCACTCAGCATGTTATGGGGGGATTCTGCCACTCAGCATGTTATGGGAGGGGATTCTGCCACTCAGCATGTTATGGGGGGATTCTTCCACTCAGCATGTTATGGGGGGATTCTGCCACTCAGCATGTTATGGGAGGGGATTCTGCCACTCAGCATGTTATGGGGGGATTCTTCCACTCAGCATGTTATGGGGGGATTCTGCCACTCAGCATGTGATGGGGGGATTCTGCCACTCAGGGTGTTATGGGGGGATTCTGCCACTCAGGGTGTTATGGGGGGATTCTGCCACTCAGGGTGTTATGGGGGGATTCTGCCACTCAGCATGTTATGGGGGGATTCTGCCACTCAGGGTGTTATGGGGGGATTCTGCCACTCAGCGTGTTATGGGGGGATTCTGCCACTCAGGGTGTTATGGGGGGATTCTGCCACTCAGGGTGTTATGGGGGGATTCTGCCACTCAGCATGTTATGGGGGGATTCTGCCACTCAGGGTGTTATGGGGGGATTCTGCCACTCAGCATGTTATGGGGGGATTCTGCCACTCAGGGTGTTATGGGGGGATTCTGCCACTCAGCATGTGATGGGGGGATTCTGCCACTCAGCATGTTATGACGGGATTCTGCCACTCAGCATGTTATGGGGGGATTCTGCCACTCAGGGTGTTATGGGGGGATTCTGCCACTCAGCGTGTTATGGGAGGGGATTCTGCCGCTCAGCATGTTATGGGGGGATTCTGCCACTCAGCATGTTATGGGGGGATTCTGCCACTCAGCATGTTATGGGAGGGGATTCTGCCACTCAGCATGTTATGGGGGGATTCTTCCACTCAGCATGTTATGGGGGGATTCTGCCACTCAGCATGTTATGGGGGGATTCTGCCACTCTGCATGTTATGGGGGATTCTGCCACTCAGCATGTTATGGGGGGATTCTGCCACTCAGCCTGTTATGGGGGGATTCTGCCACTCAGCATGTTATGGGGGGATTCTGCCACTCAGCATGTTATGGGGGGATTCTGCCACTCAACCTGTTATGGGGGGATTCTGCCACTCAGACTGTTATGGGGGGATTCTGCCACTCAGCGTGTTATGGGGGGATTCTGCCACTCAGGGTGTTATGGGGGGATTCTGCCACTCAGCGTGTTATGGGGGGATTCTGCCACTCAGCATGTTATGGGAGGGGATTCTGCCACTCAGGGTGTTATGGGGGGATTCTGCCACTCAGGGTGTTATGGGGGGATTCTGCCACTCAGCATGTTATGGGAGGGGATTCTGCCACTCAGCATGTGATGGGGGGATTCTGCCACTCAGCATGTTATGAGGGGATTCTGCCACTCAGCATGTTATGGGGGGATTCTGCCACTCAGGGTGTTATGGGGGGATTCTGCCACTCAGCATGTTATGGGGGGATTCTGCCACTCAGCATGTTATAGGGGGGAATTCTGCCACTCAGCATGTTATGGGGGGATTCTGCCACTCAGCATGTTATGGGAGGGGATTCTGCCACTCAGCATGTGATGGGGGGATTCTGCCACTCAGCATGTTATGGGGGATTCTGCCACTCTGCATGTTATGGGGGATTCTGCCACTCAGCATGTTATGGGGGGATTCTGCCACTCAGCCTGTTATGGGGGGATTCTGCCACTCAGCATGTTATGGGGAGATTCTGCCACTCAGCATGTGATGGGGGGATTCTGCCACTCAGCATGTTATGGGGGGATTCTGCCACTCAGCATGTGATGGGGGGATTCTGCCACTCAGCATGTTATGGGGGGATTCTGCCACTCAGCATGTTATGGGGGGGATTCTGCCACTCAGCCTGTTATGGGGGGATTCTGCCACTCAGCGTGTTATGGGGGGATTCTGCCACTCAGCGTGTTATGGGGGGATTCTGCCACTCAGGGTGTTATGGGGGGATTCTACCACTCAGCCTGTTATGGGGGGATTCTGCCACTCAGCATGTTATGGGGGGATTCTGCCACTCAGCCTGTTATGGGGGGATTCTGCCACTCAGCGTGTTATGGGGGGATTCTGCCACTCAGCGTGTTATGGGGGGATTCTGCCACTCAGGGTGTTATGGGGGGATTCTGCCACTCAGCATGTTATGGGAGGGGATTCTGCCACTCAGCATGTGATGGGGGGATTCTGCCACTCAGCATGTTATGAGGGGATTCTGCCACTCAGCCTGTTATGGGGGGATTCTGCCACTCAGCGTGTTATGGGGGGATTCTGCCACTCAGCGTGTTATGGGGGGATTCTGCCACTCAGGGTGTTATGGGGGGATTCTGCCACTCAGCATGTTATGGGAGGGGATTCTGCCACTCAGCATGTGATGGGGGGATTCTGCCACTCAGGGTGTTATGGGGGGATTCTGCCACTCAGGGTGTTATGGGGGGATTCTGCCACTCAGCATGTTATGGGAGGGGATTCTGCCACTCAGCATGTGATGGGGGGATTCTGCCACTCAGCATGTTATGAGGGGATTCTGCCACTCAGCATGTTATGGGGGGATTCTGCCACTCAGCATGTTATGGGGGGATTCTGCCACTCAGCATGTTATGGGGGGATTCTGCCACTCAGCATGTTATGAGGGTATTCTGCCACTCAGCATGTTATGGGGGGATTCTGCCACTCAGCATGTTATGGGGGGATTCTGCCACTCAGCATGTTATGGGGGGATTCTGCCACTCAGCATGTTATGAGGGGATTCTGCCACTCAGCATGTTATGGGGGGGGGGGGATTCTGCCACTCAGCATGTTATGGGGGGATTCTGCCACTCAGCCTGATATGGGGGGATTCTGCCACTCAGCATGTTATGGGGGGATTCTGCCACTCAGCATGTTATGGGGGATTCTGCCACTCAGCATGTTATAGGGGGGAATTCTGCCACTCAGCATGTTATAGGGGGGAATTCTGCCACTCAGCATGTTATAGGGGGGAATTCTGCCATTCATATGGTAAATAGAATGAGATTATATACATGTACTGTATTCTAGGTGTGGTGATGATATATTGCCATATAGCCATACTGGGATAAAGGGAGATTGTTGTATTGCCCCCTATATGGCAGCAGAGGTCTAGGTTGCATAATGTGCATTGGATGTATGTTGGCACTACCACAGTGCCCCTAAATATGTCTATAACTTCAGTCTATGAGAACCCCCCCCCCTTTGAGTCATACATAGTAATGGATAAACTAGACTTTAGAGACTGCTGGCTAATGAGGTTGAGTGCTATGGCTCCTTTATTGCAGACCAAAACATTTGAAGTATCATTCCGTGAATATCTTTCCCTCCATAAAGGACCTTTTGGCAATAGTCGCTACTCCTGCTTCATTCTGCTCCCAGCTAATGTTGCCTATTTTACTTGTAAAGCCCCGCCTCCTCCAGTCAGTGCCGCACCTTTGCAATGACCTGACCTGTCATCCCACAAAGAGGGACAGTAAAAAAATAAAAAGTGTTCAAGGACAATTTGCTAAGCGAAAATCACCATTTCTAGCTCTACAGGGAGTATAGGCAGAGACTTTGGCCAAATGTATGTTACAAGTTCAGTGGGTTTTAGTCCACTTTAAGATCTGTCTATTTTAACTTCCCTGCTCATGTTCGCCTCCCAATTTGGTTATAAACTGGTCTGAGTGGCGGCCACCTTTCTCTTTTGTATGCTATGGACTGGGGGGGTGCAGCTTTAGCTTAATGGGGAACACTTTTGACCCCCCCATGTTCTACTTTGTAGGTAAAGGGCAACCTCAAGTAAGCAGTTGCAAATGTATTCATTGCTTTATATGTTCTAAAGGGGGGCTCTTATAGATTAGAGCTGGGAATGCACCTACACGTTAGCTCTGCAGATCTGTGCCAACCTAAACCTATGTTTATGTCGGGGTTGAGCGCTGTGGCTCCTTTTACAATGGAGGGGTATATCTGCACAACATCCAGGAGCAGTCATCAATTATCATTAAGTCATTGACGTCACCATACTAACCTGTCACTAGCTGCCCCTGCGCTCGGACATGTGTTGCTGTGTCCAGATGTCGCCGGAAAGTGATAATCAATAGTCTCATCTGCACAGATGAGGCGTCAGGGCAACATGGCAGGATATAATTGTGTCTGGTCAGAAGTGGCTGGACAGGAGCAGGGCTAAGCCCAACCAATTTCCTCTCCATAAATGAGGCTGTGAGCAAGTGGGTGACAGAGACAATTGCTGAGCGGGTCCTGTTGGGTGCTCCTGTGTTTCCATTACTTGCAGATGAGGTTATTTGCAGCCAGCACAAGGAAGAATATCATTTTCCATCGCGGTGCCGTCATTTTTGTAATCAATATTGAATTTGTAGGAGCGAGAGGAGGGTGGCACTAGAGCTGAGACTATTGATCATTAAATAGCGGAAAAAAATCTAAATCAGTAGGAGGAATACTTCAAATATCTTAAAGGGATTGACCAGTCAAACTTTAAAATCATTTGCCTGACAGCATACCTGATGCAGTGTCAGTCTAACCCTTTCTTTATGCTCTAATCACTGAAAGGAAGGGGAATTTCTTTATCCGCTGCATCCAACGCCTCCTGACCACACTTAAACCCTGCGACTCCTGTCAGGTTGACACCCCCTCTCTCAGTAATGGGCTAGAATGGAGCCCTCCACACTGTGAGTCAAGCCCAGCTGCCTTCAATGCAGTGCACACAGTGTGCCTTCATCACTTACCCCTGACATGAGCACAAAGATAATGAGGTGAAACTTTATTGCATAAATACTCTGGCTATGTAATTTCATTTTCAAAAGGGAATAAAATGAGAACATGTTGTGTGTAGCCCTACACAAGAAGAATGCTTTTGAGTGTGCCCAGACAATCACTTTAAAACAGAACTATCACAAAAAATGCTCCAATAATAAAAATCTGCAAAATATTCTAGATGGCAAGAGAAGAGGTTACTTATGAGCCTGTTTCATTATTTTAATGGAAGGAAGAAGCATTGGGTGACAGGTTTTGAATATACCAATATGCTTTTACAGGAGAGGTCTACTTCGGTGGTCCTTTCCCTGATCGAGCCTGTCCTGGAATAACAGCTCATTTATATTGCAATTCTGATGTTTGCAGATGCTTTTACGCATTGTTTGGGTAGATACTTGGAGTGGTGAATGCTGTTGCCCCCCACAGGTTGGCTCAGGAGACAGGCTTTATCATGGAGCAGATCACCCCTGTAAAAGTGGAATGGTACGCTCCATAACCTGTCCTCAATTTTATTCCTACCAGGATAAAATCACAAGCTTGGCAGAAATAAAAAATTTACCGGTGAGTACACAAATTTCCCTTTTCTCATCTCTTCCATTTCGGGGCACCACCAGAAGCAACACGTGGGACGTTGAAAAGAACACTGCCCTCAATAAGGGTGGGACCGTGTAAGAGCAGCCAACTGTGTCAACCTAATCAAGAACAATGGTATTAAAACCTCAAGCTTAGACCCCCCCGGAGAGGGGTTCACCACCGTCTGCAACACCTTAAGCCCCAGAGCTGCTTCGGCATTTGCCCTGTAAGTCTGTAAAACCTGGTGAAAGTGTGGAGAGATGACCAGGTTACCACCCTGCAGACCTATTCCACCGACACCTGGTGTTGGAAAGCCCAAGACGCGGCAATTGCCCTGGTGAAGTGAGCGGTGACCCGGAAGGGCGCCTCCTTCCCCTTGGGTGATCTGATTGAAAGCGCTGCCAGCTCTGAAACCCGCCGGATGGGGGTGATAGCCAAAAAAAAGCCACCTTCAACGTTAGCATTGTTAGGGAAGCCTCCACCATGGGTTCAGAGGGAGGGCCCTAAAATGCTGATTGGACCAGAGTGACATCCCAGGATGGGACTAGCAACTGCCAGAGGCCGAACATGCACAGCGCCCTGCATTAAAGCGTGGACTAACCTATGCAATCGGCTGTCGGGAATAAAATGGACAAGGCCGAGACCTGGCCCTTAAGGGTGCTGGGCTGTAGGCAAGCATCCAGGCCTTGGGGTAAATTTTGGGTACTGAGAACCTCCTACATGAGGTAGATTACACCTTAGATTCGCACCAAGACACGAAGGCGCCACAAGTCCTGTGTGTTTTCATGCTCAAATCAAGGTCCGAATTACTGTGGCGGACAAACTCCTCTCCTAATCTCAACAGCCAATCTACTAAAGCCAGCGCTGGAGAATTGGGGTGCCGCAGAGGACCCTGTTGCAGAAGATCTGGGTGGTTGGAGATTCTCCGGGGGATGCTCCACTGCCAGGCTGATCAGATCCAGGAACCACACCCTTTTGGGCCAGTGTGGGGCAATCTGGATGATGGGAATCTGCTCGCAGTTGACCTGCTTTTAACATGCCTTCCAACTTTGCGCAGAGAACCAACTCAGGCACTCCCCACTGGTAAAGAGACCATTCCCCCTTGGTCCACCGTCTCCCTGCTCAAATAATCGGCCTGCAGATTCTCCGCCCCTGGAATGTGAACTGCCAAGATACCGATGTTCCGCCCACCTCATGATGTAACTCACTTCCTGGAACGCCTGTCAGCTCCTGGTATCCCCCTGATGGTTTATGTAGGCCACAGCTGTGGAATTGTCTGACTGTACCCTGACCGGAAGGCCCTGGAGCTGACCAATGAACCAGAACCAGCAGAATCACCCTCAGTTCCAACACACTGATTGGAAAACTGCACTCCCGCTGGTCCCAGAGATCCCGAACCATCTGGTTCTCCAGAATGCCAGCCCAACCCGTTAAGACTGGCGTCTGTGGGGGGGCGTGGCCGGCGATGAGAGTGTGAAGACGTGCACCTCTTGAGCTCCCTCCGGCCGACCCAGTTTACTAGCATTGTTTGAGCTTTTTTCTACCCACACCCGGTACCAGCTGTTATGGCTAAGGGCAGGAGGGGGGCGGGGAACAAATCATCCCCTCTGCATAGAAAAATAAGCGCCTACCTGGCCCCGGATCGCACGAGGGGCAGAGGAGAGGAGACATCCAAGATGGCGACGATGGAGGGCGGAGGGGTCGCGACCCGCAGCGCAGGTGGGGATTCCCCTGCTCAGGGGAGAAGACGGACGGCTCCTGCGCTGGTGAGTGCCCGGGATGGAGGGGGGGCCGCCCGGCCCTCGTTGGGGAGGTCGGGTCCCCCTGGCTGCACTGGCGGGGAGGAGGAAGCCACGGGGCAACGCTGGCCCTCACCGCCTGTGAGTGGCGGCGGCCTGACAGCAGCCGCGGAGGAGGACGGGGGGGAGCGTCACTCTGCACGGAGCTCCCCAGACAGAAGCAGCTGCTCGGATCCTCAAGGCCCCCTGGTGATCTGTGCTCCCCCGCCGGCTGGAGAGAGGGGTATGCCCGGGGAGCATGTCAGCGGTGCCGGAGAGGGGGGGAAAGAGCGAAATTAACCCCTGTGCCACTCTCGGATGTGGGGGACCAGGGGCGGAAGAGCCCAGCCTTAAGGGGCCACGCGGAGGCTAGAAGGAAGGTGGGGGGCGGGAGCCCCGATATGTCGCAGCTGAGCTGCCCCAGCCATGACTACCCTCCCTCGCCACAACATGGGGGACGCCTGGGCGGGCTGGGACCTACAGCCGAATCCCCATGCCTCTCACCCGTGGACACCCCCTCCCCGCTGTCGTGGAAGGACCCGACCGAGCAAGGGTTCGGATCTGGGGTCGATGGCGGAGTTCCCCCGGCTTCGGGTTGCGTCGGCCTCTGCCGGTGTCCCGCCGAGTGCAGCTGTAGCACTTGCGCCCCCAAGTTTGCCTGGCGAATGGCTCGCATGGGGGGCTTGGCCTGGGATGCCCCCTTCCCCTTTCTGGCAGCAGAGGAGTGACTCTTCTTCGTCTACCTGGCCTAGTGACCTACCCCTGGTGGAGAGGGAGGTAACTACGGAGACCTCTCGGAGTGACGGTGCGCCTGCAAGTGCTCAAATTGCCTGCCGCTCGGGCCAGCTTCCCATGCCCGTGAGCCCGGGATGCCCCCGGGGTTCGAGGCCGTACAAATCTTCTGGCGTGGGAACTGCGCCAGCACCTCTGAAGGGCCCCTCACAAGTTATATGCGCTCCCCAGGCACCGACGCATTCTCCTCTTGATCCCATCCTCGTAGCCCTGAAGGCGGAGCTAAAAATTTTGCCAACTAGGGACGACCTCGAATCCTTCATTCAGAGGGTTGAAAGTACATTTAAGAAGGACATCTCGGATCTGAAGCAGTCGGTGGGCAATCTTGACGCCAGAGTCGACTCATTGGAGCAGTTCCGGACCACGACTACCCAAAGGCTGGAGGCGTTGGAACAGGACTTGACCCATCAAAAGGCTGTCACACAGGCGGCGGTCTTACATCTGGACGACTTCGAAAACAGGAGCCGGCGCAACATTATTCGAGTCAGGGGTCTCCTCGAGGCGACGGGCCCAGACCAACTTCGGCCTACCATTACCGGCATTTTCAACGAAATACTCCGTCGCCCTCCTGACGCCGAGATAGTGATAGATCGGGTCCACAGGGCCCTTGGTCCCAGATCTTCCGACCTCGCTCGCCCACGCGACGTGTGTCGCCTACATTACTATACCGTGAAGGAGGACATCCTGGCGAAGGCTTGGGCGCAGGGCCGGATCTGTTTTGATGGAGCTCCTCTGCAGTTGTTCCCAGATGTGTCGCGTAGGTCTCTTATGATGAGACGAATCATGAAGCCGTTGCTATCCAAGATTCGGGAGTGCGGAGGATCCTACCGCTGGGGATACCCTTTTCATTTTGTGGTCCGTAGAAATCAGCGTTCCTTCACAGTGAAAACTCATGCGGACCTTCCAGGCCTGTTTACCTTCCTGGACTCCCCCCCGGTGGAGATCCCAGATTGGCGCAACGTCTCCCTCCCACTTGGTCCCCCTCGGCCTCCCGGGGGACGGCCGCAGAGGATTCACCGGGAGAGGGGTGGAGCCGCGGCTCGCGGAGGACTCGGCGGCGGTCCGTCGAGAGACCCCTGCCGCTTGGCCAACAAGGTTTAAGCGGGGTTCGTCGCTATCAGCGGTATCTTCATTCATTGTCTTTGCTTTGCTGACTACTCTTTAAATTGTGTGCGCTTGATCACTTCGCTTTGGGCTCGTTAGGCTGGTCCTCCTTTACTTTACTCCGCTTGTTTGCAGAGTATGTAGTTTGGCGGCATGCACTTGGGTGATGTATGCGCTTGATCACTATGCTTCGGGCTCGTTGGGCTGGTCCTCCTTTACTTTACTCCGCTTGTTTGCCGAGTATGTAGTTTGGCGGCATGCACTTGGGTGATGTATGCGTCTCCTCTTGACTGACTCTCCGTATCGAGCGTTAGCTCCGGTCGCGATGTGGTCCGTCACCTGGGGCCAGCCTTGATGAGCCTTGAACCTATTCCTCAACTGTTTCTTGCGCACCTTTTTGATTATCTATGTGTCTTTGAACTGAAATTTCTATTACTTAGCCTTGCAGGTTAATGTTTGCACTGTTTATGCTGGTTATTTACGCTTCGGGCTCGTTAGACTGGTAACCCCTTTTGCTCCCCTTATTTGCGGGGCGGGGGGTCTGGAGCTGCGCGCTTTGGTGCGGCGCTCCTTTTCCCCTAGTCTGACCTACCGCATTGGGCGTACCCCTTGGATGTGGTGGGGCTCACCCCTACGGGGACAGTCCTGGCGAGCCTAGAACCTGCTGCACACCTATTTAAAATGATTGTTGTTCATGCAAAGTCTTCTTTGCCCACCTGTCTGTCCGCTCCGATTGGCCCTTGGTTTAGTGGGCCATTTGACTGCTGCAGGGCCCCTCCCTATGCGGCGGGTCGCTGGGCTTGGTTCTCATTGTATTCTTTGGTTACATGTGGGTGTTGCTCTGTGATGGGGCCCTCTTCTGCCAATATAATCTGTGGTGGTAGCCCCAACAAATTCAGAATGGGGTCGGCCGGGGGGACCCTCTTTGCCTCTTGGACCCGTTTCGCCCTCACCGTAGGCCAGGACCCTGTGGCTCTCTGGGTTGGCGTTTTGTTCACCTCGGGCGCCTAGGGTTCAATTTTTGGGACAGGAAGTATCCTTCCCCACTTTGATCCCCTTAAGTTTAAGTTCTTCCTTTACGCTAGTTACTTCCCCATAGGTTTTTGTTAGTTGTGCGTTTCCCTTTCGTGTATCTCCCCTCCTGTCCTGTGGTTGTCTTCCTTTGTTTCCTTGTGTACTCTTGGCCCCTTCTTTTCCCCCTATTCCTTTCGTCCCTCCTCCGGCTCGAGAACTCCTTCCCCTCAGTATTCTTTATCTTTGAGTTAGGAGTTGTCTGTCCTGCTCTGTTATGTCCAAAGCTCAATGCACTTCGCTGAATGTTAAGGGCTTGAACTCCCCTGTCAAGCGTACTTCGGTCCTGGGTGAGTTGAAGCGTCTGGGAGCGGGAATTGCCTTTCTTCAGGAGACTCACCTTAAAGCGGGGAGGGTGCATAATTTGTCTAGCCATCACTTCCGTCACCAGTACCATGGCCTTTCACCCGACTCTAAGTCAAGAGGGGTGGCCATCGTCCTGGCGGGTTACCTCCCTTGGACACTCGAGGAGACGGTACATGATTCTGAGGGTAGATACCTTTTTGTAAGGGGCACGTTTTACACTCAGAGGGTAACACTGGCAACCTGCTATTGTCCAAGCTCGAACCAAACTAGCTTCTTGAGGTCCACCCTTGAGAGGCTGGCAGAATTCACTACTGGCATTCTCCTTTTGGGAGGCGATTTTAACTGTGTACTTGACCCTCAGATTGACACCTCTAAGGGGACTTCTAGCATACCATACTCGGCTCTCAGGAGGATTAAGGCCCTCCTGTTCGACCACCAACTTCTGGACGTGTGGCGGATTGTTAATCCCAGGGGGAGGGACTACACCTACTTTTCCCCCCCTCACAATACTTATTCGCGTATAGATTGGTTCCTGGTCCCCCACAGACATGTGCATCTCATCTCGCGGCCCTCCATAGGTTCGATCTCAATCTCGGACCATGCTCCTATTTCCGTTACCATATCGATTCCTGACTCCCCCCCATCGGGACACTGGAGGCTCAACAGCTCTCTCCTTCAGGATCCCACGTTTAAGGCGGAAATTCGGTCGGCAATCACCGAGTTCTTCTCCGTAAACAATACTCCAGACGTTTCGCAAATGACTCAGTGGGAGGCTCACAAGTGTGTGATTCGAGACCTCCTGATTAGACGGGGCGCCTATCTTAAAAAAGAGAGGGAAAAACAAACAGCTCACCTGCTGCAGGAGATATGGAATCTGGAGACCAGACAAAAACAGTCTTTGGATCCTGCGTTGTGTACCAAATTGACGAAACCCTTCGGGACATAAGCTTTGTAAAGGTCAGGGGCCAGATTGCTAGATGCCGTAGGTATTTCTATGAGTTTAGCAACAAAAGTGGTAGAGCTCTTGCTAGAGCCCTTAGGGGGAAGCGATCTAGAAACTTCTTTCCCAGTATACTTGACCCAGGATGTAACAGGCATTATAAAATAGGGGATATAGTGAAAACCTTCAGGAACTTTTATGACGGCTTGTACAACCTGCCGCAAAATAGGTCCCAGGCATCAGCAAAAAATAAGGGCCTACATATGGAAGTCGGACCTTCCCCGGCTTGGGCAGAGCGTGGCGTTGGTCCTCGAGGAGGAGATTGATATGGGGGAGTTCTTAAAAGCTATCAAGAACATGAAACCTGGAAAGGCTCCTGGCCCAGATGGCTACAGCCTGGAATATTATAAAGAGCTGGCGGGCACTTTGGGCCCACACTTAATTTCTTCTTTCGGTTCTCTGAGTAGTGGCACCCCCCCCCCCCCTCGGGACACTCTCCGGGCTGGCATTGCCGTTATCCCTAAGCCGGGTAAGGATCCAGCACAGTGTAGTAGCTATAGGCCCATCTCCCTGTTAAACTGTGACCTAAAGATCTACAATAAAATCCGGGCGGACAGACTCGCCTCCCTTCTCCCGGACCTCATACATTGGGATCAGGTGGGCTTCGTTCCAAATCATGAGGGGAGAGATAATACCGTAAGAGTCATGAACGTGATCCATCATGCGCGACGGACAGGGGGAGGCTGCGCTGCTTCTCTCCACGGATGCCGAGAAGGCCTTTGACAGGGTGAGTTGGGCCTTCCTTGAGGAGACCCTTCGTCACATCGGGTTGGGCGACAAGATGCTTAACAGGATCTTGACCTCGTACACCTGCCCCTCGGCATCCGTGGTGGTGAACGGCTTGCCTTCCCAGGCTTTCAATTTATTTAATGAGACGCGGCAGGGCTGTCCCCTCTCCCCGCTTATCTTCATCCTTTCACTGGAGCCATTCCTATGCTTGATTAGACAAAACATAGACGTCTCAGGAGTGAGGGTGGGTGGGACTGAGCACAAGGTAGCGGCTTACGCTGACGATCTGATGTTCTTCGTCTCAAAGCCGGAGGTCACTTTGCCGAACCTTCTCGCCGAGCTTAGGAGTTTTCAGGAGGTTTCTAATTATAAGATCAACTACCAGAAGTCCTCTGCCTTAAACATCAATGTCCCTACGGAGCGCTTGCGGCACGTCACAGAGAATTTTCATTTTAAGTGGGAGCGGGAGGCTGTTACTTACTTGGGTACACGGGTCCCTTCCAAATTGCAAGAAACATATGCTTTAAATTTTCCCCCCCGTTGAAGAGGTTGGAGGAGGACCTCTTGAAGTGGAGCAAAGGAGTTTTTTCTTGGTTCGGAAGGGTCAGTGTCATCAAGATGAACATCCTTCCCAGGGTGCTATATCTATTCCAAGCCCTCCCAATAGACATCCCCACTACCTTCTTTAAGCAGCTTACGGGAATGTGCACTAGATTTGTGTGGGCTGGTCGCTCCCACCGTATGGCGGCCTCTCTATTGACGGTTTCTAAAGCTAGGGGAGGACTGGGCCTTCCAGATTGGAGGCGCTATCATGCAGTGGCTCATCTGAGCCGGGTTATTGATTGGTGCCGCCACTCTGCTCTGAAGCAGTGGGTCCAGCTGGAACAAAATGCTTCCCCTTGCCCTCTCCCGGGATTACCATGGATTCCACTGAATAAACTTGCGCGGTTGAACAAGCACCCTACAATTGGCCCATCTAGGAGTGTGGTGGACAGGTTTTTTCTTGGATCGGGCCTCTCCCCCTCCCCATCCCCCTTGACACCTGTTTTGGGGCACCCTGATTTTCCGGTGGAGATAGCCGTAGGTCCCTTTAGAGCATGGATCAGACAGAATTGTTATAGGAGACTTCATATGCAGGCTGGTGGTGGGTGGAGGAGGCCGGAGACCCTGGTTGATGACCTTGCCCTCAGACCTATCACGCAGTTACAAACCCTTCAACTTTTGCATTATCAGCGGTCAGTTGAATGCACAACTGCTACATCTAGGCAGCTAACGCATTTTGAACACACCTGTTTAGGAACCGGACATTTTGGGGGAGTTTTGTCATACTCCTATTCGTTGCTGATGGAGCCTCCAGGGGACTTTGTTCCCTTCTACGTGAGGGGATGGGAGAGGGAACTCTGCAGAACCTTTACGGATGAGCAAAAGCTAGCTATGATTCAGTTGGCGCATAAGAGCTCTATTTCCTGTAAGTACCAGGAGACTACGTTCAAAATTCTCTCACGCTGGTATCGGGTCCCAGCGGTGTTGGCAAATATGTTTCCCTCTTCCTCTCCCCTCTGTTGGAGGTGCTTGCGGGCTAGGGGGACTATGACACACATTTTTTGGGAGTGCGAGAGGCTGTCCGGCTTCTGGGGAGGGGAGAGAGAGGTTGTCAGGAAACTGACGGATGTTGACTTGGGTGAGGACCCCGCTTGCTACCTGCTTAACCTAGCACCGGCCTCCATGAGATTTAGGCGCAGGTCCCTCCTTGCCCCCCTCCTGAGTGCTGCTAGAACATGCATTCCGGCTAAGTGGAAGTCCCCTGGCCCCCCCACAACAGCACAGTGGTTGGCTGTCGTTCAGGACATCTGTAGGATGGAGGAACTTACTGCCTAGCTAAAGGGGACCCTGGAAAAGCACAGAAGGACTTGGCAGGAATGGGCCAGTTTCACTTTTTCCCACGATTTCCTCCTCTATACGTAACATGGTCTTGTCGGGCTGCTCGGGGGATGGCCCTTCCCCCGATCCCCTTCCCTACCCTTAGTTCCCCCCCGCCTCCTCTGCTTTTCCCCTATTGTCTCTGTTTCGTGCTCCCCTCTCCTTTTTCCCCCTATGTTACTAGTACCCAAATAGTTCTGTTTTACTCTGTTTTTCCCTGTTATTTTACCCATTAAAAGAAGGTTGGAGGCATGGGTTGCAGTGGCTGTAGCACATTGACAAGCAGAATCACAGCTTAAAGCACTTGGAGCGGGGCTCAACATAGCTCTCCACTTCTTCTCTCTTGTTTTTTATGTGCGTGTGATTAATAGAAATTGAAATTGTGTGGTTCTGTTTTTTAGTGGTTTTAATGCATGTATTCAATTGGCACTGCATTGCTGAGCGCTGTAATTTCTGCTTCCTCAATAAAAACATTTAATTATAAAAAAAAAAAAAAAGACTGGCGTTTGTGGTCAGGATGACCCACCCAACTGGCGGGAAAGACCAACCCACTGCCAGCGACTGCTGGTCCAGCCACCAATTCAGGGATTGCCGGACATTCTCTGTCAAGATGAAGCGAAGGTCCGTCTGCACATACCTGCGCCATTTCTATAGCAGCAGCATTTGTAGAGGCCTGGAGTGGAACTGGGTATACAGAACTGCCTCGATGGTAGGCACCATCAGGCCTAGGAGATGCATGCCCAGCCTGATCATGGAATGGATGTCTGTCAGAAGAGACCTCACCTCTGCACCAGAAGAAGAAGCTGTGCCCATCGAGTATCCAATGTCATACCTAGATAGGTCACCACCATGGAAGGAACCTAGGACATGGGGTAATTGACCACCCACTCAAAAAGTTCCAGGCTGAACCGTGCGGACATCCTGAAGCGCCTCTGCCAGAGATGGGGCTTGGATGAGCAAGTCGTCCAGGTATGGGGTGATGTGCACACCTTGCCTCCACAGGCGTGCCATAACCACCACCAAACCCTAGGAGCAGAGGTGCTCAAAACTCCTACAAGAGGGCCAAACAGGAAAGGTTTTGCAGCTCTCCAAAAGGATGCCCACATGTGAAGCTATTATAGACAAAGCAATAGCCCTAATCATTACACCTGTGTATCAGTGTGGAGAGCTGCAAAACCTCAACAGTTTTGGCCTTCGAAGAACAACTTTGAGGACCCCCCTCCTAGGGAAATCTTTTAAAGAAGGTCAACTTATGTTTATGAGTTTACCATAGTAGTAACATTGTATGTAAGGCTGAATAAAGACTTTAGTCCATCCAGTTCAGCCTATTTATCTCCTTCCAGTGGTCTAGTAGCCATAGCTGTAAATGTTATCACATGCAAGGAAGGCATCAAGGCCACTTTTTACTGTATCCATCATTACTACCTTCTCTGGCAGCGAGTTCCAGCACCTTTCCTCTAACCTTAGTGGATGCCTTTGGGTTATGGTTACACTCCTGGGTATGAATAGATTGTGGGACAGATCTTTGCATTGACCCTGAATATATTTATACATAGTCATTAGACATCAGATGTCTTTTTTCTAAACTAAATAACCCTAACTTTGACAATCTTTCAGGGTACTCTAGCCCCCGCACTCCTTTGATTAACTTTGTTGCCCTCCTGTGAACTCGCTCCAGTTCTGATATGTCCTTTTTAAGCACAGGTGCCCAGAACTGTACACAGTATTCCATATGGGGTCTGACCAGTGACTTGTACAGGGATAAAATGATGCTCTGCTCATGAGCACCTATGATGCACCCCATGATCCTATTTGCTTTGGCAGCAGCTGCCTGGCATTGATTACTATAGTTGAGCTTATACTAAAACCCCTAGGTCCTTTTCCATTGTTGTTTTACCAAGTGTTTATTTAGTATGTAATCATGACACATATTTCTCCTTCCCATGTGCATAACCTTACATTTATCTGTGTTAAACTTCATTTGCCATTTAACTGTCCATGCTTCCAATTTATCTAAATCTGTTTGTAGCTGACTGCTGTCCCCTTTTGTTTCAATTACTTTACACAGCTTAGTATCATCTGCAAAGATTGAGACTTTACTGTTTAATCCATACCCAATGTCATTTATATACATATTGAAGAGAATTGGTCCCAGAACTGACCCTTGTGGTACTCCACTAGTAACAGTGACCCAATCTGAGTGTTTAACATTTATAACCACCCTCTGCTTCCGATCATTAAGTCAATTTCTCACCCATCTGCACACGTTTTCCCCCAGTCCAAGCATTCTCATCTTTTGTACCAGCCTTTTATGTGGCACAGTATCAAATGCTTTAGAAAAGTCAAGATATATGATATCCAATGACTCCCCCTGATCCAATCTTGAACTTACCTCCTCTTAAAAGCTGATTAGGTTTGTCTGGCAGGAGTGATTCCTCATAAATCCATGTGGATATGAAGTAATAAGGTCAGTTTCCCCAAGATGCTCCAGGATAGTATATCTTAAGAAACCTTCAAACAGCTTGCCGACCACAGATGTTAAGCTTACCGGTCTGTAGTTCCCAGGTTCCCCCCTAGATCCCTTTTTGAATATTGGCACCACATTTGCCAAGCGCCAATCCCTCGGAACAGACCCTGTAGTTATTGAATCCACAAATATTAGAAATAACGGCTTGTCTATTACTGTACATAACTCCCTTAAAACACGAGGATGTATGTCATCTGGTCCCGGTGATTTATAGATTTGTATCTACTTGAGATGGCGCTGGACTTCTCTTGGTTAGACCAGTGACATTTAATGGAGGGTTTTGGTTATTTCGGTTATTATAGTTTGGTCCACATTAAACCTGGTCATACATCTTACAGATAATATAGTATCTGGCAGTACCTTTATCCAAAATTGGCCCGGGTAGGTTTCAGGTCTTAATCCCTTACTTTCACCTTGAGCCACACATTCAGGGGATACCATTTTTGTTCTAGGGTGTGGTAGTGTTGGCATGATGTGGGGCCCGGTGGGGTCTGTTTGTTCCTGGGGTGCATGTTTCCCTGAGTGCCCAAAAGAGTGTCAGGGGAAACAATGCACTGGCATCTTTGTTCTGCTCTACAGAACCTACAGGGTGCCAACACTGCATACTGCTGCAGACCCAGTGCCATGCTGTTGTCACAGGGGCTGCAACATGGGTGCAGGCAGCTTTCATTGGGCCCCCTTCTGCCATGGGCATAGTAGCAGTTTCCTTCCCTATCTGTACGCCCATGGGAGGAGGTGCTCTGGTCCCCATGTGTGCATTCGTTTCCTGTTGCCTGCTGCACGAAGCTGCTGTTAGGAAAAAGTAACAATCTAAGGCAGGACTCACGGGGGGGGGGGGTAGGTGAGGTTAGTTTAGTGTGGAACAGGAGCCTCCTGGCACAAAGTTGCAAAGGAGAGTTTAAGTCCACCTTAAGGTGTTTTGCTAGCTTTTGGGGGAGCACACAGAGAACAGCACTGCATAAAGAGGCAGGAAGCAGCAATATCTACCTGGGTCCTACACCACCAGGATCACCTGGCCTGGGAGACACACGTCATAGGCTGTTGTAAAGTGTCAGTGTAGTAACCTCAAGGTGAACATGGCCAATGCTGCAGCTGTGGGGAGAGGACAGCTGAAAATAGATGGTGACAATCTCCAGCTTTTAGGATGGCCATGCAATTATCATCCCGCACCTGCCAATTAGTGCTACTGCCGCGTCACAGGGCCGTTGGTCGGCACCGGGCGTCATTAGTGGTGAATCAGAGAGTGCCTTCAGACATGTTTTGTTTTACTTTGTCTGTACAGGGGGTGATTTTGTCTAACAATCTGAACAGACAATATTTCTAATCATCCTCGCCTTCTGTTCTGTGGACATCCATCACCTATCGTTCTGTGACCGGAGAAAAACAAATATGCCCCTGCACTGCCTAATAGTATCTCAGCCACAAGAAAGGCACAACAGGAGGCCCTGGTGCCAACATTAAATGGGGCCCTTTCATGGCAATTGGATGCAGCTAGACAACTAAAGAATGAAATAGAGACAAATGCTGCTTCCTTTCTTTGAGCTCAAAAGCAATTAAAACAGAAAAATAAACATCTATTTTCACTTAGCCTGACACATTGCCAACCCTATTTTTTGGCAACCTAATCCTGGTCTCCTATATCATTCGATCATCAGAAATGTACAACTGCACCTAAGTCATACCCAGAAAAGCAGAAGTGAAATTAGCTACAGTATAGCAATTATGAATAGAACACAAATTATTAAAGCAAATATTAATTAATGGGTGTTTATGATCCAGCTCAATTCGACTAAAATAGGAGATACAAAGGACAAGACATACTAATATATATATAATATATATATATATATATATATATATATATATATATATATACACACACACACCGGGTAGGTTAATATTATATATATTGGCAACTTCACCCATTTCTGCACTGACTATTTACTTTAGCACAAATGGAATTAAAGAGGACCAAAACCGACATTTTTAACTAGCATCCATTGACTTTCTCCCCCTATGAAGACCTTTTGCTAATTTTCATTGCTCCCCCTTCACTCTAATCCCAGATAATGGCGCCTGTTTTAGCTGTAAAGCTCCACGTCCTCCATTCATTGCCACTATTGTGTGTGGCACTAATGTCATTGCCACATCTATGTAATGACTGATTACCTGACATCTTACAGAGAGGGACAGCAAAAAAAAAGTGATTTGAAAAGCAGATATATCCATTTCTAGTTCTACACCCTAAGAAAAGAGTATCGTCAGGGGCTCTGGCCAAATGTTTTTCCCAGGCTCATGGTGTTTTGGTCCGCTTTAACTGGGTTGAATAGGAGTTCTAATTACCTAAGTCCAGGTGTGTTGAGGTAAATGACCATTAAGTACAGGGCTGGAGATAAAATCACCCTCCAAGAACGGGTCAGGCTGACATCTGTATGTGTGTATATACACGCATACATTCATATACACAAATATAGATCATCCAAGATCAATAGTTTAAAGCGCTACTACAGGCACAGGTAATTGTTACACCATTATTTCGGGCTACATTTGGCACTGTCCTAAACTATTTTCTGTTTTTAAATGGCAGGAGATATTGATGTTTATAGGTTCAGCCAATGACAATACCATTTTGTGAATACTCACCTTGTAAAATGGGTATTATAAGTATGTCTCACACCCTGCTTCGGAAGTAGTCATTACACTTGGGTTATGTCCAGCAGAGGGCGAACTTTCTGCAGAGATGACTAGAAAAAAAGGAAGCCCCTCCCTGACCCATAAATACCTGGAACCCTCCACACATCCCCCAGTATAGTAAAGCAGAAAGGGAACCAGGAAGAGCCAATAAAAACTACAAGAAAACAGTAACACCAAAAAGGATCCAAAATAGAACTCAGGGCGGGGCGAAGCAGGGTGTGAGACATACTTATAATACCCATTTTACAAGGTGAGTATTCACAAAATGGTATTATTCTAAGTATGTCTCACACCCTGCTTCGGAAGTAGTCATTACACTTGGGACATCCAACAGCAGTGTCCAAAAAGGGTGGGGATCCTAATAGGCAAAAAAGCACCAACGAAAAACCCCTGCCGTTTGAAAAAATTTAACGGCCAGAAACATCATCCACTAAGGTCTGCATAGCAACCTTACAAAGACTAATAAAAGGAATGAACAGAAGACCAAGTAGTAGCCGCACTACTTATTCCGCTAAACCGAAAAAGGGGGGAAACCTCCCCTTAGCAAACCAAGCCCACACAAGGACCCGACATATCCATTAAAAATAGTAGCCTTGACGATGCCAAACCCGTCAGGGGCCAGAGGGCACCACAACAAGACTTCCCTCCTACGAAAAAGGGAAACAGCCAAGAAATGGAACGAAAAACCACCTCCCAAAAGGGATGGAAAAACAGCGAACGGAGGAACTAGCCACAAAAAAGCAATCTGTAGTGTAGACAAAACACAAATCCCAAACAGACGCAAGGCTGTTAGAGGACAGAGGTCCCTAGAAGGAGACCACCAGGACAGAGGCCTGCCCCAGCAACGCACTCAAGCTGGAGCCCCAGACCGTACCGAAGGAAGCCCAAAAACCTGGTGAACAAACAACACCTCGCAACGCAAGGCCCTAGCCTCACACTCAACAATATAGGACCGCAAGTCCTGTAGAAAAGTTAAAGAAAGACCACTTCCTAGCGCAAACAAGGGTCTGAAACACAACATCAGACAAACTCCACGAGAAAATGGAGGAGTTTACAGCAGTCACACTGTCAAGCCAGCGTATGCAACTACAGAACCAAGCCTAACTTGGCCACCCTGGAGCCACTAACATTGCTGACGCACCCTCAGGAGCCAGCTAGCGCGCCACCTTGGCGGAAACAGGTACAGGAACCCCAGACCCCGCCAGGCAAAAGATATGACGACCACTGCCGGAGGCAAAGGAACCTGAAATCGAAAACCAACCTTGGGAGCAAGTGAGAGCAACAGGAGGCAAAGAAAACAACCTCCGGAATCTACCACTCATGAGAACCGGAACACCTTGCAGAAGAAAGAACAATTCCCCCAAGGAAACCGCCTTCGTGATATCCACGCCCAGAGAGAACGAAGCTGAAAAGCATGGAACATCGCTCTCCACCCAACAAGGGTCAACGAAGCTCCCCTGAAGGTACTCCTGCAGCGAGACCCTCCTAGGTGATCGACGAAAACGACCGCGGTTCAATCGCCCCAAGGAACCCGAACCGGCAAAACCTGTAAATGATGCAAACAGCATGAAAGTATCACCCAAATAGCTCTGAACTCCAAAAAACAGAGATGGGAGCGTGAGTCCTCCGAAGACTCCCCAGCCCCTAGAACTGAAAATCCATCCAGAAACCTCCCCAGCCCAACAGGCTGACATGCGAGGAAACCGGCTCCCAACAAGGGGCCAAAAAAGGAGCAAAAGGGACTATCTAAAAGGAAAGTCACCATCAATCCCGCCAGACACTTCCCAAGCCAGAAAGAAATGCGAGGATCGTCCAGCAGAACAAATATCAGGTCCAAGAACCTCTGCACCACAAGGTGAAGAAGGAACCCTCCGGCCTGACCGGAACCGGATCCATGCCAAAGAACTTGGGGTGGATCATCACCCCTCCAAACTTTTCCAGCGACGTAACTACCCTGGAGGCCATCGCCCCCCAGCAAAGAAAAGATGCTGTAACGAGTAGGCCATCCAGATACAGCCCGCTGTAAACGCCCTGGGCTGATAAGGGCCATCATGCCCGCCAGCCCCTTGACGAACACCCTTGGCACCGAAGGCAACCAAAAAGGGGAGGGCCACAAGAGAAACCTCCAAACTTCCACTCCAAACCTAAGAAATCTCTGGCGAGCAGGGTAGGTAGAAACACAAAGGCAAATAACCCTGATAGCCATAAACGTCACGAAAACCCCCAGATGAAGGGAATTGATGACTGAGCTCAGAGTCTCCATGCAGAACTTCTGGGTTCTGCTGAACCAGTAGAAGTCCTCAAAAACCAGAATGGTTCTGAAGGATCCATCCCGTAAGAGAACCACAAGGGCTGAAACAATAGCACCAACCCCTGCACAGCCCGGGAGACCGAGGAAACCCGAGAACAGAGGAATCACCCCTGAGGATAGAGAAGGCAGCACCTCTGCCAGCTCTGGCACCATGAAAGGAAAGAATAGAGGAGCCTGCCCCCGCAGGAGCAATGTCACTTCTAGCGTGGCAGAAGCCTGCCTCCATACGCAACAGAGTCCAAAATGACTCCAAAGCCGCATACCCCAAAGGATAGCCAATGTTAGCCGCCACCGGCGCAACCAGACAGAGCGTCATATAGTCACAAACAAAGCTGAGGCTCCGCCATACAGACATATAGTGTCAACCAGACAAACAAGACCATGGACAGGAACTATACATGCCGCCTAAACGCTGCCAAGTCAGCGCCGGCTTGGTCCAGCTGGGACCCCGCAACCGGCCCCCAAGTAGAGACATGACAACCACAACCATGTGTACAGAAATATAAACAGGCCGCAAGGCAGAACTCACGCCCGCAAGGACCCGTCCAGCCAGCAGATAACCACGACGGTCTTCAAGATCCTCAATCGTGGAGGCGTCTAGATAGTGCACCGCAGATGCGTTGTGCAATCCCCGTACCAGAAGCATCAACCTAGGGAGGAGATGACCAGCGTTTCACCTCGATCACCGTACGGGTATACCTTCCATCCCGTTCCAGAGGGAAACCAAGAAGCCGGGTAGATCCCTGCCGGCGCAATAATCACATATTAGAAAGAAGCTGAGTTGGGCACCCAGACGAAGCTAAGAGGTCTCAAGAAAAAAATTATTTTCCCTTCCGCGGAGGGGACTTCGCCGGGAGTAGGAATAGCCAGCACCTCAAATAAATGACCCTGGAACTTGGGGATAACCAAAGCATCCCCAAGCCCTCGCCCGGCATCAGCATCCCAAACAGCTGATCCTCAGATTCCGTAAACAGGGCCTTCCGCAAGCGGAAAATAAACAGACCAGTCAAGGGAATCATGAACATCAATAACCGGCACTACCAGTGACGGATAACTGCACATAGTCGAGGCCATAAAGTATATATATATATATATATATATATATATAGACACACACGTATATATATATATATACATATATATATGTATATATATGTACAAGGACTAGAGCCTGCCCCGCTGGGGAATAAAGTCCAATTAACGTATGCTCTAACCGCTGGGCCGAGCGCATGCTTGGCCACGGAGCTAGAAAACAATTTTTAGATGTCGGCCAATCCAGCACATACATCAGATAGCGACTCCCCGCTAATGACCAAGTCACATGGGGTACGGATAATATAAGGAGTTGTAGGAGATGAGGCCGGCGGCACTGACCCAAATGTCCGGGCCCCCAATTGCCGTGTTATGGCCTGTATAACACATAATATGGCCCAGCACAGCATCCCCAAACGGGATACCCCCCCAACACACACACACTGCCGGGACTGCCCCGAAGGGAACCAGAGCCCGAGACCAGGAAAGCCTCCCAATGGTGATTTTTATGGTAGTCGCACTAGCAGGAATTACGCAATAAGCAACCCGGGATGCCCCTTAAGTCCGTTAGTGGGAGGATTTGTAACCCAAGGGACCCCAGGGCACATAGACAAAGGGGGCCCCCGTCAATAAGGCATCAAGACAAACACTCATACCAGGAAGAGTAACAGATTGTGACTGAATATAGAAAATAAATACATATATAAAGTATATCTATATGTAAATATACACATAACATTGAGGCAAAAGGTATTAAGGCCCACATATCATGTCAAAGTCACATGTCAATACACAATCAAGCACGCCCCGCAGGGCACTCACCTCCAGCGACATGCAGGTGACGAGGGGCCCCTGACAGGGGGGTGACGCAACAGGAACCAGAAGGAATGGAGCCGGACCAGCGCACCAGGCCCGGCCCCCCCCTAGTCGAAGAAACGGACGCCGCCAAGAGCGCCCGATAACGGAGAAGGGCGGGCCGCCGGAGCGAGGGGCGCCCAGCCCCATGCTAATTGAAGAGTCGGGCGCCGCCGCCGGCACCCGAGGGCAGAGCGGGGCGGGCCGCCGGCGCGAGGAGCGCCCGGCCCCGCCCCCTTCCTAACTCAAGGGCAGGGTGGGGCGGGCCGCCGCCGACGCAAGGGGCGCCCGGCCCCATGCTAAGGGAAGAGTCGGGCGCCGCAGCTGGCGCCCGAGAACAGAGCGGGGCAGGCCGCCGGCGCGAGGAGCGCCCGGCCCCGCCCCCTTCCTAACCCAAGGGCAGAGTGGGGTGGGCTGCCGCCGGCGCGAGGAGCGCCCGGCCCCGCCCCCTCCCTAATCTAAAAACCGGGCGCCGCCGAGGGCGCCCGAGAACATAGTGGGGCGGGCCGCCGCCAGCGGGCGCCCGGCCCCGCCCCCAACATTAAGGAAGAAAACGGGCGCCGCAGGGCGCCCGAGAGCAGAGCGGGGCGGGCCGCCGGCGCGAGGAGTGCCCGGCCCCGCCCCTTACCTAACCAAGGAGCAGAGGGGGGCGGCCCCCGCCGGCGCGAGGAGCGCCCGGGCCCGCCGCCCTCCCGATCAAGGAACCGGGCGCCACCGAGGGCGCCCGAGAGCCGAGTGGGGCGGGCCGCTGACGGCGCTATGAGCGCCCGGCCCCGCCCCCTCTCCAGTAAGGCAGAGGGCGCCAACAAGACGCCCTTAGAGGGGAAGAAAATAGAAAGGGGCGGGCGCTGCCAGCGCGCCAAGCGCCCGTCCCCGCCCCCCCCCCCTCACAGCAAGAAAGGGAAAAAGCTTCCCTCAGCCACCGCACCAGCCGCCATCTTGATAGTGCGGCCAGCACAGGAGACCAAGTTGAAGGATTACTTCCAGATGTACCACATAGTTACAATACACAGTTAAACACATTCACACAAACATTCATAGCTACCGAATAAAAGCCAGATTACTTCCCGATGCCCATGACAGCTGGATGAGGGAAAGTCACAGCCCTCCCCCCGATTTCATAGGGAATAAAGTGAGGGAGGGATCCCCACTTTAGTAGTAGTAAAAAGGGAAACGGACAGGGCATCCCAAACCGGGGTCACCAACCCGGTTAACCGCCTACCCTCTCATATAGGGTCTCACGGTGGAGCACTAGCTCCTAAGCACCTAAGGTGCAATACTACCCTCACCCGGACCAGTAGCCACGGCTGGGAGGCATGGGGGGGAAGGGATCCGGGCGGAAATAGAGAAAATAGAGAGCCGGGAGTCATCCCGGCTACCTGAAATCCCCCTGTGCAAGGAGGAGACGTCATCTTCTGCTTGCTCGTCGTTCTGCAGAGACTAAACTGGGGGATGTGTGGAGGGTTCCAGGTATTTATGGGTCAGGGAGGGGCTTCCTTTTTTTCTAGTCATCTCTGCAGAAAGTTCGCCCTCTGCTGGACATAACCCAAGTGTAATGACTACTTCCGAAGCAGGGTGTGAGACATACTTAGAATATTCTCTTTTTCTTCCCGTCCCTCAATCAGCTCAGCACAGTGGTGCAGGATTGCTGGTCCCTCCCTCCACCTCCTCCTTCAGATTCATCACATTGCTGTCATGGCAGTGCTCGCCTATGATGACGATTATTATGCAGAATCAAGGCCACGCCCACTTTTTTTAGAAGAGAAATCAGAAGAGGGGTGAAAGTGTAAACCATTTCAACAGAATACAGTTTAGGACAGTGCCAAACGTAGCCTGACGCAGTGGTGTAACAAGTATCTTTGCCTGCATTATCACTTAATTTAACATTACTGTGCGGGTTATTTACTATCTATTCAGCATCAGTTGGTGGATTGCATATTACTTATGGATTGCTGGCCATTCTAATATATAAGCCTTGTCATCTATATCACATATTTTAGCAGAACTGGACAGAAGTTACAACAAGAAATGTCATTAAACAAATAAATATCAAGGATTTACGACACTAAAATCTTATTTACTTGTTCTCTAAAATCTGACACGCACACAAAAACCAAATGTGTAAATGGACAAATAACTACAATACAACAATTAAAACATTGCATGAAGTTGCATTTCTTAAAGTGGAACAAAACCTGGGAGTCTGACCCAAATTTTCTACCCTTCCCCTGGGGCATTCTGAATTGGGGTGCCCCACAGCATGAAACCACCCAGAACACTGCTTTTCACTAACCTATTCCTGGTGCCAAAGGCGCATGTACAGGAGTCCAGTAAGAGCCATCTGCCGCGACTATATCATTTGGCAAACGGCTCCTACTGCCTAGAAAGGGGAGCGCACACTGACGCCTTGCCGGGTCCCATCCCTATCTGAATGGCTGGGGCATGCGCACGCAGCTGTGGAAGTGTGCTCCCCATTAACAATGAGAGCCATTTGCTGAATGCTCATTGGACGAAAGCCCGGGCATGCACAGTTGGAGCAGGGAAAGGTGAATGTTTACATGTGCCCGGAGGGGGGTTCACATAGTGGGACATCCCGCTTCGGGGGGGGAAGACCAGCGGCCATGGCCAGTCCAGGTAGGTTTTGTTCTAATTTAAATAAAGTCTTAAAATAAGATCTTATTAGAATATTATAAAACAATGAATCTGAGAAACAAGAAATAAACCGATCCTGTGTGGCCTGCATGTTCTTTCCCACATGCAATCTAGCTGTCACAGCCCGTCCCCGTTACATAATTAGGTTTGTCAGAGAAAATTTATTAAATCACTCACTAAATACACAGTTGTTCAGCTTCAGGTTTCTCAATTATATAGATTTTCTTAGGAAGCAGGCACATCCCCTGCATCTTTGGTTAAACCGGACCTTCACCATAAATAACAGTCTATCATATAGGTTTCCCACACCCTGTACATACAGATTGACCACATTAAAAATCATCCTACTTGCACCTAGTGCTTTTTTTGAGCCTTTAAAAATCCAAGATGGTGGCTCATGGAGTTTCAGGCAGCCTTCAAACAGGAAGTGTCTCCTGACTGTCACTCTGCATTCCGGGATTGCTGACCTTTTCCTGACCCCAGCTCGGCTGTCTGTGCAAAGCACAGCTATAACCCCGCCCCCTGTACTTTATCCTGCTCTCCTCTCCTCAGTATGTGATACTTCTGAGGCAAGATTACGGTGCCCGTATCCTAGAGTCCTGAAGAGAGTTGCAGCCGGGGAAAGAATAAAAAGTGACTAAAAAACTTAAAATATATACATTTTAGATGCTGGGAAATACTTTTTCAAGGGTTTGGGCTTTTCCTTAAATGATGTTAAAGGTCCAGTTTAACCTCAGCTGGCAGGCATGTCTGCAATGATAGAAGCTGGGAAATAGGATAAGTGCCCGCTTCAGGCCCAGTAAGTCAAAAAGCAGTAAAACTAAGAGGGAGGAACTAACATAACCGACAGCCCATGGGTGGAACATTTAGGAACCACCATAACATTGGCATCTAAAACAACAAAACCGTTGTAAACAAAAAAAAAAAAAAGGGTTAGAGGCCGTCAAGGCAGAGGATATAAAGAATTAAACTTTATAGGTGAGTTAATGGTATGTTTATATCCTGTGCTCCACCTTGGATGATTGAGATGAGGGTTGTCCCATAGCAGTCACTTTGTTAGGGTGGGCACATTAACCACTGAGCAATGAACAGGGCGAGAGCATAAACCAAGGCAATGAACTGCTGAACAACAGGGGAAGCTGCTAATCAGACCCTCTGTGGAGGATTTTCCTGATCTCACATTGGGCAGATTCCAAGAGGACAATGCCAGGATTCAATGGACTCAAATAGTGACAGATTGGCTCAGGAAGCAGAAGACATTTTAAACATGGACACATCTCCAGACCTAAACCCCATAAAGAATATTTGGGGTGTGCTGGAGAAGACTTTTCACAGTGCTCCAACTCTCCAGTCATCAATACAAGATGAGGGTGTTAAAAGACAGCTGTCCCTCAAATTAACACTCAAATAATAGCCTAACATCCTGCCATGTCTATAAGAAAAATACAATTCTGTGATTACTCACCTGTAGAATTGATTTTATTGGTATCCAGCTCGGGTCGCTTCATCTTCAATTCTTCACTATTGGGTTAACTGCCACAAGGTGGCGCAGCTGACTGCAAGACGACTTGTGGCTCCTCCCAGCCCATAAAAGGGCAACAAATTACCCATAACTCCAGTGTTGAAAAGCAGTAATACAGAGAAGCTGGGAGACAGAGACCATGTTACATCACACAGCCCCACTATAAAATCTCTCAAAGTAATCACCATAACAAGAAGATAACAGAACAAGGGTGGGATGAAGCGACCCGTGCTGGATACCAATAAAATCAATTCTACAGGTGAGTAATCACAGAATTGTATTTTTCCTAGTATCCAGCACGGGTCGCTTCATCTTCAATTCTTCACTATTGGGATATCCAAAAGCAGTGTCCAAGAAGAAGGGTGGGATCCCCAGAAAGCAACAGCGCGTAGTTCATGCCACTACCGCCTGAAGCACTTGCGACCAAAAACAGCATCAGCTGAGGCCCTAACGTCAACCTTGTAAAACTTAGAAAAAGTATGAACTGTAGACCAGGTAGCGGCCTTACAAACCTGTTCAACTGAAGCCTGGTACTGAAAGACCCAAGAGGCACCAATAGCTCTAGTGGAATGAGCTGTAACATGGAAAGGGGGTTCCTTCCCCTTAGCATAGTACATTTGCACCACAGCCCGTCTGATCCACTTGCTGATAGTGGATTTGGCTGGAGGCAATCCCTTCCTAGGTCCATCAGGGAGAACAAAGAGAGTCCGACTTCCGAAACGACTCCGTAGCAACCAAATAGTACTTAAGCGCCCTGACCACATCCAGGGAATGAAGAGTACGTTCCTTAGAATTAGAAGGGGCAGGGCACAAGGAAGTCAAAACAATGTCCTCATTGAGATGAAAGGCAGAAACAACTTTGGGCAAGAATTCTAATTTGAGACGGAAAACCTTATCCTGATGCCGCTCAAAATAAGGAGGCTTTATAGAAAGCGCCGCCAGCTCAGAGACGCGACGCACCAAGGTGATAGCTACCAAAAAGACCACCTTCAGAGTCATAATGGAAAGAGCAGCATCGCACAAGGGCTCAAAGGGGGGAAAGAGCAGAAAGCACCAAGTTCAAATCCCACACCGGTAGCAAAGGCTTATACGGCAGACGAACATGAGTAACTCCTAGGAAAAAGGTCTCGATAAGCCTATGATTGGCGAAGGATCTTTGGAAAAATAGCCAAGGCCGAAACCTGTCCTTTGAGGGTACTCGGTTGTAGACCCGACTCCAAACCATGTTGTAGAAATTCCAAAATCCTTGAAAGGGAAAAAGTGAGACAAGGAAAAGACTTAGACTCACACCAGGCAATGTAAGCGTGCCAGACCCTGTAATAAATCATGGAAGAGGATTTCTTCCGAGCCTGAATCATGGTACAGACGAACAAGGCCAGCAGCCCCTTATCCATCAGGATGGAGGTTTCAGCAGCCAAGCCGTCAAAGCCAGCGTTTGCAAATTGGGATGGCGTAGCAGTCCCTGAGTAAGAAGCCCTGGATCATCGGGCATGAGGAAGTGATCCACTGACATCTGAACTATGTCCGCGAACCGGCACCTTCTCGGCCAGTGGGGGGCCACCAGGATGGTCGGTACCCCTTCCTGGGCTATCTTGCGCAGCACACGACCCAGCAGGCAAAAGGGAGGAAAAGCATAAAGGAGTCGAAATTCCGTCCAAGGAATCGCTAGGGATCTTGGGAGCTTGTAATTGTGACGGGACGCAAACAGGTCCACGTCCGGCTGACCCCAGCGGCGACACAGGGCGTGAAAGATCTTGTTGCTGAGAGACCACTCCCCCAGGCGAGACGCCCCCCTGCTCAGGGAGTCCGCCTCCTGGTTCTCCACCCCTGGAATGTACACCGCCGAGATGCAGGGAACATTCTCCTCCGCCAAGACAAGATCAGGGACACTTCCTTGAGGGCTCGCTTGCTCCGAGTTCCGCCCTGATGACTGATGTAGGTGACCGCCGTCTGATTGTCCGAGCTGACTTGGACCGCATGACCCCGTAGTCAACTGGAAGAGAACCAACCTGATCGCTCTCAGCTCCAGGAGGTTGATAGGTACATGGGCCTCCTGAGGACCCCACTGACCCTGGAACTTCAAAAACTGCCAAAACCCTCCCCCACCCGCTCAGACTGGCGTCCGTGGTGACAATCTCCCAGCACGGAGGCAGAAAGGATCTGCCCACTAGAAGATTCCTCGAGTCCAGACACCACGAGAGAGACTGTCTGGCCAGAGGGGACAGAGCAAAAGCCTTCTCCAGGGACTCCTGTTTCCGGTCCCAAACAGATAAGAGATTCAACTGAAGAGGCCTCATGTGAAACTGGGCGAAGGGAACCGCCTCAAAGCAAGACACCATGAGGCCCAACTGCATCCCCAGACGGATGGAGGGGTGAGGACATGACAGCAAGTCCTGTGCCTGCGACTGAAGACCCTCCACCTTCTTCTGAGGGAGGAACACCTTGACCTGAGAGGTGTCTAAAGTCATGCCCCAGGAAGGACCTCACCAAAGACGGAGCGATCGAGGACTTGGGATAATTGATCACCCAACCGAACGCCTCGAGAGTGGACTGCTGGAGAGATTGAGCGGCAATCAACAAGTCGTCCAGGTAAGGAAGGATGCGAATGCCCTGGCTCCTCAAGAGAGCCATGACATCCGCCAGAACCTTGGTGAACACCCGAGGGGCCGAAGAGATACCGAACGGCAAGGCCACAAACTGGTAGTGTAGATCCTCCAAGGCGAACCTCAGGAATTTCTGATGTCCCCTGACAATAGGAACGTGCAGATGGGCGTCCTGGATGTCCACCGTGGTCAAAGTCGCCGGGTCGAAGGGAGCTCACTGACGACTGTAAGGTCTCCATGCGGAAGTGTTTGAACCTGACAAGACGCTCCCCAAAAAGACGAAGTCCCATGAAGGGAATCCCGGTGAGGGACTTCTTGGCGGCAGCGTCGGCCGCCCACTGCCGCAGCCAAATAGACCGACGGAGAGCAACTAGCAGGGCTGAAGCCCTACCGCCAAGCCTGATGGCATCGTCCATTCCTGAGAGCACAAAGGCAATAAAGTCAGCGCAAACCAAGAGATCCTTGTACTCGTCCGCTCGCTTGTGAGATCGGGCGGCCTCAACAAGGCGCTTTACCTTCTTTTTAATGGCAATGGAGACAATGGCCGCGGCGCAGACAGGCCGTAGACCGCCCCCACAAAGGTGAAGGCATGGCAAGCAAGTTGATCCATGCGTCGATCAGCATTATTACGTAAAGTGGTGGTGTCCGGAGACGACATAACAGACGTATTGGAGAGCCCTAGGACAGGAGCGTGGAAAAGCTCCCCCTGCTTCTTTTTGGCCGCCTTCGGGGGGACAATGTGCAGAGTATCAAAAACCGCAGACAAAAGCCTATCCGTGTCATCGGGGAGCCACATGTCCTCGTCAGAGGAGGACCCGGGGTCACTGTCAAAGTCGCCTGGACGGTCCCCGGAGGAGTCAGAATCATGGAACAACTTACCCTCCTCCATGGAGTCACGGCCACCAAAAACCTCATAAGCATCGTCATCATCAGCAAGGAGAGAATAGGCCGGGTCCAAGTGCCGCTTCTTACTGGAGGCCTTGCCGGCAGCCGGACGGGACAATTGCCATTCAAGGCTGGCCACGCGTAACGCCAGGTCTGAATGAGACTCTGCTGGCATCCCCCTCGCTGGGGGCTAAATGCAGACGTGGGGGTGTCGGCGATGCCGCAGGAAGAATGGGGCTGGGGAGAGTAACGCTCGCCCCATCCCGTTCCGCAATAACACTCTGGGCACAGGGGACACAAACCGCACTGCGACCGCTCAAAGGGGATGTACCACACAAGACACAGTGGAGCCAGCCCCGAAGGGCCCCCAAGCTCGCTATCCTCAGAAGCCTCCATATGGTGATTGTTAGCAATAAGGGTTTAAAAGGCACAGAGGGCCCGACCCGACAATCCCCAATACGAGCCCCCCAAAACACACCCCAGGAGGGGGGTGAGAGGCCTGGAGGAACCACAAGTACTATAAGGGACCAGCCTGCAAGACACAATGGAAAAAATGGGAGCACAATAAGCATTCAACAGCACATGCACGGATACAGCACAACAGTCAGAGACATATGTACAGGACTCACGGACCACCTCGTCGGACCCTGGCAATCCCCGATACCAGCAGGGAGAAGCAATTAGGGCCAGGCAGCAATCTGGGCGCAGGAGAGTCTAGCCGCGCTCTCAGCTCCAGGCAGCAGGGCTCCAGCGCAAGGGCGCCAAACGCAGCACCTCGAGGGACGGGCCGCGTCATGATGACGCAACTCGCGTCATTGCACGGCCCAGCCCCCCCCCCCCCGGCAGAGCTCGAACTCCGGAGCAGGAAGAAGAGAGGGCACCCCCCAACCCTGCCGCCCGCAGCAGTCGGAAGTGCACCGGGGAACAGCTGCCCTCTATAGCTGCAAGGGCGCCCCCCCTGATGACAGAGCACCCAGGAGAGAGCAGGAGCGAGGGAGGTAAGAGAGGAGCGGCAGGGAGCCGCAACGCCCCCCCCCCCCCCCCAACGACGGCGCACCAGAGAGGAGAAGAGAAGGAGTGAGGTAAGTATAGTGCCAAGTAAAAACATGAGTAACACATCATACACATGAATAAAGCTTGTGGGAGAACACACACACAGGCAGGCACCTTCAGATACAGGGTCAGCTCTGTGAACACCCGACCCTAGGTGTTCCCCTACCGTCACCTGAACCGTGGCAGAGCTGGGAGGCAGGATGGGTCCCGGAACAGGTGGGAATAGGCCTGCAGGGCCGACGCGCTTGGGATGCCCTGCTCGCCTGCGATAATCCAGAGCGACAATCTTCTGTCTTCGCAGCCTAGACTGCAAGGAAACACTGGGAGTTATGGGTAATTTGCTGCCCTTTTATGGGCCGGGAGGAGCCGCAAGTCTTCTTGCAGTCAGCTGCGCCACCTTGTGGCGGTTAACCCAATAGTGAAGAATTGAAGATGAAGCGACCCGTGATGGAAACCAGGAAAACAGACCATGCCCCATGAATACAATAGACTATATTCACACCTAGCTGCCAAAAAGCTACCTCAACAGCTGGGGTGTTTTCCCTTGAAAAGGAATCCTTTAATTCCTAATAAGGTCCCCAGACGCAGACACTGCAAATACACATGGTATATGAGTATTGGATATTATTTGTGGAAGAGCTGTGTAATTCCTTAAATGTGTCGGTTATGACTATATTGATGAGAGAGTCTTATTCAGAACTATAAGACATTTGATTTGATATAAACATGGTCTACATATATTGTCCAGAGCCTGGTAATCCACATAGTGTCAGACTATGTATTATATATTTGATGTTTAGGTTCATTTAACTAATACATTAATGGGGATCATTACAATATAACATTTATATTGTGGGAGTTATACCCTTTATAAAATATATATCTAATCTCAGAGGCCGGATGTGGGCAGATCTTGGACACCTCCACAAGGCGGGGAATGCTGGCCACTCCCCCTAGTGTTGAATAGGAAGCTGGGACAACTAGTTAGACAATGGATGGACCCCTTTCCAGAATAAAGCAACCATAATGTGCTAAGTATATCTCTCTATTATCCCTCTCTATCCATTATCATAACATATATTGTAGTGTAATGTATAACTTACTAACAACTGCCTATAATATTTAAGGTTATCTGGGAAGCTTCATGTTGGGTTAGTGAAGGTTATTTACTGTGCTGATAAATTAAACCCGTTTTAATTTATACATCTTACTGTGTGTGTGGTGGATATTTTCTCACACAATGGATTGTATGTGCAAAGTATTTAAGGTATTGAATATATTTCTTCTTAGGACATTTCACTGGATGTATGGGGACAGCCTCAGCGACTATTGGTTTGTACCAAATTAGTGGCCGCTGGGCTGATATGATTATTAGAATTTGCAATATTTATAATATTAATCTCTAGTAGAAATATTGGAGATTAATGTGCAGCAAATATTAATTTAAAGCATATTTTTCCCTATTTCATTGGGGAACAATTAATGCAACTCAATAAACAAAAATAACTTGTGCTACATTGCAGAAGCTTGTGAATACGATGCCACCACAAGTGTGTTGTAATCAAAACTAAAGGCAGTCCAACGAAAGAAGGGGTGACTTTTTTTGATAAGGCAGAGTAAGGAACCTTATGCTGCTGGGTCTGCAGTAATCACAGCTGCTCTTGGAAAAGGTGAATTCTATAATGGCCAGGATTACATGTTACATTGTTGTAGGTCCCTTCAGCTGGAGCATTACTTTATGTAGGCCGAGTATATTCTAAGTTGAGCTATAGAGAATACCTAATTTTCAGACATGCAGGCATACAATAAAACAATGAAAAAAAACTTTTATTTACAACATATTTGAATTTTGGACAAAACAAACATTAAAACTTGTATAATATTCCAAGGAAGCCATGGCTGGTCACAGGCAACCTCCGGGGGAGAAGACTTATGAGACCAATACTGATCCTGCTGTGGCCAGAAAAACGAGACGAGTTCTATTGGGGAAATTCGTACACTTCTAAAACCTGCCGTAAAATACACAAGTACAGAACCCTACATAAAAGGTGTAGCAACAATCCAGAAGGTTCAGTTAAAGGAGATTCGCACAGACTTAATAAGACAACAGTGTTGAACAAACGTGTGATTATAAGGAAGTAGCCAATCTTCTTAAACAATGGGTTCTTTCTGCAAAAATTCAAGAAGGGGGGCGCTGCAGGTCTCAGCATGCCACCTCCATTGCAGTGAAGGGAGCGGTTGTGCTAAGGTCACTGTGACCAATGCTGGGGGGCAGATGTTCATCAGAGGTGCCAGTAATAAGATATCGAGTCCTGCACATTCCATGCCCGTTCAGGTAAGGTTCAGAGTAGGTGCCAGAGTAGGCCATGGGTGTTCACAAAGACAAAAAGGAGAGTACAGATTTAGATTTTTTTTTAGACAGCCCAAAAAGTCTCTTAAGTCTTTAATGTAAACTCTAGCTAAAGCTTTCAGTTTGTTGACATGTTTACCCTGCTGGAATTGATAGTCGCTGACAAAATATGTACTGCACAGTACAAAGTATGGCTGTAATGTCCATCCAGCCTAGTAACACCCATGGCTTTTCAGTTAGATGATCATTTGGTTTTCTCGGAGACAGGATGTGAGGTTGAAGTGAAAGTCCACCTTGGTGAACTTTTTAAATCAGACTCCAGATCAGAACTGCCGACAAAGGTTCCACGTCTGCTTACCCCTCTTGAGGCATGGTCCTGCTTTTGCAGACTGAAGCACCCAGAGAATATTGGGCACCTCAGTTTTGTCTCATATTACAGCACACATCTCCCCTGAGATCACTTGACACAACATAGTTGCTGGGGACTGTGGTTCTAATCTGGGGGTGTGAAACCCACATTGGAGTTACAGCTAAGTGAAGAGAAGAGCATTAAAATGGCTAGGACCCGATCCCCACCGGGAGCTTTGGCCGGAGTTTGGCTTTAAAATCCGGCCAGCGCATTTGTGTCAGAGTTCTTGGCACAGACGGGTGTTTTAACCTTCAGCAAGGTGTCACAGATGGAACATTTGACAACCTCATGCTGATAGGAACGAAATGTCTGACAGCTATTTATTTGTGTTCAAGGTCCATGAAAAGTTTGGATGCAGAGTGTGGTCACATCTGCCACGGATGACGCCTGCCGGCAAGTCTGAGGGGTAACGCTGTGTCCTGTGATAGGAACACTGGCACACAAGTGCTGGGTTGTAATAGAACTCATTCAGAAATTCAGTCTTTCTTGAAAGCAAACGCCGACAGTTTCTGATTGGTGGACGGGTCAAAGGGCTTGCGCTTTTTAGGATCTTGAGTGCCTCCTCTCTGGCTCACTGCAGATTCCTGATTCTCCTGTTCATCTCGTTTCCTCTTTTTAGAGTCACTGGAATCGTCCCCTTTGGCTTTCTCAGTCCACATCTTATAAAACAAACAAAATAGAGGCTTAGTGTCACAAATTCAGAAGCCGACAGATTGAAGCAAACCTATGTATTCTAAGTATGTCACACACCCCGCTTCCACTTTAATAATTATGATAGGGTTACTCCACCAGTAGGTGGCGACGTTGCAGAGAAGTCTTGAAAAACAAGCCCCTCCTGATCTATAATACCTGGGACCTCCCACTTATTCCCCAGTGTTCTTCTCTGCAAGATGGCGACAAGACAGAAGAAAGTAGTAATACCCCGGCACCACCCTCCATGGTCTATTTCTGCCCAGTTAAATATTGGAAGCCTCCCAGCCCTGGCTGCTGGCTGGGCAATGGTAGATGGCACCTCCTGGTGCCTAGGAGCTTATCTCCTCCGCTCGCGGGTAACGCGGTTATCCGGCATGGTGATCCGGATTTGGGATGCCCCATCCCAGCGTTCCCCTTAGCCTCCCTTTCTCCCGCTTGGTCCCTTCTCCCTTCGAGTGGGGGGGGGGGGCATGTGTGGTGTGTTTTCTACTTTTTTGCTGACTGATTGTCTGTGGTGAGTGCTGGCAGCTGCGGGGCCGGCGCTGCGGCTGCTGCGGGCGCGTGGCTGAGATGTTCAGTCATGGTGTGTTTGGGGGTGCCTGTTTGGCTCCCGTTGGTCACTTGCGGTGCCGCCATTTTGCGGGCCGCGGTGCTCGTTGTCTAGGGGGCGGGATCGCGCTCCTTTGCGGCCCTCGCTGTACTTTCTCGGGTAGGGGGCCGGGCCGGAGCGCTTCGCGCGCTTTGCACGGCCTGCCCTCCTCCTTCCTCGCTCCGGAGCTGAGGCTTGTTGTGGTCCTGGCTCGCTGCCATTTCAGGTTCTTTGGTTTTGTCATGCGTTGTGTAGTTTAGGAACGGTCTTGCGTGGATGGCATCCTCCTGTGTAGGCCACCCAGGATGAGACGGGGCATCCTTAAATGGGATTCCCCATATAGAGGCTTAAAGTCTTTGGGTCAGTGGTTGCACTTCTTTAAAGTGGACCAAAAGCCTATCTCTGCTGGCCTTGGAGCTGGACCTTCCCTAAGGGTGCATGATTGCCTTCTTGGGGATGTTATCGTGCATTTATATGTATATTATTTGTAGATATATATTCATAGTGCTTTATTTATTGTGAGAGTGTGTGCGCATGATTGCCAACCTATTTGTAGTCCGGTTGGATGCTCTCTCTTCCCCTTACAGATCCTGGGATACCCTCGCTGCAGTGGGTCTCCCGGTCTGATATACCTGGCTAGTCTTATTCAAAATTTTGGGTTTTCCCTAGGCAAAAATCCTCCCACTCCCGGGACTTTAATTTTAAAGGGGCATCCCGGGTTGCATACTGCGTAAATCCGTGGGTTATTGCGAATACCACAATTTCACCATATGGAGGCTTCCACCAATACCGGAAATGGCTCTTGGGGGCAATCCAGGCTGTGCGGGGGTTGTGGGGCTCCGCTCCCAGGGGATGATGTCATATTGTGCATTCTGTGCGCTCAGCAGAACATTGCGCGTCAGTCCGGCTATTCGGCTTCTGGCTCTTCGCAACCTCAGTCATCTCCTACCCCTCCACGCCTATTCCGGACCCCGTATGACGTGGTCATAGGCGGGGATTTGCAATCCGAGGTGTGCGCATGTTTGGCCAGCCTCGAGAAGATGTCTTCCGCTGCGGTAGCTCTGAAGACTACGGCTAAGCGGAAGCACCTTTCTCCGGCGTCGCTGGTTCCGGAGGATGAGGTGTTGGAAGTTTGGGATTGGTCCGATTGTCCCCCGGCTGAGGAGGGGGAGCTCGTCGAGGAGTCGGACGAGCCTGACGTCCAGCAATTGTTTGGTACTGCTGGCAATCAGGCTGCGGGGGTGCCCCTTGACACTCCCTCTAGTTTAGCCCAAATGTTTGAAATTTTGGTTTTGGATCCGCCTGCGGCGGCCCCCCCTCAGCAAAGGGCGAGCTGTTTGATGTGCCTAAGCCACGTTTGGTTTTTCCTAGGCAACAACATTTTGAGAGCATTGTCCTCATGGAATGGGAACAGTCTACGCGGCTTGTTGGTGTTCCTCCTAGTTGGGATAAGCGGTATCCCTTTCCGGAGGATTTGGTGAAACTTTGGTTTTTTCCCCCTGAGGTTGATGCCCCGGTTTTGGGGCTTTCTAACATGGTTGTGTTGCATTCTCCTGACACTACTACCATTAAGGATGGTGAGGATCATCGGATCGATCAGTTGGCTCGCCATGTTTTCATCAGTGCTGGTTCGGCCCTGCGGCCGGGTTTGTGCTTCGGCGCTTTTGTTGATGGCTGTCAGGTCCATTGTTAGAGATTTGTACGCAGATCTTGATCCCATCTGTGATGAGTTTGCTTCTCTTCAGCAGTGTGAGTCATTTGTTTCCTTTGTTATGGCCGCCCAGGTTGATGCAATCGCGATGTGTAGCAGAACCACGGCCCTGTTGGTTGCTGTTCGACGGTCGGTGTGGCTACGTCAATGGACGGCGGACTTTAACTCTAAGAAATCGCTTACTGCTCTTCCCTTCCTGGGTTTGTGCCTGGTTGGCGACAAATTGGATTCGGTTGCCAAGGGAGGTAAGTTGCCTCAGGGCAAGAAGCCGCGTCGTTCCTTCCGGGGAGCAGCTTCTTTTAGTCCCTCCTTTCGGGGAGCCAGAGCGGGCAGGGGGGCCTCCTTTCCTGTCAGAGGGGCAGGTTGGAACCGGGGTAGAGGCCGTGGCTGTCCCGGTCACTCCTGGGGTGCCAAACCCAAACCCGCTGTCAAGTCCGCTCAGCAATGAGGGGGCGCCCTCACCCGTGCGGGTGGGGGGACGGTTACGACACTTCTCCCAGGTTTGGGACCGGGCGGTCTCGGACAGATGGATTCTGGAGGTGGTGTCGTCCGGTTACAAGCTGGAGTTCGAGTCCCGACCTCCTCCCAAGGTTTTCTCGTGTGCCCTCGGCCGCGCCGGGGCTCCTGGCGGCGGTAAGGAATCTACTGGACATGGCAGTCATCTGCCCGGTTCCTTCCTCGGATGCGGGCCTCGGGTATTATTCCAATCTCTTCACAGTGTCCAAGAAAGACAGTTTGGTCCGTCCCATCCTGGATCTGAAGTTCCTCAACAGGTTTATCTGTCCCCGGAAATTTTGCATGGAAACTCTGCGCTCTGCCATCAATTCTCTTTGGCAGGGGGACTTCATGACGTCCATAGACATCAAGGATGCCTACCTTCAAGTTCCTATCTTTCCGGCTTATCAAAGGTTTCTTCATTTCGTGGTGGAAGATCGGCATTTTCAATTTGTGGCTCTTCCGTTTGGCCTTACCTCGGCTCCAAGGGTGTTCACCAAGGTGCTGGCCGGAGTGATGGCCTTTCTCAGGGCTCAGGGGATTCGCATCGTGCCTTATCTGGATGACCTTCTCATCATGGCTCCTTCCTTCAGTCAATCGGAGACGGATATCAGGACGGTGGTGTCCACTCTGGAGAGTTTCGGCTGGGTGATCAACTATGCCAAATCCTCCCTCGCTCCGGCCAGGGTGGTGTCCTTCCTGGGAATGTCATTGGATTCTGGTCAACACCGAGTGCTTGTCTCAGCCCAAGGTTCTCTTGATTCAGGAATTGGCGCAGTTTCTTCTTTCCAATCCTTGTCCGTCCATCCGGCTAGGGATGAGATTGGTGGGGTTGATGGTAGCCTCCTTCGAGGCAGTTCCCTTTGCTCAGTTTCACACGAGGATGCTTCAGCTTCATCTGTTGGCGTCTTGGGACTGGCGACCGAGGTCGTTGGATCGGCCCTTCCTGATGTCCTCCCGGGTTCGGCAGTCTCTTCAGTGGTGGATGGTCTCGGCCAATCTCTTGAGGGGCAGGTCTTTTCTGACGCCTCTTTGGGAAACTGTCACCACGGACGCCAGTTTGTCGGGATGAGGAGGTTTCTGGAAGGATCTTCAGTTCCGGGGGCAGTGGGGCCCTCAGGAGGCCCACTTGCCCATCAATGTTCTGGAGCTGTCAGGTCGGTTCTGGAGCCATCAGGTTGGTTCTGTCTCACTTGACACAGCATTTACAGGGCTTGCCGGTTCAGGTTCGGTCAGACAATCGGACGGCGGTTGCTTACATCAATCACCAGGGAGGGACTCGCAGTCAGAGTGCCCTCGGAGAGGTGTCTCCGATCCTAGCCTGGGTGGAGATCCATGTCCCTTGCATCTCGGCAGTGTACATTCCGGGAGTGGAAAACATGGAGGCAGACTTTCTGAGCAGGTGCTCTTCCCGCCGGGGGGAATGGTCTCTCGATCCCAAGGTGTTTCGGTCTCTGTCTCCGGTGGGGGACACCGGAGGTGGACTTGTTTGCCTCTCGTCACAATTACAAGCTTCCGACATTCGTGTCGCTCTCTCAGGATCCTCTGGCTCTGGCGGTGGATGCCATGTCTCTGAGCTGGGGGGACCTGGGGTTCCTTTATCTGTTTCCTCAGATTCCCATGCTAGGCAAGGTGTTGCGAAAGCTGGCCCTGGAAGGGGTTCCCGCCATTCTCGTGGCTCTAAGGTGACCAAGGCGGGTGTGGTTCGCAGACATCGTTCGTCTGGCGGTGGATCAGTTCGTTCTGCTTCTTTGGCCGGATCTTCTCACACAGGGTCAACTGCGTTACCCCAATTTACCACCGCTGGCTTTGACGGCCTGGCTGTTTAAACCTCCATCTTAAAGGAGGAAGGTCTTTCTGATTCTGTTATTCAGACTCTTATTAGCGCTAGGAAGAGGTCTTCTTCTTCCATCTACTATAGGACTTGGAGATCTTATATTGATTGGTGTGAGGCTAGTTCTTTGCCCTGTAGAGTCTTTTCTGCTTCCAGAATTTTGGATTTTCTACAATCGGGCCTGGACTCTGGTCTCCGGCTGAGTGCCTTGCAAGGGCAGGTTTCTGCCTTGTCTGTCTTTTTTTCAAAAGGCTTTTGCGCTTCATCCTTTGGTTAAGACTTTTTTCCAGGGGGTTTCGCATGTGCGGCCTCCCAGGAAGCCTTTGCTTCCTGTTTGGGATTTGAATTTTGTTCTCTCTGCTCTTCAGGCTCCTCCTTTTGAGCCCTTGCAGGATATCGCCCTTTCTGCCTTGACTCAGAAGGTTGCCTTTTTGGTGGCCATCACCTCTGTTCGGCATGTTTCGGAGTTGGCGGCCTTGTCGATTCAGGCTCCTTACTTTGAGAGGCATCAGGACAAGGTGGTTTTTCGATTCAAACCGGCCTTTCTTCCTAAGGTGGTTTCTGCCTTTCATCTTAACCAGGACTTTGTTCTTCCTTCCTTGTGTCCTAAGCCTAGGAATGACAGGGAGAGGCTTTTGCATTGTTTGGACGTGGTATGCTGTGTGAGGTACTATTTGCTTATTACATCTTTTCGTAAGACTGATGCCCTTTTCGTGATGCCCTGTGGGCCTAGGAAGGGTTTGGCCCCGGCTAAGTCTTCCATTAGCAAATGGATTTGTCAGGCTGTTGTTGGGGTCTATTCTGCCAAGGGGAAGGTTCCCCCTTTTCGTATCACTGCTCATTCTACTTGTGCTGTTGGAGCATCTTGGGCTTTTCAGCACCAGGCTTCTGTTGAACAAGTTTGAAAGGCTGCTACTTGGTCTTCTGTTCACACCTTTTCTAAGTTTTACGAGGATGTGCGGGCTTCAGCGGATGCTGTGTTTGGCTGCAAAGCTCTGCAGTAGTTTGAGTTATGCATTATTGCCTTGTTGGATACCCGCCCTTTGTGGACACTGCTTTTGGATGTCCCTATCGTAGTAATTAAAGTGGAAGCGGGGTGTTTGACATACTTAGAATAATACCATTTTGTGAATAATCACCTGTAAAATGGGTATTTTTGTCTCCAAGAACATAGGTTAAGATGCTCTAACCACTATGTAAAATCTGCAAAAATGCAGGTGATTAGCTACCTAATCCAGACATTAAAGTGAACCAAAAGTGACCCTGGAGTGCTCCTACTGAAATCAATGGGCGCCTCTGCACATGAGGAACTTGCATCTTAATAGACCACATACTATATCGGCGATGTGGGTGAGAGATGAACGTCTCCCACAGCGCAGACACTGTAGAGGGGGGTCAAAAATTACCACCTGGTCCCCAGCAGTGAACTCATTCCCTTGGCAACAGTTAGGCTGCAGACTCGGCATCCACAATCTTCCACTATGCATGCCAATGCCACCGATCTTATAAGTTAAGGGGGCGCCAAGTCTACAATGCTGCTGCCGGGATCACCGCAGGAACAAGCTCACTGACAGGACCATGTGACATAATTATATTGTTTTCATCCTTTGCAGTGATTGAGCGCCAGGGGAGGGAAGTTATTAAATTACTTTAGTGTCTTTTTCAGGAGCACATACTCTGATATTTCCAAACAGTACTCACCATTCTCTCTTCGTTGGTCAGGGTCCGGAATCTGCTCATCCCTTCCTTAATGATTTCAGACTCTAGGAAATCTGGGTTTTCAGACAAAATATTTTGACGGTTTTCATCCAACCACAACTGGAAGCCAGTTTTGGGCCTAAAAATAAAACACACAGCACCACATGAGCTATGCAAGACAACTCAGAGCAAGTTCATATGAGTGGCTTGTAATATCTTCTCACTCACCAATGACATTCAAACTCAGCCGAGTCCACACATGATTGGCTATTACAGGTGAAAATAATACAATTCTGTGATTACTCACCTGTAGAATTGATTTTATTGGTTTCCTGCTCGGGTCGCTTCATTCTTGACAATTGGGCTATCCACCACAAGGTGGCGCAGTTGACTGCAAGACGAAAACTTGTGGCTCCTCCCGGCTCATATAAGGGCAGCTACTTTCCTAATAATCCCCAGCGTTGAAAAGCAGTAAATACAGATACAAGCCGGGAGGCCAGAGACCATGGTAATACACAAAGCCCCAATATAAACTCTCTCAAACGGTAATCACCATAACAACGCAAAAAGAGGATAATAGAACAAGGGTGGAATGAAGCGACCCGAGGACACCAATAAAATCAATTCTAGGGGGAGTAAGCACAGATTTGTATTTTTCTTGGTGTCCTGCTCGGGTTGCTTCATTCTTGACAATTGGGATATCCAAAAGCAGTGTCCAATAAAGGGTAGGATCCCCAGAGAGCAACAGCACGTAGTTCATGACACTACTGCCTGAAGCAGCTGAGGCCCTAACATCAACCTTGTAAAAGTATGACCTGAAGACCAAGTAGCGGCCTTACAAACCTGTTCAACCGAAGCCTGCTGTTGAAAAGCCCAGGAAGCTCCAATAGCTCTGGTAGAATGAGCTGTGATCGGAAAAGGGGGTTCCTTCCCCTTGGCCGAATAAGCTTGTACCACCGCCTGTCTGATCCACTTGCTGATAGTGGATTTGGCTGGAGGCAAGCCCTTCCTAGGCCCGTCAGAAAGGACAAAAAGAGAATCCGACTTCCTAAAGGATTCCGTAGCAACCAGGTAGTACCTACGAGCTCTGACCACATCCAGGGAATGGAGGGTCCGCTTCTTAGAATTAGAAGGTGCAGGACACAAGGAAGGCAAAACATTGAGATGAAAGGCAGAAACAACCTTGGGTAAGAAGTCCGGCTTAAGACAAAAAAACACCTTATCTTGATGCCGCTCAAAATAAGGAGGCTTAATACAAAGCGCCTCCAGCTTCGAAACTCGGCGCACCGAAGTAATAGCCACCAAGAAGACCACCTTCAGAGTCAAAATGGATAGGGCAGCATCGCACAAGGGCTCAAAGGGAGGACCCTGGAGAGCAGAAAGCACCAATTCAACTCCCACACCGGTAGCATAGGCTTACGCGGCAGACGAACATGAGTAACTCCTTGGTAGTCTTGATAAGTCTGTGATTGGCGAAGGATCTTTGGAAGAAAATAGCCAAGGCCGAAACCTGTCCCTTGAGAGTACTCAGCTGGAGGCCCGAATCCAGGCCATGCTGTAGGAACTCCAAAACTCTGGAAAATGAAAAGGTGCGACAAGGGAAACCTATAGACTCACACCAGGCAATGTAAGCATGCCAGACCCTGTAATAAATCATGGAAGAGGATTTCTTCCGAGCCTGAATCATGGTATGCACGACCGAGGCACACAGCCCCTTCTCTGTCAAGATGGAGGTTTCAGCAGCCAAGCCGTCAAAGCCAGCGTTTGTAAAATGGGGTGGCGTAACAGTCCCTGAGTGAGAAGCCCTGGATTGTCGGGCATGACGTAGCGATCCACTGACATCTGGACTATGACCGCGAACCAACACCGCCTCGGCCAACGAGGGGCCACCAGGATGGTCGGTACCCCTTCCTGGGCTATCTTGCGCAGCACACGACCCAGGAGTGGGAAGGGAGGTAAGGCATAGAGAAGTCGAAACACCTTCCAAGGAATTGCTAGCTTGTGATTGTGAGGGGACGCAAACAGATCCACGTCCGGCTGGCCCCAGCGGCGACACAGAACGTGAAAGTTTCCATCTTGTTGCTGAGAGACCACTCCCCCAGATGAGAAGTCCCCCTGCTCAGTTCCCCGCGGGATCTACCTCGCCCCCAGGAGTCTCTGCGGCCACCAGAGAAGAAAGAGCCTCATCCCCCTCGAAAGGGACGAAAGGAAGAAGCAGCCCGAAAGGGCCGCACAGGCTTCCGACGCTGAGGAAGCCTTCCATCTTTCGCCAGGAGATCCAGACGCTCTTGGAACAGCCGGAGTCCCAGGAAGGGAATACTGGTGAGAGCTTTCTTGGCGGCAGCGCAGCCAGATAGAATGGCGAAGAGCGACCAAGCCTCCAAGCCGGACGGTATCATCCATGGCTGAAATCACAAAGGCAATGAACTCCGCGCAAGCTAGGAGATCCTTATACTCCTCCGCCCGCTTGCGAGATCTGGCGATATCCAAAAGACGTCTCACCTTTATGATGGCAATGGAAACCATGGCCGCGGCACAGACAGGACGAAGACCAGCGCCCACAAAGGTGAAAGCGTGACATGCCAGCTGATCCATGCGACTGTCAGCATGATCGCGCAAGAAAGAAGTGTCAGGAGACGGCATAACCGTGGTATTAGAGAGCCCCAAAACAGGGGCATCTACCTCAGGGGGACGGGACCAGAGGCGAATCAGATCCTCCAAAAAGGGATACCATCTGTCCAGTCCCCTAGGCACCGACGGCAGTTTATTCGGCTTCTCCCATTCCTTAAAAATCATTTTAGAGAAATGACTGTTCAGGAAAAAACAGACGCTGTCTCTCAGGCCGAAAAAAGTCCCCCTGCTTCTTTATGGCCACCTTTGGGGGTATAATGTGCAAGGTTTCAAAAACAGCTTCTCTGTGTCATTGGGAAGCCAACCGTCCTCATCAGAGGATGACCCGGGGTCACTGTCAAAGCCCCCCTGTCAGTCCCCAGAGGTGTCAGAGTCCTGAAATAAACTCACCCTCCTCCACGGAGTCTCGGCCATCGAAGGTCTCATAGCCATCATCATCGGCAAAAAGTGCATAAGCCGGCTCCAAATGTCGCTTCTTATGCGCGGCCTTGCCAACAGCCGGACACGACAACTGACGATCTAGACTGGCCACACTGAGTGCCAAGTCTGTTTGCGACCCCCTGCTGGCTTCCCCCTCACTAAATGCAGCCGCGGGGGAGTCGGCGAGGCCGTCGGCAAGATGGGACTGGGGCCGGCAACGCTCGCCCCATCCTGATCTGAAATGACGCTTTGGGCGCAGGGTACACAAATGGCGCTGCGACCACTCAGGGGACAGGTACCACACAAGAGACAAAGCTTAACAAGTCCCGAGGGGGCCCCAAGTTCGCTATCCCCAGAAGCCTCCATTATGGTGAAAAAAAATCGTGTCACAAGGCACAAACGGCCCAGAACCGCACAATCCCCAATTTGGACCCTCTGAACCCTTTAAGCACAGGGCAGGAAGGGGGGGGGGAGGGAGGAGGGGGGTACTGAGACCGGGGGGAGCCACCTACGGATAGACTGGGACCCATCTGGAAAACATAGAAGAAAATATCAGCATCCCACAGCACATGCACACTGAAAAAAATTTGCAAAAAGACACTCACGGACCGCAGTCGAAAATCAGGGCTAGGAGCAGCTCGAGGAGGAAGAGGCCGGAGCGTGAGGACCACCGTGCGAGAGGAGAGGGGAGAAGACAGCCAGGGCGCAGCCAAACCGTCCTCAGACCACGCGCAGCAACAATGGCGCCGAAGAGCTCCTTGAGGGGCGGGCCCCACCCACAGCAGCAGGAGAGAGAGAGTGGCCTCCGGGCACCAGCCAAAATGGCGCCCGGACCGCACACAGCACAGGCAGGGGAGGCAGAGCCCTCCCTGCCACTAAGGACAGGAGCACACGAGCGCGCTGCGGCGCCCATTCGCTCGCCCCCTCCGCTTCATGGGGCCGGCGCCGTGGCCCCCCTCCCTCGCATAGACGCCAGGAGAGGAGAGAAGAGCAGGAAAGGTGAGTAACGCAACGATGAAAAAGTACAGTGCACCAAACACACACACAATAATAAAGCTTGTGGGAGACATAAGAATATAAAGGGTCCCAAGGTGGTTCCCCCCCTCCCCATATAGGCTCACCATAGCCTATGGCCGGCTACCCTTCAGGACAGGGTCTGCGGCCCAGAGCATAGCTCTGCTGAACACCTGACCCTCAGCGTTCCCCTACCATTACCTGATCAGAAGCCGGAGGCTGGGAGGCAGGAAGGGTCCACTGAAAACAGGTGGGAATTGGGCTGCAGCGGCCGACGGGCTTTGGATTCCCCGCTTGTCTGCGATATCCATGGAGAGAAAGATAGATCCATCTTTGCAGTCAGACTGCAAGAGAACTATGGGGATTATTAGGGAAGTAGCTGCCCTTATATGAGCCGGGAGGAGCCACAAGTTTTCGTCTTGCAGTCAACTGCGCCATCTTGTGGCGGATAACCCAATTGTCAAGAATGAAGCGACCCGAGCAGGAAACCAAGAAAATACCACTGAACAGTATTCCTCTTACATCTTAATACCTATCAGAAATGTTTTTTGGTATCCAGCTTCCAAGAGGGTAAAACAACTCATCAGGTTCTCCGATGAATAATAAAGAAAATGCTTATTGCTGATACCACTATTTCCTGACCATTTTTAAATTGTAACCCCTGTTGACAACCTTGACCAGTCCAAGTTGAGATCCTTATCCTTGCCTTCACCAAGTTCAGCTCCACATTGGCAACCAAGGCCTGGTCTGACCACGTAAGAGTTGTGATACTTACAAAAGACCCTTCCAAATTCTCTTCTGAGTTGTGCTTCATGCTGCAGATCTTGTCATATGAGCCGTGCTGCAGACTTTGCCCAGTCCTGACCACGTCAGAGTTGAGCTCCACATTGACTACCTTTCCAAGTCCTGACCAAATCAGAGCTGTGCTCAACGTATGCAACCTTGCCATGTTTTAACGACATCAGAGTTGTGATACTTACTGCTAACTTTGCCACATTCTGACCTTGTCCAAATCGTGCTCCACATTAAGGACCTTGCCACATCAGAGTTGTGCGTTATGCATCTAAGGTTGCCACTGCTTGACCACATCTTTACTGCACGTCTGAAACTGATCTTTGTTGCTGACCTTGCCACATTTGAGTTCAGAACTTCATCTGTTACACTCCATGATTCTGTCCAGTCTGCCACCTTATCTACAACCTAAGTCCACGCCATGGTCATTATTACGGCTCTTCTAAGGAGTCTAGGATCTACCTACAAGACTCCTGACTCACTGGGTGGACCGTCTGCACACCAGCGTTTGACTGATGTGCACCACTGGCAGTGCTGGTGATCTCAGATGCCCATGGTTCCCCCAACGTGTCCTCATTTAGAAAGTTCTTTGAAGTGCAGGGAATGCAGGGCAGAAAGACCAGGTCACCAGTATTGTTAAAAGTAATAGTTTTTTGTGACGCAGAGGTCAGAAGCAGCAAACCATATTTGTTGCTTGCAAATAAACTTCTATTTTATGGCACCTTCATCACACAACTTCGCACCTTCAATGTGGATGAGGAGCACACAGCTGCAACCCTTTAGCAACAATACCATTCTGTACAGCTGCATACGAAGCCATAGCTTGAAGTTGCAAGTTGACCCTTTCACCTATGCCCTAGAAGTAGGGTCCCTCCGGCCATTTTCCAACACTGTTGACAATGTGCCTAAGCCCAGACCTGTATCTAGGAGTAGATTATTTTTGCACTATAACCTCCAACCCTGGATGAGCTTTCATTTCTCGTACAATAATTAACTGCTGACTATTAATGTAAAGCCGGTTTGCCCTGATGATGCAACAGTGTGGCATCGCCCCCCTCTACACTCGCTCAAAAAGCCTTTGATGTGTCCACTTTTCAGAAGCTAAAAATGGCTAAAACACACAGACCGTTCAAATTACATTTATGTGTGTTACATATGTTCAGTGTCAGGAGGTCGGCATCGGCTCCTTGTTAAGTCTGTGCACATGCGGAGTTACGTGTTTAGATTTTGAAGAATCCTGACAAAGCTGATCTCATACTATGGAACCGATTCATTTGAAGGTATATCAGACACACCACTCTTCCATGATGGCTTATCTCAGCATTTCATAAAAAAGGTGGACAACTGTGTTTTAACCCTTTAACTGCCAGCCTACCTTGAGATTTTGTCACCCTTTGTTGCCAGATTATTTTGCCCTATTTTGCGCTCCCCATGTTCAACTGATTTTTGAAGGGATTTCCCAGGAAAGTGATATATTGTTTTTTTCAGCGGAGCCTGGGCTTTAACATGAAATGTCTTGTTTGTCATTTTCTAAGTGTATTCTCAATATTTTTGGGTGAAAATTGTGCAAAAAAATAAAAAAAAAATATTTTTTACAATTTGTAGTGTTTTTTTGTAATAAAAAAATGTAAGTTTGTCAATAAAATCTTATTGCGTGTGAAACCCCAATTTCTCCCGGTTACAGAGGTACCACATATGTATAGGTAGATACCCTTTCCTGCCCAGGAGACTCCCCCAAACTGAAACAACGCTTTAGGAGATTTTCAGATAAAATACAACTATGCTATGCAATATGCGCACCTTGCAGTTTTTCAAGAAAAAAAGCAACAGCGTGTGACAAAAAAATCTAGGTAGGCTGGCACTTAAAGGGATTCCTGTAGGCAAAGTGCATAAACCTGACATTCAGTGTCTCAAATTCTGGCTGTACTCTCCCCTCCACAGCTGCTTCTGAAAGTAGAAACAAGGTAAAGAGTAGTGGCTCACCCCCTGAATACCTTTGCCATACACCACCAATCATAGGGCTAAGCTGGTGGTCTAAAGCTCCGCATCATTAGACTGTGGACACTGGGAATGAGGGAGAAAAGCCAGGGTGATGAGAATGCCTGCCTTACAGACTCTGCTCAGTATGCTGATTATGTGACATCACAGGGCTGGATTTCACCAGCTGATTGAGGTGGAGGTAGGCCCACTGCCATGGCCACACTGCAGTCCCAGCACCAATTTTGGATGTGTGGTGGACCACTTAAAAACTTGTAGTTTTTAACCCTTCTATTGCCAGCCACGTAAATTTTCCGTGGCTGCCTCTCCAACAGGTAAACACCAGCCACGTAAAATTTACGTGCCTGACTTTCCCCAGGAATTAAAAAAAAAAGTAAAAATGAAAGACACTTACCTGACCCCTCGTTCGATCCGGCCGGGTGTCCTCTTCAGCCAGAGGGGCTCCGATCGCCCATCGGGGCTCCTCCGGCTGCAGGGGAGGGCCCGGAATAGGGTGCCCCCCCCCCCGTTTCAGCAGCCGCCCGGTTTCCTGTAAAAAAAAAAAAAAAAAAAAAAACAAAAAACAACAACCCCCCCCGGTCTTCTGGAGGGGGCATAACATCCCTCCTCCCTCAGCAGCGTCTTCCGATGGCCGCCATCTTGGATTCTGGCCCCGCCCCTTTGGGGGTGTCATCGGGGGAACCCGGCGGTTCAGCTGTCAGATGCCAGTGACGCCAGTGGCAGATCGCCTGCCTCCCCCCTCCTCTGCCCAGCCGTCACGGACATCAGATCGCCGCGGGACACAGGAAATGATCGGAGGTGAGTAAAGTAAAACCTTTTTTTTTTAATAGTTATTTTAAAAAACGTGTCTTTTTTTTAACTTTTAACCCTTTGTGAACTGGTAAGGGGACCCTATGTCTTTTTTTTTTTAATTAACCCTTTACCTGTAGCCCAGTAGGTATAAAAGGCTTCCAGCAGCAGCAGGAGAGCAGAAGCCTAAGTGGTCAGCGTGGGACACAGGGATGGATGGGAGGTAAGTATTAAAAAAAAAAATATTAAAAAACATTTTTTTTAATAAAGATATTTTTTAAAAAGTGTGTCTGTTTTTTTTTACTTTTAGCCCTTTGTGAACTGGTAAGGGGTCCATGTGTTCACAAGGCTCGGGGGTCTGGTAAGTCACCTGCGGCTAGCGGGTGACTTGCCATTAACCCCTGGCCCCCCAAATTACCTGCCTCCCCAAAGCCCGGGGGGGCAGAAGAGCCGTGGCCCTAGGCCATAACGGCTTGTAGCCGGCAGGGCCAGGGGCCACTAAAGCTGGCCCCTGCGCCCTGTTCTACAAGCCCCCATAGCTGGTCACAGGCTGGTTATGCTGGGTAGGGGGGACCTCACGCCATTTTTGGGGGGGATTTTTAAGAGTTTTAACCATTAAAACATCAAATAGCAGTGTCCATAAAGTAGGGTGGGATCCCCAACAAAAAGGTAACAGCAGACAGTTTAAACCACTGCCGCCTGCAAAACCTTGCGGCCAAAAACAGCATCAGCTGAGGCCCTAACATCAACCTTGTAAAACTTTGAAAAGGTATGAACAGAAGACCAAGTAGAGGCCTTGCAAACTTGTTCAACAGAAGCCTGGTGCTGGAAGGCCCAAGAGGCACCAATAGCACGAGTAGAATGAGCAGTAAGGCGGAAGGGAGGACTCTTCCCCTTAGCAGAATAGGCCTGAATCACAGCCTGACGAATCCATTTGCTAATAGTAGACTTGGCAGGAGCCAAACCCTTCCTAGGACCAGAAGGGACCACAAAAAGAGCATCAGTTTTCCTGAAGGACGCAGTGACTACCAGGTAATACTTCAGACACCTGACCACATCCAAGGAATGCAGAACCCTTTCCTTAGCGTTGCTAGGATTAGGGCACAATGAAGGAAGAACAATATCTTGATTCAAATGAAAAGCAGACGCCACCTTAGGCAGAAAGTCCGGCTTAAAGCGGACCACCACCTTATCCTGGTGTCTCTCAAAGTATGGGGGCTGGATAGACATAGCCGCCAGCTCAGACACCCGCCTGATTGAAGTAATAGCCACCAGAAAGACAACCTTGAGGGTAAGTACAGCCAGAGCAGCATCCTGAATAGGCTCAAAGGGAGCACCCTGCAAGGCAGACAAAACCAAGTTCAAATCCCAAACAGGGACCATAGGTTTACGTGGGGGACGCACATGAGTGACCCCCTGAAAGAAGGTCTTAACCAAGGAATGCTGAGCAAAAGACTTCTGAAAGAAGACAGACAGGGCAGAAAAACCTGACCCTTCAGAGTACTGAGTTTTAGACCCAAATCCAACCCATGCTGTAAAAACTTCAGAACCCTGGGGACTGAGAACACCCGACAGGGAAGAGACGTAGACTCACACCAATCAATGTAGGTACGCCATACCCTATAATAGATGGAAGAAGTTTTCTTCCTAGCCTTAACAATGGTCTCAACCACCGAGGCAGACAAGCCTTTCTCCATCAAGATGGAGGTTTCAGCAGCCAGGCCGTCAAAGCCAGAGTTTGTAAATTGGGATGGTGTAAGGGACCCTGAGTGAGCAGATCTGGCACTCCTGGCAGAACGTACTGGTCTACTGCCATTTGCACCACGTCTGCGAACCACACTCTTCTTGGCCACCTGGGGGTCACCAGAATCACTGGCACCCCTTCCAGAGCAATCTTGCGCAGGACCCTGCCCAGCAGGGGGAATGGAGGAAAAACATACGGGAGCCAAACATTCCTGCCATGACATGGACAGAGCATCTGTGGCCAAGGCCAGAGGATCCTGAGATAGGGAGACAAAGGCCGGGAGCTTGTGATTGTGACTCGATGCAAACAGATCCACATCCGGTAGACCCCAACGGTGACACAGGGACTGGAATACCCTGTTGCAGAGGGACCACTCTCCTGACGAGAGTTCCCCCTGCTCAGAGAGACTGCCAGTAGATTCTCTGCCCCCGGGATATACACAGCCGAAATGCATTGAACATTGGCCTCCGCCCATGTCAGAATCCGCGACACCTCCTGGAGGGCCCCCCTGCTCCGGGTCCCTCCCTGATGTTTGATGTAGGCAACCGCCGTCCTGTTGTCTGAGCGCACCTGCACAGACAGACCCTTCAGGTGATTGGTCAACTGCTCCAGTACCAACCTGATTGCCTGTAGTTCCAGAATGTTGATGGGTAAGTGGGCCTCCTGAGGGCCCCACCTCCCTTGGAACCGCAGGGACATCCAGAATCCCCCCCAACCTCCCAGGAGGGGGCCAGAAAGGACCTGCCCCCCAGCAAGTTCCTGTGGTCCAGCCACCACGAAAGGGACCGTCTGACCAAGGGGGGGGGGGGGGGGGAGAGAAGCACACAGACCCCGTCCAAGGACGTTGGGTCCTTGTCCCACACTGACAGAAGGTGAAGTTGCAGAGGCCTCAAATGGAACTGAGCAAAGGACACCGCCTCGAAGCTTGCCACCATCAGGCCCACCAGCTGCATTCCCTGCCTGAGGGAGGGCTGGGGGCATGAGAGCAGGAACCTCACCTGCGCAGTTAGAGCTTCCACCTTCTGTTGAGGAAGGAATATCCTTGACTGAACCGTATCCAGAATCATTCCCAGGAATGGGGTCACCGAAGAAGGGGACAGAGAAGGACTCCAAGGTGGACACCACCAGATGAGTGTCCAACTCTGCCTGCTGTAGAGACCGAGAGGTGATGAGTATGTCGTCCAGGCAGGGCAGCACACGTATGGCCCTTGACCTTACCAGAGACATCACCCCCGCCAGTACCTTGGTGAACACTCTGGGAGCTGAAGTGAGGCCAAATGGCAAGGCCACAAATTGGTAGTGTTGATCTTCCAACGTGAATCTGAGAAACCTTTGGTGTCCCGGGAACACAGGGATGTGAAGGTAAGCATCTTTGATGTCCACAGACGTCATGAATTCCCCTGGGCGCAGAGAGCCGATGGCCGAGCGCAGCGTTACCATGCGAAAGCGCCTGTTCTTGACAAACTTGTTGAGGATCTTTAAATCCAGAATGGGCCTGACTGACCCATCTTTTTGCACTGTGAAAAGGTTGGAATAGAACCCCTTGCCCCTTTCTCTTAAGGGGACCCTGCAAATGACCCCCAGATCCAGAAGTCCTTGCACGGCTTGCATCAAGACTTGAGCTGAGACAGGGTCCTGGGGGATCCAGGTCCTGATGAATCTTGAGGGGGGCCGCACAGCAAACTATCTTGTAACCAGAGGACACTATCTCCTGAATCCACCGGTCTGAGACGTGGCGCCTCCAGACGTGCGCAAAGTGCTGTAGCCGTCCCCCCACCCTGACGGGCGAGGGCGCCCCGTCATGCCTGAGGGGGCTTGGGAGAGGGTTTGGGCTTAGACCCCCAGGAGGGGTCAGAACGTCGTCCTCTGCTCCTATGCCAGGAATCTGCACGAGTCCCCGCGAAGGACACCCCTTTTCCCTGCTTAGCACCTCGGTAGGGGAGTGAAAGGGGGCCCTGGCCCCGAAAAGACCGAGACTGCCGCCTGCGCTGGGGTAACTTACCTCCTTTAGCAAAGAGGTCTAGGCGGTCCCCAAACAGGCGTAGCCCCTAAAATGGAAGCCCAGTAAGAGCTTTCTTTGCAGCATTGTCTGCAGCCCACTGGCGCAGCCAAACCGCGCGGCGTATAGCTACCGCCAAGGCAGAAGATCTGCACACATCCTAATGGCATCATCAGATGCAGATAGGATAAAATTTACAACACATCACAGTTAGACAGTGCATTAACCGTATCAAGTGGCAATTCATCAGGGCCTTAGAGTACACTTCTGATCAGGGCCCTGAGCGCCACAGAAGCAATGGCCAAGGCGCAAACCGGACGCAGCGCCGCCCCCCACAATGCAAAGTGGCTAAGGTATTAGCAATCAATTTTTCAGCACTGGCCAGTCTAGCAGCCACATCAGGATGAGAATCCCCGCTTGTATTGGGGGTTAGACTCAAGCTTGGGGGAGTAGGTGAAGTGAGAAGGTGCAGGCCCAGCCACAGGAGGGGCAGGTAGTAACATTAGCGCCTGCTGTGCGCAAGGAACGCAGACCCGTGCGTTGTCACCGCAGATAGGCGAGACCCCACAAGCTACACACAGCCGGGCTTGTCCCGAAGGAACCCCGGTCACATTATCCTGGGATGCCTCCATATGGTGATTAATAGGCACAATAGGCCAGTAGGGATTGATGCTGTAAGCTACCCTGGATGCCCCAATGACCCGCAGGGAAGTGGGAGTAATTATACTAGGCCCAACTGACAATTACACCAGGCCGGGAGAAGCCACTGGATTCACCCGTCTGAAAGACACAATGAGAAGGGGCTTCAGAACCATGCACAGTAAGCAATGAGCATAAAGATCGGCTGCGAGGGCACTTACAGACCGCGTCAGGGAGGACAGTTACACACGCGCGCGCGACTATACATCAAAATGGCGCAGAGCGAACCTCGAAGGGCGGGCCAGAGCGGGTCGTGACGCGGAGCGCGCCAAGCCAGTCCCCCGCCCCCCCGAAGAGCGCGAAACCCATAGACAGCAGCCAATGATAACTCCACATCGGCTGAGGTAACGTCGCCGTCCGGCGCGGACAACCAAATGAAGGGAAAGACGCGCACGGCGGCGGCCATGTAATAGTAAAAACAGACAAGTCAGCGCGGCGGCTGACACCACATATCTAGTCATACACGTAATCACTATACGCACTGACCCACACCCCCCCCTTTCTTTCCCCCCCCCCCGACGGCTACGGGGAGAATGAGGGAGGATGGCGGCCCTTTGTACAGGACCCACCGCTACAAGGGGCAATAATGCGGGAGGGGCATCCCATAAGGCTCACCATCAGCCTATACCGCCTACCATTTGGTAGGGGACTGCGGTGGAGCAGCGCTCCATAAGCACACACGGTGCCGCCTACCTTCACCCGACCAGCGCAGCCCAGGCTGGGAGGCACATCACACGAAGGACGGGTGGGAATAGTCCAACAGGGCCACAGGCTAATGGCCCGCTCACCTGCGAGAGAGTGATAACTTCATGTCTTCGCAGTAAGCACTGCAGAGAAATCTGGGGATTTGTGGGAGGTCCCCGGGTATTTGAGGGGCCTGGAGGAGCCTGTTTTGCATGTGTCATCTGGCGGAGGATAACCAAAGTGTAAGTAATCTATATGGAGCAGGACGTACTGTATACTAAGAATATACCATTTTGTGATTACTCACCTGTGAAATGGGTATTATAAGTATGTCTCACACTCTGCTTCGGAAATATTCATTACACGTGGGTTATGTCCAGTAGAGGGCGAATTTCTGCAGAGATGAATAGAAAAAAAGAAGCCCCCCCCGGCCCATAAATACCTGGGACCTCCCACACATTCCCCAGTATAAGAAAGCCGTAAGGGGACCAGGAAGAGCAAATAAAATCAATGAGAAAAAAGTATCACCATACAGAGGATCCAAGATACAACTCAGGGTGGGGCGAAGCAGGGTGTGAGACATACTTATAATACCCATTTTACAGGTGAGTAATCACAAAATGGTATTATTCTAAGTATGTCTCACACCCTGCTTCGGAAATATTCATTACACATGGGACATCCAATAGCAGTGTCCAAAAAGGGTGGGGATCCCAACAGGCAAAAGTGCACAAATTAAACCACTGCCGCTTGTAGAACTTTGCGGCCAAAAACAGCATCCGCTAAGGCCCGCACATCAACCTTATAAAAACTTGGAAAAAAGTATGAACAGAAGACCAAGTAGCAGCCGTACAAACTTGTTCAACAGAAGCCTGGAGCTAAAAAGCCCAGGAAGCCCCAACAGTACGAGTAGAAAGAGCAGTAAACTGAAAGGGGGAACCTCCCCTTGACAATATAGGCCCCAACAATGACCAGACATATCCATTTACTAATGGTAGACTTGACAACGTCCGTCATACAGAAAAGAGAAGTAGCCAACAAATAGTACTTCACACAACAAACAATCATCCAAAGAGTGCAGGGCCCTCTCCTTGTCATTGCTAGGCTTAGGACACAAGAAAGAGAGAACCACATGCTGAATGAGACGGAAAACAGAGACCACTTTAGGTAGGAAATCCAGCTTAAAGCGGAAGACCACCTTGTCCTGGTGTCTCTCAAAGTAAGAGGCCTGAATAGACAGGGCCGCCAACCCAGAAACACATCGAACAGAGGTAATAGCCACCAAAAAGGCAATCTTTTGTGTAAGCATAGAAAATGCAAAATTCAAATCCCAAACAGGCACAAGGCTTTCGAGGGGGCCGCACATGAGTGACCCCTGGAAAAAAGGCTTTAACCAAAGGACGGAGAACAAAGGACCTTAGAAGAAGACCACCAGGGCAGAGACCTGTCCTTTCAAGGCACTTAAGCTGGAGCCCCAGGCCCAGACCGTGTTGAAGAAAGTCCAAAATCCTAGGGATCAAAAACACCTTGCAAGGCAAGGCCCTAGCCTCACACCAATCAATCTAGGACCTCCAAGTCCTGTAGAAGATGTTAGAGGAAGATCACTTCCTAGCCCTAACAAGTGTCTGAATCACAGCATCAGACAAACCTATTAAGATGGAGGAGGTTTCAGCAGCCACGCCGTCAAAGCCAGCGTTCGTAAATTGTGGTACGAACCAAACCTGTCTTGGCCACCCTGGAGCCACCAGAATTGCTCTCTTGAGCCAGCTTGCACACCACCTTGCCCCCCATTGAGAAGGGGGGAAACAGGTACAGGAACCCCAGATCCCTCCAGGCAAGAGACATGGCATCCACTGCCAGGGCCAGAGGAACCTGAGACAGAGACCCAAACGTTGGGAGCTTGTGATTGCGACGTGAGGCAAAGAGATCCACCTCCGGAGTCCCCCACTTGCGACAGAGGGACCGGAATACCTTGTGGTTGAAAGATCATTCCCCTGGGCGAGAGGATCCCCTGCTCAGGGAGTCCGCCTCCGTGTTATCCATTCCTGGAATGAATACCGCTGAGATGCATGGAACATTGCTCTCCGCCCATGCAAGAATCAGAGAAACTTCCCTGAGGGCACTCTGCTGCGAGTCCCTCCTTGGTGATTGATGTAAGCGACCGCAGTTAGATTGTCTGATCAAACCTGAACCGGTAAGCCCTGTAAGTGATGCGTCAAGCATGACAGAACCAACCGAATAGCTCTGAGCTCCAAGACATAGATGGGGGTGTGAGCCCCCTGAGGACCCCACAGCCCCTGGAACTGAAAATCCGTCCAGAAACCTCCCCAGCCCAACAGGCTGGGCATCCGTGGTAACAGTCTCCAAACAAAGGGCCAGAAAGGATCTGCCCCTCATCAGATTGCTTGGTTCCAGCCACCACTGAAGGGACTGCCGAACCCTGGGAGACAGCAGAAAGGACTGATCCAAGTACCGGGGCCATCTGCCCCAGTTCAGCAATAGATGGAGTTAAAGCGAACTCATGTGGAACTAAGCAAAGGGGACTGCCTCGAAGGAAGCCACCATCAATCCTACCAGTTTCATCCCTAGCCGGATAGAGAGGTGAGGATTGGCCAGGAGAATAGGTATCAGATCCTGAACCCTCTGCACCTTTGGGTGAGGAAGGAACACTCTGGCCTGACTGGTATCCAGATTCATGCCCAGAAATGAGCTCTCCCTTGATGGGGAGAGAGAAGACTTGGGGTGGTTGATCACCCATCCGAACCTTTCCAGCGTCGTCACCACCCTGGAGTCCATCTCCGCCTGACATAGAAAAGAAGCTATAATGAGTAGGTCGTCCATATACGGCACAATGTGAATGCCCTGGGCTCTGAGAAGGGCCATTATGCCCGCCAGCACCTTAACCCTTGGTACCGAAGTCAACCCGAAAGGGAGGGCCACAAACTGAAAATGCTGATCTCCCACCACAAACCTGAGAAATCTCTGGTGTGCTGGGTAGATTGGTACATAAAGGTAAACATCCTTGATGTCTATAGATGTCACGAAATCCCCGACGAAAGGAATTGATGACTGAGCGCAGAGTCTCCATGCGGAACTTCTTGGATCTGATGAACCTATTGAGAAGCTTCAAAAACCAGAATGGTTCTGATGGATCCATCCTTTTTGGGAACCGTAAAGAGGTTGGAATAATAGCCCCGGCCTCTCCCTGAGAAAAGCACCGGACATATGACCTCCATGTCCAGAAGATTTTGCACTGCCAACAGGAGCCCCTGCGCTGCCCGGAGGTCCGAGGGAACCCGAGAACTGAAGAATCTGGGGGAAGGCCGGTACTCGAACACCAGCTTGTACCCGGAAGAGACCACTTTCAAGATCCACTTGCCTGTGACCTCCCAGGCCCAGACCTGGAAAAAGTGCCGCAGCCGTCCCCCCCACCCGCAAAGGTGAGGGCGCCCCCTCATTGCTGAGCTGGCTCGGCAGCGGGCTTGGAACCCCAGACAGGTCCTGGACGGGCCTGTCCTCCACCTCTGCTCCAGGAATCACCCCTGAAGATAAAGAAGGCAGCACCTCTGCCTGCTCTGGCACCGCGAAAGGAAGGATTAAAGGAGCCTGCCCCCCGAAAGGAACGACGCTGCTTCTTGCGTGGCGGTAGCTTTCCTCCTTACGCTACTGAATCCAATTTATCTCCAAACAGCCGCATACCCAGAAAGGGTAGCCCTGTAAGTGACTTCTTAGCCGCAATGTTAGCCGCCCACTGGCGCAACCAGATAGAGCGTCGTATAGCCACAAGCAACGCTGAGGTTCTGCTATACATACATATTGTGTCATCCAAGGCAGACAAGACAAATGGTCATGAACGATTCACACCGCATAAGCGCTGCAAATTCATCACTGGCTGGGTCCAGCTGGGAACTCCTCAACAGGCCCCTAACCACAGACCTGATAGCCACAACCGTGAGTACAGAAGCACAAACAGGCCGCAAGGCAGAACCCACGCCAGCAAAGGCATGTCAAGCCATCTGATCAATACGTCGGTCCTCACGATCCTTAATCATGGTGGCGTCTGGAGAGTAAACCACAGATGTGTTGGACAATCCCAGTACGGGCGCATCGATCTCGGGAGGGGGCGACCAGCGCTTCACTGTGTCCACCGGAAAGGGATACTTCCTATCCCATCCCTGAGGAAAACCGGGAAGCCGGCTAGGTCCTTCCCATTCCTTAATAATCAAACATTCGAAATGTATCCGATTTGGGAACTCCAGACGAGGCTTAGAGGTCCCAAAAGAAAAATTCCCCCTTCTGCTGAGGGGACTCCGCCGGAGGAGAAATAGCCAGCACCTCAAATAAATGGGCCAGGATCTTGGGGGTATCCACGGCATCCCAAAGCCCCTGCCCAGCATCAGCATCCAAAAACTGCTGATCCTCTGAGCCATCAGATTCCGTAAACAGTTCCCCTTCCACAAGCGGAGAACAAACAGACCAGTCAAGGGAATCATGATCATCAAGAACCGGCGTGGCCGGTGACAGATGCCTTCTCTTAGCCGGGGCCTCCCTTGCCGCAGAGCTAGAAAACAATTTCTCGATGTTGGCCAATCTAGCACATACATCAGATTGCGACTCCCCGCTAATGACAGTGTCACTTGGGGTACAGATAAGTCAAGGTGGAGTAGGTGATGAGGCCGGCGGCATTGACCCAGACGCCTGGGCCCCCGACTGCCGCATTATAGCCTGCTGAACACATGGTATGCAAACCAGCACATTATCCCCCGCAAGGGATACCCCCCAGCCCACACACTGCTGGGACTGCCCCGAAGAGAGCCGGAGCCCGGTATCCTGGGGAGCCTCCATATGGTGATTTGTATGGTTGTCGCAATGACCAGCGGGAATTACGCTAGAAAGCTACCCCGGGTGCCCCTTAAGTCAGTTAGTGGGAGGATTTGCAAGCCCTAATTTTTTGGCCAAGGGACCCCAGGACACAATAACAAAATGGGGCACCCCGTAAGTAAGGTACACCATAGACAAGCACTCATACATGCAGAATGTACAAAGAGTGTGGCAAAACATATAAAATATATATATGTACATATAACATTGTATTTAACAGTGAATATAATATAGTATATAATACTAATAGTAATGTATATAATAATAATGTAAGTAATAAACAATGTATGCGCAAGTAGTACAATAAACTAATGGCCGCCACTGCGCTGGATAAGGTGCAAAATCAAAACAACAGTGCACAACAAGCAAAGCCCCGCAGGGCACTCACAGCACGACAAATGACGATCCCCAGCCTGAGCATAAGGCAGAAAAGGAAGAAGAAGAAGAAGGGCCGGCGCGGATCGCATGCCACGCCTGGCCCCGCCCCCCTCCCCACCCAGCAACGCGGATTCCCATCCATTAACCGGGCGCCGCCGAGGGCGCCAGAGAGAGTGGGGCGGGCCGCCGCCAGCGCGCCGAGTGCCCGGCCCCGCCCCCTCTCCTCACAGAAAGGAGGGGGAGAAGCTCACCTCTAGCCTGAGCAGCCACACGTGCAGAGCCGGACAGGGCGGCTGGCTCTCAATACGGCCGCCGCATGTATCAAACGAACCGTAAAATCACACACACACGCATACACAAGTTCATTGAGGGATTACTTCCAGATGCTCCACATCAACTGGAAAGATCAAATGAAGTTAAAAACAAGGGAGAAGTCACAGGCCCCCCTCCCATTGTGAATAAAGGGAATAAAGTAAAGGGAGGGAGAAATAGGGATAAAAATGGCCGGGTGTGAACCCGGCTTACCTGCAAGGAGGAGACTTCATCTTCTGACTTGCTCGCCGTCTGCAGAGACGATTACTGGGGAATTTGTGGGAGGTCCCAGGTATTTATGGACTGGGAGGGGCTTCTTTTTTTCTATTCATCTCTGCAGAAGTTCGCCCTCTACTGGACATAACTCACGTGTAATGAATATTTCCGAAGCAGGGTGTGAGACTTACTTAGAATAATACGTTTGCTAGGTGAAACGGCACACTTGGAAGCTTTCATCCAATCAGAGCCATTTTCCAGGCATATTAATGCCCAGCATTTGGCTCTGATTATACACAGAGCCCAGCAATGGTATCAGCCCATCCCCAGTTTCCATTTAGACTCAGACATGCTTCGGCACCAGCCTATCAGAATGGCTGGATGCTGGGGCATGCCTTCGCCCAGAGATACTGAAGATGCGGCAAACACAGTTTACAGCGCCATTGGAGCCAGAGTTGCGCCACCCCCATCAGATTTTGTGACTGCCACAACTCACTTCAGAGGATGGACATACCCGACACACATGTCCCGAAGGTTGTCAGTGAATGGAGAACCCAGCCAAACAAAGTAAACTATTTGATCCTTTACTTTCATGAACCTAAACCTCTTTGCATCAGGTCTCTAAATATTTCAACCAAATCCAATGTATGCTTTCATGACCAAAGTTAGTATATATTTTAGTGCTTTGAAGAAGCAAATATTTACACACTGTAGTCTCTAAGGGGATTAAAAAATTCCCACTAAAAATAACCACCCATAACAAGCAATCAAGATTATTGATGGGCAGCAGCTTTCTCAAATTCCAATACGCACAATATGTGCAGAGAGGTTGCACCAAAACACACTGAGATCTGACAAATAGTCCATAATGTGTATACGTAAGTTGGGGGGGGGGGGGTTAGTTTGTCCTTTGCATGACAAGAAGAAAGGGGAATGCTACAGCATGTACATTAATGTGCTATATTAAAATACTCAGTAATAACCCAACTTCCATGTAGTTACAGGCCGTAGCTGCTGCTGCATTCCATTAGCCTCACAAATCAGGTGCAGGTTTATAGCAATGCATTATCACTTTGCTGCATAAACCAAAGCTTTGCATTAGGAATGAGAAACATGTTTAGTCAGGCAAAGGTCAAGAGGAGGGACCCATGGGGGTGTTGTCTAGCCAATGGGAGGACAGGACCCCTATCTGATAATTTAAGAGAATTGTTCAAAGTGAAGCCAGGTTGCTTTATTACGCAGATAGGATGCTGCTGTCTACAACAAGAGCAGCATGAAAACAACAGTGACTTTGCAGATTAAAGTGGAACGCTAGCCAACTAAACCCAAATTAACCCTCAGTTCCTGACATTTCTTTATTAGCCAACAGCGGTCGCATGGGATACTTGCAGGAGCATGGAGGGTGTGATTAATGTCCGATATCAGGGGCTTCCCGGACAGCCATCCTTAGAAGATTAGAATTTTACATGGAGGGTTAATCCCCTGGTAATGACAGCCCTATGAGGGTCCCACACCCTACTGCTGATTGAATAAAGATCAAATGGATTATGGCGAGGACAACATTAATCCAGTAAATTCTATGCATGTTACACTTGCATACAAAACCCAATGAAGGTGTCTGAGCCTTTATTAATTTTTTTTTTTTATAATAAAGATGTTGTATTTTATGATTAAAGACTAAACTGTCACCCTCGGGTAAAATTATTTTGGTTTGTCATAATGGCTTAGAGTTTCTTCGGCTGCACACTCTATTTTAGAATACAGAAAAGGGTGGGTACACCAACCGGGAATTTCCCTCTCTTGTGTATTGTTCCTTTCAGGCGGAGCTTTCTAATTTGGGATGCCCCACTGTGTGTATCCCCTCAGGTGGCCGTAAAGACTCACCTCCCTGTTGCTCCCACAACATGGCCGAAACCGAGCGCCCCCTCAGCCAATTGGCGTGCTTGGTTTCCCTTGACTACCTACGGCTCAGTTCAGCTTAGAGATGATGCAGGCACAGTGAGGGCTCCGGGAGCAGGCAAGTGAAATGGGGAATCAGGATGCCCTAAGTAATGGGTCTCCATTGTTCCTCTTTAGCAAAATGTCTGGGATGTGGTGCACAGAACATCCCTGAGGCCCATTTCGGATCCTCAGGCGTATCACAAAATTGTGTAATATTAAAAATCCATATAAACGCATCGCCTAATGAGAGGAGGGGTCACTTATACACCTGAACTAAATAACACTTCCACCAAGCTTGTGGTTTTCTTCTCATGGTAGGAATAAAATCCAGGGGTGCCATTTTAAGAGTTTGTTAGGCATCATCAGAAGGATCTTACTTTTTGACCTCTTTGCTTTCTGGCGTTGCAGCAGGAGAGGATAGCTGGGGTGGCTTCTCGTTTTCTTGGGCTTTCTTCACTGTGGCTTTGCTTTGGAATAAGGTAGCCTGACCCTAAATACAAAGCAAAGGAGGTTAAAAAGAAAAACACATTAGATCCACCAATTTTTTAAAGATATATTTTCAAACAGGGACCTATAGGCATCCACAATCTGATACCCAAAAACCCACCCATCGACTCCACTCTCAGACCATTCATTGGCCCTGAGGCAAGCCCGTAACTAAGAGGAGTGAATTCTTTGCAGACTTTCTTGGCAGCAGATCTGTTTCAGGGCTTTGGCTGGATTTGTAGAAATCACAGTTTCCACCTATCCACTAAACACTACGTTTCTTTAGGACAGGCCTTGAGCACTTTTATATAAGGGAACTGGTAGAGTAGCCATTCTACACAAAAGGGTTTTTCCTCAGGAACCTCAAAACATTTCCAAGGCTGAGCTTTCCTTTAAGGTGAGCTCAATTACCTGCTTGGATTTGGTCTTTGGAGCGAGAGGCTTTATCACCATGGAGTCCATCTTGCTGGAATTCTGGTTGGCAGGTACTGGGGTCTTTTTGCCCAATTTACTCATGTTATCCAAGATGCGAGACGAGTTTCCGGCCAGTGCTGGGCTTCTCTGACTAGCAGATACCTGAAGAGGGGAGGACGACATTGTTACAGTACTATCTCAGCCAAACGCAATATGAGATGTAAGTGCATCTACACCCATAAATATCAGGATGTCCACTCTTCCAATAGAAGGCACTGGCTGTGGCAGTGTGTAGAGGCTTACAGTCCCCCTGAAGGAAGGAGACTCTGTACTGTAGTAGAAAAGTTAACTCAACCACACAGGATGCAATTTGATCTGACTTTTGGATTTAATTTGAATTTTATCTGTGGTCATTTTGAACTTTATACAAATTATTTTTGTAAGTTTAATAGGGGCCAAAAATCTGAAAAATCAATCATTGAGGTCCTTACTTATCTTACAATCACATGATAAGACATGTAAGGCGTGATGCTTTTATGTCCGGAATGTATTTGATCTCATTGATCTTACAGGTTTATAAATGGTCATGTCTGAGACTTCTTCCCCATTAGATTGAATCATACCAGAGAAACCTTGATCAATCTGTCTAGGAGCTTGGATATGAAAAAGAAATGAACGCATCACTGAGCAGACCTGATGACGCAGAAGTCAACAGACAAGATCAGTGACGTCTCAAATCTTTCAAATGAGATTTCTTTAAGCCGATAGCGTGACTCACCTTCCTTTGCACAATTCCCAGCTTATAAAATCAGGGATAATATTACCTGCCGCATACCAGTGCGCTAATGCTCTGCAGGGCTGCACGAGACCGGAGGATGGTCAGATCAGATTTTATCAGCCAAATCCCGTTTACCAATGGAGTGTGGAATCCAGTTTACCAACAGGAGTGCACTTACACCATATTTGACACTCCAAATTAACATACCCAAACCATCTTATGCAAGGGTTCCCAATTAGTGGTACTCACCTGCTGACATCTATACACTCAACTTTGCACCATACAAAACAGCTCCAAAAAGGTGATCAAAGCCATTTATGTGCATTTTTGTTTCATTTACTTGAACTTTTGGTTTTGGGTTTTGGTCCTTTACCCTGGGGCACCCTGATCGGGGATGCCCCACTGTGTGAAACCCTCCAGTACACAGAGACCAGCTCACCTCTTCCCGGTCTCAGCGCATCTGAGCTCCCCCGGCGGCCGCATCCTCTGCTTCCCTCTTACAGGGAGCGTGCGCACGGCGGCCATTCACCAATGCCTGGTGCGGGCACACGCCCTGCTAGAGCGTTATTAGGATCAGGAAATGAGGTAAGTGAATGGGGCGACCTGGGGGGTTTCACACAGCGGGGCATCCTGATTTTGGATGCCCCAGGGGGAGGGAATCAATCGGTCTGGGAATCTTATAGATTTCCAGGCTGATTGAGGTGGGTTTTGGTCCAAGAATCCGCACTGATCACAGGTGCACATTAAAGAAACTACTGGCAGCAGCCAATTGTAAAGCCCAGTGTTTGTTTCCAGATATCCAGCCTAGAACATGCATCCCCGCATCCCCACCTTCAAGCTGGGAGGGGCTCCTTGACAGCAAACAGAAAAGGTCAGAGACGTAGCTGCTGTACTGATTGGATGACCACCACTTTGGAGGAAAGTTTTTTATTGCTATAACAGGATTACCAGGAGGGAGAGGATGCTTATAGAATAATTGGATGTTGAAAGTCACCTGTGATTCCCTGGAGAACCAAGGATGTGGCCATTGAGATAGCTGAGCAGCTAGCAGATACAGATGGTAAGGTAAATTATTTTTCATCTAAACATTTTGTAGGCTGGCTTTAAATTAAATCTGTACCAGTAAAAAAGTATGGAGATTTATGCATTTATGGTTTCCATCCGCTTTAACTGTGCTCTGTGCATTAAGGGGCAGTTTATTTTCTACAGGGTTTGGGGGGGATGCACGCTTAATACCGAATCCCTTCCAGGTGTTTTTATCACCTGTGTTCAAGTAAGATGAAAATGCAAAAAAAATCTTACCTTAAAGGGATTCACCCTGCCTTGGTTGCTGGACAAAATTGCCCCTTAAAAATAAAGAAAACAATCACTATAAAACACACGTAAAGATCTATGACTAAAATGGATTAGCATTCAAAAACCCATTCAGGTCTAGCGTATCAGATACAATACTCTTACAAAGAGCTGTACACACACACACGATCAAATAGTTGTCAATCACATTTCACATACTAAGGTTGGGGACACTTTTACACTGGCAGTGGGTTATGTACTATTGATCTTGGTTACATTTTCAACCATAACGTGTGCTGGGTCAGAATTTGTCTCAAGGGGGTAAACCAGCCAATTTTATTGAATATTGGGTGGCAGGAATGCTCTAGACAGGAGCGTATGCATTGGAATCCCTAAATATTTGGGAACATGAGGATCAGTTCACCTCAGAAATAAAGGGCAAATTACCTGATTTTGTAGTCTGCTGTTCTGGCGAAGTAACGTTTTTGCTTGATGAAAGTATTGCTGTGAAATAAAAAAGCGTTCATTAAAAATCTCTCCTGACTACAATATGGCCTAAAAAAGGATTGGTGCAGTTTTCACATTCCGCCATGCTCTATTCCTCTATAAAGGAGCAACAAAGACAGTGGTAGGCTGGATTGCAGCAGGTCCAATAATCCAACAAATTGGATGTTAATGGGAAATTTAATTCTACATATTCACATACAAATGTCCTTATTTAACAGAAAATCTATCAAACACAATAGGGTCAATTCAGTGTCAGGCCCAATATTCCAGAGGCACATGCGGAAATTTTCTTTGCTGCAAGATTCAGGGACACATGCACCACATCCCCCCCCCCCCCCCCCCTCCCCAGTATTACCAGTCCCTATATATGGTTTGCTTGAAAGGGAGGGGCTATTTTTTTAATTTATTCCCACGGCCATGCGTGGTGCAAGTAATGGCATTGAACTGGTTATGGGGTCATAGACAACTTCAAATGCAAGGTTTAAAAAGAAAAAAAAAAAAATCACACAAACAAAAAAGGACATTATTCTTAATAAAATGATACTTCCCTTGCCCTGACCTCTGTCCAGCGCTGCCTCGAGGAAAGCGATGCCCCCCTGTGTGAAACATGTCCGGAGATCCAATCGTGACAAAATCTTCAATCTTCAATTCGTGTGTATATGCAGAGCAGGACTCTGATCACTGGACTCTGAGTTTTACACTGTAGAACATCCAGATTAGGGATGCCCCCTAAGGATCAGTCTCAGAGATAGGTCAGGTGATGGTGGACACCTGGGGTTTTATGGACCAAAGGTCTTATTTGACATTAGCTGTTATTGTAAGAATTAGATTAATATTTTTAGCCACAAACCTGATCTGCCCAGTCTGGGAGTATCGGGAGTCTCCTCTGGTTCATATTCTTCCTCTCCATCTTCGCCATTCATTTCCTCCTCTTGGGGTGGTGGTGGCGGGTTTGCTCGTGGTTCGCCCCACTCTGTGGCTGCCCGGCTATAACTGAAAGAACAAAGTGGGACCTTTGACTTGCATCAAGACTTCATAGGTGCCATTAAAGTAAGTTAAGGAGTATTAAAAAAAAAAAAAAATCATGAAAAGGAGCAGGTAAAGTGCCCACAGAAACACCTCTTTTCTAGACCAGTATGCTGCCCACTTCTGCCTTGCTGGCAGTGACCAGCAGCTTCTCTACAAGGTCACCAATACAAAAGAAACATGATCAAGGGACGGCCATCAATTAGGCAACAGGTTTAGTCAGCCATAGGGATCGAACAGGTGAATCCAGGAAGCTGACAGTTTGACATTTTCTTTAAAGTGGACCAAAACCCAGGATTTTCACTATCCAGCTTTTGGTCCCTGGCAATTTAGGATGCCCCCCTGTGTGAAATCCATCAGATCGCCAGCTGTTCATGGCTTCCCATAAGCACACAGCGCAGCAACTAAATGAAATCCTAGATGAGCACACGACTGGTGTGTGGCATTACTTGCATCCTTGGGATGTGTGTGGCTACGCAAATCCATTGTTACAGAGGCCGTGGCCATGCACAACAGGAAAGGAATTCGAGTGATGCTGCAGCCGTCCACTAATGCGCCGTGGGCTCGCTGGCGAGGTAGGCAAAACCGGCGACTGGGGGTTTTCCACAGCTGGGACATCCCAATTCTAAATGCCTGAGGTAGGAAATCAGGCAGCCCTGGAGTCCAAGACCCCGGGGCCACTTTTGGCCTACTTTAACCCTTTAAGTGCCAGTCTACCTGCAGCTTTGGTCACCCTCTGTTGCCAGACCATGTTTCACCGTTTTGCGCTACACATGTTCAACTGATTTTTGAAAGGATTTCCAGGGATTTCCCAGGAAAATTATATATTGTTTTTTTCAACAGAGTCTGGGCTTTAACATGAAATGTCTTGTTTGGGCTTTATTTTAGTGCATTCTCAATACTTTTTGGTGAAATATGTGCAAAAAAAATTAAAAAATATGTTTTTGCAATTTGTAGTGTTTTTTTGTAATAAAAAATGTAAGTTTGTCATAAAATTTTATTGCACGCGAAACCCCAATTTCTCCCGGTTACAGCAGTACCACATATGTATTGGAAGACACCCTTTCCTGCCCAGGAGACTCCCCCAAACTGAAACAGAGCTTTAGGAGATTTTCAGATAAAATACAACTGCGCTATGCGCACCTTGCATTTTTTCCAGAAAAACAACCCTTTACATTTGAAATACCCACAAACTATATATTCTCTGGAAGTACACACCTCAAGCTTTCTAGGCGTACCAAGCTTGTTTATGTGGGCTTAGTTTTCAGTAAGTAATCCCTCAATGTATTCTTTGGTTGCACAAAGTTTCCCTAAAAAAGAATAAAAAAGAAGAATCAAGCCACATTTTTCTAAAAAAACTATATGCAAACAAGAAAAAACAAGTAAAATCTCAAAAAGCAACATGCCCCAAACAGAATACCCAACATGCATAGATACTGTCAAAGGAAGAGTTGGCAAACACCACAAAGTAAAGCGTGCACATAACAGTAATTTTACTTGAAAATTTCAGCTCTGCAGACAAAATGCGCATCTTGCAATTTTTCAAACAAAACAACCCTTTACATTTGGAATATCCCTGATAAACCATATATTCCCTGAAAGCTTTCTAAGAGTACCCAGCTTGTTGTAGTAGGCTCACCTTTCTGGAAGTAATCCCTCGAAAAATTCTTAGGTTGCATAGGGTTTCCCTAAAAAAATGAATAAAAAACTGAATAACTAACATGTTTTCCTAAAATATAAATATGCAAACAAGAAAAAACAAGCTAAATCTGAAAGAGCAAAGATCCCCAAGCAGAACAATACCCAACATGCATAGGTACTATTAACCCTTTTAATTGCTAGCCTACTTGAAGTTTTGTCACCCTCTGTTGACAGGTCATTTTTCCACATTCTGAGCCATGTTTAACCGTGATTTTTGCCAGAATTTCCAGGAAAATTATAGATATATATTTTGCAGCAGAGTATAGGCTTTAACATGAAATGTCTTGTTTGTAATTTTGCTACTGTTTTTTTTATAATATTTTTGTGTAAAAAAAATAAAAAAATATTTTGTAGACCATTGTCTCCTTTATTTTAAATAAAACATTTACTTTATTAGAGAAAACCATATTGCATGTGAAAGCCCAATTTCTCCCGATTACAACGGTACCACATATGTATCGGTAGCCCCCCCAAACTGAAAATGGCACATTATAACATTTACAAATAAAATACTATTACTACATACTATCCACACTATAAACATAGGGGGCTTGTAGGAACAGAGTGGGGGGGGGGGGCAGCTTTTGTGACCCCCCCACCCTGCAGCCTACAAGCCCACATAGCCTATGTGGGCCCGGGCTCTTCTGCCCCCCCCCGGGCTTTGGGGAGGCAGGTAATAGGGGTGCCAGGGGTTAATGGCCAGTCACCTAAATAAAAACACTGACACACATAAGAAAAAAAAATGACTTTTTTTTTACTTTACTCACCTCCGATCCTGTGTCCCCCCGGTGATCTCCGATGACAGCTGACAGTCTGCACAGGTGTTTGGAGGAGAGAGCCTGGGGAGGGGGGGGGGGGCGCGATCACAGCCCTCCCCCCCTCCCTAGCTCTCTCCTCCAAGCACCCGAGCAGACTGATTCTTAGTCTCGGGTGCTGGACTTAAGAAGCCGGCTGCTGGTGACATCACAATGATGTCACCAGCCCCCATGGCGGGGCTAGAAGTCGCGATCCAGGAAGTGGGGGGGGGGGGGGGGGGGCGATTGGAGGCCCCCCCCCCCCCCAGTGAAGAGGAAAGCTGTCGGGAGGCAGCGCGACCACAGGTAAATACATTTTTTATTTTTTTTACTGTTAGCTGCTACTGCCGAGCGGGGGGGGGGGGGGGGGGGGGATTGTTGGGGTTGGAGGGTCTATTCCGGGGGTTTGGATGGCACCAAATTAAAGAGGAGACCCGGCCGGATCCAAAAAGGGGTCAGGTGAGTATTTATTTATTTTTATTTATTTATTTATTTTTAACTAGCAGGGGGGAAAGTCAGGCACGTAGATTCTACGTGCTTGGCACTTAAATGGAGTGGAAGCGAGCACGTAGAATATATGTGCTTGGCACTGAAAGGGTTAATAAGCGAAACAGGGACAGATGCACTCAGACAGATGCCATGTGGTTGCTCCTGGGCAGGCTTTTCCACACATATTGCCCCGCCTTTATACCCTTTTACCTTGTGCTGCTATGCTATATGGGTGACCGACAACGGCTTGCACAGAACTTTCCAATTACCTCTGTAACAGAGCAACACAGGACGAAGGGGGTCGGTGGAACCAAGCCCTCACTGAGGCAAAGTTGGTAGAGCGAAAATCTGCTTTAAAGTGGACACACACCCATTTCCTAACTGGGGATGTGTGGGGAGGCCTGGCAAACTGGATGCCCTCCCCAATCCTGTCTCAATGCTGGCCAGGCCAGCCTCACACACAATCTGCAGATGAACCATCCTAGTCAGGTATTGGAAAACGTTCTCCATGCAACGGTATAATCCGGGACCAATGACCACCACCTGCGGTCAAGCCACAGTGATTACAGCATGCCCAATCTATTGCAGTGAAGTTTGGGGTTGCTATTCTAGAGAGGGGGATGTCGATCGTGAAGTGGGCCAGGGGGAACGTTCTGGTATGTTGATTTACCAGGGGGGAACGTGCTGGCCGTGGAGACCAGGTATGTTGATATACTTTTCAACCAACAGCAGTTAGAGAGACTGTAGAGCCTCTAACTGTTAACAGATATAAGAAAACAGCCAGGAGCACAGAACATCTCATTGCTGGGGTCCCCAGAAGATGAGCTAGGAACAGAGAAGTGAAGATGAGGACTAACATTGTCTTCGATTAGGGATGACTTTAATGGTCACTCTTGGGTAAACACAGATTACAGATAATCCCCAATACAGCAATGGAGTCCCAGTCTGTGCACATAATGAAAGTGCAGGCTCATCTGATTTGTGGATTTAACACTTCTTACTTAAGATGAATTACAGTACCAGCCTAATCTTATAAAACACATTGCTGGATTTCAGCCAAAAAATAAATAAAAATACGGCAGCTGAACATGTGGTCACTATCTCCCCACCCAAAACCAGCAGACCTAATGTAGACAGACTACACTAGTCGCTTTGGTGGTGTAGGGGTTATTAGATTTCCTTCAGGAGCACAAGGCTCTACTTCTTCCAAACCCAGGCTCCCAATCTGGGTTCTTCACTGCATCCAAGATGCAGAGCTAATGCCCTATTAACCACCAAAGCCTAAGCTCATCCTTTCACATGGTCGACCACTACCTGTTTTTCAGCATCTGCTCTTCTTATGATTTTCAAGGTCTCACACTCTGGTTCTCATATCTCTCTGTTAAATCATTTGGTGTATCCTGCTCAAATAGTTTCCGCTTCTAGTTGTCTGTTGGTGGACCACAAGGCTCCATTCTAGGCCCCAACATCACTTATGCGGATACTCAAACATACGGTCATGGCCGAAAATGTTGGCACCTCTGAAATTTGTTCAAGAAAATGAAGTATTTCTCACAGAAAAGGATTGCAGTAACACGGGTTTTGCTATACACATGTTTATTCCCTTTGTGTGTATTGGAACTGACCCAAAAAAGGGAAGAAAAATACCATTTTGTGATACTCACCTGTAAAATGGGTATAAGTACGTCTCACACCCTGCTTCGGAAGATTAATTACACGTGGGTTATAGCCAGCAGAGGGCGAACTTCTGCAGAGATGACTAGAAAAAAATAAGCCCCCCCCAGCCCATAAATACCTGGGAACGCCCACACATTCCCCAGTATAAGAAAGCAGTAAGGGGACCAGGACCAATAAAATCTAAGAGAAAAAAGTTTCACCATATAGAGGATCCAAGATAAAACTCAGGGTGGGACGAAGCAGGGTGTGAGACACACTTATAATACCCACTTTACAGGTGAGTAATCACAAAATGGTATTATTCCAAGTATCAAGTCTCACACCCTGCTTCGGAAGATTAATTACACGTGGGACATCCAATAGCAGCGTCCAAAAAGGGTGGGGATCCCAACAGGCAATAGTGCACAAATTAAACCACTGCAGCTTGCAGAACCTTGCGGCCAAAAACAGCATCCGCTGAGGCCCGCACATCAACCTTATAAAACTTGGAAAAAAATATGAACAGAAGACCAAGTAGCAGCCTTACAAACTTGTTCAACAGAAGCCTGGTGCTGAAAGGCCCAGGAAGCCCCAACAGCACGAGTAAAATGAGCAGTGATCTGAAAAGGGGGATCCCTCCCCTTGGCAGCGTAGGCCCTAACAATGGCCTGACAAATCCATTTACTAATGGTAGACTTGACGGGCGCCAAACCTTTCTTGAGCCCAGAGGGCACCACAACCAAGGCGTCCGTCTTACGGAAAAGTGAAGTAGCCACCAAATAGTACTTTACACATCTGACAACATCCAGAGAGTGCAAAACCCTCTCCTTGTCATTGCTAGGCTTAGGACACAAGGAAGGAAGAACAACATCCTGAATGAGGTGGAAGGCAGAAAACTTGTGGCAGAAAATCTGGCCCAAAGCAAAAGACCACCTAGTCCTGGTGTCTCTCAATTAAGGGGCCTGAATAGACAGAGCCGCCAACTCAGAAACACGTCGAACGGAGGAGAGAGCCACCAAAAAGGCAACCTTTAATGTGAGAATGGGAAGTGCAGCATCCTGCACTGGCTGAAACGGAGGACCCTGAATGACAGAAAACACCAAATTCAAGTCCCAAACAGGTAACATGAGCTTGAGAGGGGGCCGCACATGAGTGACCCCCTGGAAAAAAGTCTTAACCAAAAGATGAATGGCAAAAGACCTCTGAAAGAAAAAACGCCAGAGCGGAAACCTACCCTTTCAGAGAGCTAAGCTGAAAACCCAAGTCCAGACCGTGTAGACGAAACACCAGAACTCTCGGAACGGAAAAACACCCTACAAGGCAAGGCCCTAGCCTCACACCAATGTAAGACTACCAGGTCCTGTAGTGGATGTCAGAGGAAGACTTCTTCCTAGCCCTAACAAGCGTCTGGACAACAGCATAAGACAAACCCTCTTCTTTTAGAATAGATGCTTCAGCAGCCACGCCGTCAAAACCAGCGTTTGTAAATTGGGGTAACAAAGCTGACCTTGTGGGATCAGATCCGGAACCAAAAGCAGCCTGTAATGATTGACCGCCAGCCGCACGACGTCTGCGAAACAACACCTGTCTTGGCCCCTTGGGCCCACCGGAATTGCTGACACACCCTCGTGAACCAGCTTGCATACCACCTTGCCCACAATGGGAAAGGGAGGAAACCAATACAGGAGACCGAGCTCCCGCCAGGACAGAAGGTCCTAAGAAAGACAAAAAGGCAGGAAGCTTGCGATTGTGATGAGAGGCCACCAGATCCGCCGGATGTTGATGGGGATGTGAACCTCCTGAGGACCCCACTGACCCTGGAACAGATGGTATCTCCAGAACCCGCCCCCCCCCCCCCAGGCTGGCATCCGTGGTGACCGTCTCCCAGCAGGGCACTAGAAAGGATCTGCCCCCCAGAAGATTCTTCGGATCCAGACACCACTGAAAAGACCGCCGGACTAAAGGGGACAGACCACAGGACTGATCCAGAGACAGAGGACATTTGTCCCAAGCCAATAAAAGATGGAACTGAAGAGGTCTCATGTGGAGCTGAGCAAAAAGGCACAGCCTCGAAACAAGCCACCATCAATGCCACCAGCCTCATCCCTTGCCTGATGGACGGGCAAGGGTTGGACAACGAATTAACGCTTGGATAAGATCCACCTTTGGCCGGTAATACACTGCCCCGGAATGAAGCCACCCTTGACGGGGATAGTTAGGACCTGGGTAAGTGATAACCCACCCTAACCTCTGCAGCATCGACACCACCGTCCGGGTGTCCAGCTCCGCCTGGTGGAGAAAGGATGACATGAGCGGAGGTCATCCAGATAAGGCAAAATGCGCATGCCCTGGGCTCTCAGAAGGGCCATCACGCCCTACAGCACCTGGTATTCCCAGGCAGTCTCCCATCTAAGTACTGACCAGGCCCGACCCTGCTTAGCTTCCGAGATCAGACGAGATCGGGCGCATTCAGGGTGGTGTGGCCGTAGGCCGCCAAAACCTTGGTGACCACCCTGGGCGCCGAAGGCAGCCCGAAGGGAAGAGCCACAACTGGAAGAACTGATAGTCACAGGTTTGTGGTATGCTAACGAAATACAAAAGTCCCCCAGACGTAGGGGTTGACAGCAGAGCGCAGAGTCTCCATGCAAAATTTTCTGGTTCAGATGAACCGGTAGAGAATCTATATTTCCAAAATGGGTCTTATGGAGCCATCCCCTTATTGGGCACCGAAAAGAAGTTGGAGTAGTGACCCAAACCTCTCTCTATTGGAGGAACCGGACGAACGACCCCCATAACTCGAAGGTCTTGCACCGCCAGCAGTCCCAGTGCTGCCCGTGGGTCCACAGGAACCGTGACCTGAGGAATCTGGGATGAGCCCAATATGCGAACTCCAGCTTGTTCCCATAGGAGACCACCTCCAGAATCGAACCGTCTATGACCTCCAGAGTCCAGACCTGAGCGAAGAGCCGTAGCCAACCCCCCCCCCCCACCCGCAAGAATGAGGGCGCCCCCTCATTGCTGAGCAGGCTTGGCAGCAGATTTGGGTTTAGAACCCAAGGAAGCCCCGGGTCGGGCACAATCTCCTCTGAATGCAGTGAAATACGTTCCCCTGCTCGTCCGAGAGCCACGAAAGGAGGGGTTGAATGAGCCTGAACCCTGAAAGGGCCGGCGCTGCTTCTAGCGTTGAGGTAACTTACCTCCTTAGACAATAGAGACTAATCGAGCAACCAAACAGGCGCAGACCCGCGAAGCAAAGCCCTGTGAGCGCCTACTTAGCAGCGAAATAGGCCGCCCACTAGCGCAACCAGCCCAACCGGCGTATAGCCACCGGCAATGCCGAGGTCTTGTTACACATAAGGATGGTATCATCCAAGGTGGACAAGCCAAAGGCAAGAAACATCTCACAATGAGTCAAGTCTGTAAACTCCTCACTGTAAGGAATCAATAGGAAACCATCCAAAGGACCCTAAAAAAAAAACCCAAAAAACTCTAGTAGCCACGTCCATGAGAACGGAAGCACAAACCGGGCGCAAGGCCGAACCAACACAAGCAAAGGCATGCGAAGCCCTTAGGTAGAGACTACGGTCCCCACTGTCCTTCAAAGTCGCAGGATCCGGGGAATGCCCAACCGACTTGTTGGACAATCCCAGGACAGGAGCATCGACCTCAAAGTGTGCAGACCAAGGCTCAACCACATCAACAGGGAAGGGATACTTCCCATCACACCCTTGAGGAATCCCAGGGCAACGGCTAGGCCTTTTCCCATTCCGTCAGGATCGGATTGTTAAAGTGCTTCAGATTCAGGAACCTTAAACAAGGTATGGCAGTCCCAAGACATTCCCCCCTTGCGGAGGGGAAGTGGCCAGCACAACAAAATACATGCAAGAAGCCCGGGGGTATCCATGGTATCCCCGCGCTCCGTACCGGTATCCGTCCAGGTGCAAGGAGAAAAAACTGACATAAAAAAGGGCCGGCGCAGCAGGCGCCAAGTGCCGAATCTTAGCTGGGCCCTACCCGGCCGCAAGGCTAGCAATCTTCTCAATGTTGGCCCGCCTGGCGCAGACATTGGATTGCGACTCCCTGCTAATGACAAGTCACTTGGGGTCATAACCAGGCATGGGGGTGCAGGTGAAGAGGCCAGCGGGGTCGGCCCCGCCGCACGGGGCCCAGATTGCCGCGCAATAGCCTGCTGTGCACATGGTACACCAATTTCCAAATGTCTCCCACAAGGGATACCCCACATATTACACACTGCCGGGGATGCCCCAAAGGGACCCAGAGCCCTGTATCCTGGGAAGCCTCCAAATGGTGATTTTAAGGTAGTCGCAATGACCAATGGGAATTACGCTATGAAGTTACCCGGGATGCCCCTTAGAGTCCGTTAGTGGGAGGATTTTTGTAAGCACCGTAGGGAACCCCAAATAACCGATGGACCTAGGAGAGGAAGAACCCCTAATAGCTTACGGCAGTCCCACCTGCCAAGCACAAAAGGTGGGGGCCCCATTAGCAAACATACATGCTGCACGTAAAGAATATATAAGGGTCTAATATACATAAAGATATACATATATACATAACTGTATACACCCATATATACATATTCTTGTTTTTAGACATATATATTCCCCTGTATATATATATACCTATATGCGCACATACATGGACACACACATATAATAAATCCATGACCGTCCAATAGGAATATGACAGGAAGCCAATAAGGTGTCCTCATACGTGTGCAAAAAAAAAAAAAAAATATTACGGGAAACAGAGCTGCATAACATATGCTCTAACCGCTGGCCCGTGCAGCCGCTTACAGTAAAAATATATGCATATAAATAAGGCATCAAGGATGGCCCAGAGGGACACTCACGGGAGGTAACAGGCATGGGAAAGATGGCGGCATAGAGCCCGTAGACAGAAGGAGCATGAAGGCGGGCCGACGTGGATTGCGCCCGCGTAAGCCCCCACCCCCTCCCGACGCGGGAAAGAACACAACAGCCGCGCTCCCAGCCAATAGGACTGGGAGCCGGTCGAGCGCCAACTGGAGGGGCCGGCCGTCACCAGCGTGGGGAGCGCCAGACCCCGCCCCTTCCCCCTGACTGAAAACAAGCAGCGAACCGCGCTCCCCAGCCAAGGCTGAGGAGCCAGCATAGAGGACACCGGCCCGCCGCCCCAGAAAGCGAGCGTGCTGGCCACCAAGAATAAAAAAATTAAACCGAGTTAAAACACATTGAGGTGCACTGGCAGTAGCCAGCGCCCACCACACAGTAAAGAAAGTACAGCACCAATCATACTGACAACATCCACTCACACAGTCTCAGGGGAGACAAAACAAAGATGGAAGTACCCCCCCACCCTACTAACCGGGAACAGGGAGTAACGGGAGGAAGCCGATAGCCACATGTAGGATATGTGGTGAGGGCTTCAGAACGGACAGGGCATCCCATGTCAGGATCACCAAACCTGACGGCCGCCTACCCCTTGGTGGGGGATTTGCGGAGGAGCATGGTGCATGGCTCCTAGTCAAACACCTCTAAAGGTGTTCCCTACCCTCAGCCATAGCTGGGAGGCATAGGGACATTAATAAGGAAGTCCGGGTGTAAACCCGGCTTACCTGTAATGAAGGAGACAGCCATCTTCTGACTTGCTCGCCGTCTGCAGAGACGATTACTGGGGAATGTGTGGGAGGTCCCAGGTATTTATGGGCCGGGAGGGGCTTCTTTTTTTCTAGTCATCTCTGCAGACGTTCGCCCTCTGCTGGCTATAACCCACGTGTAATTAATCTTCCGAAGCAGGGTTTGAGACATACTTGGAATAAAACTGGACATAATATCACACCAAACTCCAAAATTGGGCTGGACAAAAATATTCTATTCTCAATATTCTATCCTTTCTATTGAAATGGGAGGAAGATCTGAAAATCTCAGATCTGAAAAACATAGGAAACTTTTGTCTATGTAACACAAAACTTCAATATGCACCAAGTATCAAAAAATACAATTCTGTGATTACTCACCTGTGGAATTGTTTTTACTATGTACAGCACGGCTTGTTTCATTTCAATCATTACGTCTGGGTATTCCGCCACTAGGTGGCGCAGTTGACTGCAGAAGACTTGTGGCTCCTCCCGGCCCAATAAAAGGCCAGAAAATATCCCTAGACTCCCAGTGTTGAAAAGCAGTGATGCCAGAAGCCGGGAGATCAACGATGATAACATAAGACACAGCCCACAACAAAATAACTTCTATAAAGAGGCAACCAAGGACAACGAAACAAGGGAGGGATGAAACAAGCCATGCTGTACACAGTAAAAACAATTCTACAGGTGAGTAATCACAGAATTGTATTTTTCCTTGTGTACAGAACGGCTTGTTTCATTTCAATCATCACGTCTGGGACATCCAATAGCAGTGTCCGTAAAAAGTAGGGTGGGATCCCCAATCAGTAACGGCAGGCAGTTCAAGCCACTACCGCCTGAAGTACCTTGCGGCCAAATACAGCATCAGCTGAGGCCCTAACATCAACCTTGTAAAACTTAGAAAAGTATGAACTGAAGACCAAGTAGCGGCCTTACAAACCTGTTCAACAGAAGCCTGGTGCTGAAAAGCCCAAGAGGCACCAATAGCCCTAGCAGAGTGAGCAGTAACACGGAAGGGAGGCTCCTTCCCTTTAGCAGAGTAAGCTTGCACCACCGCCCGTCGGATCCACTTACTGATAGTGGATTTGGCTGGAGGCAGGCCCTTCCTAGGCCCGGCAGAAAGGACAAACAGAGCATCAGACTTCCAAAATGACTCAGTGGCGACCAAATAAAATTTGAGTGCCCTGACCACATCCAGGAAATGAAGGGTCCGTTCCTTAGAATTAGAAGGGGCAGGACACAAGGAAGGTAAGACAATGCCCTGATTGCGATGAAAGGCAGATACAACCTTGGGCAAAAAATCCGGCTTAAGAAGAAACACCACCTTATCCTGATGCCGCTCAAAATAAGGAGGTTTCATGGAAAGCGCTGCCAGCTCAGAGATGCCACGCACCGAAGTAATAGCGACCAAAAAGGCTACCTTAAGAGTCAGAATGGGCAGAGCAGCATCGCGTAGCGGATCAAAGGGAGGACCCTGTAGAGCAGAAAGCACCAAGTTCAAATCCCACACTGGTAGCAGAGGCTTACGCGGCGGACGCATATGAGTAACTCCCTGGAAAAAAGTCTTGAGAAGCCTATGATTGGCAAAAGATCTTTGGAGACCATTCCCCCAGACGAGCTGACCCCCTGCTCAGGGAGTCCGCCTCCTGGTTTTCCACCCCCGGATTGTAGACCGTTGAGATGTAGGGAACAGTCTCCTCCGCCCAAGACAAGATCAGGTATACTTCCTTGAGGGCTCGCTTGCTCCGAGTCCCTCCCTGAAGATTGATGTAGGCAACCGCCGTCTGATTGTCCAAGCGGACCTGTACTGCACGACCCCGTAGGTGGGGAGTCAACTGTAAGAGAACTAACCTGATCGCTCTCAACTCCAGAAGGTTGATGGCAGCGTGGGCCTCCTGGGGACCCCACTGTCCCTGGAACTTCAGTGGTTGCCAAACGCCCCCCCCCCCAACCGGTCAGACTGGCGTCCGTGGTGACAATCTACCAGCGCGGAGGCAGAAAGGACCTGCCCACTAGAAGATCCCTCGAGTCCAACCACCACGATAGGGACTGCCTGGCCAGAGGGGACAAGGCAAACTCCTGATCCAGGGACTCCCGATTCCGATCCCAAACAGACAGAAGATGTAACTGAAGAGGCCTCATGTGGAACTGAGCAAAGGGAACCTCCTCGAAGCAAGACACCACGAGACCTACCAACTGCATCCCCAGACCCTGCATCTGAATGCCCTCCACCTTCTGCTGAGGAAGAAATACCTTGACCTGAGAAGTATCCAGCGTCATGCCCAGGAATGACCTCGCCAAAGACGGAGATAGCGAAGACTTGGGATAGTTGATCACCCAGCCGAAGGACTCGAGAGTGGACGTCACCACCTGAGCATCTCTCTCGGACTGATGAAGAGATTGAACAGCAATCAATAGGTCGTCCAGGTAAGGGAGAATGCGAATGCCCTGGCTCCTCAGTAGAGCCATGACACCAGCCAGCACCTTGGTGAAGACCCGAGGTGATACTGAACGGCAAGGCAACAAATTGGTAGTGTTGATCCCCCAGAGCGAACCTCAGGAACCTCTGGTGACCTGGGAAGATCAGAACGTGAAGGTAGGCATCCTTGATGTCCACCGTGGTCATGAAATCACCCGGCCGAAGGGAGCTTACAGCCGAGCGTAAGGTCTCCATGTGGAAGTGCTTGAACCAGAAGAGGACAGCGTCCCCCAAGAAAACATTCACCCAGTCAGCACAGGAACGGAGAAGGCAAGATGGCGCCGCTGCGATCCTCGAGGGGCGGGCCGTGGGGCGATGACGCAAAACGCGTCATCCCGCGGCACCGCCCCTCACGAAAAGGCGCAAAGGCACAGACGCCTAAGGCAGGAAATGGCGCCCAGAGGACCCGCCTCCGCAGGGTCTACCGCCGCGGGGAGAGAAGGGCGCAGCCCGGCATCCTGCCCACCCCCCCCGGCAGTGGCCTTGACGGGGAGAGGGGGGTGAAGGGAAGGAGGGGCACAGCGGACCGGGGGGAATAAAGAAGCAACTCACCCCAGTAGGAAGCATACCAGTTACACACAACACAGCAGAGTGGTTTCTCCATTCCCCCTATAGGCTCACCATTTGCCTATGGCCGGCTACCCTTCAGATACAGGGTCTGCGGCCCGGAGCGAAGCTCACCGAACACCCGACAACAGGTGTTCCCCTACCATCACCCGATCAGTCAGCCAAGGCTGGGAGGCAGGAGGGTCCTGAAGCGGGTGGAAATAGGCTTACAGGGCCGACGGGCTTGGTTGCCCCGCTCGCCTGTGAATAACCAGAGCGCCATCTTCGCTCTTCGCAGTCAGGACTGCAGAGAAACACTGGGAGTCTAGGGGTATTTTCTGGCCTTTTATTGGGCCGGGAGGAGCCACAAGTCTTCTGCAGTCAACTGCGCCACCTTGTGGTGGAATACCCAGACGTAATGATTGAAATGAAACAAGCCGTGCTGTACACAAGGAAAATGTAGTTACAAAAGCCTAACGCAATGGTACAGGGGGTCGGCTGATATAAACAAGTGATTCTCAGAGACCACTGCAGAGTGCTGGAGGTGTGGAGAGAGGAGAGACCTAATGTACATACTCTTTCCCAAAGCCTACAGAGTCCTGAAAAACTGTTAGACGCATTGCAGGGTACCTCTCAAGACGAGGAGGTACCGGAGGATCCGGCGCTTTGCCTTCTTCACTTGTCAGGGGCGCAAATAAAGGGGCACCGCAGAGCTTTTAAATGCAGCAATGGCCTGCATCCCACAAATGTGGAAAAGTGTGGAGCTTTAAGAAGGTAAACGACATCATGCACTTTGAGAGCCTTAAGCTCTCAAGGGACAACAGACACAAGAAATTTATGGGAACATGGTATAGGTGGCTAGAGTTCTCAGAGACCTTGGACTGCAAAGAGTCCCAAGCATGGCTTAAGGAACCCACCCCACCCCTTGTGTTTATCCCCATCACTCTTGCTCTCTTCTGTTGGTTTTGTATATTGTTTACCCTAGTTTGGTGGTTTAGAATTTTTTTCATATGAAGATTTTTGCCTGTGTAAGACCCACCCATGGGGTCCACAATGGAGGTCAGATATAGTGGAAATAGCCTGCCAAGCAGTGAATGTCCCCTGTTGGGGAGGTCCACTGGGCATGGGAGGCAGCCTTTCCTCACCCAGCAACCCAGGTTCCTGGTAAAGAGAGCCCTGGGATGAAATGGCTCTATAGGCCAGACTAGACATTGCCATTATTGCCCAGTGGCAGTACGTGGATAGGACCAATTACAGAAGGCGGATATGCAGGCAGATATGCAGAAGCCTCATATGTATTTCATGCTTGACTGTTTCCTTTCTTATTTGTATGTTCAAATAACTTGTGAAATACACTATATAAAGAATTTATAAAAAAAAAAAAAAATAAAAAAAATCTAAAAGCCCAACTGAACCACTTCACCACTCTCCTCTAAGGTCTACCAGCAAACACTGGAACCCCTTTAAAGTGGACCAACACCCACCGCTGATCGGCCCGGGAATCTATAAGATTCCCGGGCCGATCAGCTCCCTCCCCGCGGGGCATCCGAAATCGGCATGCCCCGCGGGGTGAAACCCCCCAGGACGCCCACAAATCTTACCTTCTCCTCGTTCCAACGGCGCATGCGCGGGCCGCCGCCGCCTCTCGCGCTTCCCTCTAGCAGGGCGCGCACTCGCGGCGGCTGTTTGTGAATGGCCGGTGCCCCGCGGAAGTGGACCAACACCCAGGATAGTGAAAATCCTGGGTGTTGGTCCACTTTAAGTTTAGAGCGATGCAGACTGGCACTCTAACTCTGCTGTTAATCTTATCCTGCTCTCCTCTCTTTTATTCAAAACTTATTGAAGGGCATTAGCGGTACCGACAGAATGCCCTGATGAAGGTGCCTGTCCCACTGATCACCATGCATCAGGCCTGAATGGCTGCTCTATACCGCTAGCAGCACCTCTCCCTATAGCTTCTATTCAAGAGAGAGGAGCAGGAAAAGAGAACCATATGAGCAGACATTTCCATCTAAACTTTACCTGCTACCATAGAGTGTAAAACAAGCTCGAGCAATTACCCCGCATTTAGCCTGCTGCGGAAATCTTCCTCCTCCTCCTCTTCCGGCTCTTGCACAGCCGCTAGCTCGGCAGCCTTCTCTAGGGCCAGCTCACTGAGTCGCTGGGCCAGGATCAGTCTCTTGGAGCGCGAGGCGTACTTAATGGCCAGGTTCATCACATTCTGACTCATAAGCTCAGCCAGCTCCATGCAGCGGAATTCACGCTCCAGTTTGCAGGACAACTGCAGGACAGACGACGACAGAGAGAGGCTGTTCAAACAGACTATAGACACAAGCTTTGCAAGCAGTATGAATGGCCATTCTATTCCAAGTATGATGAAACAAAGTAAATGACAAAAATACCATTTTGTGATTACTCACCTGTAAAATGGGTATTATAAGTATGTCTCACACCCTGCTTCGGAAATATTAATTACACTTGGGTTATGTCCAGTAGAGGGCGAACTTCTGCAGAGATGAATAGAAAAAAAGGAGCCCCTCCCGGCCCATAAATACCTGGGACCTCCCACACATTCCCCAGTATAAGACAGCAGTAAGGGGACCAGGAAGAGCAAATAAAATATATGAGAAAAAAGTATCACCAACAGAAGATCCAAGATACAACTCAGGGTGGGGCGAAGCAGGGTGTGAGACATACTTATAATAGCCATTTTACAGGTGAGTAATCACAAAATAGTATTCTAAGTATGTCTCACACCCTGCTTCGGAAATATTCATTACACTTGGGACATCCAATAGCAGTGTCCAAAAAGGGTGGGGACCCCCAACAGGCAAAAGAGCACAAATTAAACCACTGCCGCTTGTAGAACTTTGCGGCCAAAAACAGCATCCGCTGAGACCCACACATCAACCTTATAAAACTTGGAAAAGGTATGAACAGAAGACCAAGTAACAGCCTTACAAACTAGTTCAACAGAAGCCTGGTGCTGGAAGGCCCAGGAAGCCCCAACAGCACGAGTAAAATGAGCAGTGATCTGGAAAGGGGGATCCCTCCCCCTGGCAGAATAGGCCCCAATAATGGCCTGACGAATCCATTTACCAATGGTAGACTTGACGGGCACCAAACCATTCTTGGGCCCGGAGGGCACCACAAACAAGGCGTCCGTCTTCCGGAAAGGTGAAGAAGCCACCAGATAGTACTTTACACAACCAACGACGTCCAGAGAGTGCAAGGCCCTCTCCCTGTCATTGCTAGGTTTAGGACACAATGAAGGAAGCACAATGTCTAGATTGAAGTGTACGGCAGAGACAACCATCGGCAGGTAGTCTGTTTACAAACGGAAAACCACCTTGTCCTGAAGTCTCTCAAAGTAGGGGGTCTGAATGGACAGAGCCGCCAACACCGAAACACGTCGAACAAAGGTGATAGCCACCAAAAAGGCAACTTTAAAGGTGAAAATGTATAGAGCAGCATCCTGCACTGGTTCAAAAGGTGGACCCTGAAGGACAGACACCACCAAATTTAGATCCCAAACAGGTAACATGGGTTTGCGAAGAGGGCGCGCATGAGTAACCCCCTGAAAAACAGGTCTTAACCAAAGGATGAATAGCCATAGCGGACACATGCCCCTTAAAGTGGACCAACACCCAGGATTTTGACTATCCTGGGTCTTGGTCCACTTCGGTGGGGCACCCCCGATCGGGGTGCCCCGCTGTGTGAAACCCCCCCGAACCCCCCGAAAAACTCACCTCTCCCCGCTCCCAGCGCCAACGGACAAGCCGCGGACAAGCGGCTCCTCCGCCGCCGCCTCCCGCGCGTCACTCTTGACACGTGCGTGCACGTCTAGAGGGGCGCGAGGGAGGTGGCGGCGGCCGGACGCCGAAGATAAGGTAAGGAGTTTGGGGTGTTTGGGGGGGTTTCACCCCGCGGGACATCCCGATCTCGGATGTCCCGCGGGGAGGGAGGTGATCGGCCCGGGAATCTTATAGATTCCCGGGCCAATCACCCGTGGGTGTTGCTCCACTTTAAGAGTGCTAAGCCGAAAAACCATGTCCAGACCATGCTAAATAAACTCCAAAATCCGAGGAATGGAGAACACCCGACAAGGAAAAGACCTAGCCTCACACCAATCAACTTAGGTCCGCCAGGTCCGGTAGTAGATATTAGAGGAAGATGTCTTCCTATCATTGACAAAAGTCTGGACAACGGCTTCAGATAAACCCTTTTCCTTTAAGATGAAGGCTTCAGCAGCCATGCCGTCAAAGCCAGCGTATGTAAATTGAGGTAACAAAGCTGACCTTGTGTGATCAGATCCGGAAGCAGAGGCAGCCTGAATTGATCGACCGCCAGCCGGACGACGTCTGCGAACCACACCTGTCTTGGCCACCTTGGGGTCATGGAATGCTGGCACACCCCCTTGATCCAACTTGCGTACCACCTTGCCCACCATGGGACAGGGAGGAAACCGATACAGGAGACCGGGCTCCCGCCAGGACAGAGACATGGCATCCACTGCCAGAACCAGAGAATCCTGGGACAGAGACAAATGCCGTAAGCTTGTGATTGTAACGAGAGGCAAACCGATCCACCTCCGGACTCTCCCACCTGCGACAGAGGGATAGAAATACCTTGTTGCTGAGGGACCATTCCCCCCGGCGAGAAGTCCCTCTGCTCAGAGAGTCCGCTTCCAGGTTCTCCACCCCTGGAACGTAAACTGCCAAAATGCACGGAACATTGCTCTCGGCCCAAGCAAGAATCAGACACCTCCCGGAGGGCACTCCAGCTGCGAGTCCTCCTTGGTGATTGATGTAAACGACCGCTGTCCGATTGTCGGAGCGAACCTTAACTGGTAAGCCCTGAAAGTGATGTTTCAGGTGCGACAGCACCAACCGAACCGCCCTCAGCTCCAGAATATTGAAGGGGATATGGGCCTCCTGAGGACCCCCCAGCCCCTGGAACTGACGTTCCCTCCAGAAGCCTCCCCAGCCTGCCAGACTGGTCCAGAGACAGAGGACCTTAGTCCCAAACCGATAGAAGTTGGAGCTGAAGAGGTCTCATGTGAAACTAAGCAAATGGCACTGCCTCGAAGCCTCAAGCATTGCCTGATGAACGGACGAGAGCTGAACAGAAGAAAACGAATAAGAGCCTGAAGAACATCCACCCTCGGCTGGGGTAGGAACACCCTGGCTGAATAGTATCCAGAGTCATGCCCAGGAACGAAGCCCCCCTTGACAGAGATAGAGAGGACTTGGGGTAATTGATTACCCACCCAAACCTTTCCAGCGTCATCACCACTGCTCCGCCTGGTGGAGAGAGGATGACTTAATGAGAAGGTCGTCCAGGTAAGGCAAGATACGAATGCCCCGGACTCTGAGAAGGGCCTCACGCCTGCCAAAACCTTGGCGAACACCCTTGGTGCCGAAGTCAGCCCGAAGGGAAGAGCCACAAACTGGAAGTGCTGGTTGTCTACCATGAAACCGAGAAACCTTTGGTGTCCCAGGAAGACCGGCACATGAAGGTAAGCATCCCTGAAGTCTATTGAGGACAACAAGTCCCCCGGACGAAGGGAGTAGACCGCAGAGCGCAGAACCTCCATGTGAAAGTTCTGGGTTCTGAGGAACCAGTTGAGAAACTTTAAGTCCAAAATGTACCCCATGGATCCATCCTTTTAGGGGCACCGTAAAGAGGTTGGAGTAGTAACCTCTCTCTATGGGGAGAACCGTAGAAACGACCCCCCTATCCTGAAGGATTTGCACCGCCAGGACAAGTCCCTGTGCGGTCCGAGGGTCCGCAGGAACCCGAGATCCGAGGAATCTGGGAGGAGGCCGGTATGCGAACTCCAGCTTGTACCCAGAGGAAACCACCTCCAGGATCCAGTTGTCTGTGACCTCCAGAGTCCAGACCTGGGCAAAGAGCCGCAGCCGTCCCCCCACCCATGCGAGTGAGGGCACCCCCTCATTGCTGACTGGGCTTGGCAGCGGCTTTGGGTTTGGCACCCAAGGAAGTCCCGGGTCGGGGCGCGTCCTCTGCCCCTGCCCCAGGAAACTCCTCTGAACGCAGGGAAGGAAATTCCCCTGCTCATCCGAGAACCACGAAAGGAGGGAAGGAACAAGCCCGAACCCCGGAAGGGCCGGCGCTGTATCTTTTTTTTTTGCGCTGAGGTAACTCACCTCCTTTCACCACCGAGTCTAATTTATCACCAACCTCTAGTAGTGTCGACCAACGCTTGACAACATCCACGGGAAAGGTATACTTCCTATCCCACCCCTGAGGGATACCAATGAGCCGGCTAGGGTTATCCCCTTCTTTAAGGAACAGATTGTTGACGCGTTTCTGATCTGGGAACTCTGAACGAGGTTTGGCAGTCCCAAAACAATCCCCCCCCCCCCCCCCGTTGTGGAGGGGCCCCCGCGGAAGGGGAAATAGCAAGCACCTCAAAATACGGGTCAGGAATCTGGGGGTATCCACGCGCTCCGTACCGGCATCAGCCTCCAGGTACTGCTGATCAACAGAGCCTTCAGAATCTGAAAACAATTCCCTTTCCTCAAGCGGGGAATAAGACCAAACAAGTCATACTCGTCATAATCAAAGGCCGGCGCAGGGGCGCCAAAATGCCGTCTCTTAGCTGGGGCCTTCCAGGCCGCAGAGCTAGCAATCATCTTTTCAATGTCGGCCAGTCTAGCACAGATATCAGACTGCGACTCCCCGCTAATGACGTCACTTGGGGTCAAGGCCAGGCATGGGGGTGTAGGTGATGAGGCCAGTGGTGCCGACCCGGCCGCACAGGGTCTGGATTGCCGCGCAATGGCCTGCTGTGCACATGGTGCACAAATTTGCACATTTACTCCCACAAGGGATACCCCACAGACCACACACTGCCGGGGTTGCCCCTAAGGGATCCCGAACCAGGTATCCTGGGAAGCCTCCATACGGTGATTTTTTTTTTATATTAGTCACAATGACCAATGGGAATTACGCTACTAGCGTCCGTTAGTGGGAGGATTTGCAATGACAAAGGGAACCCCAATTTGAAACAAGGGACCTAAAGGACCGGGAGAACCCCCTTATCTATTTAGGTACAGTAGTCCCACATTTTTACCCACAACATATGCAATATATATATATATATATATATATATATATATATATATATATATATATATATATGGTGAAGGAAGACCATTAAGGGGTTAAGTGCAGGAGTAACCTGATGACCCCAGGCCCTCCGGCGCCCATAAAGACAAAAGCCCCGAAGGCCACTCACCGAAGCCTGCGACCAGAAATGGCGCCCATTCAGCAGCAGCACCAGGAAGAAGGGCGGGCCAGCGTGGATCACGCGGCGCGCGTGGCCCCGCCCCCTCCCAACACGGGAAAAGACAAGCGACTCCCAGCTAATGGCTGAGAACCGCGCCGTAGGAGAGGGGCGGGCCGTAAAAGAGCGCCCGGCCCCCTCAGTGAGGGAAAAGAGCCGCGCTCCCCTACAATACTGCGGAGCCGGCCACAAGCCGCCGGCCCGCCGCCGCTGTCAGTGCGGTGGGCGTGCTGGCCGCTGAATACAGTGCCCTGCATAAGTGACAATAAAGCACCATCAAACACACACACACTCACACACGCGTGCGCTGGCTGTGGCCAGCGCATGAAGTAAAACAGCACACAAAAGACAAGATGGAGGGTAAGCCAGAAACTACATACTAAGTAGTGATGGCATAGATACGGACAGGGCATCCCACGTCAGGATCACTAACCTGACAACCGCTTACCCCGTGGTGTGGCCTTGCGGTGGAGCATGGCTCCTGTATAAACACCTCTAAGGTGTGCCCTACCTTCACCCGGACCTTCAGCCAAGGCTGGGAGGCATTAGGGGGCTTAAGCATAACTAGGCCCGGGCAGAAATAGAGATAAAAATGGCCGGGTGTGAACCCGGCTACCTGCAAGGAGGAGATTTCATCTTCTGAATTGCTCGCCGTGTGCAGAGACGATTACTGGGGAATGTGTGGGAGGTCCCAGGTATTTATGGGCCGGGAGGGGCTCCTTTTTTTCTATTCATCTCTGCAGAAGTTCGCCCTCTACTGGACATAACCCAAGTGTAATTAATATTTCCGAAGCAGGGTGTGAGACATACTTAGAATATAAGAGCCTTGATCAATATTTTGGATGAACTGCATTAAATTGGGGGACGGGGGGGGGGGGGAATTGGTTTTTCAATGAGGTGCAACGTGCAATGAACACTGGAGTTAGAAAGCCAGTCCCCCATCCTGCCACCACCCTGTAGTGCACAAAAAAAAACCTTAACTTACCCACAATCCAGCATTAATCAAGTGATTTTAGTGCAGACCTCTTTGCTTCAGCCGATCCTGCCGTCGGGAGCATGCACTCCCCACGCTGTGCATGCTCCTGCCGCACCTTTTAAGTGAATAGGTGGAATCACACTCTCCTGCAGGAGCAACTGAAGCAAGAGCGGCGATGGCCAGCGCTGGAATTGCCTGATGAGCGCTGGATTGCAGGAGAGGATTTTTATTTTTCCCCTCGATGAAACCCTTAAGGGAGGGGGGCACTATGGCAGGGTCTTGAAAAAACAGGCAGTCTAGCTGGAATGGCCCTTTAAATAATTTGTGGCTACTGAGTACTGAATAGTTGGAGCTCAGAATTCAGAAACACAATACCTATGGGGGACAATTAAGCCCCTTTCTCATACATCCACTGGTGGATGTGTGAGAGAAAATTGCTGCACTTGGACCACAAAGGCAACACAGCCCATAGAATTCTGTAGATGGTCCTCCCCACTAACTCAGATTCCACTACTTCTGCTCACTTGCTGCCTCCCCAATATCCTCTCTTGACCATCTGTCACCTCAGCCATGTCTTCTGCTGCTGCTGGTGGTCTCTTGGTCTTGACCACCAAAACACCTGTACTGTCTGCTCCTGTCTGGGCTCTTCGCCCCACCTAATAGGATGTATGAAAAGGGACACTATGTTCCCAGATTTGCACTTGGAGGTTTGGGAGGTGATCTCAAAGCACTGGAATACATCATTGGTTAGTGCTAGAGATAAACCCGCTCAAGCCAAACGGCCTCAAACATTTACACCCCACTAAGCCTTAGCATGATGGGAGTCTTTGCTTCAGCTGAGTGCTCTTGATACACAAACACCATGGGCAAGCTAAGATGTTGATTGTGACATCTGATGGTCCCTACTATAGCAATTGTGTGTGTGGTAAGAGTTTTGTCTAAAAAAACATTTTTTTTGTTCAAGTTTGGAACAGCAAGATGTAATAAATAAAATGTTTTAAAAATACAAATCTGTGATTACTCACCTGTAGAATTGATTTTATGGGTATGCAGCACGGGTTGCTTCATCTTCAATTCTTCACAATTGGGTAATCCGCCACCAGGTGGCGCAGTCGACTGCAGGAAGACTTGTAGCTCCTCCCAGCCCATAAAAGGCAGGAAATTACCGTACCCATAATACCCAGTGATGAAAAGCAGTAATGCAAGAAGCCGTGAGGCAAAAGCCATGTTAATTAAACACAGCCCCACTAAGAACTCTCTCAAGAAAATCACCATAACAAAGCAAAAGAGGATAACAAAAGCAAGGGTGGGATGAAGCAACCCGTGCTGGATACCCATAAAATCAATTCTACAGGTGAGTAATCACAGAATTGTATTTTTCTGGGTATCCAGCACAGGTTGCATCCAGCACAAGAAGGGTGGGATCCCCAGTGAGCAACAGCAGATAGTTCAGACCACTACCGCCTGAAGCACTTTGCAACCAAAAACAGCATCAGCTGAGGCCCTAACGTCAACCTTGTAAAACTTAGAAAAAGTATGAACTGAAGACCAAGTAGCGGCCTTACAAACCTGTTCAACTGAAGCCTGGTGCTGAAAAGCCCAAGAGGCACCAATAGCTCTAGTGGAGTGAGCTGTAACACGGAAAGGGGGTTCCTCCCCCTTGGCAGAGTACACTTGCACCACCGCCTGTCTGATCCCCTTGCTGATAGTGGATTTGGCTGGAGGCAAGCCCTTTCTAGGTCCGGTAGGGAGAACAAACAGTCCGACTTCCGAAATGACTCCGTGGGAACCAAATAGTACTTAAAGTGGACCAACACCGAGAGGTGATCGGCCCGGAAATCTATAAGATTCCCGGGCCGATCACCTCCCACCCCGCGGGACATCCGAGATCGGGATGTCCCGCGGGGTGAAACCCCCCAAAAAAAACCCAAACACCTTACCTGATCTTCGGCGGCGGCCGGCCGCCGCCGCCTCCCTCGCGCCCCTGTAGGCGTGCTCGCGCCGGCCGTCTGCGAATGGCCGGCGGGGGCGCGCGCCAAAAGTGACGCGAGGGAGGCGGCGGCGGCGGCAGCCGCTTGGACGTTCCTGATCCCCGCCTGGACGTTGGCGGGGATTGGACCGTCCAGTCACGTGGGAGCGGGGACAGGTAAGATTTTGGGGCTTTCTGGGGGGTTTCACACAGCGGGGCACCCCCGCCGAAGTGGACCAAAACCCAGGATAGTCAAAATCCTGGGTGTTGGTCCACTTTAAGTGCCCTGACCACATCCAGAGAATGAAGAGTCCGTTCCTTAGAATCAGAAGGGGCAGGACACAAGGAAGGCAAGACAATGTTCTCATTAAGATGAAAGGCAGAGACGGCCTTGGGCAAAAATTCCAGCTTAGTGGACCAACACCCAGGATTTTCACTATCCTGGGTGTTGGTCCACTTCCGCGGGGCACCCCGATGTGTGAAACCCCCCAGAAAGCCCCAAAAACTCACCTGACCCCGCTTCCACGTGACTCGCTCCACCAATCACTGCCGACGGACAACAGGGAGTGCGCCGGCCATTCACAAATGGCGGGTGCGCGCCCTGCTAGAGGGATGCGCGAGAGGCGGCGGCCGCGCATGCGCCGTTGGAATGAGGAACAGGTAGGATTTGTGGGCGTCCTGGGGGGGGTTTCACACAGTGGTGCACCCCCGATCGGGGTGCCCCGCAGGCAGGGAGCTGATCGGCCCGGGAATCTTAGATTCCCAGGCCGATCAGCATCGGGTGTTGGTCCACTTTAAGACGGAACACCACCTTATCCTGATGCCGCTCAAAGTAAGGAGGCTTCAAAGAAAGCGCCGCCAGCTCCGAGATGCGACGCACCGAGGTGATAGCTACCAAAAAGACCACCTTTAAAGTCAGAATGGACAGAGCCGCATCGCACAAGGACTCAAAGGGAGGACCCTGGAGAGCAGAAAGCACCAAGTTCAAATTCCACACCGGTAATAAAGTAAAATAATAAAATACTCTTCTGGGCCAGCGGGGGGGCCACCAGAATGGTCGGTAACCCCTCCTGGGCTATCTTGCGCAGCACACGACCCAGCAGAGCAATGGGAGGAAATGCATAGAGAAGTTGAAACTCAGTCCAAGGAATTGCTAGCGCGTCCGTGGCGAAGGCTAGAGGGTCTCTTGACAGGGAGACGAATTTTGGAAGCTTGTGACGGGAAGCAAACAGGTCCATGTCCGGCTGACCCCAGCGGCGACACAGGGGGTGAAAAATCTTGTTGCTGAGAGACCATTCCCCCAGACGAGACGTCCCCCTGCTCAGGGAGTCCGCCTCCTGGTTCTCCACCCCCGGGATGTAAACCGCCGAGATGCAGGGAACATTCTCCTCTGCCCAAGACAGGATCAGTGACACCTCCTTGAGGGCTCGTTTGCTCCCGCCCTGATGATTGATGTAGGCCACAGCCGTCTGATTGTCCGAGCAAACCTGGACCGCACGACCCCGAAGGTGGAGAGTCAAATGAGAGAGGACCAACCTGATCGCTCTCAGCTACAGAAGATTGATAGGCACGTGAGCCTCCTGAGGACCCCACTGGCCCTGGAACTTCAGAGATTGCCAGAACCCTCCCCAACCGGTTAGGCTGGCGTCCGTGGTGACAATCTCCCAGCAAGGAGGGAGAAAGGACCTGCCCACTAGAAGGTTTCTCGAGTCCAACCACCACAAGAGGGACTGAATGGCCAGAGGGACAGAGTCAATTCCTGCTCCAAGGACTTCCGTGACCGATCCCAAACGGCCAAAAGTTTCAACTGAAGAGGTCTCATGTGGAACTGAGTGAAGGGAACAGCCTCGAAGCAAGACACCATGAGGCCCACCAAGTGCATCCCCTGACGGATGGAGGGATGTGGACACGACACCAAGGCCCGCGCCTGAAGACCCTCCACCTTCTGCTCAGGAATGAAAACCTTGACCCGAGACGTATTCAACATCATGCCCAGGAAGGGCCTCACCAATGAGTGATTGAAGACTTGGGATAATTGATGACTGTAAAAGGAGAATTATGAAATATGATAATTATTATGAATATTAATTATCGATATTTCATAACCAAAAATATTATCAGTTATAATTATCAAACTCCGTCTATATCCTTTTGTATCCCTTGGTATTTGTCTTCTATCTAAACACACTTGTCCTGTAATATACATCACATATACACAGATGTAGGCAAAATCACAACAGATTTATTAGATAAAAACTTAACCCAATAATGTAGTATACAGATTGTATATACAAACAGAACCAGCCCCCAATAACAAGAAAACTATACAACTCGTTATTAAAACCTTGATAAACACATACATTTACCGCCCCACACCCACCTACTACACCAAGCTGTCCCTAGGTTCTACAGAAAGGGAGTTACACAAGTATAGAGGGAAAGAGAGATAGGGATGGTTTAGAAAGGAATTGTGGTGAGAGGCTTAGAGAGAAAGATTGACAGAGAGGGGAGGTAAAGGTAGCTTATTGAGAGATAGAAAGAAAGAAAGGATTGAGAGAAGTAGAGAGAGATTGAGAGACCGAGAGGGAGCAATGATACTTCGCGTATAGAAGTTCTCTTGTATGATGTTAATGGCCGTTGGTGTCTCTCGTCTGTCTGGGCCCTGGCTTTTTATGTTCCTTGACAGCAAGAGGTGTGAAAAGTCTACACCTCTTGTGGGAGTTGACTAGTAAGCAGAGGTAAATATTTCATCCGAATCTGATCCACATAATAACTTTTCCCAGATATGTGCCACAATTAATAAAACGTTATTTTCTAACTCAGCAAAATATTGCCCTTCATTTGATACCAAACTTCAAATGTCTATGGCTTTCCATATATGAGTATGATTTTCTAGCCATGATCAGTGTACTAGCAAATTAATGTTTGAATGTTACTTCAATACTTCAATACTTTATTGAACTGCCAAGTAAGTACAGTGTACAGACAAGGAATGCTTTTTGGTAAGGAGAAACTCCATGAGAGCTATAACAATTACATGAATAACAAAGTATAAAAGGAATAATGATACAGTACAGGTAACTATAGTGACTAACAATTGTCAGTGATGCAGAACAGGATGTAATAAAGTGCCACTCATACTCTGGGATTATTCAACGCCAGGACTGCGAGAGGAAAAAAACTGTTTCTGTCTCTAGAAGTTTTGGTTGCATGAGCCATAAATCTGCGGCCAGACGGTAGTAACCTGAAGAAGTGATGACCCGGGTGCGTCACATCGCCATAGATCTTCTTTGCCCTTGAGGAGATTCTACTCATGTGTTGATCATCCAAGGAAGGTAGGGGGGATCCAATCAACCTCTCCGCAATCTTGGTAATTCTTTTCAGCCTTTGCTTGTCTTTTGTTGAGGCCCCGCTGTACCACACTGTACATGAGCTGGTCAGGATTGATCCAATGGCACCGTTGTAGAATGCCTTCAAGATCTTTTTGGACAACCCGAATTTTATCAACTGTCTGAGGAAGAATAACCTCTGTTGGGCCTTCTTTAGGATAGCAGACGCTTGCTTGCTCCACTTCAGGTCCTGTGTGATGTGGGTACCAAGAAATTTGGCACTGGTAACAATCTTGACAGCCTCCTCACCAATCAAAATGGGATGGTGTGATTGGTGGGATCGCCTAAAGTCAATTATAAGTTCAACTGTTTTATGTGTGTTCAGTATAAGATTGTTAGCTTTGCTCCAACAGTCAAGAGCTTCTACTTGGGCCCTATAGCTAGACTCATCATTGTCACTGATGAGGCCAACTAAGGTGGTGTCGTCAGCGTATTTAATGATCTTGACCGATGGATCTGAGGAGATGAAGTCATTAGTGTAGAGTGAGAAGAGTAGCGGAGACAGGACGCACCCCTGTGGTGCACCCATGTTTGTGATCCTGGATGTGGAAATGAAGGGTCCCAGTTTGACCCTTTGGGACCTGCCTGTCAGAAAACTAAAAATCCAGCCTGATAAGATTAGTGGGATGCCCAAATGACATGAAAGTGCAATACCCGCTGCAACTGTTTGTGTCATTTGTATTAATATCACATGAATGTAACTAAAGTTATCTAAGAAAGAAGTTTATGAGATATTTAAGCCTAAACTTTCCAAAGGCTGTCAGGATTTACATCCTTTCATCCTTTACTATGTTAATTTCGCAGGATTTCACAGCGAAGTGTTAACAAATGAATCTGTTCCACCCTTCATCAATCACCCAAGAAAAAGTCTCGAGGGTGGACAAATCCTTCTCAGTATCGCTCTTGGCCTGTTGAAGCGACTGAGCAGCAATCAGCAAGTCGTCCAGGAAGGAAGAATGGGAATGCCCTGGCCCCTCAGGAGGGCCATGACACCCGCCAACACCTTGGTGAACACCCGAGGAGCCGAAGAGATACCAAAAGGCAGGGCCACAAACTGGGAGCTCACCGTTGACCGAAAGGTCTCCATGCGATAGTGTTTGAACCTGACAAACCTGTTGAGACCCTTCAGGTCCAGGATGGGTCTCAGAGAGCCGTCCTCCTTGGGCACAGTGAAAAGATTGTAGTAGAACCCCCGACCTCGTTCCTGAAAAGGCACCGGACAAATCACTCCGGATGACAGAAGACGCTGGACAGCCAACCTCAGGCCCTGTGCTGTCACGAGGTTTTGGGAAATCCGGGACCAAAGAAATTTGGGGTGGGGGGGGGCAGGGTCAAGCTGCCAGCTCTATCTTGTAGCCGGAGGACACAACCTCCTGAATCCACCGGTCCGAGACATGTTTCCTCCAGACATGAGTAAAGAGCAGAAGCCGTCCCCCCACCAGGATGGGTGAGGGGGCTTAGATCCCAAGGAGAGACCGGGATGACCATTGCCCAGGAATCCCTGCGACCGCCGGGGAAGGAAGAGCCGCATCCCCCTCGAAAGGGACGAAAGGAAGAAGATCCCCGAAAGGGCCGCGAATGCTTCCAGCGCTGGGGAAGCCAGCCATCCTTGGCAAATGATCAAGACGCTCCCCAAAGAGACGGAGTCCCAGGAAGGGGAGTCCGGTGAGAGACTTCTTGGCGGCATCATCGGCCTCCCACTGCCGCAGCCAAATAGACCGGTGGAGAGCAACCAGCAGAGCCGAAGCCCTACCGCCAAGTCGGACAGCATCATCCATGGCTGAGAGCACAAAAGCAATAAAGTCAGCACAAGTCAAAAGTTCCTTATACTCATCCACTCATTTGCGGGAACGAGAAGCCTCAGCAAGGCGTTTGACTTTCTATTTAATGGCAATAGAGACAATGGCCGCGGCGCACACAGGGTGCAGGCCAGCCCCCCACAAAGGTGAAGGCATGGCAAGCAAGTTGGTCCACGCGCGGATCGGCATTATCACGTAAGGTAGTAGTGCCCAGAGACGGCATCACAGAAGTATTGGAGAGCCCCGGGACAGGAGCGTCCACCTCCGGGGGACAAGACCAAAGACGGACCAATTCCTCCGAAAAGGGGTACTGCCTGTCCAGCCCCTTGGGCACCGAAGGCAATTTATTAGGTCTTTCCCATTCCTTAAACACCATCTTGGAAAAATGTCCCTGTTTCGGGAATATCAGGCGCTGCCTATCAAGACAGAAAAGTTCCCCCTGCTTCTTTTTCTTTTTCGCCTCCTTAGGGGGAACCAGATGCAAGGTCTCAAAAACCGGACAATAACCTATCCGTATCGTCGAGGAGCCACATGTCCTCATCCGAGGAAGATCCAGGGTCACTGTCAATGTCGCCCGGACGGTCCCTGGAGGAGTCGGAATCATGGAATGACTCACCCTCCTCCATGGAGTCACGACCGCCAGGAGCCTCATAGGCGTCATCATCATCGGCAAAGAGAGTAGGCCGGTTCCAAATGCCCCTTCTTACTGGAAGCCTTACCGGATGGCGGGCGTGCCAAATGTCGTTCAAGACTGGCCACTCGTAACGCCAGGTCTGAATGGGACCCTGGCTGACCTCTCCCCTCACTGGGGGTTAAATGTAGACGCGGGGGTGTCGGCGAAGCCGCAGGTAAAAGGGGGCTGGGAAGAGGGACGCTAGGCCCATCCTGTTCCGCAATAACGCTCTGGGCGCAGGGGACGCAAACCGCTCTGCGGCCGCTCAAAGGGGATATACCACACACAAGACACAGCGGAGCCCGACCCGAGGGGCCCCCAAGCTCGCTATCCCCAGAAGCCTCCATATGGTGATTAAGCAAATAGTGCGCCAAGGTAACAGGCACTGATGTCCCAGACCCGGGATGCCCCACAGCCAGCGTAATGTGGACAGAGGGGGGGGTGTGGAGGGACCGTGAGAAACCACAAGTGATGAGGGACCCGCCTGGAAGACACAATAGGGACAAAAATTGAGCATCCCACAGCACATGCACAATAAAAAAGGCAATGAATAACAAGAAAAGGAAGGGACTCGCGGACCGGGAGCAGGCCAGGGACTCCTGTTCCGCGCAGTAGGAAGAGGATCCTCATTGCGGCGGTGCGCAGCAGACCTCGCTAAGGACCGGAGAGCGCGTTCCAGGCTCCAAGTAGCGGCCTTACAGAGCACGCGCCCAGCGCTCCAGTAACGCCCGCCTTCGGCGAATGAAGAAAAAGTTGGTACTTAAAAGATCACCCAGTGCAGCCAATTCATCGAGGGAGTACTTCCAGACGTGCCACAACCACAGGGCACTCGTCCCGCAAAATGGTGGCGGGTGAGGAGACTGCAAGGTACCTCGAGGTGCGGGCCGCGCTGCAATGACGCGGATCGCTTTATCGCGCGGTCCCGCCCCCCGGCAGCGCGCGAAACCTCCGGCCGCCATTATTGGAAAAAGATGTACCTTTTGGTGGTCTAGAATTCATGGTGCGCCCGCTTAGGGGAATCTACCTCTTTTGTTATAAGTGGTGCCCTTACAATCTATCTATAATAAAGCTATTATTGGAAAAATAGGGACTCATTTCCTGCCTTTTATGGGCCGGGAGGAGCCACAAGTCTTCCTGCAGTCGACTGCGCCACCTGGTGGCGGATTACCCAATTGTGAAGAATTGAAGATGAAGCAACCCATGCTGGATACCCAGAAAATATAACCAACTAAAGCTATAATTAAAAGGGATATCCCAGGCAAAACACTAAACCAGGCCGCTTTCTGCTCTACCTGTGCTGGCTGTCAGGGGCTGCATCTTTCACTCAGCCTGCTTTATATTTCTTAATCAAACCTAGTGAGCTCTATCCTTTCTGCAGGGTCTACTCAGCAGCAGGGAAGGCCTTACCTACACGTTTCAATGTCTCAGTTCCCTCGGAAATAAATTCATTTTGGGGACTATAAAAATGAGTAAAATGAGATCAAATTCTATAGGGCTTATCAGGGAATACAAATTGCTGGTGAATGAAAGACGCAGCCCCTGACAGCCAGCATAAGGAAAGTAGAACGCATGCAAATTTAACCATATTGCTGAAATCACCTTAAATAGACGGGGGAATGCCGATCATGGGCCAAACCTGATTGCTATTAGTCTGGAAGGACTTTGTATTAGGCTTGGTTGTTTTTTTGCTAGTCTCTGGATCAATTACAGTTGAACGTTTTCTTTTGCCTTGGCTGAGCTGATGGACAGATGTCTTTTGAAACTATGGTAAATTTAAGTAGCTAGGCATATGCATTATCTATAGTCACATGACCCAGAACCCCATTAACCTTGATGGTTGCTACACACAGTAAATGTTCAATGTTGTACAGGAAACAAAACGTATAAAACTCACGGCAAACATCTTCATTAGCAGTTCCTGCTGCTCTTTCTGGGCTTCCATCTTGGCATTTTCATCACACTCGTATCCATTCTTAGACAGATAGTCAAAGTGATTGGTGAAGAAATGAGACCTCCAGTATTCTTCCTGGGTGGGAGATAAAAGACTACATGCAAAAATTGTTCGTTTCCCCCACCATGTTATTGCACATTCCCTCCACTAACCCAAAATATAAAAAACATTCTGGTAGGCCAATCAGCATCAGACTGCAATATCCATAGCATATATATGGTCTAGAAATACATTACGGGACAAGGATGAACGAGTTTATGTACACTGTGAATCATTATGGGGGACATATCCATGCCATATAAATTATTAACACTGGGCAAAAGAGGGCTATATACAAACTTTTAAAGAGGAACTCAAAGCTTCTTACAATCCCATAGCTAATCCACCTTCCTCCCGTTTCCTAAGACCAGTTGGAGCATTAAAATAATTAAACTACTTCACCTGATCACCGCAACCCTCCCCAGAGGGCGGGACTGGCAGGAGTAGACACGAGTGACAGTTGGACTAGAGTGAATGCCCAATACAGTCACACTGCTGCACGGAATTGGGTGACGGACCTGCCACTCTCTGCATTCTCTCCAAGATAGCTGCACCCAGGCCCTGAGGCACTGGGGCTCCGTGGACCTCCACTGGGCAATATTAAAAAAATGGGAGATTTTTGCCCCACACTTTGGGCATTCCAATTAAGAATGCTATGGTAAAATGAGACTAGAGGTCACATTCAAGTGGGCCAAAATCGGTGATTTTTCGCCATCCCGGGTTTTGGTTCTTTTTCCCTGGGCATCCCAATTTGGGAAGGCCAAGCTATGTGAACCCCCCCCCCCCCCGGATCGCACTAAAAACTCAACTTTCCGGCAATTCCACGACATATGGCCAGGAACTCACTGATCAGCAATGTATACCATGCATATTAATGAAAGACGTACAGGTTTGTTTACACTCCTAGCCAGCACAGAGGGCCGCATTCCAGGTCTCCCTCCGGCTGACGTGCACGCTCCCGCAACAGCCTATCTTATGGTTGCTCACTGGTGCGCACCATGCCAGGGATGCAGCTGCCGGATTGCCAGCTTCGTGAGTATCACTGATCACATTTCAAACACCCAAATTGGGACGTCCTGGAGGTTGGCAAGTGGAAAACCCTGGAGTCTTTTAGACTCCTGGACCGACCAGCAAGGGTTTTGATCCATGGGAAGTAATACAATATAACCCTTGTAAATATCAAGAAGTACTTATGAATAAAGTAACCTTGTTCTAAAAGTAGAGCAAAACCCCTGGCTGACGGCTCTATAGATTCCAGGGCTGGCTGCCCCCCCCCCCCCCCCCCCAGGGCATCCAAATTCGGGATGCCCCACTGTATGAAACCCCTCAAGGTCTCCCAATAAACTCATCTTCCCCAATCAAACAGTAAACCTGCTATGCAATTAGGGTGCGCCGTGCCAGGCATCTGTTCATGGCCGGTGTGGGCACGCTCCCTGTTAAAGGGTAGCAGGCATGCGGCCGCCGATGCACCAAGTCATAGACAAGCCGTTGGTGAGTGGATCCAGCCTGAGGAAGTGGGAATCTTGCCCACAGAACGTGTGGCTCTGGGATGGTGGTAGGCAGTGGGGAGACCTTATTGTTAGGGATGCTGACAAATTGTTATTTGACAATATTTTTGTGATTTCTTAGAGTTATGATTGCTTTTGATTGCTTCTGCTTTTTAATGACGGTTTCTTTTAGAAGCTGTTTATTACTGGTTGGTGGATGGACTTTTGGGGCTACTGAGCATTAGCACTTTATATCTAATTTTTTCAGATATCTAGTAGAACCCCTCTTTTTTAGGGATCCGAATCATAGGCAGGTTTTTACACACATTTTTGCACAATCTGCATTACCTGTTTGTGATTTAGGGTTTATTGGCATATGAATTTATCTTTGTTGTTTTTATTGTACTATTATTGATGGAGTGTTAAGTCCTCTCCCCACTGACCACACATCCTTTAATGTCTGTTTGTCCCGTATGTAATTTGTTGTATGTTTTTTTTTTTTTTTTATGTTTTTATATGTCTATTGTATGGTGTTCTGGATATTTCTACTAAATAAAACTTTGTATTGATAAGGATATGGGAGTGCCTCCCCTGTTTTTTGTTTAGTTGGCGAGTGGATCCAAGCACGCAGATCGGCCGGGCATGCGCCATCCTGGGTGCCCCGGAGACAAGGACTAAAGGACTAAAACCCAGTATAGTCAAAACCTCAGGTTTTGGTCCACTTTAAAAGTGACAGTCCAGCAGTATAAAACGGATTAGATCCAGAGTCCTATGGTGCCCCCACTTACCAGCAACTATAGGCGTCCTGAGGCGTTCATGCTCACCAGTTACTTAGGCACACCCAATCTATTAATTTGTTTAGTTTGATTTAGGTTCACTTTAAACAAAAGCAAATGTCAAAGTACACATGCTTGCTGGCTGCACACTATTTGGTCCAATTTTGTGGGTGCACGTGTGGTGAATAAAACTGGCTCCACCCAACTGTAAATATCAGGCACTAAAGATTTTCTTTCAAGGAACTTATCCTCTTTATTAGATCATCATTGTGAATCTACAACTTTGCGAGACCATCAGGGTCAACTGTGATCCATTTTACCCAATGAAGAGGTCCCGGTGGCCACTGAAAAGTTGTAGATTCACAATTAAAATCTAATAAAGAGGAGCACATTGGATATTTTCAAATGTCAAAATAGACTTTTGGTCAAGGCAATCGGGATGTTTCACAGTCGGAATCGCCACAAACTCCCCACCCGAACACTTGCCTGTAAGCGCATGTAGCCACCACTGAGCTCGCCCCTGGCTGCAGATATTAGGTCGACTTTGGTCATGCACAAACAATATATCTGTAAGCAAGTTGGCTTACCTCCATCTGTCCTTTTTCTGTAGTAATCTGGCAATATGGAAGCTGGAACGGCAGAATGGCCATGGCAGGCCGAGGAAGCGTGGGAGGAAACCTGGAGCCTTTACATGGAATACACCTTTACCAAACAAAGAAAGATAAGCATAACCCTTTGAGTTAAGAGGCACATATTTCTTGTGGTTACAGTATTGAAGGGTTACTAATCTACTGAATAGGGGAATGTCCCATCCAGATCAGAACTTCTAAGAAAACCCTCTTTACCTATATCCCAGTATGACCAATCCATTCCAGGCCATCCCTTCTTTACATCTGGGACATCCAAAAGCAGTGTCCAATATGGGCGGGATCCCCAATGCGGAACAGCAGGTAGTTCATTTCACTACCGCCCGAAGCACTTTTCGGCCAAAAACAGCGTCAGCTGAGGCCCTCACATCCACCTTGTAAAACGTATGAAATGAAGACCAAGTGGCAGCTTTACAAACCTGTTCCACCGAGGGCCGATGCTGAAAGGCCCAGGAAGCACCAATGGCTCTGATAGAATGAGCTGTGATCCGAAAAGGTGGTTCTTTCCCCTTGGCAGAATAGGCTCGTACCACCGCCTGTCTAATCCACCTACTGAGTGTGGACTTGGCTGGTGGAAATCCCTTTCTAGAGACCTCCGCTAGGGCAAAAAGCAAATCCGATTTCTGGAAAGATTCAGTCGCAGCCAGGTAATATCTTATGGCTCTAACCACATCCAAAAGCATGGAGAGTCCTTTCTTTAGGGTTAGCCGATGCTGGATCCAGGAAGGTTCCTGGCCTCAAACCAAGCGATATAGGCCCGCCAAACTCTGTAGTATATCATGGAAGAAGTCTTCTTCCGTGCCTGAATCATTGTGTGAATAACCGTGGCCAATAAACCCTTCTCCGTCAGGATGGAGGTTTCAATAGCCAGGCCGTCAAAGCCAGCGTCTGTAAATTCGGGTGCCGAAGCGACCCTTGTGAGAGGAGCTCCAGATCGTCGGACATGAGGCAGTGATCTGTTGACATCCTTACTATGTCCGCAAACCAACTCCTCTTTGGCCAACGAGGAGCCACCAGGATGGTTGGTACCCCTCCTGGACTATCTTGCAAAGTACTCGGTCCAGGAGCAGAAACGGAGGAAAAGCATACAGAACCATGTCCAGGGAATTGCCAGAGCGTCTGTTGCTATGGCAAGAGGGTCCTTTGAGAGAGAGAGAGACAAACCTTGGAAGTTTGTGATTGTGTCTGGACGCAAAAAGATCCACGTCCGGTCGACCCCAGCAGAGGCACAGAGCTTGAAAGGCCTTCCTGCTGAGAGACCATTCCCCCAGACGCAAGGACCTCCTGCTCAGGGAGTCTGCCTCCTGGTTTTGTACCCCCGGGATGTAAACTGCCGAGATTCTCCTCTGCCCAACTCAGAATACGGCTTACATCCTCCCCTGGTGGTTGATGTAGGCTACCGCTGTCCGATTGTCCGAGCGGACTTGAACTGCATGGCCCCTTAAATTGGGGGTCAGATGTAGGAGAAGAAACCAAATTGCCCTCAGTTCCAAGAGATTTATGGGCAACCGGTTCTCTCTCAGACCCCACTGACCCTGGATCTTCTGGGTCTGCCAAATGCCTCCCCAGCCTGTAAGACTGGCATCCGTGGTAACTATCTCCCAATGGGGAGTCTGAAAGGACTTGCCTACCAGCAGATGTCGAGGATCCAACCACCGCAAGAGGGATTGCCTGGACGGGGGGGGGAAAGCACAAGTCCTTGGTCCAGGGATTCCGGGGACCGATCTCAGCTGGATAGCAGGTTCAGCTGAAGAGGCCTCATGTGGAATTGGGCAAAGGCCACTGCGTCGAATCAAGCCACCATTAGGCTCACCAATCTCATCCCTAGGCGCACCGATGGCTGTTGACAAGCCAGCAAGGCCTGCACCTGCGTCTGGAGACACAAGACCTTCTGCTGTGGCAGAAAGTCCTTGACTTGAACGCTGTTCTAGGGTCATCCCAAGGAAGGATCTCACCGTTGACAGAGTGATATGCGACTTGGGGTAGTCGATCACCCAACCGAAAGCTTCCAGAGTTGACAGCACGGTCCGGGTGCCTCCTGAAGGGACAGGGCCGAGATCAGAAGGTCGTCCAGATAGGGTAATACACGAATACCCTGACCCCTCAGGATAGCCATGAGGCCCGCCAGCACCTTGGTGAACACCCTTGGAAGCGGAGGATATGCCGAAGGGGAGTGCCACAAGCTGGAAATGCTGACCCTCCAATGCAAACCTCTAAAAAAACTTCTGATGCCCCGAAAAAATAGGGATGTGCAGATACGCGTCCCTGATGTCCACCATAGCCATAAAGTCGCCGGGCCGAAGCGACCTCACCGCCGACCGCAATGTTTCCATACGGAAATTCCTGACCCTTATAAACTTGTTGAGGCCCTTTAGATCCAAGAACGGCCACACCGATCCGTCCTTCTTGGGAACCGTGAATAGGTTGGAGTAAAACCTTGACCCTGCTCCTGCCGGGGCACATGACAAATCACCCCTATCCACAGGAGGTGCCGAACAGCGTCTCTCAAAGCCTCCTCTTTTAGCAGGTTTCGGGATGCCCTTGACCATAGAAATCTTGTGGGTGGCCTGGCTGCCAGCTCAATCTTGTAACCTGACGACACCACCTCCTAGATCCAAAGATCCAAGACGTGATGCCTCCAGATTGGTGCAAACAGCAGTAGCCGTCCCCCCACCCGTGCGGGTGAGGGCGCCCCCTCATGCCTGTGTAGGTCTGGCTGGAGGTTTGGGATTAGCTCCCCAGGCGGGATTGGGCCGACTGCGGGACCTACCTCTGCCCCAATTACATTTGTGAGGGACTTTTTGAGTATACTGGCTCCCAAGTGCCGCTTCTTACTCGACGCCTTTTTAGGGGCTGCCAATGAGAGCTGTTTCTCAAGGCTAGCCAGCCTGTGCGCAAACCATTGTCCCCTTGCTGGCTCCCCCTTCTCTAGGGGCTAACTGCAGCAGCGGAGGATCCGGAGAGGCTGGAGCTGACGCATGACTAGGGGCACAAGCAACAGCCCTCCCATGGTCCGAAACAATGCCTCTGGGGCAAGTGGAAAGAATTGTGCCGAACCCGCCTAGGGGATTCCGTCTGCACAAGGGGCAGAGCCTGTCTTGCCCAAGTGGGGTGCCCGGCTCACTATCCCGATGCCTTCATCATGGTGATTTTGGAATATGCAATATTCGTGAAAAGCAAAATAGACGCTAATGTCCTAAGCCTATAGCCGATCCCCTACAACGGGGACCGGGATAAACCACAACCCTCAACCTTCTTCCCACAATCTAAAATCAAAAAGAGAGGAGACTGTAATCAAGACATGGCCTACACTGCATTAATATAAACATATATAGATACATAGAAACGTAAAAAAAAAATAAATTAAAAAAAAAAAAACACGGATCCGTGCCTTCTCCACCAGCGTAGATCCAGAAGCTACTGGCCGGGGGAGCGTCACCAGAGCGACAGCCAGGCCGTGCGCTGCTCGCTCAGTGACTCTGACCGCCGCTTGCCCCCCCCCCCCCCATCCGCTTCCGACCGCCGCTTGCCCCCCCCCATCTGCAAGGAGCCCGCGGGGCACGCCGGCCCGCGCCCCCTATCAAGGAGGCCTCCCTTATGTGGGAGGAGAGGCAGCGGACCGCTACTCGCCGTAGTGCTGCTATGGCGACGGAGCTCTCCCGCAGCTCCCCCACGCAGTAAGTAAGCAAAAGCACACAACAAAATAAAAAATGCATGTGGGAGAAGGGAGGGTGACATAAAAATATCAGGTTTCTCAGCAGGTTCACCATTTAACCTGCGGCTGACCTGCTGCTTGTTTCAGAAAAGCCTGCAGCCCAGAGCAATATGCCCTGACAAAACGCCCCAGACCCCGGCGTTTCACCCTACCGTCATGGACCCCAGAAACCAGCCAAAGCTGGGGAGGCATCAGATGGGTCAGAGGAATCCGTGGAAATAGAGTCCTGCAGCAAGCCAACAGGTTAGAAGGCCCCGCTTTGCTGCTAAAAAATCCTGAGAGAGAATTAGCGATCTTCACAGTACCACTGTAAGAAGTAGACTGGGCTTGGTTAAGAGGCAAGGTTGGAGTAAAACCTTGACCCTGCTCCTGCCGGGGCACATGACAAATCACCCCTATCCACAGGAGGTGCCGAACAGCGTCTCTCAAAGCCTCCTCTTTTAGCAGGTTTCGGGATGCCCTTGATGCTGGGGAATCGTTTTTAAGGGTTTGGGCTTTTCAATAAATCATGCTGAAGGTCCGGTTTAACTGTTTTAAGGATTTTTTTTAAGGATCTTTTTAAGGATCTTTTGATGCTCAGTGGTTATACGACTGAAAAAGTATTTTTGTACCTTTTAGAACTAGGTACAGGTTCAGCTTTTCCTCATGTGAATCTCACATCACAGAGCTCATGCTGGCAAGATGCTGCCATTTTATTGAGTTTTATTAAACTCTGATGCTGGTTACTGTCAGCCCCCATCAACCTCTTCAGTTGTTTATTCCTTGCACCAGGAAGAAGAAATCTCCCCACTAAACATGATCCCACCAAACATAGGGCCGCTGCCCCCTAATGTTATTTAGCCTGGACCTACCAGCGCACATGTAGTTGGCATAGGGGCAGTCTTAGGGACTGGACCCCCCTTATGCATGGTCAGTTAAGAATTTCCCAGCGGTCACACAAAGACAAATGCTAGGTAAGCGTCAATTTAGGAAGGAAAGCAGCACCATCAGTTTATAGCTACACTGGGCTTTGCACACTGGGAACTCACAGACAAGACTGTTTGCCCAGCCCAGTGTGTACCACCCAGTCCAGCTATAAATTGATGGTGCTTCTTGTCGTTTCCTTCCTATCTGTAGTATTGTGGTGAGTGTACGTGGATAAATGTTGTGGAGTCACCCCCCCCCCCCTCCCCCCAACCTGAATCACCAGAGATAAAGGGTTAGAGCCCTGGGCAGCCTCAGGTAAGTTCAGCTCTAAATTTATCCATTGCTATGTGTGTCCCAAAAGCATTGAGTAACAGGTCCAGTTAGGTCCAGTGTGCCCACGCAGCTTGGCATAGCATAGACAGTTTGGGGCATAAATCCAACTCAAGACCACTGCTTAAGGATGGTCATACAATACTACAATACTCTGGAGGTCCTATTTCGTGTTTACCAACCTGAGCTGCTGTGGACGCTCATGGAGACCTACGACCCAAAAGTGATCAGATTTCACCTTGCAGTGTTCTTTGGTGTTGCACACAGGTGTCCATGTGTCTCCCAAACCTCGGTTCAGCAGTCGCACCACACCCTCAGAATCTACGAAACACGGGCTACCTAGACAGAGGACGACATGTAATGCACACTTAGTCAATGCATCTAGCAATGGTAAACACTCAATTAGGAGCCAGTTTGTTGAAAATTACTCCAATCTGCAAAACAAACCGTATTTAGAAAATGACACATCTTGTTAGAAAACAAATTTGATGCAGTATGATGATTATTACAATGAACCTAGGCATAAAAAAATACAATTCTGTGAAAAGCACCTGTAGAATTGTTTTTGAGTATATCCAGTCCAGGTCGTCCCAAAGTGATGACATGTGGGTATTCGGCCCCCAGGGGGCGCTCGACTGCCAGATCAAAAGCTGTCACTCCTCCCAGCTCCGTATAAAAGCAGGTGTCTCACTGATTTCCCAGTGGTTAAAAAGCAGTAAGAAAATACAATTCTGTGATTACTCACCTGTAGAATTGTTTTTACAGTGTACAGCACGGCTAGCTTCATTTCAATTCTTCTCATTTGTGGAAAACCGACACAAGGTGGCGCAGCCGACTGCAGAAAGACTTGTGGCTCCTCCCGGGCCATAAAAAGGGCAGGAATTACCCAGACACTCCAGTGTTTTGAAAGCAGTAATGCAAGAAGCCAGGAGGCAGGACCATGTTAACAAAAAACACAGCCCCAGTAAAAAAAATAACTCCCAAAAATCACCATAACAAGGCAAAAGAGGATAACAAGGGAGGGATGAAGCAAGCCGCTCTGTACACCGTAAAAACAATTCTACAGGTGAGTAATCACAGAATTGTATTTTTCCTGGTGTACAGCATGGCTTGCTTCATTTCAATTCTTCATATTTGGGACATCCAACAGCAGTGTCCATGAAGAAGAGTGGGATCCCCAGTGAACAACAGTTCAAGACACTACCTCCTGAAGCACCTTGCGACCAAAAACAGCGTCGGCTGAGGCCCTAACATCAACCTTGTAAAACTTAGAAAAAGTATGAACAGAAGACCAAGTAGCAGCCTTACAAACTTGTTCAACAGAAGCCTGGTGCTGAAAAGTCCAGGAGGCACCGATAGCCCTAGTGGAATGAGCCGTAACACGAAAAGGAGGTTCCTCCCCCTTAAGAGTACGCTTACACCACCGCCTGTCTGATCCACTTGCTGATAGTGGATTTGGCTGGAGGCAAACCCTTCCTAGGCCCAGCAGGAAGGACAGATATTCAGACTTCCGAAAAGACGCAGTGGCGGTCAAATAGAATTTGAGCACCCTGACCACATCCAGAGAATGAAGGCTTCGTTCCTTAGAATTAGAAGGTGCAGGACACAAGAAGGCAAGACAGTGTCCTCATTCAGATGAAAGGCAGAAACAACCTTGGGCAAAAATTCAGGTTTAAGACGGAATACCACCTTATGCTGATGCCGTTCAAAATAAGGAGGCTTAATAGAAAGCGCAGCCAACTCAGAGACACGACGCACCGAAGTGATAGCCACCAAAAATGCCACCTTAAGAGTCATAATGGATAGCGCAGCATTACACAAGGGCTCAAAGGGAGGACCCTGGAGAGCAGAAAGCACCAAGTTCAAATCCCACACCGGTAACAGGGGCTTACGCGTTGGACGTACATGAGTAACTCCTTGGAAAAAAAGTCTAACAAGCCTATGATTGGCGAAAGATCGTTGGAAAAAGATTGCCAGGGCCGAAACCTGGCCTTTGAGGGTACTCAGTTGTAGACCAGACTCCAGACCATGTTGTAAAAACTCCAAAATCCTCGAAATGGAGTCCGACAAGGAAAAGACTTAGACTCTCACCAGGCAATGTAAGCATGCCAGACCCTATAATAAATCAAAGAGGAAGATTTCTTCCGAGCCTGAATCATAGTACTACACACTACCGAAGCCGGCAATCCCTTATTCATCAGGATGGAGGTTTCAGCAGCCAAGCCGTCAAAGCCAGCACTCGTAAATTGGGAAGGCACAGCTGTCCCCGAGAAGACCTGGATCGTCGGGCATGACGAAGTGATCCACCACCATCTGGACAACGTCCGCGAACCATACTCTCCTCGGCCAGCGGGGGGCCACCAGAATGTTCATTACCCCCTCCTGAGCAATCTTGCGCAACACCCGCCCCAGGAGAGGAAATGGAGAAAACGCATAGAGGAGCCGGAAATCCGTCCAGGGAATGGCTAGAGCATCCGTGGCGAAGGCCAGCGGATCTCTTGACAGAGAGACGAATCTTGGAAGCTTGTGATTGTGACGGGACGCAAACAGGTCCACGTCCGGCTGACCCCAGCGGCGACACAGGGCATGAAAGATCTTGTTGTCGAGGGACCATTCCCCCAGACGAGACGTCCCCCTGCTCAGGGAGTCCGCCTCCTGGTTCTCCACCCCTGGTATGTAAACCGCTGAGATGCAGGGAACATTCTCCAAGACAATATCAGGGACACCACCTTGAGGGCTCGTTTGCTCTGAGTCCCGCCCTGATGACTGATGTAAGCGACAGCCATCTGGACCGCACGACCCCGAAGGTGGGGAGTCAACTGGAAGAGAACCAACCTGATCGCCCTCAACTCCAGGAGATTGATTGGCGTGTGGGCCTCCTAAGGGCCCCACTGGCCCTGGAACTTCAATAAGCGCCAAAACCCTCCCCAACCGGTCAGACTGGCATCCGTGGTGACAATCTCCCAGCACAGAGGTAGAAAAGACCTGCCCGCTAGAAGATTCCTCGAGTCCAACCACCACGAGAGGGACTGTCTTGCCAGAGGGGTTAGAGCAAATTCCCGCTCCATGGATTCCTGATTCCGATCCCAAGCGGTCAAGAGATTCAACTCTCATGTGGAACTGGGCGAAGAGAACAACCTCGAAGCAAGACACCATGAGTCCCACCAACTGCATCCCCAGACAGATGGAGGGATGAGGACACGACAGCAGGGCTCACGCCTGCATCTGAAGGCCCTCCACCTTCTGCTGAAGAAGAAACACCTTGACCTGAGAAGTATCCAGCGTCATGCCCAGGAGGGACCTCACCAATGACGGAGTGAGCGAAGACTTGGGATAATTGATCACCCAGCCGAAGGACTCGAGAGTGGACGTCACCACCTGAGTATCCCTCTCGGCCTGATGAAAGGAAGGAGCAGCAATCAACAGGTCATCCAGGTAAGGAAGAATGCGAATGCCCTGGCTCCTCAGGAGGGCCATGACACCCGCCAGCACCTTGGTAAACACCTGAGGGGCCGAAGTGAACAGCAAGGCCACAAACTGGTAGTGCTGTTCCATCAGAGCGAACCTCAGGAACTTCTGATGGCTTAGGAAGAGAGGAACGTGCAGTTAGGCATCCTTGATGTCCACAGTGGTCATAAAATGGCCTGGCCGAAGAGAGCTCACCGCCGACCGCAAGGTCTCCATGTGGAAGTGTTCAAACCGGACAAACCTGTTGAGACCCTTTAGATCCAGGATGTGTCTCAGGTAGCCGTCCTTCTTGGGCACCGTGAACAGATTGGAATAAAACCCCCGACCCCGTTCCTGAAGAGGATTCACGGCCGCCATAGGTATCAAAAACCTCATTATCGGCAAAGAGGGACAATCTCGTACCCATATGGTGATTACTTGAAAGGGCGTCCCTAATAAACGGGCGCTGGATCCCAGACCCGGGATGCCCCACAGCCTCGGAAGGGGGGATGAGACCGGGAGAAACCACAAGTACTAGGGACCCGCCTGGAAGACACAACAGGGAATGGAATTGAGCATCCCACAGTGCATGCACAACATAAAATACAAAAAAGGAGCGGACTCACGGACCGTATAGGTGTCAGATTCACCCGAGCAGGCACAGCCGTAAGAGGATCCGCAGTGCAGCAGCGGAGACTTGGCCACGAGAGAGCCCCGCAGGCGCGTCCCCGCAGGGGACAGCCAGTGCCCCAAAGAAGGAAGAAGTGCTCAAGCAGCGAGGGATCACTAAACTGCACCGCACCAGCCTGCGCAGAGAAATGGCGCCGGGACGGAGGCACCTTGAGGGGCGGGCCGCACGGCGATGACGCGATTTGCGTCATCGCGCGGTCCCGCCAAGAGCACGAAAGCCCCCCGGGCGCCGTGCATCACAGCTAAAGATAATGGCGCCCAAAGTGAAGACGCCACGAGGGAGGTCCCTCACAGGAGCCCCAGCCGTGCGGCACCGCCATGTAGACGGGGACCCCGCAAGCCCTAACCCCCGCCGCGCGCAGGACACACCTGGACCAAAGCTCTGCGAGCACCCGACCCCAGGTGCTCCCCTACTATCACCTGAACCCGCAGCAGAGCTGGGAGGCAGAAAGGGTCCGGAACAGGTGGAAATAGGCCTGCAGGGCCGACGGGCTCGGGATGCCCCGCTCGCCTGCGATCCAGATAGAGCCATCTTCTGTCTTCGCAGTCATGACTCTGGGTAATTCCTGCCCTTTTTATGGGCCGGGAGGAGCCACAAGTCTTTCTGCAGTCGACTGCGCCACCTTGTGGCAGATTATCCAAATGTGAAGAATTGAAATGAAGCAAGCCGTGCTGTACACCAGGAAAAAGACAGGCCGGGAGGCCAAGAAACCATGTTACTTCACATAGCTTCAGCATGTACTCTCTCCAACAAAAAACCTTAAGGACAACAGTTCAAGATAAAAATAGTAATCACCATAACAGGCAAACAAGAGATAATGAAAACAAGGGCGGGGTGGGACGACCTGGACTGGATATACTCAAAAACATTTCTACAGGTGAGTTTCACAGAATTGTATTTTTCCCTATATCCAGTCCAGGTCGTCCCAAAGTGATGACATGTGGGACATCCAAAAGCAGTGTCCATTAGGGCGGGATCCCCAGTGCGGAATAGCATGTAGTTCATTTCACTACCACCTGAAGCACCTTTCGGCCAAAGACAGCATCAGCTGAGGCCCTAACATCAACCTTGTAAAACTTTGTAAAGGTATGAACTGAAGACCAAGTAGCGGCCTTACAAACTTGTTCAACAAATGCCTGGTGCTGAAAAGTCCAGTAGGCACAATAGCTCTAGTATAATGAGCCGTAATACGAAAAGGGGGTTCCTTCCCCTTGGCAGAATATGCTTGCACCACCGCCTGTCTGATCCACTTACAGAGAAGGGACTTGGCTGGTGGCAAACCCTTCCTAGAACCCTCTGTTAAGACAAAGAGCAATTCTGACCTCCTGAAGGATTCAGGAGCAACCAGGTAATACTTAATGGCTCTGACCACATCCAAGGCATGGAGGGTCCTTTCCTTAGAATTAGTCGGTGCTGGACACAAGGCAGGTAAGACAACTTCCTCATTAAGATGAAAGGGAGAACCGACCTTAGGCAAAAAATCAGGTTTAAAACGAAAAACCACCTTATCCTTATGCCGCTCAAAGTAGGGAGGCTTCATACAAAGCGTGGCTAGCTCTGACACACGACGCACCGAGCTGATCGCTACCAAAAAGACCACTTTGAGGGTCAAAATAGTCAATGCAGCATCGCACAATGGCTCAAAGGGAGGACCCTGAAGAGCAGAAAGTAACAAATTCAAGTCCCACACCGGTATTACTGACTTACGCGGTGGACGGACAAGGGTGACTCCCTGGAAAAAGGTCTTGATCGACCTATGATTGGCAATAGATCTCTGGAAAAAGATGGCTAAGGCCGAGACCTGGCCCTTGAGGGTGCTCAGCTGAAGACCCAAGTCTAAGCCGTGTTGTAAAAATTCCAAAATCCTAGAAATAGAAAAAGTGCGACAAGGGAGACTCTTGGATTCACACCAAGCAATGTAGGCATGCCAAACTCTGTAGTATATCATGGAAGAAGACTTCTTCCGTGTCTGAATCATGGTATGCACAACTGTGGCCAACGGCCCCTTTTCCGTCAGGATTGAGGTTTCAATAGCCATGCAGTCAAAGCCAGAGTCTGTAAATTGGGGTGCCGCAGCGACCCCTGATTGAGAAGCCCTGGGTCGTCGGGCATGATGTAGCGATCCACTGACATCTGAACTATGTCCGCAAACCAACTCCTTCTCGGCCAGCGAGGAGCCACCAGGATGGTTGGTACCCCCTCCTGGGTTATCTTGCGCAGCACTCGGCCCAGGAGTGGAAATGGAGGGAATGCATAAAGGAGCCTGAACTACGTCCAAGGAATTGCCAGAGCATCTGTGGCAAAGGCCAGAGGATCGCTTGACAGGGAGAGGAACCTTGGTAGCTTATGATTGTGTCTGGACGCAAACAGGTCCACGTCCGGCTGACCCCAGCGGAGACAGAGCGTGAAAGGTCTTGTTGCTGAGAGACCATTCCCACAGGCGTGAGGCGCTCCTTCTCAAGGAGTCTGCCTCCTGGTTTTCTACCCCGGGGATGTAAACCGCCGAGATGCAGGGAACATTTTCCTCTGCCCAAGTCAGAATCTGGGTCACCTCCTTGAGGGCTCGCTTGCTCCGAGTCCCACCCTGGTGATTGATGTAGACAGCCATCTGATTGTCCGAGCGAACCTGGATCGCACGACCCCTTAAGTGGGGAGTCAAGCGAAGAAGCACCAACCGGATCGCTCTCAGCTCCAGGAGATTTATGGGTAAGCGGTTCTCCTGCGTACCCCACTGACCCTGGATCTTCTGCATCTGCCAAACGCCTCCCTAGCCGGCCAGACTGGCATCCGTGGTAACTATCTCCCACCGGGGAGTCAGAAAGGACTTGCCCACCAATAGGTTCCTGGAGTCCAGCCACCACAAGAGGGACTGTCTGGCCAGGGGGGACAGTGAAAATTCCTGTTGCAGCGACTCCTGCATCCGGTCCCAGCCGGTCAACAGGTTCAGCTGAAGAGGTATCATGTGAAATTGGGCGAAGGGCACTGCCTCGAAGCATGACACCATTAGGCCTACCAGTCTCATCCCCAGACGGATCGATGGTCGCTGACAAGAAAGCAAGGCCTGCACCCGCGTCTGGAGGCCCAACACCTTCTGCTGTGGCAGGAAAACCTTGACCTGAGAGGTGTCTAACGTCATGCCCAGGAAAGACCTCACCATTGAGGGAGTGATAGAAGACTTGGGGTAATTGACTACCCATCCGAAATCCTCGACAGTGGATAACACCGTCCGGGTGTCGCTCTCGGCCTTCTGAAGGGACTGAGCCGCAATCAGTAAATCATCCAGACAGGGCAACACACGAATGCCCTGATTCCTCAGGATAGCCATGATGCCCGCCAGCAACTTGGTGAAAACACGGGGGGCTGAGGATATCCCGAATGGCAGTGCCACAAACTGGTAATGCTGATCCTCCAGAGCAAACCTCAGGAACTTCTGATGCCCCTGGAATATCGGGATGTGCAGATAAGCATCCCTGATGTCCACCGTGGTCATGAAGTCGCCGGGCCGAAGCGGGCTCACCGCGGACCGTAAGGTTTCCATGCGGAAATGTCTGACTCAACGTTCCGTCCTTCTTGGGAACCGTGAACAGATTGGAGTAGAAGCCTTGACCCCGTTCCTGACGAGGTACAGGACAAATCACACCTAACTGCTGGAGGTGTTGCACGGCCATCCTCAGGCCCTGTGCCTTCAATTGGTTCTGGGAGATCCGAGACCGAAGAAATCTTGAGGGCGGCCAGACTGCCAGCTCTATTTTGTAACCGGAGGACACCACCTCCTGAATCCACCGATCTGAGACGCGCTGTCTCCAGATATGAGCAAATAGCAGAAGCCGTCCCCCCACCCGGATGGGTGAGGGCGCCTCCTCATGCCGAGGGGCCTTGGCAGGGGTTTGGACTTGGCTCCCCAAGCGGGATTGGGTCGGCCGCGGGACCTTCCTCTTCCCCAAGTATCTCTGCGGCCACCTGAAAATGCAGAACTTCTTCCTCCTCGAAAGGAGCAATAGGCAGATGAGCTCCGAAAGGGCCGCGCAGGCTTCCGTCGCTGAGGGAGTCTACCATCCTTGACCAGGAGGTCCAGACGCTCCCCGAACAACCTGTGCCCCACGAAGGGGATACTAGTGAGCGACTTTTTGGCCGCGGCATCAGCCGCCCATTGCCGCAACCAGAGCGAGCGGCAAAGCGCAACAAGCAGGGCCGAAATCCTGGCACCGAGCCGGACACCATTGTCCATGGCAGAAACAACGAAGGCAATGAAATCCACGCAAGCCTTGAGGTCTTTATACTCCTCCGCCCGCTTGTGAGACTTAGCGTTATCCACACGACGTCTCACTTTCTTTTTGATGGCTAGGGAGACAATAGCCGCGGCACACACAGGGGGAAACAAGGCACCAGCAAAGGTGAAAGCATGACAGACCAGCTGATCCATGCGCTTGTCAGCTGGATCACGTAAGGAAGCAGTATCGGGTGAAGGCATAACAGTAGTATTGGACAATCCCGACACAGGGGAATCCACCTCGGGAGGACGAGACCATAGACGGACCAGCTTCTCATGGAAGGGATACTGCCTATCCAGGCCCTTGGGCACAGACTTGTTAGGCCTTTCCCATTCCTTGAAAATCATTTTAGAAAAATGGGCCTGCTCTGGAAAGACTTGCCTATTTCAGGTTGAAACAAATCACCCTGCTTCCTCTTAGCCGCTCTTGGAGGGACAATGTGCAAAGTCTCAAAAACTGAAGCAAGCAATCTCTCCTTATCATCGCATCCTCATTCAAGGAAGAACCAGACACACTGTCAATCGCCAGCAGAATAATCCACAGTGAATGGGAATCATCTGACAACTCTCCTTCCTTCACAGAGCCCAGACCTTCAAAAATATCATCATCATTATCTGAGTAAACAGGCTCGATGTGCCGTCTCTTACTTGAGGCCGCCTCTCTCTCTCGAGACTGGCCACCCGGTATGCCAAATCAACATGGGACCCCCTGCTGGCTTCCGCCTCACTGGGGGCTGAGTGCAGCAACGGGGGTTCTGGACCACAGGCAATGAAGGGCTAGGGGGCAGGTACGCCCGCCCTATCATGGTCCAAAATGACACTCCTGGCGCAAGTGGTACAAACCGTGCTGAATCCGCCCAGAGGGCTTGCACTCCACATAGGGGCAGAGTTTCACCCGCCCAGATGGGGCCCCTAGCTCACTATCCCCAGATTCCTCCATTATGGGGAGTAGAAAAAAAAATTGTATTCAGGTTACAAGGCACTGACGGCCCAAACCTAATTAGCCCTCTTATATAGTCCCTCTTTTGTGATCCCTCTTAATAAAAGGTAGAGGGGGCGGGGGACCGTGAGGAATCACAACCCTCAACATATCAATGGGTCCACCTAAAAGACACAAGCAAAAAGTGGCCATCAGTATCCCACAGCACATGCGCATACTTAATAAAAACAATGATATTAGCAAGAGGGACTCACGACACCAACAGAGCCAGCAGCAACACAGGAGGGGTCCCAGGCAGCGGGAGGCAGCAGCAAGATGGCTCAGAACCAGCAGCAAGATGGCGCAGAACCAGCAGCACCGCGCGTTCCTCGAGGGGCGGGCCGCACGGCGGGGCCCCCGTGCAACGCTCCCGCACCTCCGCCGTGCTGTCAGGGAGAAGAGACGGCCTTACAACCACCGAGCGGCGTCCCCCCCCCCCCCCCCACAGCGTAGCAGTCAAGATGGAGGGGAGAAGAGATCAGAGACATACTCGAGGGAGGTAAGTATAAAATGCGCAGAGTAACAGTAAAGTGACTGTCACAATAAAGTGGCCAAACAATACACAGCAATAAAGCTTGTGGGACAGGGAGGGTATGAAGCCAGTAGGCAAAAAGTGGTCCCCCCCCCCCCACAGGCTCACCATCGGCCTATGGCCGACTACCCTTTAATCAGGGCCTGCGGCCCAGAGCCTAGCTCTGCCGAACGCCTGACCCCGGCGTTCTCCCTACCGTCTCGATCAGCCGCGGCTGGGAAGCAGTAGTGGGTCCACGGGATCAGGGGTAATAGGGTCCGCAGCGGGCGACGGGCTAGGAGGCCCCGCTCAGCTGCCAAAATCCAAGAGAGAGTATCCAACGATCTTCAGTAGCCAGACTGCAAGATGAACACTGGGAAGTCATAGTGAGACACCTGCTTTTATGGGGGACTCTAAAGGTCGAGAATGGATGCACCACACCAGGCAGCCATGAATGGCTGACAGCGTGTGCTTGCAGCTGAAGGGAACAGGGGTTGCAGGAGCAATGAGTATTGTCATGGTAACTAGCAACATAATCTGCTCACTCTGGCTATGTGAACCGGTTGGAGCCATTTAAGTCTGCTTGCCAAGGGGTGAAATACCACCATTTTGTGATTACTCACCTGTAAAATGGGTATTATAAGTATGTCTCACACCCTGCTTCGGAAATAGTCATTACACTTGGGGTTATGTCCAGTAGAGGGCAAACTTCTGCAGAGCTGAATAGAAAAAAAGGAAGCCCCTCCCGGCCCATAAACACCCGGGACCTCCCACACATCTCCCAGTATAAGAAAGCAGTAAGGGAACCAGGAAGAGCAATAAATCTATGAGAAAAACAATATCACCAAACAGAGGATCCAAAATACAACTCAGGGTGGGGCGAAGCAGGGTGTGAGACATACTTATAATACCCATTTTACAGGTGAGTAATCACAAAATGGTATTATTCTAAGTATGTCTCACACCCTGCTTCGGAAATAGTCATTATACTTGGGACATCCAATAGCAGTGTCCAAAAAGGGTGGGGATCCCAACAGGCAAAAGTGCACAAATGAAACCCCTGCCGCTTGTAGAACTTTGCGGCCAAAAACAGCAGCCGCTAAGGCCCGCACATCAACATTATAAAAACTTGGAAAAGGCCTGACCAGCAGACCAAGTAGCAGCCGTACAAACTTGTACAACAGAAGCCTGGTGCTAAAAAGCCCAGGAAGCCCCAACAGTACGAGTAGAAAGAGCAGTAATCTGAAAGGGGAACCCTCCCCTTGGCAATATAGACCCCAACAATGACCAGACATATCCATCTACTAATGGTAGACTTCACACAACAAACAATCATCCAAAAAGAGTGCAGGGCCCTCTCCTTGTCATTGCTAGGCTTAGGACACAAGGAAGAAAGAACCACATCCTGAATGAGATGGAAAGCAGAGACCACTTTAGGTAGGAAATCCGTCTTAGAGCGGAAGACCACCTTGTCCTGGTGTCTCCCAAAGTAAGAGGCCTGAATATACAGAGCCGCCAACCCAGAAACACATCGAACAGAGGAAATAGCCACCAAAAGGGCAATCTTTGGTGTAAGCAAAGAAAATGCAAAATTCAAAACCCAGACAGGCACAAGGCTTTCGAGGGGCCGCACATGAGTGACCCCCTGGAAAAAAACTTTAACCAAAAGGACGAACAAAGGACCTTAGAAGAAAACCACCAGGGCAGACCTGCCCTTTCAAGGTACTAAGCTGGAGCCCCAGGCCCAGACAGTGTTGAAGTCCAAAATCCTAGGGATCGAAAACACCCTGCAAGGCAAGGCCCTAGCCTCACACCAATCAATATAAGACCTCCACATCCTGTAGAAGATAGAGGAAGATCACTTCCCAGCCCTAACAAGCGTCTGAATCACAACATCAGACAAACCATCTTCTATTACGATGGAGGAGATTTCAGCAGCCACACAGTCAAAGCCAGCGTTTGTAAATTGTGATACGAAGCAAACCTGTCTTGGCAACCCTGGGGCCACCAGAATTGCTGGCCCACCCTCTAGAGCCAGCTTGCGCACCACCTTGCCCACCATGGAGAAGGGGAGAAAAACTGGTACAGAAAAACCCCCAATCCCTCCAGGCAAGAGACATGGTGTGCACTGCCAGAGCCAGAGGATCCTGAGACAGAGACACAAACGTTGGAAGTTTGTGATTGCGACGTGAGGCAAAGAGATCCACCTCCAGAGTCCCCCACTTGCGTCAGAGGGACCGGAATACCTTGTGGTTGAGATATCATTCCCCTCGGACGAGAGGATCCCCTGCTCGGGGAGTCCGCCTCCGTGTTTTCCACTCCCGGAGGGAATACCGCTGAGATGCATGGAACATTGCTCTCTGCCCATGCGAGAATCAGAAAAACTTCCCTGAGGGCACTCCTGCTGCGAGTCCCTCCTTGGCGATTGATGTAAGCGACCGCAGTTCAATTGTCTGATCTAACTGAACTGGTAAGCCCGTCCAGAGACCTCCCCAGCCCAACAGGCTGGCATCCGTGGTAATCGTCTCCCAACAAGGGGCCAGAAGGGATCTGCCCCTCATCAGATCACTTGGTTCCAGCCCCCACTGAAGGGACTGCCGAACCCTGGGAGACATCAGAAAGGACTGATCCAAGGACTGGGGACATCAGTCCCAGATCAGCAAAAGATGGAGTTGGAAAAACCTCATGTGGAACTGAGCCAAGGGGACTGCCTCGAAGGAAGCCACCAGGAATCCTACCAGTTTCATTCGTAGCCGGATAGAGAAGCGAGGATTGGCCAGGAGAACACGTATCAGAACTTGAACCCTCTGCACCTTTGGGTGAGGTAGGAACACTCTGGCGTGACTGGTATCCAGATTCATGCCCAGGAATGAGATCTCCCTTGATGGGGAGAGAGAAGACTTGGGGTGGTTGATCACCCATCCGAACTTTACCAGCGTCGTCACCGCCCTGGAGTCCAGCTCCGCCTGACATAGTGAAGCAGCTGTAATAAGCAGGTCGTCCAGATACGGCACAATGCGAATGCCCTGGGCTCTGAGAAGGGCCATTATGCTCGCCAGGACCTTGGTGAACACCCTTGGTACCAAAGTCAACCCGAAAGGGAGGGCCACAACTGAAAACACTGAACCCCCACCACAACCTGATAACTCTCTGGTGTGCTGGGTAGAATGGTACATGAAGGTAAACATCCTTGAAGTCCATAGATGTCACGAGATCCCCCTGACAAAGGAAATTGATGACTGAACGCAGAGTCTCCCTGCGTAACTTCTTGGTTCAGATGAACCTGTGGAGAAGCTACAAATCCAGAATGGGTCCGATGGCTCCATCCTTTTTGGGAACCGTGAAGAGGATGGAATAATAGCCCTGGCCTCTCCCTGAGAAAAGCACTGGGCATATGACCTCCATGTCCAGAAGATTTTGCACTGCCAACAGGAGCCCCGGCGCAGCCCTGGGGACCGAGGGGACCCGAGAACCGAAGAATCTGGGAGGAGGCCGGCACTCGAACTCCAGCTTGTACCCGGAAGAGACCACTTCCAAGATTCATTTGTCTATGGCCTCCTGGGCCCAGACCAGGAATAAGTGCCGCAGCCATCCCCCCACCAGCAAGGGTGAGAGCGTCCCCTCATTGCTGAGCTGTCTTGGCAGCAGGCTTGGGCCTGGAACCCCAGTTAAGGCCTGGACGAGCGCGTCCTCTGCCTCTGTTCCAGGAATCACCTCGCAATGTCAGCCGCCCACTGGTGTAGCCAGACCTATCGGCGAATAGCCACCAGCAATGCAGAGGTTCTACTACACATAATAATCGCGTCATTCACAGCAGATAAAACGAAGGTCACAAATAATTTACACCGCTTAAGGGCTGTGAATTCATCACTGGGAACCACTCAACAGGTCTCTAACCCCAGACCTGGTAGCCACAGTCACGAGCGCCGAGGCACAAACAGGCCGCAAGACTGAACCCACACTGGCAAAGGCATGGCATGCCATCTGATCAAAGCGTTTGTCCTCACCATCTTTAAGAGTGGCGGCGTCTGGAGAATGTACAACGGAGGTGTTGGACAATCCCAGAACGGATGCATCGACCTCGGGAGGGGACGACCAGCGCTTCACCGCGTCCACCGGGAAGGGATACTTCCTATCTCATCCCTGAGGAACACCGGGGAGCTGGCTAGGCCTCTCCTATTCCTAAAGAATCATGTAATCAAAATGATTCTGATTTGGGAACTCCAAGCGGGGCTTGGAAGTCCCAAAAAAATTCCCCCTTCTGCGGGGGGGGGGGGGGGGTATTCATTTTGTGAATACTCACCTGTAAAATGGATATTATAAGTATGTCACACACCCCGCTTCAAACAATTATTACACTTGGGTTACTCCACCAGCAGGTGGCGACGTTGCAGAGAAGTCTTGAAAAACGAGCCCCTCCTGGTCTATACATACCTGGGACCTCCCACTTATTCCCCAGTATTCAAACAGCAGTAAAGACAAGGTACCAGGAAAAAAACCATTGGTAACCCTCAAACTGTAAACGAAGCTTCACCCTATAAAGAATCCAGTATACCAAAAAGGGCGGGTGAAGCGGGGTGTGTGACATACTTAGAATATCACCATTTTGTGAATACTCACCTGTAAAATGGATTACACTTGGGACATCCAAAAGCAGTGTCCACAAAGGGCGGGTATCCAACAAGGCCATAAAGCAAAACTCAAAACACAGCAGCTTAAAGAATCTTGCGGCCAAACACAGCATCCGCTGAAGCCCGCATATCAACCTTGTAAAAACTTGGAAAAAGTGTGAACAGAAGACCAAGTAGCAGCCTTACAAACTTGTTCAACAGAAGCCTGATGCTGAAAAGCCCAAGACGCCCCAAAAGCACGAGTAGAAAGAGCAGTGAAACGAAAAGGGGAAACCTTCCCCTTGGTAGAATAGGCCCCAACAACAGCCTGACGAATCCATTTGCTAATGGAAGACTCAGCGGGAGCCAAACCCTTCCTAGGCCCAACAGGGCACCATGAAAAAGACATCAGTCTTACGAAAAGGAGATGTAGTAAACAAACAGTACTTCACACAGCGTACCACATCCAAACAGTGCAAACCCTCTCCTTGTCATTCCTAGGCTTAGGACACAAGGAAGGAAGAACAATGTCCTGGTTAAGATGAAAAGCAGAGACCACCTAAGGAAAAAAGTCCGGTTTGAAGAGGAAAACCACTTTGTCCTGATGTCTCTCAAAGTGAAGAGCCTGAACCGACAAGGCTGCCAACTCCGAAACGCGCCGAACCATAGTGATGGCCACCAAAAAGGCAACCTTCTGAGTCAGAGTAGAAAGAGCAATAACCTGCAAAGGCTCAAAGGAGGAGCCTGAAGAGCAGAGATAACCAAAATCAAATCCCAAACAGGGAGCAAAGGCTTCCTAGGAGGCCGCAATGCGAGACCCCCTGGAAGAAAGTCTTGACCAAAGGAGGAAACGCAAAGGACTTTTGAAAAAAAAAACAGACAAAGCAGCAACCTGCCCCATTAAAGTGGACCAACACCCAGGATTTTGACTATCCTGGGTCTTGTGAAACCCCCCCGAACCCCCCGAAAAACTCACCTCTCCCCGCGCCGCCTCCCGCGCGTCACTCTTGACGCGCGCGCCCGCGTCTAGAGGGGCGCGAGGGAGGCGGCGGAGTAGCCGCTTGTCCGCGGCTTGTCCGTCGGCCGCCGCCGAAGACAAGGTAAGGGGATTTGGGGTGTTTGGGGGGGGTTTCACCCCGCAGGACATCCCGATCTCGGATGTCCCGCGGGGAGGGAAGTGATCGGCCCAGGAATCTTATAGATTCCCGGGCCGATCACCCCTGGGTGACGGTCCACTTTAAGATACTCAGCTGAAGACCAGAGTCCAGCCCCGATTGAAGAAATTCCAAAATCCTGAAAACAGAAAAGACCCGACAGGGCAAAGATCTAGCCTCATTCCAATCAAAATAAGATCTCCAAGTCCTATAATAGATGGTAGAAGAGGACCTCTTGCTGGCACTAATAAAAGTCTGAACAACAGATCCGAAAGACCTTCCTCCCCTAAGATGGAGGTTTCAGCAGCCAGGCCGTCACAGCCAGCGTTGGTAAATTGGGGCAACGCAGTTGACCCTGTGTGATAAGATCCAGCCGAAGAAGCAGATCGCACTGATCCACCGCCAGACAAACGATGTCTGCGAACCACACCCTCATTGGCCACCTTGGAGCCATGAGAATGGCGGGAACCCCGTCCAGGGCCAGCTTTCGCAACACCTTGCCTAGCATGGGGATCGGAGGAAACAGATAAAGGAACCCCAGGTCCCCCCAGCTCAGAGACATGGCATCCACCGCCAGAGCCAGAGGATCCTGAGAGAGCGACACGAATGTCGGAAGCTTGTAATTGTGACGAGAGGCAAACAGATCCACCTCCAGCGTCCCCCACCGGAGACAAAGCGACTGAAAAACCTGAGGGTGGAGAGACCATTCCCCCCGGCGGAAAGAGCACCTGCTCAGGAAGGCCGCGTCCGTGTATTCCAAACCTGGAATGTACACTGCCGAGATGCAAGGGACACGAGTCTCCGCCCAGGCTAGAATCAGAGACACCTCTCTGAGGCACGCAGACTGCAAGTCCCTCCAAGGCGATTGCTGTCAGCAACCGCCGACCGATCATCCGACCGAACCTGAACCGGCAAGCCCTGTAAATGCTGTGTCAAGAGAGACAGAACCAACCTGATGGCTCTCAACTCCAGAATGTTGATGGACAAGTGGGCCTCCAGAGGACCCCACCTCCCCCGGAACCGAAGGTCCTTCCAGAAAACTCCCCATCCCGACAAACTGGCGTCCGTGGTGAAAGGACCTGCCCCTCAAGAGAATATCCGAGACCATCCACCACTGGAGAGACTGCCGAACCCGGGAGGACATCTGGAAAGACTGATCCAACGACCGCGGTCGCCGGTCCCAAGACGCCAACAGATGAAACTGAAGCGTCCTCGTGTGAAACTGAACAAAGGGAACTACCTCAAAGGAAGCTACCATCAACCCCACCAGTCTCATCCCTAGACGGGCAAGGATTGGAAGAAGAAGCTGCGCCAATTCCAGAACCAAGAGAACTTTGGCCAGAGGCCGAACAACTCAGTGTTGGCAAGAATCCCCAGGAGTGAACGGGACGGCCACGGCCTCAACCCCTGTTCCAGCTTGCACCCCTGGGGCCGTAAAGCTCGCGCCTCTGCCAGCTCTGGCTCCCCGAAAGGAGGGATTCAAACAGGTCGCCCCCGAAAGGAACGACGAAAGGTCTTGCACTGAGGTAACTTACCTCCCTTGGCAACCAAATCCAATTTCTCACCAAACAGGCGCAAACCCCAAAAAAGGAAAGAGCCGTAAGCGACTTCTTAGAATTAAAGTCAGCAGTCCATTGCCGCAACCACACCGACCGTTGGATAGCCACCAACAAAGCCGTGGTCCTGCCACACATCACCATGGCGTCATCCTGAGCGGCAAGGACAAACAAAATGAAGGACTCAACGCTTGAGAGCAAGGAACTCATCACAAGTAGGATCAAGGACCGCACATAACCCCTGACAATGGACCTAACCGCCAACAACAAAAAAGCCGAAGCACAAGCAGGCCTCAAAGCCGAACCCGCACAGGTAAAACCAATGGCGAGCCAGCTGGACAATCCGGCGAACTTCGCCATCCTTAAGGGTAGTCGTGTCAGGAGAAGGCCACACCGCCATGTTAGATAGCCCCAAAACCGGGGCATCAACCTCGAGAGGAAAAGCCAATGCTTCACCAAGTCCGCCGGAAAAGGATACTACTTATCCCAACCAGGCGGAACATAAACGAGACGCGTAGGCTGCTCCCATTCCTTAAGGACGACATTCTCAAAATGTCGTTGACAGGGAACTCCAAACGCGGCTTGGCCACAACAAACAAATCACCCTTAGGCGGAGGAACCGCCTCGGGAGGGTCTAAATCAAAAACTTCAACATTTGAGTCAATATGGAAGGGATGTCAAATACCGTCCCCGCCGCCTGGTCACCCTCAGCACCAAACAACTGCAGGACCACAGGGTCGTCCAGGTCCTCTAGAATCTCACCAGTGGGCACAGGTGTTGAGACCAATTAGTCTATGTGCATGCACCGTGGGACATCTGAATTTTTGGACTCATATCTATTGTTTTTTAAGGAATAATAAATGTAATTCCGTTTGCTCAGTGCCGAATATATCTGTAAACCTGCAGAATCTCCCCCTCTCAATCGGAGGGCAATCTGACCAATCCAATGCCACAATAACATCCACGTCTGAGTCCGGCGGAGACTGGGACAAGTGTTTCCGCTTAGCCGGAGCCTTCTGAGCAACCACAGCGGAAAACATTTTCTCGAGGCTAGCCAACCGGGCGCATACCTCGGATTGCGAATCCCCACCCATGACAACGTCACACGGGGTCCAGAACAGGCGGGGAGGTGTAGGGGATGACACAGACAGCGAAGGGCCAGAGAACCGGGGAGCCGGACTGGCGCTCAATGAACCGTTGCGCACATGGAATGCATATAATGACATCATACCCCGGGAGCAGAGCTCCACAACCCCCACACAGCCTAGATTGCCCCGAAGGGCCGATTCCGGTATCCTTGGAAGCCTCCATATGGTGAAGTTATGGTATTCGCAACTACCCAGGGATTTACGCAGTATGCAACCCGGGATGCCCCTTTAATTAAAAGTCCCAGGAGTGGGAGGATTTTTGCCTAGGGAAAACCCAAATTGGTAATTAAGACTAGCCAGGTATAAAGACCGGGAGACCCACGAGTAGCCGGGGTATCCCAGGATCTGTACAAGAATTAAGGCAATCATGCGCACTCAAACACACACACACACCAGCCTATAGGAAAGAAAATGTGAGGAGCAGTATGCCACCCACATAGAAAATGGCATACATGGGGTTAACCAGGGCTGCGATAGTAAGCATGCCACAGTGCCTAGTAAGCCTATATACCAGGTCCCGTAAATAGGACAGGCCCCCTACAGACATAATATAAGACAGCCCAGAATATATATAATTATCTTGGACAACAGTCCCAGAACTAGCCCCCATGTCACAACCACAGCTGCATAACAAACAAAACCCGCACAACCAGGTACCTGAACAGCGACGATCAGAGCCAGCGAGGGAGACGCGCAGCACTGTGGGAAGAAGATGGGCGGGCCGGAACAGCGCGCGCGAAGAGCGCGGCCCCGCCCACCAATCGGATCACCACGGCCCGCATGATGGCTGCGCCGCAGAGACAGGAGAAACGGGAGCCAACGGGCACCCCCACAGCACACCCCACAGCCTAACACCTCGCCCAGAGCCCTAGAAAAAAAACGGGGAAAACACCCTGACACGCAACCCCCCCCTCCCCCACGCTAAGGAGGGACCAAGCGGGAAAAGGCAGGCTAAGGGGAAACCGGGACGGGGCATCCCAAATCCAGATCACCGGGCCGGATAACCGCGTTGCCCCACGTGTGGGGTCTAGCGGAGGAGATAAGCTCCTAGGCACCAGAAGGTGCCATCTACCATTGCCCAGCCAGCAGCCAAGGCTGGGAGGCTTCCGGTTTAACAATCTAGGCATACAAACACAGACTGGGCAGAAATAGACCATGGGGGGGTGCCGGGGTGTTACCCCGGCTACCTGCAAGCAGGAGACTTCATTCTTCTGTCTTGTCGCCATCTTGCAGAGAAGAACACTGGGGAATAAGTGGGAGGTCCCAGGTATGTATAGACCAGGAGGGGCTCGTTTTTCAAGACTTCTCTGCAACGTCGCCACCTGCTGGTAGAGTAACCCAAGTGTAATAATTAATGTTTGAAGCGGGGTGTGTGACATACTTAGAATATATCCAGTACCTCAAATAGATGGGCCAGGATCTTGGGGGTGTCCACGGCATCCCCCAGCGCCTGTCCAGTATCGGTATCAAAAAAACGGCTGATCCTCAGCGTCAGATTCCTCAAACAATTCCCCCTCCTCGAGTGGGGAGTAATCAGACCAGTCAAGGGAATCATTGTCATCAAAATCCAGTACCGGCACGGCCGGCGACAGATGCCTTCTCTTAGCTGGGGCCTTTCTGGCCGCAGAGCTAGAAATCAACTTTTCGATGTTGGCCAGCCTAGCACAAACATCAGCTTGCGACTCCCCGCTAATGACAGTGTCACTTGGGGTACGGATAAGGCGGGGTGGGGTAGGTGATGAGGCCGGCGGCACGGACCCAGACGCCTGGGACCCCGACTGCCGCGGAATGGCCTGCAGTGCACATGGAATACAAAAACACATTATCCCCCACAAACCACACACTGCCGGGGTTGCCCCGAAGGGTGCCCGAGCCCGGTATCCTGGGAAGCCTCCATATGGTGATTTTTTTATGGTAGTTGCAATGACCAGTGGGAATTACGCCAGTAAGCTACCCAGGATGCCCCTTAACGTCCGTTAGTGGGAGGATTTGTAAACCCAAGGGACCCCAGGACACAACAGAATGGGGGCCCTCGTAAGTAAGGTACCAAGACAAGCACTCATACATGCAGAAAGTAAAAAAAAAGTATGGCAAAACATATAAAATAGTGACCTGGAGGGAATACACAGTAGGGCAGCCTCCCAGCTTTGGCTGTAGGCCGGGCAAAAGGTAGCCGGCACCTTTGGTGCCAAGGAGATTAGCTCCTCCGCTCGACCCTTCATTGCGGGGCATAGCGGGATTCCCGGAGTGGTGATCCGGATGTGGGATGCCCCCTTTTACCTAGCAGTTAGTTAGCCTTCCAGGATTTTGTCTGGCCCTGGGACAGTGGTCTATTTCCTTGCATAGGTTGTCATGGATGTTTGTGTGCGTGTGTGCTTGTGGCTGAACCGGCTGATATATGTGTGGGCTCCTGCGCTTGTTATCTGTGGCGTTGTTCCGCGGACGTTTGGGTAGGTGTGTTAGACCGGCCTGCTGGGGTGCTTTTTACTGTTTTTGTGGCATATGGGGATTTTTGGCGGTTTTCCCCTCAGGAGCCGGGGGGCGGGGTCACGCGGCGCGCTGCGCCGCGGGCCCGCCTGTTGGCTTAGCGCTGCACTCGGCGCTTGTGGCCTTGCGTCGCTGGTATGCTCAGGAGGAGTGTGTGTGTGCGCATTTCTGTTGTGGGACCGGCAGGTAGCTCCGCCGGTCCCGTTATGGTAGGTGAGCGCGGTTAGTTGGAACGGCGTTCAGTGACGTTGGAAGGGGCGGGACCGCGTCGTGCGCGGTCCGCGCGTTGATTGGTCCGTATGGAGGGGCGGGGCTAACTCGGCTCCCGTACTTCCAGGGCTCGTCTCCTCCTCCTTCCCAGGCTCGGAGCGGTGATCGGGCCGCCATCTTGCTGCGGGTGTCACGCTGCGGTTGTGCTCTCCTCCGGGTAGGCGTACTTGTGCTGTGGCAGATTAGCCTGCGGGGGTTGTTTGTGTCATACAGGAATGTTTGCCTTGTCCCCCGCTTTACTTCCTCCTTTTCCCCCTTCTCCTCGCTCCCGCCCACTTTTTGAGGTGCTGGCTGGATATATATTAACCACCATCTGCTTGATCTATGGTTAAAAGGGGGGGGAGAGAAGTATTATTTATGATATTCTTGTATGCCTTGCATATGTATTCTTGTGCCTGGAATGATTGTTCCCTGTTTTTTTTTTGTGTTTTTCAGATCCTGGGATCCCGTCTTGCAGGGCTCTCCCGGTCTTATATACCTGGCTAGTGGGGGTTGTTTTCTAGGCCATTGTTCCATCATTTGGACATATTTTATGCTAAATTCCCTTGGTCAGGATTTTTAAAAAAGAATTTTAGATATTAAAGGGGCATCCCGGGTCGCGTACTGCGTAAATCCCTGGGTTCTGCGAATACCATAAATTTCACCACATGGAGGCTGCCAAAGATACCGGAAACGGTCCTTCGGGATAATCCAAGGTGTGTGGGGATTGTGGGGCTCCGCTCCAGGGAGATGATGTCATTTTGTGTATTCCATGTGCACAGCGGAACATTGAGCGGCAGTCCAGTACTCCGGTGCCTAGCACTTCATCGGCTGCGCCATCTCCCTCTCCCCCTGGTTTGTTCCGGACCCCGTGTGACGTTGTCCTGGGTGGGGATTCGCAATCTGAGGTATTCGCCCGTTTGGCCAGCCTTGAGAAAATGTTTTCCGCAGTGGTCGCTCAGAAGGCTCCAGCTAAGCTGAAGCATCTGTCTCCGCCTCCGCCGGATTCAGATGAGGAAGTTATTGGAGATCTGGACTGGTCAGATCGTCCCCTTGAGGATGGTGAGCTTGTTGAGGAAGCGGATTCCGAGGGTCAGCAGTTGCTGGGTGCTGAGGGGAACCAGACTGATGGCCTTCCTCTCGATTCGTCTCTCATTCTGACTCAGATGTTTGAGGTCTTGGATTTGGATCCTCCGGCGGTTGCTCCCAGGCCTAAGGGTCAGCTTTTTGGGGTGTCCAAGCAGCGCTTGGAGTTTCCCAGTCAACAGCATTTTGAAGAGGTGGTACTCAAGCAATGGGAGCAACCTACGCGTCTCGTCGGTGTGCCGTCTAGCTGGGAAAGGAAGTATCCTTTTCCGGCGGAGTTGATGAAGCGTTGGTCTGTCCCCCCGAGGTAGATACTCCGGTCTTGGGGCTGTCCAACACGGCGGTCGTGCATTCTCCTGACACGACTTCGCGAGGATCGTCGGATTGATCAGTTGGCCCGCCATGGTTTTGTATGTGCGGGTTCGGTGTTAAGGCCTGTCTGTGCTTCGGCTCTTTTGACTTTGGCGGTCAGGTCTATTGTCAGGGACTTAGGTGTGGATCTCGATCCTACTTGTGATGAGTCCCTTGCGCTTAAGCGCTGTGATTCCTTCTTGTCTTTTATCCTGGCTGCTCAGGAGGATGCCATGTTGATGTGTGGCAGGGCTACTGCCTTGCTGGTAGCTATCCGTCGCTGTGTGTGGTTGAGACAGTGGACGGCGGATTTTAATTCTAAGATCGCTCACGGCTCTTCCCTTTTTGGGTTTGAGGCTTTTTGGTGAGAGGCTGGATTCTGTTGCCAAGGGAGGTAAGTTACCTCAGCGCAAGAAGTTTCGCCGTTCCTTTCGGGGGACGGTCTCTTTCAATCCGTCCTTTCGGGGAGCCAGAGCCGGCAGGGGTGCGGGCTTCTCGGCCTCCAGGGGCGCCAGTTGGAATAGGGGTAAAGGCCGTGGCCGCCCCGTTCACGTCTGGGGCGCTAAGCCCAAGCCAGTTGCCAAGCCCGCTCAGCAATGAGGGGGCGCCCTCACCCGTACGGGTGGGGGGACGGTTGCGACTCTTCTCCCGGGTGTGGGACCAGGAGGTCTCGGACAGGTGGATCCGGGAGGTGGTGTCGGCCGGTTACAAGTTGGAGTTCGAGTCCCATCCTCCTCCAAGGTTCTTCAGGTCTCGGGTATCTTCGGATCCTTTGGCCGCGCAGGGGCTCCTGGCGGCGGTAAGGAATCTTCTGGAATTAGCAGTCCTCTGCCCGGTTCCTCCTTCGGAGGTAGGGCGCGGTTTTTATTCCAATCTCTTCACTGTCCCCAAAAAGGACGGGTCCTTCCGTCCGATTCTGGATTTGAAGTTTCTCAACAGATTTATTCGTCCCCGGAAGTTTCGCATGGAAACCCTGCGGTCTGCGATCGGTTCGCTTCGGCAGGGAGACTTTATGACGTCCATAGACATCAAGGATGCGTACCTTCACATTCCGATCTTCCCAGCTCATCAGAGGTTCCTTCGCTTTGTGGTGGAGGATCGGCATTTTCAGTTTGTAGCTCTTACATTCGGCCTTACCTCTGCCCCGAGAGTGTTCACCAAGGTGTTGGCGGGGGTGATGGCCCTGCTCAGAGCTCAGGGGATTCGCATTGTGCCTTACCTGGACGATCTTCTCATCATGGCTCCTTCCTTCAGTCAAGCAGAGGGGGACACCAGCATGGTGGTGTCTATGCTGGAGAGGTTCGGCTGGGTGATCAATTACCCCAAGTCCTCGCTGGTTCCGGCCAGGGTGGTGACCTTTCTGGGGATGTCGTTGGACTCCTGCCAGCACAGAGTGTTTCTCCCTCAGGCCAAGGTTCTGTTGATTCAGGAATTGGCTCAGCTTCTTCTCTCCCATCCGCGCCCGTCCATTCGGCTAGGGATGAGACTGGTGGGGTTGATGGTGGCCTCGTTCGAGGCAGTTCCCTTTGCGCAGTTTCATACGAGGACGCTTCAGCTTCATCTTTTGGTGTCTTGGGACCGGCGTCTCTCCATCCCCAGGTGTTTCGGTTGCTTTGTCTCCGGTGGGGGACGCCGGAGGTGGATCTGTTTGCCTCTCGTCACAATCACAAGCTTCCGACATTCGTGTCACTGTCCCGGGATCTTCTGGCGCTGGCGGTGGTTGCCATGGCCCTGAGCTGGAGGGACCTGGGGTTCATTTATCTGTTTCCTCCGATTCCCATGCTAGGCAGGGTGCTGCGAAAGTTGGCTCTGGAAGGAGTTTCCGCCATCCTCGTGGCTCCAAGGTGGCCAAGGCGGGTGTGGTTCGCAGACATCGTTCGTCTGGCAGTGGATCAGTTCGATCTGCCTCTTCGACTGGATCTTCTCACTCAGGGCCAACTGTGTTACCCCAGTTTACAAACGCTGGCTTTGACGGCTTGGCTGCTGAAACCTCCATCTTAAAGGAGGAGGGTCTTTCGGAGTCGGTCATTCGGACTCTTATTAGTGCCAGGAAGAGATCTTCTTCCATCTATTATAGGTCTTGGAGATCTTATATTGATTGGTGTGAGGCTAGGTCTTTGCCTTGCCGGGTCTTTTCTATTTCTAGGATCTTGGAATTTCTTCAATCAGGGCTAGACTCCGGTCTTCAGCTGAGTACTTTGAAGGGGCAGGTTTCTGCTTTGTCTATCTTTTTTCAGAGGTCTTTTGCTAGCCATTCTTTGGTCAAGACCTTTTTCCAGGGGGTTTCGCATCTGCGGCCTCCTAGGAAGCCGTTGCTCCCTGTTTGGGATTTGAATTTGGTTCTCTCTGCTCTTCAGGCTCCTCCTTTTGAGCCTTTGCGGGATATTGCTCTGTCCACTTTGACTCAGAAGGTTGCTTTTCTGGTGGCCATCACTTCGGTTCGGCGTGTTTCGGAGTTGGCAGCCTTGTCGATTCAGGCTCCTTATTTTGAGGAGCATCAGGACAAAGTGGTTTTTCGCTTCAAGTCAGACTTTCTTCCTAAAGTGGTCTCTGCTTTTCATCTTAACCAGGACATTGTTCTTCCTTCTTTGTGTCCTAAGCCTAAGAATGTCAAGGAGAGTGCTTTGCACTGCTTGGATGTTGTACGTTGTGTCAGGTACTATCTACGTGCTACGTCTTCCTTTCGTAAGACTGATGCCTTTTTCGTTGTGCCATGTGGGCCTAGGAAGGGTTTGGCTCCGGCCAAGTCTTCCATTAGCAAATGGATTCGTCAGGCGATTGTTGGAGCCTATTCGGCCAAGGGGAAGGATCCCCCTTTTCGTGTTACTGCTCATTCTACTCGCGCGGTTGGAGCGTCCTGGGCTTTTCAGCACCAGGCTTCTGTTGAACAAGTTTGTAAGGCTGCAACTTGGTCTTCGGTTCATACTTTTTCTAAGTTCTATAAGGTTGATGTGCGGGCCTCAGCGGATGCTGTTTTTGGTCGCAAGGTTCTGCAGGCTGCAGTGGTTTGAGTTTTTTCTGCATTATTGCCTGGTTGGATACCCACCCTTTTCTGGACACTGCTGTTGGATGTCCCTATTGTAATAATTAATGATTGAAGTGGGGTGTGTGACATACTTAGAATAATACCATTTTGTGAATACTCACCTGTAAAATGGGTATTATAAGTATGTCACACACCCCACTTCACCCGCCCTTTTTGGTATCCTGGCTCTTTATATGGTGAAGTTTAGTTCTTTACGTTTGAGGGTTACATTTGTTTGTTCCTGGTACCTTGTCTTACTGCTGTTCTAATACTGGGAGATTATTGGGAGGTACCAGGTATGTATAGACCGGGAGGGGCCTGTTGCTTTTTTGGAGATTCTCTGCAATGCTGCCACCTAGCGGTGAGTAAACCCTATTGTAATAATTAATGATTGAAGTGGGGTGTGTGACATACTTATAATACCCATTTTACAGGTGAGTATTCACAAAATGGTATTTTTTTATTGGGGTATGCTTGCGGCCAGGGTGGAGCAGGCAGGACTTTTTGGGGCTGCGTTTTTCTCCTCTGCCGCACTGTAAAGGCGTGGAAGGGGCCACAGGGTTGCCACTGATATCTTTTTGTCTGAGGTACCGCTGGGCCTGCCATGAACACAAAAACGCATGTGGTACCAGACAGGTGTGAACCAGGGCTAACACATAAGACTAGATTAGACATGTACCAAAGACTGAAGTGTACTTTAAAATATATCCAAACAGAAGAATCATTTATTAGTATCTTTGCTTATTTATAGAGCACCTATAACTTCTTTAGCCCTACACATGGTTACATGCGCAAGCCTTTGCAAGCTGTCAGTCTAAAGCAGGGGTTGTCAACCAATGGTGCTCAAAACAATTGTGTATTGAGTGGGGGGGCATAAAGCGCTGAAGAGAAACTGCTGCTCCAATGGGCAACAAGCTGAAGGATTGCAGTATTTTTGGATTTGGCAGAAGAAATCACACCATTGGTCCAGGTGGATAACATATATGGTATAAGTCCTCTATAGAGCTGCTTTAAAGCAGACCAAAAAACACATTTTTAATTAGCATCCCCTGAATTGCTCCCCCCATGAAGAGCAATTTTTGCTACTTTTTACTGCTCCTGCTTCACTCGGATCCCAGAGAATGGCATGAGAAAAGCAAAAAAGACTTTCAGGACGATTTGAAAAACAAAAATATCCATTTCTAGTTCTACACTCTTAGAAGGGAATATCGTCAGGTTAGAAGATTTCTAAACAGTTATAAGTTTATAATGATATATTATTTATTAATGGATGACAAAAATTGCACCCTTCCAGTGCTGGTTGTGTGATGCAAGTCTGAGAACAATGACATCTTTGGTAGGATTGCAGATAGACAAAAACCGTATTGCAAGAAATTGCCCACTTTCTTAAAACTATTGAAAATCTATATCTTACTTTAATGGGCACCTATAGTCTGCTCCACCAGATGATGAACAGTCAGCAGACTGCAAAAGATCAGGCATGACATACACAGAGCTGTATATTGCAGAGTATTGGAGATCTCTTCTCTTCCAAACTGGAACCTGTATACCTGGATATTATGAAGGATATTCCTACTAGGAGGTGGAGTGGTCCTTTTTCCTAGGCAGGACCTTACAAAGATCTTCTGATCAAAGAAGTTAATTTGGTGGTGGTAGAGAATGGCAAGGAGGAGGGGAGTATAGCTGGTAGTGGAACAACAAGACTGGTAAGGAAGGCCAATTGACCAACAGGAATAAAATTGATTGGGAGTTAGAAAGCTTCCCCTATGTTGGGTCTCAGGCACTATTTACCAAGCATGGTGGAATCATTAGGAAGGTCTTTTTCTGGCCGTGTGATCAGTGGGAAAGCCAAAGCTGGTGGTCAGGTAAAATGGTCCTGCCAATCACAGAATACAGAAGAATTCAGCCTAATGGCAAAAACTAAATAAGGGGGCTGATAACTCATCTTTAACATCAGAGGGCCCTAGATTGATATGCTTTCTAAAGTACAATGAGGTGATGCCAAAATATAAAAGATGAGCCAAAATATAAAGTACACAAGCACTAAATGACTAAGCAGGAGATGGGAATAAGATAGCGCAGAGCAGGCCCCTCATCTACTGCCGCTGTCCTCTCCTGCCAAGCGCACTGAAATGTGGTGAAATGTTTTCATGGAAACAGAGTCCCAGATTTATTGCAAGCTGTTAATTAAGTACATAAGGTAATTATCAAAAACATACAAATAATCCAGTACATACAGACCATCAATATCTGGCGTTAGGAGTCTTTCGCCATCCTGTGGCCATTAGTAGAAATGCAGTCACCTTAGCAATGGAAGTCGACCTATACCCTACCTTGCATATCTGTTTCTAGGAGGCTCCAGGTTTACAGAGTCACTGAACTAAGCTAACAGAGCCCCCTCTCGCCATCAATGAGCCCTGAAATAGAGATATTAGCCTGTTCCTAGCAGAGCTCCATCCTACAGGGGTCAGGAAACCGCTACACACATGCAGCAGCTGCACCTGCTCAAAGAGCAGAATTCTTCAATGCAGTGCGTAGATATGTTCGGTCCTCAATTATAAAAAGCTCTAAGCCCAATTTTGGCTTCTTAATTACTTCAAATCCAGTTGCCCCAGAAGATAATGATAATACCATTTTGTGAATACTCACCTGTAAAATGGGTATTAAAAGTATGTCACACACCCCGCTTCAAAACTATTATTACACTTGGGTTATACTGACCTGTAGAGGGCGAACTTGCAGAGAAGTCAGGAAAAAAGAGAGCCCCTCCCGGTCTATAAATACTTGGGACCTCCCACCATATCCCAGCTTTCAAACAGCAGTAAGGCAAATGGACCAGGAAGATCCAACAGTAAACCAAATCAAAAAGCTTCACCATATAAAAGATCCAGGATACCAAAAAGGGCGGGTGAAGCGGGGTGTGTGACATACTTATAATACCCATTTTACAGGTGAGTATTCACAAAATGGTATTATTCTAAGTATGTCACACACCCCGCTTCAAAACTATTATTACACTTGGGACATCCAAAAGCAGTGTCCACAAAGGGCGGTTATCCAACAAGGCAAAAATGCATAACTCAAACCACTGCAGCTTGCAGAACCTTGCGGCCAAACACAGCATCCGCTGAGGCCCGCACATCAACCTTATAAAACTTGGAAAAGGTGTGAACAGAAGACCAAGTAGCAGCCTTACAAACTTGTTCAACAGAAGTCTGGTGCTGAAAAGCCCAAGACGCTCCAATAGCACGGGTAGAATGAGCAGTAACGCGAAAAGGGGGAACCTTCCCCTTGGCAGAATAGGCCCCAACAATAGCCTGGCGAATCCATTTACTAATGAAAGACTTAGCAGGAGCCAAACCTTTCCGAGGCCCACAAGGAACCACGAACAAAGCATCAGTCTTACGAAAAGGAGATGTAGTAAGCAAATAGTACTTCACACAGCGTACCACATGCAAAACCCTCTCCTTGTCATTCCTAGGCTTAGGACACAAGGAAGGAAGAACAATGTCTTGGTTAAGGTGAAAGGAAGAAACCACCTTAGGAAGAAAATCAGGTTTGAATCGAAAAACCACCTTGTCCTGGTGCCTCTCAAAGTAAGGAGCCTGAATTGACAAGGCTGCCACCTCCGAGACACGCCGAACAGAGGTGATGGCAACCAAAAAGACAACCTTCTGAGTTAATGTAGAAAGAGCAATATCCTGCAAAGGCTCAAAGGGAGGACCCTGAAGAGCAGAAAGAACCAAATTCAAATCCCACACTGGGAGCATAGGTTTCCTAGGAGGTCGCACATGCAAAACCCCCTGGAAGAAGGTCTTAACCATAGGATGAAGCGCAAAAGACCTTTGAAAAAAGACAGACAGGGCAGAGACCTGCCATTTCAAGGTACTCAGCTGGAAACCCAAGTCCAGCCCATGTTGCAGAAAATCCAAAATCCTAGAAATAGAGAACACCCTACAGGGCAAGGCCCTGACCTCACACCAATCAATATAAGACCTCCAAGTCCTATAGTAGATGGTAGAAGAGGATCTCTTCCTAGCACTAATAAGAGTCTGAATCACGGAATCAGAGAGGCCTTCCTCCTTTAAGATGGAGGTTTCAGCAGCCAAGCCGTCAAAGCCAGCGGGATAAAGTAGTTGACCCTGAGTGAGCAGGTCCGACCGAAGGGGCAGAACGAAGTGATCCACTGCCAGCCGGACGATGTCTGCGAACCACACCCGCCTTGGCCACCTTGGAGCCACCAGAATGGCGGGAACCCCTTCTAGGGCCAGCTTTCGCAACACCTTGCCCACCATGGGAATTGGAGGAAACAGATAAAGAAACCCCAGGTCCCTCAAGCTCAGGGACATGGCATCCACTGCCAGATCCAGAGGATCCTGAGAGAGAGAGACACAAAAGCCGGAAGTTTGTGATTGTGACGAGAGGCAAACAGGACCACCTCCGGTGTCCCCCACTGGAGGCAAAGAGACCAAAAAACCTTGGGATTGAGAGACCATTCCCCCCGGCGTGAAGAACACCCGCTCTGAGAGTCCGCCTCCGTGCTCTCCATGCCCGGGATGTACACCCCTGAGATGCAAGGGACATGGCTCTCCGCCCAGGCCAGAATCAGAGACACCTCCCTGAGGGCACTCCAGCTGCGAGTCCCTCCCTGGTGATTGATGTAGGCAACCGCCGTCCGATTGTCCGACCGAACTTGAACCGGCAAGCCCTGTAACTGCTGTGTCAAGTGAGACAGAACCAACCTGATGGCTCTCAACTCCAGAACATTGATGGGCAAGTGGGCCTCCTGAGGCCCCCACAGCTCCTGAAACTAAAGATCCTTCCAGAAGACTCACCACCCCGACAGACTGGCATCCGTGGTGACTGTCTCCCAAAGAGGCGTCAGAAAAGACCGGCCCCTCAAGAGATTGGCCGGAACCAGCCACCACTGAAGAGACTGCCGGACCCAGGAGGACATCTGGAAAGACAGATCCAACGACCTTGGACACCGGTTCCAAGCCGCCAACAGATGAAGCTGAAGCGTCCTTGTGTGAAACTGAGCAAAGGGAACCGCCTCGAAGGAGGCCACCATCAATCCCACCAGTCTCATTCCCTGCCGGATAGACGGCCGAGGGTTGGACAGAAGAAGCTGAGTCAATTCCTGAATCAAAAGAACCTTGGAGTGAGGAAGAAACACTCTGTGATGGAAGGAATCCAGAGACATTCCCAGGAAGGACACCACCCTGGAAGGAGAGAGGGAGGACTTGGGATAATTGAGCACCCAGCCGAAACTCTCCAGAGTGGACACCACGGTCCTGGTATTTGTCTCCGATTGACTGAACGAAGAAGCCATGATGAGAAGGTTGTCAAAATAAGGCACGACGCGAATACCCTGGGCTCTGAGGAGGGCCATCACCCCTTCCAGCACCTTGGTGAACACCCTTGGAACCGAGGTAAGGCCGAACGGAAGAGCCACAAATTGAAAATGCCGATCTTCCACCACGAACCGGAGGAATCTCTGGTGTGCCGGGAAAATAGGTACATGAAGATAAGCATCCTTGATGTCTATGGACCTCATGAAGTCCCCTTGACGAAGAGAATTGATGACTGAGCGCAGAGTTTCCATGCGGAACTTCCGGGGGGGGCAAATAAACCTGTTGAGGAACTTCAGATCCAGAATGGGACGAACGGATCCGTCCTTTTTGGGCACCGTGAACAGATTGGAATAAAAGCCCAGGCTCACGTCCGGCGGAGACACCGGACAAATAATCGCCATGTCCTGAAGATTCCTTACAGCCACCCGGAGCCCCTGCGCGGCCAGAGGATCTGAAGGCACACGAGATCTGAAAAACCTGGGAGGAGGTCGGGACTCGAACTCCAGCTTGTAACCTGACGACACCACCTCCCGGATCCACATGTCCGAGACCGCCTGGTCCCAGACCTGGGAGAAGTGTCGCAACCGTCCCCCCACCCGCAAGGGTGAGGGCGCCCCCTCATTGCTGACCGGGCTTAGCAGCGGGTTTGGGCTTAGAGCCCCAGGAGTAACCAGGACAGGCACGACCTCTGCCCCTAGTCCAGGCGGCCCCTCTGGGAGGAGGAGAAGGCCGAACCCCTGCCAGCTCTGGCTTCCCGAAAGGATGGATTAAAGGCAGCCGTCCCCCAAAAGGAACGGGCTGTTTCTTGCGCTGAGGTAACTTACCTCCTTTTGCAACAGAATCCAATTTATCTCCAAAGAGGCGCAGACCCACAAAAGGGAGAACCGTAAGACTTTGAAACAAAATCAGCAGCCCATTGGCGCAACCAAACCGACCGACGGATAGCCACCAACAAGGCCGTAGTCCTACTACACATCACCATGGTGTCATCCAGAGCGGCAAGCACAAAAGACAAAAAGGACTCACAACGTTTGAGACCAATGAACTCCTCACAAGCCGGGTCAAGGCCGGAAGAAGACAACAAATCCCTGACAATTGACCTGGAATCCAACAACAACAGTGCCGAAGCACAAACGGGCCGCAAAGCCGACCCAACACTGGCAAGACCATGGCAAGCCAACTGGTTAATACGTCTATCCTCACCATCCTTGATGGTGGTACAGTCAGGGGAATGCAAAACAGCAGTGCTAGACAACCCCAAAACCGGAGCATCAACTTCGGGAGGGGAAGACCATCGCTTAACCAGGTTCGCCGGGAAAGGATATTTCTTATCCCAACCCGGAGGAACACCAGGCAGGCGTGTAGGCTTTTCCCATTCCTTAAGAATGACATCGTCAAAATGCCTTTGATGGGGAAACTCCAAGCGCGGCTTGGAGACCTCAAACAACTCCCCTTTTGGCGGAGGAGCCACCTCAGGAGGAGCGATAGCCAAAACTTCAAACATCTGAGCCAGGATTGAAGGGGTGTCAAGGGCATCCCCCTGCGCCTGCTCACCAACCGCACTAAAGAATTGCTGGTCGTCAGCCTCGTCCAATTCCTCAAAGAGCTCCCCCTCCTCTGGCGAGGAGCAATCGGACCAGTCTAACAAGTCAAACTCTTCAACATCACAGGCCGGTGCGGCTGAGGAAAGAGGATTCCGCTTAGCCGGGACCTTCTGGGCAACCATAGTAGAAAACATTTTCTCAAGATTGGCCAATCTAGCACACACCTCAGATTGCGACTCCCCACCCATGACAACGTCACATGGGGTACGGAACAGGCAGGGAAGGGGTAGGTGATGACATGGGCGGCGAAGAGCCGGAGGCCGGAGTACCGGACTGCCGCGTAATATTCCGCTGTGCACATGGAATGCAGACATCTCCTGGAAGGGAAGCCCCACACCCCAAACATTGCCTGGATTGCCCCGAGGGGCCATTCCCGATATCGTTGGAAGCCTCCATATGGTGAAATTGTGGCAGTCGCAATGACCCAGGGATTACGCAATAAGCGACCCGGGATGCCCCTTTAATGTCCCACATGGGAGAATTTATAGGGAAACCTAAAACTACCCAGGTATCTAAGACCGGGAGACCCCTTTAACTTGCAACCCGGGATCTGGAAAAAAGAGAGAGATAGTCACTCCAGAGTAAGGTTTCCCACACAGCAAAGGCATGCATAGACAAATAATATATACATATATACACAGAAATATGCACGAAAAGGTAGCAGCGCTACCCAAACTTAACAAGAAGGGACAGGAATTAACCTGCGCCTCAGCGAGCCAAAACTGCAACACCCGGCCCAAGACACAAGGAAGGCAAGGTACTCACAAGATGGCGGAACACATGATCCGCAGCAGCAGCAGGAGGAAGGAGAAGGTGGGCATGCCGGACAAAAAAACGTGCGAAGCGCCGCGGCCCCGCCCCCTACCATCCAAACAGCACAGCGCGGGCTGCGCGATGTGTAGCCCCGCCCCTCCAGCCTAGCCAAGCAACGCCGAGCCGCCAACCAGCAAGGAGGCGGGCCGTCGGATGCGCGAAGCGTCCGGCCCGCCCCCCCCCCTGAGAAGAGCAAGGAGCCCGGCCACAGAGCGGGCTCCTCCACAGCGCCAAATGGGGAGCGGGCGCCGAACCCGGCCCTGCCCCTCCAACAGCACAACGGAGGTGGAGAAGTTCCCCATCTCCAAGGCAGCGCCGCGTGTTCCGCGCGGGACCAAGCGACCGACAGTGAGAAAGCACACACACACACACACACACACACACAACCTATGTCAAAGCATAAGCACACATACACACACGAGGGAAGCCCCCCCACACACAATAATCCATAAAAACACATCGGCTAATGAGAGGAGTCGCCAATTATACACTAAATAGAACTCCCACCAAGCTTGTGGTTTATTCTCTCATTGTAGGAATAAAATCCAGGGGTGTCAGGTTTAGTGTATTAGGGGTGACTGAACCCATCACCCCTGATTTCCTCTTCCTTCCATTAAAAGAAAAAAAAAATACAATTCTGTGAGTACTCACCTGTAGAATTGTTTTTACTATGCACGACACGACCCGTTTCATGTAGTCCTTAAATCTGGGTAGTCCGCCACAAGGTGGCGCAGTGTACTGCAGAAGAATTGTGGCTCCTCCCGGCCCCATATAAAAACCAGAATCACCCATAGACCGCCAGTGTTGAAAAGCAGTTATACAAGAAGCAGGGAGGTAACAAAAAGGTAAAAAGAACACTCACAACTAACTTTGGAACAAATCACCATACAAAGGCAACCAAAGATAACGATAACAAGGGAGGGATGAAAGGGGCAGTGCTGTGCATAGTAAAAAATACAATTCTGTGATTACTCACCTGTAGAATTGGTATTATATGTATACAGCACGTCCTGTTCCAGAATATTCCTTACTCCTCTGTAATACATCCACAAGATGGCGCTGGACTGCAGAAAACAGCTTGTGGCTCCTCTGGGCCCTATATAAGTCAGGGACCTCCCACAAGATCCCCAGTATTGACAAGCAGTTAACAAGAAGCCGGGAGGACAACAACAAGAACTCAAAATGAACAATCACCATACAGAGGTAACTAAGAATAATGATAACAAGGGTGGGGTGGAGCAGGACATGCTGTATACATATAATACCAATTCTACAGGTGAGTAATCACAGAATTGTATTATTCTAAGTATACAGCACGTCCTGTTCCAGAATATTCCTTACTCCTGGGACATCCAATAGCAGTGTCCGTAAGGTAGGGTGGGATCCCCAAAAAGTAACAGCAGGCAGTTTAAACCACTGCCGCCTGCAGAACTTTGCGGCCAAAAGCAGCATCAGCAGAGGCCCTATCATCAACTTGGAAAAAGTATGAACAGAAGACCAAGTAGCGGCCTTGCAAACTTGTTCAACAGAAGCTTGGTGCTGAAAAGCCCAAGAGGCACCAATAGCACGAGTGGAATGAGCAGTAAGGCGGAAGGGAGGTTCCTTCCCTTTAGCAGAATAGGTCTGAATCACAGCCTGACGGATCCACTTGCTGATAGTGGACTTAGCTGGAGTCAGACCCTTCTTAGGTCCAGACGGGAGCACAAAAAGAGCATCAGTCTGACCACATCCAGAGAATGTAAAACCCGCTCCTTAGGAATACTAGGATTAGGGCAAAGAGAAGGCAACACAATGTCCTGATTGAGATGAAAAGCAGACACAACCTTGGGCAGAAAATCTGGCTTAAAACTAAACACCACCTTGTCCTGATGTCTCTTAACCCTTTAAATGCCAAGCACGTAGTTTCTACGTGGTTGCCTCTCCTACCGTTAAGTGCCAAGCACGTAGAAACTACGTGCCTGGCATTTCCCACAAACAGTTAAAAAGATAGAAAAAAAAAACACTTACCTCCGGTATCCCCGTGAAGCTTGGGGTCCCCTCTTCCTGCGGGGGGCATCCGATCGCCCCCCCGTCGTCCTCCGTCTTCAGGGGGGGGGCCCGAAACCAGCCGCCCCCCCCCCCCCGTTTCCAGCGCTGACATCGGCGCTGTAAAAAAACAAAAAAAACAAACTGTCATTTACTCACCTCCGCGCCCGAGCCTTCTGTCCGGGTCTCCTCTTCACCAGGGGGGGGTCCGATCCCCCCCCTGGGCTGCGCAGTCTTCAGGTGAGGACCCTCTTCCGGGTCCTCACCTCTTGTAATGGCGGCGATGGCCGCCGCCGCTTAGCTCCGCCCATTGTGGGAGGAGCGGGATGACGTCATCCCGCTCCTCCTATACCCCCTCCGAGCTCCGGCATCTGTCAGATGCCGGTGGTGATCGGAGCAGGGCGGATGTCAGGTGAGGAGGCTCCGATCGGAGCCCCCTCACCTGTCACCCGCCCTGCGCCGATCACCACCGGCATCTGTCAGTGACAGCGGCGCGGGACATACAGCGGCGAGGGACGTCGGATCGGAGGCGAGTATAGTGTAAAAAAAAGAAAAATAACGTTTTTTTTTTCTCTGTGTCTGTGATTTTTTACTATTAACCCCTTGTGAACTGGTAAGGGGTCCATGACCCCTATACCAGTTCACAAGGCTGGGGGGATGGGAAGCCACCTGCGCTAGCGGGTGGCTTGCCATTAACCCCCGGCACCCCCATTACCTGCCTCCCCAAAGGCCAGGGGGGGGCAGAAGAGCCCGGGCCCACATGGGCTATGTGGGCTCGTAGGCTGCAGGGTGGGGGGGCCACAAAAGCTGGCCCCCCCACTCTGTGCCTACAAGCCCCCATAGCTGGTCCCGGGCTGGTTACTTTGGGTAAGGGGGACCCCACGTCAATTTTTTTTTTGATTTTTAAGGGTTTTTAACCCTTAAAAATCAAAAAAAAAAAATGGGGTCTCCCTCCCCTGGGAGGGGGGACCCTATGTCATTTTTTTTCTCGATTTAACCCTTTGTAGTGTGGATGGTAGTTGTATTTTTTTTGTGAATGTTATAAAATACTTGTTTCAGTTAGGGGGGTCTCCTGGGCAAGAATGGGGGGCTACCGATAAATATGTGGTACCGTTCTAATCGGTAGAAATGGGGCTTTCACATGCAATATGATTTTCCTTAATAAAATACATTTTTTATTTAAAATAAAGGAGTCAATTTTTTTAAAACATTTTTTATTTATTTATTTATTATTTTTACTTAATAATATTGTAAAAAAAAAAAAAAAAATTTACAAACAAGACATTTCATGTTAAAGCCTAAACTCTGCTGCAAAAAAATATATATATCATTTTCCTGAAAGTTCCAGCAAAAATGGCGCAAAACATGACGCAAAATGGGGAAAAATGGCCTGTCAACAGAGGGTGACAAAATCTCAAGTAGGCTGGCAATTAAAAGGGTTAATAGTACCTATGCATGTTGGGTATTGTTCTGTTCGGGGGACCTTGCGCTTTCAGACTTAGCTTGTTTTTTCTGGTTTGTATATTTATATTTTTGGAAAAGGTGTTTTTTATTCAGCTTTTTTATAAATTTTTTAAGGAAACCCTGCGCAAACAAAGAATTCTTTGAGGGATTACTTCCAGAAAGATGAGCCCACTACAACAAGCTGGGTACCCTTAGAAAGCTTAACGTGTGTACTTTCAGGGAATATATGGTTTATGGGGGATATTCCAAATGTCAAGGGTTGTTTTGGTTGAAAAATCGCAAGGTGCGCACTTTGTCTGCAGAGCTGAAATTTTCAAGTAAAATTACCGTTACGCACATGCTTTACTTTGGGGTGTTTGGCAACTCTTCCCTTGACAGAACCTATGCATGTTGGGTATTGTTCTGTTCGGGGGATGTTGCGTTTCCAGATTAAACTTGTTTTTTCTTGTTTGTATATAGTTTTTTTAGGAAAATGTGGCTTTGATTCTGCTTTTTTATCCTTTTTTTAGGGAAACTCTTTGCAACCAAAGAATCCATTGAGGGATTACTTCCAGAAAACTATGGCCACATCAACAAGCCTGGTACGCCTAGAAAGCCTGAGGTGTGTACTTCCAGAGAATATATAGTTTGTTGGGGGTATTTCAAATGTAAAGGGTTGTTTTTCTGGAAAAACTGCAAGGTGCGCATATTGCGTAGCACAGTTGTATTTTATCTGAAAATCCCCTAAAGCGTTGTTTCAGTTTGGGGGAGTCTCCTGGGCAGGAAAGGGTGTCTACCTATACATATGTGGTACCGCTGTAACCGGGAGAAATTGGGATTTCACACACAATAAGATTTCATTGACAAACTTACATTTTTTATTACAAAAAAAACAATATGTAAAATTTTTTTTTTTTTTTTTTTTTTTGCACATATTTAACCAAAAATATTGAGAATACACCTAAAAAATGACAAACAAGACATTTCATGTTAAAGCCCAGACTCTGCTGAAAAAAACAATATATCATTTTCCTGGGAAATCCCTGGAAATCCCTTCAAAAATCACATTTGAACATGGGGAGCGCAAAATAGTGCAAAATGGTCTGGCAACAGAGTGTGACAAAAACTCCAGGTAGGCTGGCACTTAAAGGGTTAAAGTAAGGAGGTTTGATGGAAAGCGCCGCCAACTCAGAAGCACGCCAAACAGAAGTGATGGCCACCAAAGAGACTACCTTAAGCTTCAAAATGGACAAAGAGGCCTCACACAAGGGCTCAAAGGGAGACCCCTGCAAGGCAAATAAGACCAAGTTTAAATCCCAGACTGGTAACATAGGCTTACGTGGGGGACGCACATGAGTAACCCCCTGAAAGAAGGTCTTAACCAAACGATGGTGAGCAAAAGATCTTTGGAAGAAAATGGCCAAGGCAGAAACATCACCTGTAAGGGTACTAAGTTGAAGACCCAAATCCAAACCATGCTGCAGAAACATAGAAACATAGAAGGTTGATGGCAGAAGGAGACCATACGGTCCATCTAGTCTGCCCTTATGTGTATACTGTATGTACTCTTTATCTTAGGATAGATGTGTGCTTATCCCAGGCATGTTTAAATTCAGTGACTGTTGATTTTTCAACTACCTCTGCTGGAAGTTTGTTCCAAGCATCTACTACTCTTTCTGTAAAATAATATTTTCTAACATTGCTCCTGATCTTCCCCCCGACTAGCTTCAGGTTGTGCCCCCTTGTTCTATCATTAAGTTTCTGCTTAGAAATACTTCCCGCCTGAACCTTATTCAATCCTTTCACATATTTAAAGGTCTCAATCATGTCCCCCCTCTCCCTTCTTTCCTCCAGACTGTACAAATTAAGTTCTTTAAGTCTCTCCTGATAAGTTTTAAGGCTAAGTCCTTCCACCATTTTCGTTGCCCGCCTTTGGACACGTTCTATTTGAATAATGTCTTTTTGCAGGTAAGGTCTCCAGAACTGCACACAGTATTCTAGCTGTGGCCTTACCAGGGCTCTATACAGCGGCATCACAACCTCCCTCTTCCTACTGGTGATGCCTCGAGCTATGCAGCCGAGCATCCTGCTTGCTTTTCCCACTGCCTGGCTACACTGTCCACTCATCTTGCAGCTATCAGTAATCAGTACCCCTAAATCTCTCTCCTCCGAGGTCCTGGCTAACACAGTGCTGCCCATACGGTACTCAGAGCAGGGATTCCTTCTACCCAAGTGCATGATTTTACATTTAGAGACATTAAACTCTAGTTTCCACAGTTTTGGCCATCTATCCAGTAAAGCTAAATCATTTTCCATGTTGCAGACACCTCCCGGAATATCCACCCTATTACTAACCTTTGTCTCATCAGCAAACAGACAAACTTTTCCTACCAAGCCTTCTCCCATGTCACTTACAAATATATTAAAAAGAATGGGGCCCAGGACAGAGCCCTGCGGCACACCACTTGTAACTCGCCTTTGTTCAGATTGCACACCATTTACAACAACACTCTGATACCGATCCCTCAGCCAACTGGAAATCCACTGAACTATCCAGGGATTGAGTCCTACCTTCAATAACTTATCTATGAGCTCCTTATGTGGTACAGTGTCAAAGGCTTTGCTAAAATCCAGATAGGCGATATCCACAGCACCACCTTCATCTAACACTTTAGTGACATTGTCAAAGAAATCAATAAGATTGGTCTGACATGATCTGCCCTCAGTAAAGCCGTGCTGTTTTGGGTCCAATAGGTCATTAATTTTTAGATGGGAAATTATCTGTTTTTTTTAAGAGTGTTTCCATTCATTTGACCATTATAGATGTTAAACTAACTGGCCTGTAATTACTGGCTTCTTCTCTACTCCCCTTTTTATGGATTGGTACGACGTTGGCCATTCTCCAATCATCTGGAACCTCACCAGTTGAAAGGGAATGGTTAAGTAAATCAGTCAGAGGGGCTGCAATCACAAACCTAAGTTCCCTTAGAACTCTGGGGTGGATTCCATCTGGACCCATCGCCTTACTTACCTTTAGATGTGCCAGCTCAGCTAAGACATCAGCCTCCAGAAACTCCGGAGTTGTGCCCTCCCAGCTGGATGCTGTGCTATGGCAATGCCTGCTACTATCCAGAAACTCCAGAATCCTAGGTACAGAAAACACCCGACAGGGAAACGACAGACTCACACCAGTCAATATAAGCATGCCATACCCTATAGTAGATGGAGGACGAGGACTTCTTCCTAGCCTTATTCATGGTATTAACAACAGAGGCAGGCAGCCCCTTTTCCATCAAGATGGAGGTTTCAGCAGACAGGCCGTCAAAGCCAGCGTTTGTAAATTGGGATGGCGTAGCTGCCCCTGAGTGAGCAGATCTGGAACCTTGGGCAGGGCATACTGATCTACTGCCAACTGCACGATGTCTGCGAACCACACTCTTCTTGGCCAACAGGGGGCCACCAGGATGGTTGGCACCCCTTCCTGGGATATCTTGCGCAGCACCCTGCCCAGCAGAGGAAACGGGGGGAACACAAAGGAGCTGAAAGCTCTTCCAAAATATTGCTAGTGCATCCATGGCCAAGGCCAGAGGGTCCTGGGACAGAGAGACAAAGGCTGGAAGCTTGGGATTGTGGCGGGATGCAAACAGATCCACATCCGGCTGACCCCAACGGTGGCACAGGGAGCGAAAAACCCTGCTGCTGAGGGACCATTCTCCCAGGCGAGAAGTGCCCCTGCTGAGGGAGTCTGCCTCCAGATTCTCCACTCCCGGGATGTACACTGCCGAGGTGCAGGGAACATTCTCCTCCGCCCAGGACAGTATCAGAGACACTTCCTTGAGGGCCCTCTTGCTCCGGGTGCCTCCCTGATGATTGATGTAGGCAACCGCCATCTGGTTGTCCGAGCGCACCTGAACAGGCCGACCCCGAGAGCGAGCAGGCAGTGGCGAGAGCCCAGGCCAGAGGGGGGGGGGGGGGGGGGGGGGACCCAAACACCAGAAACAAGGCACATAGTCCCCAAAACTCACCCCTCAGAAGCTAGGACAGGAACTCCGCATCCCCAGTAGGCTCACCATAAAGCCTATGGCCGGCTACCCTTTGTGGTACAGGGTCTGCGGCCAGGAGCAGCGCTCCTTGAGCGCCCGACCCTAGTGCTCCTCTATCTTCACCCGATTCGACAGCCGAGGCTGGGAGGCACAGAGGGTCCGGAAAAGGGTGAAAATAGACATGCAGGGCCGCAGGCTTGGTTGCCCCTCTTACCTGCGCAATATAAGAGCCATCTTCTATCTTCGCAGAATCACTGCAGAGAAAACACTGGACATCTATAGGGCGATTCCGTTTTTTTTATGGTGCCGGGAGGAGCCACAATTCTTCTGTAGTACACTGCGCCACTTTGTGGCGGACTACCCAGATGTAAGGACTACTTGAAACGGGCCGTGCTGTGCACTAGGAAAAAAGCCTGGCTTGATATTTCTTGATGCTGGGTGTATAAGTAGCCTCTCCCCCCGCCATTCAGCATATTTATAGGGATTTTAATCCTTGGGCCATTTTTTGCGATAGAGCTCCTTTACAGTGGACCAATCTCCCCCCACTGTCTTTTAGACTCCAGGGGTGACTCCTTCCTGGGGGGGGGGAAGCCCCCCTCGCACGTTCGTAATGTTCACCTTTATTACAAGCCGGCACTGAAAAAGGGGTTCCGCAATTGGCCGACGGGCGGTCACGTGGGCAGGTCATGCCAGTGGCCGTCGCAGAGGCTGCGACTATGGCCCACGTGACCGCCTGGCAGCCAATCGCAGGACTCCTTTCCCGGCGCTGGCTCGTAATGAAGGGGAGCACTACGGGCGTCCTGGGATGTTATCTGCCAGGGGGGGTCCAGCATTCTGGATGCCCCCCCCGAGCTTATTGTGATGACCAGACAGCGGGACTAACACCCATTAAAGAGAAAACGGGTGTTGGTCCGGTTTCAATGCAGGGGAAGGATGCTGTTCTCTACGCTTTCTTTGATCCTGTAATGCACTATACTGGGGGTCTACCGCTATTCCTGTGCTGTGTTTCCTCGACATACTGTTATCAGATATTCATCTGCTAGCCCAGAGGATTATCCCCAAAACCATCATAGTTACTGCTCTGTTTAGCTATTTTTTCCCTTGTTTATAGTCTGGGAGTGTGACGATTCTTCTTGAGCCACAACCAATGTTATAACCATGTATATTTTTTTAAGGACATTAATATTAATAACTTGAGGTCTTGTATGTGCTGCCTTTACAATTACACAGTCACATGCATACAATCTCTATGTGCAGTGTGCATCCTTGATTATTTTTATTTATTGCACTTCTGATAAGGCCATTCTTCTAATATGGGATTGCACCTGACCATTGTTTTACCTGTTACTAACCCCCTGTGTTCACCGCCCAGTTCAACTTTAAATTGAAAGCACTGCTTGACATTTCCTTTCATTTTATCTGCTGTATTTTATACTTGCCTGGAGCTCTGGCCCATGACAGTTCATCCTAATGACCTACAACAAACAACTACAGGGAAAGATGCAACTTAAGAAGCCTTACTGCAGGGGTGTGCTAATACACTGCCTCATCTGCGTTATTGAACTTACCTTCTGCACTGAACCCAAGCCAGGACAGGTAACTTTTTCTGGACAAGGGCAGAGGGTCACCATGGAGGACTTGCCTTTTTTTCTTGCCAAGCTCTAGCAGTTGCACACCAAAGCACTGCTCTCCATCAAAGCCCATTCCTAGGGAGAAGAGGACAAGGTTACAACTCTAAATCAAAATACTTAAAGTTGTGGCAGGTAAATGAGGATGAAGTTTATAAGCTTTAATGAAAGGATATGCTGAAATAAAAAAAAACATTTTAAATTAATTAAAAGCCAAACCTATAAGAATGATTATTTAAAAGGCATAATTGTCATCGCTAATAGCTATGCTTGAACCAACACTTATGACTATAGCTGCCAGTGGTTTCTTTATTAGTAATACTGCTTCACCCTGCTGACTTCGTATGTTCTGACCAGCAATAATAAAAAAGCCTTCAGAGTAATCAGCCAGGACATGTACTCCTCCGATATTCCAGGGAGCTGCTTTGTTAATATAGGAAGTGGCACGGGTGAAGCAAGAGAATGAAGGAGCCGTCAGCAAAAACAGTTGCAGTGGATTTAGGTCTGGGGCAAGAGAAGTATTTTATATGTCTCTGACTTTATTGTAACCTGTAGTTTGAAACTCACCTCTTCCCGGTCCTATGGCGCATGCGTGGCCGCTCGTCCAACCAGCGCACTCGGAGGCGCTGGCGTCACGCCATTTAAGATGGCGTCTAAGTCCAGTGGCTCCAAGTGCGCTGGCGGCCGCATCCCCCCCATTCCTCTAACAGGGAGCGTGCCCGTGCCGGCCATTCACAAATTGCTGGCGCAGGCACACGGCCTGCTAGAGGGATAGCGGGCGATGTGGCCGCACCGTTGGAGCGGGAACAAGGGTGAGTGAACGAGGCGACTTGGGTTTCACACAGCGGGGCATCCCAATTTTGGATGCACTGGGGGAGGCAATTGAGCGATCGATGTGGGTTTTGAGCCACTTTAAAAAGTATATGATAATCATAGATTTTAATAAAGGGATGTAGGCAGAGGCAAGCAGTTGTAAAATATATATATGAATTGTAACGGACAGGTAAAATCCATAACCTCAAGCGAGATGTCTATAAGACGGATATTGATATAAAATGTAAGCGATAAATAAGAACTAAATGGATAAGTAATGTTTGAAAAATTGATAAAACAAACATGGCCCCAAGGTTTTCAATATTTCTTGAGGTCTTTATATTGTACACTTTGTTGTATACACAGTCCACAGTGGCGGTGGTCTCCCTCACTGCAGGGAATCCCAATTTGGGATGCCCACAATGTGAAACCCACGTTCATCAGGAAATTACCTTCCAGCAATCCCATAGCACATACACAGGCCGTGGCAACATTTCCTGTATACCTCTGAAGGAGAGGCTAAAGGGAGGCTTGCTGCTCCCATTCAATCAGCCATGCTGATCCTGCATTGGCTAAAATATTGCAATATCTTTAAACTTCTATAATGTAGACACAAAAAATGTTTTAGCAAAGACAATGGAGATGATGCACCCACCTCGATGAAAGACAACGAGAATCTGCTCCCCATGGCCTGCCATGCACACCACAGGTCCTGGAAGGCTGAAGATCTCCCTCTGAACACCACCAACAGAAAAGATGCGGATCAGCAATGCGCTGGTAGCACAGGCAACCCAGCCTTGGCCCAAACAAACTGCCTGGACATCTTCACCTTTAGGCATATCCACCATCCACTCTTTACTGTTGTCCCACGAGCTGAAGTGCAGGCACTGAAGTTTGCTGTACACAGAAAAAGAGAGAAAGCAGATAAACATAGTGTGCATAGGAAGATGTTCGGGCACTATAAGGCAATAGAAAAACCAAGTACCAAAATCAGAATTTTGCTGTATGAATTTTCAAAAGCTCCATGAGTCTGGTTCCCACAAGACACTGAATGTAGAAAAAAGGTAGGGGGTGCGAATACAAAAAAGCGTTTGCCCCAAAGGGACCTGCTAGGCGATTACCCCTTCCGCCCCATCCAAAAAAGGTCTATAAATGCTCTACGGTACAACCATCAACGATGTCCTCGCTCTGGTTTACAATGTCTGCCTTTGCCTGGCTGATCTCATTCACTATCCTAAATGTATCCAGATTAGGGCTCCCTCTTCTGGTCTGGCCTGAAACAATGCTGGATCAAGGTACCGGTGATCATTAAGTACTTACAGTCTATCCCCACCCACCACAGTTTCTCCCCTCATCTCAATCCAATTAGAATAGTTAAAACAAATATACTCACCCTCCCAGAGCGGTTTTCCCCAGCTGCCCGCAGCTTTCACAGAATTGCACTGGGAAGGTGCTTGTGACCAGTAGAGACACAGTAAAGAACCCACCATCGTTGGGTGGTTTAGAATTTTAGAAGTTGTAAGCATTGTCCGACTTTCCTTTTGTCAGGTTTTTGGTGTTCTGCCTTATTGTTTTACTCTTTTGAAATGTAAAATAATCAGCATGATGGTTCCAAGTTTTTATATTCATGTGGCACTGTGTTGCTAAACTGGGAGCGGTTTTCCTGGCCTTGAGAAAAAAAAATACTGACTACAAGTCCGAGAATCCTTCGACTAACAGGTGAGCTCATCAGCAGCAGTAACAACCACCCCAGATGAGAACACTGCCAGTAATCCTTAGTAGCTACTGGAACACAGGATTGTGATCTACCCACCTGAAGAGGCTAAACCTGAAGTCTCTGCCTTAGACAATCAAATTAGCAAGCCAGAGTCAGTAATTCATCTCTGCTACGTACACTAAACAGACCGCTCTGGTGTACGTTGCCAATATAAACACATTGTTACCATAAAATTGGTTTTCTTTTATAACACAGTTACACACAAAAAAAGAAAAAGAACCTAAGTTGAGCACATTGAAAGTAGAATTACTCTTTAAAGCAGACGTAAATCCTTCCTTGCAACTATGCCAGGGAAGGCCCTGGTCAACAGGGACCAACAGCCTGGCACAGTTGGAAAAGAAAGGTAGCAGCCATTTTGGCGCTTCCACTCCCAACTGACATAACTGAAACGCACAGTAACAGGTAACCCAGTACAACTTCCTGTTTGCAGGTAGCCTGCAAGCCTATTAGCGGCCATATTGTTTTTTAAATTTATCCCAGTAGGCGTAAGAAAAACGTAAATTTTTTAATTATTATTTCTAAATTGCCCTGTGAGGGGTGCACATGTGCACTGTTTGTTGTGTTGGTCTGATTTAATTGGTCCGCTTTAAACCAAGCTCACCTGCCCCCTAACTGCATCAGTGTGCCTACATTAGAGACCAGGGCTGTGGAGTCAGTAGATAAATGTACCGACTCCTCAGTTTTTTGTACTTCCGACTCCTCTGTATTAATATGTGAATGTATTTTATACATTCCTTGAAGGAAAGAAAGGCAACATACATGTCATTACTTCCAGCAGAGAGAGGTAGTTGGGCAGAAGCTGCCTTCTCCTTTCTGTGTGCTGATCTTCTGCTGAAGATAGGGCAGTGGGAGGATCCAGAAAGGGGCCTTTATTATAAAACATGATTTCCCTAGTAGAATCCCATAGTCATGTTTACAGTTTAAGCTAACAATCGAAGTTTACAAGTTTTTATAGCCTTTTGCTGAATGACAGCAGTTTTTCCAATGGTACAGCTTCAGTCTTGAACTATTGATCCTCCATTCCCTTCACTTATACAAGTGTCTCTAGTCCTGCAAAAAACATATTTACTTAATCCCTTATCAGTGAGAGGCTAGGTTACCCATGGGTTCCCTGTAACAGCAGAACACAACACTATGCATAGTATAAGTATTGCCGCTTCTAATTGTGCGTTGCGTGCCATATAGTGAAGCACATGAAAAGCATGCTTCTTCACGGTCACTTAACATGTTCGTTTTGCGGTTACGTGAGGCACTGCATGCATTGGTCTTCATTCTTACAATAGAGAAGTCATTAATTATAACTTTTTGTGAATTGGGACATTTAAACTTGCTAAATCAAAATTTAGTAGGAGTCGGTGCATTGTTTGCCGACTCCGACTCCAGGTACCCAAAATTTCCTCCGACTCCTCAGCACTGTTAGAGACACTCACTATTTCCTAGCAGAGCTCTATCAAATGGGGAACATGAAATGACACAAGTGTATTGGCCACACCACCTGAGCTTTAAAGGGGGAAAAAAACCCAGTGAATTTGGCTTTCCTGGGTACTGTTCCATGCCCATGGGGCATCCCAAATTAGGATGTCCTGCTGTGTGAACCCACCAGCCCCCCAGTTTGCCCACTAAAACTCACCTTTCCTTGCTGCTGTGTGGGCTCTCTTCCAATCAGAGCCATATACCTTGACTACGTAATTTGGAAAAGGGCTCCCGTCACAGCCTATCCGGCTGAGGTTCTTTAAGATTTCCGTCACCAAAATGTCACCCAGATTTAGATTTAAAAATTAACCGGGAGGTGCCAGATGGTTTTAAGACTAGAAAGATCTGGGAATAGAATCCCCTTCCCTGACAATGTAGTGGGTCCGGTTCTATGACTCTTCTGCCAGAGCTCTGAGAAAGTTTGTGGGAATACTAACCTCCATTCTGTATCGTGGGGAAGCCTGGTGAGAAATCTCTCTGGGGACCTTTGGAAGAATCCCAAGTGGTAACCCGTGGAAACAAAGTCCAGAATGAACCGGTTCTGCGTAGATGATTAGGCTTCCTGAAAGAGAGTTAGTCTGCCCCCCACAGTTATCTCAGCATCAGGACTGGGGTCTATCAAATTGGGTGGGGGGTGCACAGATAGGGTTGGGTTTACAGCCCCCCTTGTACTGCCCCCAGGGTTGAATTCTAGAAGGGAGGGGTTGTGAGAACTTCTTAGTGCTTTCAGGAGGACCTAGAAAAAACTGTTTCTAGTTCCGGACCAAATATCAACTCCCCTTCGAATGGGATGCCACACAGTCTGGCTTTGGAGGGCCAATCCCCTTGCCGGGTTTTTAGCCAGTTGATAAGGGCAGTGGCCTTAGCGCTAGCCCGAACTGCCTCGGCATCCTCTAGAAAAGAAATGGCTCTAAACATGAAAGGGAGAAGAGCAAGAAGGGCAAGAAGAGTCTGCTTGGGTGTGTCATTTTCTATAAAAGTTTTCTAGCCATGCAATCTGAAGTTATCAGAGGTTTAAAGTGGACCAACACCCAGGATTTGACTATCCTGGGTCTTGGTCCACTTCGGTGGGGCACCCCCGATCGGGGTGCCCCGCTGTGTGAAACCCCCCCCCCCCCGAACAACTCACCTCTCCCCGCGCTGACGGACAAGCCCCGGACAAGCGGCTCCTCCGCCTCCCGCGCGTCACTCTTGACACGCGTGCGCCCGCGCCGGCCATTCACAGACGGCCGGCGCGGGCACATCTAGAGGGGCACGAGGGAGGCAGCGGCCGCCGCCGAAGACAAGGTAAGGGGATTTGGGGTGTTTGGGGGGGGTTTCACCCCGCAGGACATCTCGATCTCGGATGTCCCGCGGGGAGGGAGGTGATCGGCCCGGGAATCTTATAGATTCCCGGGCCGATCACCCCTGGGTGACGGTCCACTTTAAAGGCAAAAGCTGCAGCATCCCATGCCCTTCTAAGGATTCCCTCTGTGCAGCAGTCCATGGGATCTCGGAATAGTCCAGAGTTCTCAAAATTGAGGTCAGCGGAACAAGACACCCGAGCCAGGGAGGAATCAAGTCTAGGACACTTGGTCCAAAGATTAGACTCTGCATCATTAAAGGGAAATTTTCTCTTCAAGGAACTAGTCAGAAAACTTTTTCTCTTGAAATTTCCACCAGTTTCATAACATCAAGGAGGGCAGAATGAACTGGAATTGTTTTACGTTTCTTAACCAATAATTTATGGTATAATGAATTTTGGGCAGACAAGGGCTGCTCGTCAGACGAATCTGCATAGTATCAAACGTCCTCCAGAAGTAACAAGGTTTTTTCTGATATACTGCTTGAACCTCTGGGGTCAGTCTCGACATTGGATCCTCCCCTAAAGTTTATATCAAGGGAATCTTCATCCAAGGAAACTAAGCCCACACTATCCACCGACTCAGTAGCTACCACTAGGGTAGAAATGCACAGGGCCTCTGGGAACCTGGCTAATTACCCGCTGGAACTGAGAAGAGGTAAAGTCCCTGGAAGAAGACATCCTAGCCCTGATCATGGACCTACAGACTTTAAGGGTAGAGGCCATGTCGGTTTGCATATCGGCCATCAACTGAATAAAATAACTGGCGGCTTTGTGTTCCATCTTGTGTTCTAAACAAGTCTAACAGAAGGATCCGTTCCAGGAATCTGCCAGGATTGTGGGGCAATTTAGACAGAGTCTGAAAGTTTTAATGTCCAACTTGGGCTTGGGAGGGTCTTTATCCTTTTCTCTTTTTTAGATGGAAACGGCTATGAGTTAATAGGAGAAAGCAATCCTGATTAGTGAATGTGAGGGTGCTAGATAGATACAATGTGCATAATCAACCTGTGTATCCCCCCAAAACAGCAGAAAAATGCAATTCTGCGATTCTCACCTGTAGAATTGTTTTCTCTCCTCTTCCACACCAGGCCGACAAATCGGATACGAATGGGTTAACTTTCGTCTGAAGGGCGGTAATGCAAGATAAAAAGGTGTGGCCCCATTTGGCATTCACACACTTCCGGCTGCCCTGCCATATCCAGTAAATTAAAAGGCAGTATGACGCAGCCACTCGGGAGAAAGTTCTCAAGAAACCCATAGCCTTGTTTAAATAGGAAGAGACCAAAGTAGGCCTTCTTTATTATGACATACGTCCTATAGTATTTTTTTCTTGACTAAAAAGGCACTCAAGGATTAGATATGGTAAGAGAGGGTGGGTGTAACGGCCTGGAGTGGAATGGGAGATAAAACATATCTACAGGTGAGAATCACAGAATTGCATTTTCTCTTATATTCACTCCAGGCCGTCACAAATTAGGGTAGGATTCCCAAGATAAAAACCATTATCGCCCTGGCCGCAAGCCATAGCCATCCGAAATGAGGACTCTACTGAAGGATTGACCACAGCCTGCAATACCTTACAGCCAAAGGCAGGATCTGCAGACGCTCTGGTAACCTACCTACCTAGTAAAACTTTGTAAAGGTATGTACAGAGGACCAGGTTGCGGCCTTGCAGAGATGCTGAAAAGCCCAGGAAGAACAGATAGGTCTGGTGGAATGGGCAGTAACACAGAAAGGAGACTGATTATTCCTGCAACTGTAGGCTCTAAGCTCTGCCTGCCTAACCCATCGGCTGATGGTAGACTAGGCCAGAGCCTAACCTCTTCTTGGACCTTCAGGAATAATGAACAGGGAATCCATCCTATGTAAGGGCTGCGTAGCTGAAATATATTTAAAAGTGCCCTGACCACATCTAAGGAATGGAGAACTCTTTACTCATGGTTGGAAGGACAGGGGCACAAGGAAGGCATAATCACATCCTCGATGATGTGAAAGGAGGAGACAACCTTGGGCAGTAAACCCCGCTTGAACCAGAAGACTGCCTTGTCCCTGTGAAAAACCAGGTAAGTCAGCCGATCTGAATCACAAACTGCGAATACTCAGATCCTACGGGATGGACCACTAACTTAATATCAACATCCCCACAGGAACAATCTCCATAAAAAAAATTATAATTAGGACATGGTCCGATAGAAAACTCAATTGTAAACTCAAAAGGGAGTCCTACCAGATCCAAGGGGAGACTTCCTGAGGATAGTTGCAGTGCAGCTGCAACAGGGGGAGGCAGAGACGAAGGTGGCGGTAGCCGAGGTCCTGTCCCACTGCCGAGAAGCCAGATACTGTGGTGACCTTCCGGTTCAGAAAGGTAGAGCACAGATTGGTAGCCAAGGATGGCGAAGTTACTGACCAAGGAAGCAAAGGGAACCAGAAATGACGCCACAGCAACCAACCCGTTAGAAGTCGGCACGAAATACAAAAAACAGCGCTGGCTTTATCTTAGAACTGCAGAGACAGGAGTGCCTGACAGCGCAGCACCATTTGAACCTTGCCGGCCTGATTAACCTCTTGCAGCCCCAGCAGCTCCTTCGCTCCAAAGCAAGGCAGGCTGCAAATAAGATGAAAAATAAATAGATATGGAGAGGAATAGGGTAGTGGAGGAGGGAAACCCCAGTCCATCCTGCAGGCCACTATGAAAAAAAAAACCTGCGGTTGGGTATCCTTTGAAAAGGAAACTCCAACCCCTGGGGTGTCTGCTTTGAAAAACTAGCAGATCTCCCACTGCGGCGTATGGACCCAGGTGCTCACCCTCAACTCAGATCCTATTGAGATGCTTTCAGCTGAATCTACTCAAAGAGGGTCCATCCGGAATAGGAGAATCGTGAGGATCTGGAAGCAAAAAGGGTTAAAGTCCACCGCTTTCGGTAATTCCTGGAAAGTAGAAACAAAATTGAAAAAATAAAATAAATCCAGGCCACATCTTCGCAGTCCAGTCACAATTGCAAAAATGGAACTGGATATGGCAGGCCAGCCGCAAGTATATATATGCTAGGAGGGGGCCACGCCTTTTTTCGTCATGGACAGAAGTGCCCCCCCCCGTCCTGAGATGCGGCCTTCCAGCTAGCGCCGCGGCCTCCACAACCTTCCAACAGTGCGGAGCCCCGTTCTGCCCAGTGTTGTGGTGCTCAAGTGGTCACCCTGGCCACAGGTACACTTGTGTCTTGTGGTGGTAAAGCCAGAGGGGGCAGATGGAGGGCACCTCCCCAGGGTCTCCTGGGGTGCAAAAACAAAAAAATTAATTGGCTGTTCCAGCGGTCCTTCTCCTAGGAAGGAAACACAATACAGAGGACTGGGAGGGGGTGTTTGAACTTGTTCCAGTTTGTGTTCCCTCTCTAGGGGGAGGAGCTCTCTGTGGCTGTCGTGAAGGATGAAGGGAGAAAAATCAACCGAGATGGATATTACGAAGGAGGAGGAGGAACTTTTACTTAAACTTAACATAGTCCACTTACCTGGACAGCTCATCAGTACTTGCACAGGCAAGCAGCACAGCCTCCTGGGACAGATCCCCTATAGTGTGGTTCAAAGTATTGGTCAGATGGATTGCATGATGCACAGAGGTGTCATGAAATTCTACATCTATGGCGTTGTCTTGCTCATCGTTGTAACAGCGAATAACACCGATCGAATTCCACATCTAAAATGGGGAAACCAGATACTAAATCAGAGCTCTAAAGCAGTGCATACCAACAAGTTGTACGTGTATCGCACCTGACTGGACCGTACCCCAATTCAATCAACTGCCATCTTTATTCCCCAATCCAATCTACGGCCATCTATATACCAAACACAGATTTGCTCCATAAATACAGTACTCCAAAGGGTGATGAAAACCCAAGTATCAGCATTTTCCTGTTTTATGATATTTAGATGGCTGTATTGTGTATTTTCATCAAACTTTTAGGCGATTGACAAACCATACGTCCGTCATGAAGGTTTCAGTGGGGAAACATTATGCAAGGCCGAGACTAGCCTGTTCAAAGTGAAGTGGTTAAGGAATCTGCTTTGTGACTAGACAAGAATCAATTGTTCCCTGGATACTGTGGACAGGGCAGGCCACCACTCTCGCAACTTGTGCACTTACTGCCCCTAGTGTGGATCACTGATTTGTAGTTTGTCTCACTGCAGATAGGTAGAATGTGCAGCACAACTGGGGATGCCCCGATGCCCCCAGGCATTTGTGAGTGGCCGGCGTGGGCCATTAGAGCCGCTGCTCTTACTCGCGCCATGAGACCGGGACAAGGTGAGCTGGTCTCGGCATCCTGGGGGGTTTCACACAGCGGGGCACCCCCCGGGGAAAGGACCAAAAGCCAGGATAGTCAAAATCCTGGGTTTTGGTCCACTTTAATGGAAGGGCTTCTCTGTGCAGTTGAACAAAGAATATTTTGGACGTTTACCAAAATTCTAAAAATTACAGCTAAAACCTGTACCAAAAATGTTTATCTTGAGAATGTATGCGATAGAGCATAAGTAGCAAGTATTTGTGAAGTGCATTTTCCAAATCTCTTTATAAAACGACACTCACCATGAAGCGGTGCATAAGATGTACAGGAGTAGACCCTGGCTGGAAAGGCTTCTGTGGAGGCGTTGGCATTGGCCCACTATACACAGGCCTTTGAGGAACAGATAACACAGGCTCAGCAATTGCAGATTGGCCATCGTCATCACCTTCTGCCAGCTTTTCAACAACACCCCTCTTCAATGCTGGGATGTCTAAATGAGACACAGTAATAAATAAGGTTGGATTGGAATTGGAAGTGAGTTTTTGATTTACGTCAGATGCAAACATACCAGCGTAGATCTGAACTAATGCAAAGCCCTTACTAATCATAGACAACCTGAATTAAATAGTCCAAGTAAATAATGATGATTACCATGTCTAATCCCCCCCATCATCTTGACTATTGTCGTAAAAAAAAACAAAAAAACACAAGAGACCTAATCAAATTAAATCTATAATGATTTTGAAGTGAAGCCAGGTCCATTCCTGGGCATGGGTTGTGACAGGCAGCATGAGAGAATCATTCATGCACGCTGATGTGGTCGATTCTGGCAGAGAGACCACTGTTGCTTGCTGCGCTAGATCACACTGGGAGCTCCAAGGGACAGGGACAGCTGCACACCATCAAATTTGTGCGTAGTCGTGTAGATATGAAACTGAAATTATGGGCAAACATAGGCTTCAGGTGACTTGCTTGCTGCCTTATTATGTTCATTGCCTGCCCTGCAACTAGCATTCCCCTGAATTGCTCCCCCCACGAAAAGTACCTTTTGGCCTGATGCCACCTGTTTTAGCTGTAAAGCCTCGTCTCCTGAAGTAATTTCCACTGTAGTAAGTGTCAATGTCGTCATTGCCACCATACCTATGCAATGACTGATTGCCTGGCACCTCAAAGAGGTACAGCAACAAAAAAAAAAAAAACAGTTAGACTTACTGGTAACGGATTTATCAGGAAGCCTTCAGCACACTGAGAATAAGCGCTCAAGCTGAAGGGTGACTTAGAAAAATCAGCGCTGCAGAACAATTCAGTAGGCCAAATCCATTTCTAGTTCTACAACAAAATTGAGTATCGGCAATGGCTTTGGCTAAATAGATTTCACAAGTTAAGTGGGTTTTGGTTCGCTTAAAGTAGGATTGGGCAGCGACCACAGTCTGATATTCATGATATACAAATGCTAAAGTAGGGAAACTGGAGGCAGTTATACGCAAAGGCAAGCATCAAAGTCCTGATCTTATTACATACTATTACATAATCTAGGTGGAGTTTAGGAATTAAAGTGGACCAAAACCCACTGCAACCGGCCTGGGAATCTTATTCCCTCCCCAGGGACATCCAAAATCGGGATGCCCCGATGTGTGAAGCCCCTAGGATGCCCCATAAACTTATCTTGCTTCCCGGACCAACGGCGCATGCGTGAGCCGCATCCCTGCTGTCCCTTTAGCAGGACACGTATCCCGTGCCAGGCATTTGTGAATGGCCAGCGAGGGCACGCTCCGTTAGAGGGTAGTGGGGGATGTGGCTGTCAGCGCGCCCTGAGCCTTAGGCGTTAGGGGAACCGACGTCAGCGGCTCCAAGCGCGCTGATTGGACGAGCGGTCGTGAATGCACCGTAGGACTGGGAGAGGTGAGTTCTCTTCAGTGATCTGGGGGGTTTCACGCAGCGGGGCACCCTGAGGGAATCGAGCAAAACCCAGGATAGTCAAAATCCGGGCTTTTGGTCAACTTTAAACCTTGTGGCGAACCTATATAAACAATAGGAGCCTATCTTGTTAGACAGATGCTTCTGTGACATGGCAAGCCAAGTGTTTTAAGGGGCTAATAAGTTCAACATTTCATATAGTATACTCTTTAAAATGAGCAATGATGTAGGTCTTGAACAGCTTAAAGTGGACCAAAACCTAAGGAGATCAGCCTGGGAATCTAAGATTCCAGGGCCATTTGATACCCTCCCTCTGAGGCATCCAAAACCGGGATGCCCCGCTGTGCAATACCCCCCAGCGGGCATATTCCCGCTATTTCTCTAGCAGGGCACGTGCCCGCGCCAGGCATTTGTGAGTGGCCAACGCGGGCACACTCCGTTACGGGGTAGCGGGGGATGCGGCTGCCAGCACGCTCAGATCAGTTTGCTTTAGATGAAGGGGCGGGAGCGGATCCGAGCGTGCAAATTTGACAAGCGGCGGCGCATGTGCCATAGGATTGGGAAGAGGCGAGTTCGGGCGACCTTCAGGGGTTTCAAACAGCAGGGTGCCCCACGGAGGCAAGGATAGTCCCCTGTTTTGATCCACTTTAAAATGTCGAGATGCATGCTATACCCCTACCCAAAATTCACTCAGAATATTACTTCTGTCCGTTGTAGTTCCAAAATACATATTAAATAATTATGAACAGCCATAACATTAGTTCTGTTGCATGGGATAACGTTACCTATAGAATTGTCATCATCATCCAGGATGGCGCGGGTTTTTGCACGGCCAGAAACAGACATGAAGTTATCGTCATCATCCTCATTACCAAGAGATGCCTCATGATCGATCATGTCTGTGTTTAAAAAGTCTTCATCAGCGTCATCTTCATCAAACAGAGCATCATAATCTTTGGTGGTGGTAGATGAGGTCTAGGAATAGGTCAGTAGTGAGAACAACTATATTTTCAAACATACAAGTAGGAGAAAATGAGGAACAGGGAAGGAGGTTTATACAAATCAATTTATTTTTCTCATGCTCTAATAAAGAGTCTGAGAATTCAACTACCCACATTTTGCCCCATAAGCATCAAGCGATGTACCTTAGCACTGGTCGACTGCTTAGCACTGGTTGACTTTGTGTCACCCTGGCAGACATTCTCCAGGAGGCCCAGGTTGCCCTCATTATCTGTGTAAGCCACTTCGGGGAGTTTGGGGTGCCAAGCAAGAGCACAGATCGTGAACCCTTTATCATGCTTAACCCTGGGACAAGAAGAAAAAAAAGAAGAGAAAATAAGAGCTGCCTATAGACAAAACAGATGAAGACTGTTTAGTCTAAAGTAAAAAAAAAAAGCAAGTTCAGTAAATTGCTCCCCAAAAGTCCCACTCTGGTAATTGGTAACTATTTGAGAGGGCTTAACTCCATGCAGGTGGAAAAGCAGGCAGATTCTATGCTGCATAACTACATGGCAGCGGCCATCTTGCCACCTACATGAGTCCAGATTATATAAAAACCCAATCTCGCTGTTAAAATTGCTTCACATATCAGTGCAATCCTCAATTTCTAGTAGAAAGCCATCAGCCGCGATGACTCATTGCTCTACACAGAAGTATTGTATCATTTTAGAAGATACATATGGTTTACACTGTCAAAATGGTCTGCTAAATAGGCAGAGAACCATGATAAAGAAACATTGTTGCAGGTTTCCCCTCACACATACAATCTCTCTAGCAGCTGTTTATTCAGTGTGTATGTGTTTATATAACAATTCACTAGCTGCCCGTTTCTGAGGCATTTCTCTCTCTCTCCGTTGGGTGTGGGCTGCTGCTGGCACAGCTCTTCCCTCATGCTTGTGTGTGTTACAGGATGGCCGCTCCCATGCAGCAAAGAATCGGCTTGTTATTCCAGAACACCTGCATGTCTCAAATAGTTTTTGCCAGATGTGGGCTTTGGGGGAGCAATTTAGTAAACTTTATTTTATTTTTTTTCTTCCATTTTAGGACGCCCTAAATCCTAAACAGTTCAAGTAGTTGCTCAATGCCATAACCGCAAGCATCCCAATTAGAAATATCTATTTTCTGCATACTAATTTACCCTACACAACCCATAAGTTCAGGCCATTATACTAACTCTTCCATGTCCCAGGCAGCTGCAGCAGTGCACATGATGGCCAGCAACCAATAGGGCATTTATTTATTTTTACACACCGATAGGCAAAAGGGGGAGCAACTTTTTTTCCTACAGTTGGCCATAAAAAGAAAAGTTGTGTACTCCACAAAGCAGGCCTTTATGGAAGAGTGGCAAGTAGAAAGCCTTCCTTGGTTTTCATGATGCCGTTTGTTCACTAATATTATTTAAGACCTTCACAGAACAGCTGTAGTTATACTGAGAATACATAACATACAGGTGGTGCCACCATGCCACAAGCTGAAGGTTATTTTAAACTTGCTACATTGAAGTGATACTGCAGGCAAAGCCAATTGTTAGACCATTGTGTCAGGCTACATTTGGCACTGTCCTAAACGGTTTTCTGATTTTAAACTGAAGCTGAAATGGCCGAGATATTGGGGTTTACAGGTTAAGCCATCCCATCCCCAATCAGCTCAGCAGAGTAGGACAGGATTGCTGGTCCCTCCCTCCACCACCTCCTTCAGATTCATTACATTGCTGTTAGCGCAGAGAGCGGATTATTATGCAGCACCATAGAGCCAAGGGCTACGCACACTTTTTTCAGGAGAGAAAACATGGTGAACCTGTAACCTCGATATCTCGGCCATTTCTTCTTTTTAAAAATGGAATGGGAAAAGTTTAGGACAGTGCCAGACATACAGACATAGCCCGATGCAGTGGTGTAACAATTACCTTTGTCTGCAGTAGCACTTTAAACAGTGTTTTAAGTCACCCATGGGTTTAAGGAACTGAATCTGTATCTCGATTATACTGGCCACATTCTTTGCAGGAGCCCTTCTATGCACGCCCCCCCCCCCCCCCACTGAACTTTGGAGAATTCAACAGGTGCGCTGTTAACCTTTAAAGTACGCCAGCAGGATAGAACATAAAATAAGTTCCATTTTATTTACATGCTTGCCATAGAAATCTAGTTGCTTACAGCAACCATTTTCATAAATAAGTCCACATGCTAACCTCCAGCACGACTTCTACATGTTTCAGACCTACTGGATCTTATTCACAAAATGTATTAATAAAGTTAAAAATAACTTGCATTTATGTTACATCACTTTGATAGCTCATGTCAGTTACTATTCTTCCTACTACTCATGTCAATTACTGTTCTTCCCGCTCACAACAGCATGCCAATTCCCCTAGTCCACACGACGCACTGGGATTCCTCGCTGTGTGAAACCCCCCAGAACGCCCAGTAAAACTCACCTGCACTGGCATGGGTTCTTGTCCAATCAGAGCCCCTTACCTTGACTACGTCATTCGGCACAGGGCTCTGATATTGAATATATATCTGAAAGGCTGGGGCGGGAAACAAACAGTTAATGAGCTGTTTGCTGAAGGACTAGAGCCCACATATGCATTGTTGGACTGAGCTATTAGCAGGTCCCTGGGGGGGGGGGTTCACACAGCTGGGCATCCCGATTCGGGATGACCTGGGGAAAGCCAGCAGACGGCCCTGGAATGTTTTAGATTGGTTTTGTTCTGCTTTAACCCTTTAACATTCAAAAAAAAAAAAAAAAAAAAAAAAAGGACTGGATACTGAAATCATAATAAAGAAGCGTTCAAAAGGAAAGAGCAGCTTCCAGCGCTGCTGCTACAGTAGACTAAGGGATGGGTGTGCTGCTGTTGTGGGCAGTTGAAGGACAGTAAGTGGTGTAACATTACCTTTCCAAGCAAGTTTTAGTGGACACATTCCAGGCCACGATACATCCATCGATGCTTCCCGCCACAATATACTGGCCACAGGGAGACCAGGTGACCACGTTCAGAGCCTGCAATACACAAAGTGAAGCCAGGGATAATAGAACATGGAACAGAGGAGGGAGGGTTCAGGAACATATACAAAATGTTGTACAAGCAAGTGCACAGTATACCAATTGTAGGGGATAGGGCGGGAAAAAGTGAGAATGGCCCTGGGGGAGTTAAGGAAGCATATTAGGTTAGGGATACATCTAAAAAGGTACTTACTTTCTTTTTAACCCTATTGGACACCTTACCAATAACTTAACACTATCAGCTAAAAGGGATTTGTTCGCCCCACAGAAGAGACAACATCCCATCAAAACAGCAATACCACAACAAGGTTAGCAGGCCGAAGTACCGGGCACACATGTATGTAAGTAATACAACCCAATCTGGGAATTACTTTTATGTACCTTTTGTGGCAAAAGTACTCGCCTATCCCCCATGTACTCTCACCAGAACTGTTTGCACTGAAGAAGCTCTCCGGAGCGAAACGCGTTTGCAACTTGCTACAAACGAGGGATATTGAAAACCCAAAGACTGACAACTTGCTACAAACAGGGGTATCAAGAAAAGGACTTTACGGAAGGTAGGGCACATTTGCGCACGCCCCCTCCTATACCCACACCACCTATCTGTCCAACATCCAGGACACGGCGGTGTTGGGCCATCTCTCTTTTTTAACCCTTTTGATTGATTACTGATTGTATTGCACCGTTTATAGCACATTGTGAATTTCCATGTATATAAAGATGTTACCAATAAACTATGTAAACTTGATAACTACACACATAATTAAACAAAAAGGGAAAGTAATAGGCGCACTTTGGCCACCCTCCCAAAGCGGCACCAGTAAGACCCCTGGGCCCACGCCGGACAGAGGAACCAAACCCAACCCCTCTTGTACAGTATACCAGCAAAGAACAGTATCTCCCGGGAACACTTACACCAAAAATATTATGTTACGTTAAGGGGCATTGGTGGTCATGCCGAACATTTAATACGCACAGCAAACTGCTCTGATTGGATGGGAGTCTGCGTTGTTAGACCAGGGATAGGTGAGCTGTCCTAGGTGATCGATGGCGTTTCACACAATGGGGCATCCCAAATCAGATGCCCTGGAGCAGGGAACAAAACCCAGGATCCTGAGTTTTGCTCTGCTTTAATCCTTTTTCTGCCAGACCCTAGTAAACTGGTTATGGGTGGAAGGTTCAGGGGTCTGACACTACTGAACATGGATGGCCAAAGAATTTATCTGCAGCCCATTTGTAGCAGTTCACTGGGACTAATAGTCTGATGAATGATCTACAGCACAATCATGCCACTTCAGTGCCAGCCTCAAATCTTCTGAACTTTCTCAGAAGCCACAGTGGCCACCCAGCAGGGGACTGCTAGGAACTGTGGTGCACTGGTTGGCAGCAGCAAAGAGGCGATTTTTCAGCACCGACTTAAACTCTGCTGCACTGTGGTGGTGGGCGATGCAGAAGTCTGGTCGAGTTCCACCCAATAGGGTTGTATATTTTGTTGTGGGAAGCCTGTGGATCTGGCTGCCATCTGCATGACTTTGCAGTGGAGAGGTGGAGCAGATGGCAGCCATTCATGGGGGGACAGAGCTGAGGTCGGAGGGACTGCGGGTCAGCTATAGCCATGCCCTCCCTCTCTAGTCCCCGATCAGCAGCCATCTTAATGACTATGTTCTGTGCTGTGGCTGGGAGAAATGAGGCCAAATCTAGCCCTGTATTTCTATTTTAAGTGGGAGTGGTTAATAATAATGATAATAATCAGCCGCTCAAAACAGCAGCATATCTCCCAAGTACCTTAGCAGAGGGTGCTAAGGCTTGGATGTGCCGTCCCAGTTATGCAGACCATCTACTAACATGTGCATAGACAACTAAATCACTTCCACTATTATATGCACAGCAACCTATGTAACTACGCAAATCATATCCTCTTATTTTTAATTATTATATGAACGGCTGGCTTATTAAATGTCTATTAATTTTTGCATTAAAATGCTTGCCTATCAGTTTCACTTTGCAGGTCAATCCCTCGCAGTCCTGCAGGAAGAGCTGGTCATGTAATGCCCCAGCGTGCGTACATTGCTAAGAAAAGCACATCTATGGTGGATCCCCCTGCTTTTCTAGTGTTACTGGCAGCAAGAACCTGGAGTCATCAGGTGACTTCCACCTGGTCAGCATTGGAGCAGACAGTACAAAAGCAGTTGCAGCCCCTAGGACTCCATGGGAGCGAGCCTGCGAGCGGGTCCTAGACTCAGGGACTTTAAGCATTACAAATTAGAAACCGTATCAGCATAAAGCAACTTTACCTGAGTTATAAAATTATCGGTCAGAGAGAAACTGTTCTTCCATGTGTCTCTTTCATACAAGTGAACAGATTTATCAACAGGAATGGCAAGCAGCTATAAAAAGAGGAAGAAAAACACATCAACTGTACAGTGCAGAAACATGAATCTGTAGAGTACAATAAAAATTGCAAAGGAGACAAAAGATTACTGTATTAGCAAATGTTTTTAGGTCTCCTCCCCATTATATCCCTAACCACCAGGTCCCCTATACACTAAAGGGCTGAACCCAGCTAGAGCGTATGGTTTTGGTGGCAAAGGAAACATCATGGAAACAAAAGACAACAAAAAAGTAATGGCAAGAGAGGATGTCCAAATCTGGGCGTTAAAACATTTGCACTTACTTTTCCACTCTTGGGCTGCCATGCCAGTCGGCATATGGACTTGGCATTGACCACATCATTGCATTTTGGTAGCAGAGGCAGATCGGCTTCACACACCTAGCAACATGTAAGGCAAAGGTAGAATTACTATGGAAAACAAATGATCCTTTAAAAGAAATAATCTGTGGATGGGATTTTGAAAGTATTTACTAACCTGTTCCTCTATTTTCCAGATTCTCACGGTTCCATCACAGCTTGAAGAAGCCTAAGGCACAAGAAATGGCAATAATAGATTTAGGCTGGAATGAAACTCTTTTTAGACTTTCAATACAGTAAGCAAGGTCCCAAATCAAAGTAAAGAGCCTAAGTGGACCAAAACCTACCCTGGAGTCTGAGACTCCAGCCCATCCCTGGCTGGGCTGCCCCAAATCTTAGCTTCACCCCCCCCCCACCCCACAGTGCATGCATAACATGCATCACTTGCCTCCCTTCTTGGGTGTGTGGCCCCTCCCATCGCAACTGAATGGCTGTCTGTGGGTGCGCACAGCCGAAGGGAGCAGAGTAATGCCACTCGCATGTGCAGCTAGGATTCCTTTCTGCAGCTCTTTAGGCTGCTCTAGCAATAGCATGGGCTAGAGAGGCGAGTAAGCATGGCAAACTTGGGTTTTAACATGGTGGGACACTCCAAAACGGGGTGCCCTATGGCGCTAGACCAAAACCGGGTATAGTGAAAATCCTGGGTTTTGGTCACCTCCAAAATACCTCTTTATTTCAGCACAGCTGTAAATGCAACATCCATGACAGCTCCGCTATTAGCATGTGCCCTTTGTGCTTCGTTAACCCGATCCATTTGTCGGCAGCCACACACAGGCAGGGAAGGGGTGAGCATCTTAAAGTGGACCAAAAGTGGCCCTAGAATCTATAAGACTCCAAATTTGGGATGCTCCTCTGTGTAAAAACCCCAAGGTGGCCCAGTAAACTCGCCTTCTACCTGATTCAACGGCACATGTGCGAGCAGCAGGGTGTGCCTCTGGCATTTTAAGTAGAAGGGATGCAGCAGCTCAGCTGAATTCTTAGGCGATTTGTGTGCAAATTGAGTGCAGCCGAGCGTGCCAATTGGCCGCACGTGCCCTGTCGGACCAGGGAAAGGCAAGATTTAATACATCTGGAGAGCAACAAAAAAAGAGGATGAATACAGGAAAAACAAAACAATGAGGCAAAAAAAAAATTAAAAAAGCGGGGATTTGAACCCTAGACACTGATTCACAGCCCACCACTTTACCAACTGAGCTACCTAGCTTGCTTAAGCCAAGCGAGGCTTTTAATACAATAACTGAGAAAAGCTCTCACGGCAGTGCCAATCACAAAGAAAGACATCGCCCCCTACCCTCCAGCTGCACCGCTCACCTCAAGAGGCAGCAGCAGAGGGGAGGTTTCTCCCCCCACATACCACATGGTTTCTTCCTGGGTGACGACAGCTGTCACCCCAGGCAAATTTTAAACTACCACCACCCTACAACACCACCATATTAGCTTTTTTGGGAACACACATTACCCTTTCCTTCCATGAAATAACTTCAGGACAAGTAGGATTGAAATCTGAGTTCCCATCCAAAATTTACAATAATGCTCCTTTAATTGTACGAAATGGCTCACCACCAGGTCGCACTAGACTTTCCCAAAGAGTAGAAATGCTCCTTCCAGCATCTTGGAGGATTACTTCCAGTCATGGTGTAATATGCAATTTGCGGGGAATTAAACTAAACAATATAGGGGCATAGGTGGTGTTAAAGCAAAACAAAACCCACCAGTTGGCCGGCTGCAAATTTTTCCCAGGGGCATCCCAAATCAGGCTGCCTCGCTGTGTAAAACTCCCCTTGCCACCCGAATAATCTCACCTTTCCCTGCTCCAATGGTGAAAGCGCGGGCTCTGGTCAGATCCCTTTGCCTTGACTAAGGATTGCATCCACCCCAGACATTCAGATAGGCTGGGGCAGGAGTGCGCACAATGCCAGGAATGTGGCAGCACATGCTCCCCATTGAATTCAAGCAGAGCCCTTTGCTGAAGTATGTAAACGCAACAAAGGGCTCTGATTGGACGAGAGCCTGTGCATGCTCTGAGCAGGGAAAGGTGAGTTTTAGTGGGTGACCTGGGGGGTTTCACACGGCGAAATTCCCCGGGGGCACGGAGCAAAATCCAGGGAAGTTAATTGCACTATCCCAGGGTTTTGGTCAGTCCCCCAGTGCTGCCTGAAACTCCACTCAGCTTCTGTGTGGCTGAATGGAGGAGGGGAGGTTAACTCCAGGTAACCAGTTGTAGTCTCCTACTAAAACACCATCACAAAAAGTTAAGAAAAGGTTACCAAATAGGTATCCCTGGGGTCGAAAGAAACGCTCAACACAGGCGCATTATGTCCACGTAAGGTTTTCTGCACACCACTGTCCTCCACCTGGACCACTTTCACCAAGAAATCACTAGAATAAAAAACACAAGTCATCTCTTAGGCACAAAATTATAAATGGCAACATACAGAACCTCATACACATGCACTGACACCAATACAAGCAAGTATTCAGAAAAGAACTATACTTTATGATGTGCTGCCTGCAAACACCAGTTAGGGCAATCAAGCAATGAACGAGAATTGGTAAATCTGTCGTTCGTTGTATAGTTTTTGGCTGACCAAAAATGTCTCGATCACTTGATGGTTAGAATGTGGAAACAGTTGTCCACAAAAAATGTGTTGAGAATGAGCAATACGAGTGTTCGCTCTGGTGACTGATTGACCAGCGAGCCTTCAGCATCTGAACACAGTTGTTCAATAGTGGAAGATTTGCTTGATCAATTTATCTGCTCGTGTAAATGCAGCATAAGTCTGCACTGGGATAGGACAGGCAGTGAACGACAAGAAAGGGGGCCAAGAAATAAAATCCTACCCTGGTCCCCGCTATTCCGCAACATCTTCCCCCTCTCTATGCACGCTCCTGACACCTGTTTGGGAACACCACCCATTTTACAAAAAATGGGTGTTGGTCAGCACGGGGGGGGGCTGCAAAGGCCCCTATATCTTACCTAATGCCTAGCTCCCCTCTGGAAGATGTGCTGTGCGATTGGCCTCCAATTGGGATGCAGGGCAGGTCAACACCCATTTTACAAAATTTGATTCTGGTTAATGGGCACATGGGCCTACTGAGTGGGGGACGCAGCTGGCAGAACCCATGGCTGAAAAAGATGATAGGCATAGTAGGATTGCTGGGAGTGTCCCACTATGTGAAAACCCTCAAATTGCCAAGCGGCCCCGGGCCTGAACAGGGGTCGGAATTGATGGCATGTCAGGGTTCACAACCAGTCAGTCCCAGGAGCGCTGCCACGCCCTCTCCATTCGTTGCAATGGAGGGGTAAGTACACTATTTTTTGATTGGGTGCTGAATCACGTTAAGCTCCACTTTAAAGGAGCACTATCGCAAAATTGTGTACTATTAAAAACTCATACAACATGCCAGCTAATGAGAGGAGTGGTCACTTACATACCATCAAAGCAGCAAAAATGCCAACGGTTTACTGTAGGGAAGCCATAATCTTTTGATGCATTGTATATGTTGAGATGAACAGATGTGGGCATAGGTATGGTGAGAAAAAGTGGACAAGGGTGAAGCCAGAAAAAGTGAGGTGAGCAGAAGTGGTAAGAGGTGAGGTAGGGAAGAGAAGAGTAGAGGTGGGCAGAAATGATAAGCACAGGGCACCTTTATCGCTTCTGTGGTCTGGCACTAGGCATCTAAACATAACCAAAACCCACTTGTTATCGCAGCCAGTTTAAGTCAGACAAAATTAGGTGGGAAAGGGTTGTACAGTCTTTGTTCTATGAGATCTACCCTCCCTTTTGGTTCTGGCACTTTATGGTCTTTATTCTATTTTTAGCTGCCCCACCTCTGTTCGCCCCACCTCCTCCGACTCCCAACCATTTAGCACCTATTCCCATATCACATCTGCCCACCTCTACTATCTTCCCACCTCACCCTTACTCCCCTCTTACCACCTCTGCTCACCTCAACTGCTCTGGTTCACATCTGTTTATTTCTCCTATATCACCTATGCCCACCTCAGCATATACCTCAAAGCAAATTTTATCGCAGCACCTTGGAGTGGAATAATAAGGCCATGCAGCCCTTAGACCAAGAAAGGTTGTGGATCACAGGTCTCTGGAGAGGTCAGAGGGAGGGTGTCCCGACTATATACATGTAAAAATCAGAATGCCTGCAGGAGAAAGCTAACTACTTACAAAATGTACCGGGGATACATCGAAGGTGTAATACGGAGGAGAAAAAGACAAAATACACCATACAGTGGTGCCAGGCTAAAAGCTTTACCTGGAGCCAGCTGCAATCCTGCTGCCATCACTGTTAAAGACAACATGATTGGCATTGGTGGTGAAACGCGTCAGAATTCCATCTGGCTCTCCTTCGGGAAACGTGTGAAGCTGAATGGCGTTGTTGGAGGAAGCTGTAACCACCTTCCCATTCTGTGAGGTAAACATAAATAAATAACAGTTACTAGCCAGGCTTTTGTAACACCCCCAACCCCTCCCTCTGTGCCAAGCCCAATTTGGGCAAAACCAAACAATCCACTAGGGATAGGCAATCTGCAAGCTGGGAATGATAGGTCAGTCACCCAACAGACCCTGTCACTCAAGTTCAAGGCTTATCGCAGCCAGTTTAATTCATAGCACAAATCCAGGCAAAATTAAATGGGAAAGGGCTTGAAACCATCCAATTGTCTTTGCTCTACAAGATCTACAGTCTTTGTTCTACAAGATCTCCCCCTCTTAGGCACTTTAAGGTCTTTATTTATTGCTAGGTCAGTTACCCAAAAGATGTGTCACTCAAATCCAAGGCTGCCATGCAGAATGGTGGCTGGCAGCCACATGATTTACTGCTATATGAATGGATGCAAGTGGTGACTTGATTTTAGTTTACATCGAGACAACTCTATAAAATTTGAAAGCATCGGAGCAAGGGATGAAACTGTACAAAGTTGATTTAAATATCTGACTGTCTACCACAAATGCTGCAGGCAAAATGTTCGTAACATAGGGAGCGTAAGGAGTGGCTACATTTTCCTGCAGGGATGAGGCCACAGCCATCCCCACCCCCGCTAAACCAAATTTCAGCAAAAATAAAAAAAAAATTAAAAAAAAAAGGACCAGGAACAAATTCTGTATATTTTGCGTACGAGTTCCTCAAGTAACCGTCAGCGGCCAATCACAGGTCCGTATTTCGCTGGAGGATTGCAGTGCAGGTGAATGAACCTAAAAGTTCTGGGGGTGAGCCTCAGCAATCTGGATCCATCCCTCCCCTGTGCCGGTCACAATTTGGTCCTTCATCCATTTGGTAGGAAATGGGTGTTGGACCACTTTAAGTACCTCTGGTATTAACCAATGTGTGAGCTGGGTTTTAAGTAGCCTATAGAAGGTAACAGAAAACACAGAGTGCCAGGTCAGACACCCAATCCCGGGCAGCAGTGTGAGAGTGTGTAGCAATTGTCACTCAAGTCTACGGCTGCCATTCAGAGTCCTGCCCCCCACCAGAATCAGGGGAGGACTGTGTTAACCAGATGTGGCGCTGTATTATTTTAATGCCCAAAGTGGGCTTAAAACAGGGGGAGGGAGGATGGCTACAGGCTTACAAAAACCTTGGCGCTCGTCTTTAAAAGGAAATGGCCCCTTTTGTGGACCTAGATTGGCGAGACTTGAAATGTTGTCATAGTGAATAAGAACTTACCTTGGAGGATAAAAACCACTTACCTTCAAAGCTAAGGAATAGGCCTTTTCACCAACATTTACAGACTTTGGATCATCATCTTCTAAATTCTCCCAGATGCGAATGTCGCCATCGCTGCCGCAAGTCACTATAAAGCTGTAGGAGCAAAGAATCAAGTCACTGAGACATTACACCAGTAAAAATACCATTTTGTGAATACTCACCTTGTAAAATGGGTATTATAAGTATGTCACACACCCCACTTCAAGATATTCATAACCTGTGGGTAATACTGACCTGTAGAGGGCGATCTGCAGAGATGATTGGAGGAAAGAAAGCCCCTCCCGGTCCATAAATACCTGGGACCTCCCACTCATTACCCAGTATAAAGAAAGCAGTAAGGTAAGGGACCAGGAAGAGCCAAATATAAGTCATAACAACGCAAAGTTCCCAATATGAAGGATCTAGAATACAAAGGGCGGGGTGAAGCGGGGTGTGCGACATACTTATAATACCCATTTTACAAGGTGAGTATTCACAAAATGGTATTATTCTAAGTATTTCACACACCCCGCTTCAAGATATTCATAACCTGTGGGACATTCAATAGCAGTGTCCATAAGGGGTGGGGATCCAAAACAAGGCATAAAACACAACTTAAACCACTGCAGCCTGCAGAACTTTGCGGCCAAAAACAGCATCCGCTGAGGCCCGAACATCAACCTTGTAAAACTTGGAAAAGGTGTGAACAGAAGACCAGGTAGCGGCCTTACAAACTTGCTCAACAGAGGCCTGGTGCTGAAAAGCCCAGGAAGCCCCAACCGCACGAGTAGAATGAGCTGTAACACGAAAAGGATTCCTCCCCTTAGCAGAATAGGCCCCAACGATGGCCTGACGAATCCACTTACTGATGGAAGATTTTGCAGGCGCCAAACCCTTCTTGGGCCCAGATGGTACCACAAAGAAAGTGTCAGTCTTGCGAAAGGAAGACGTTACCACCAAATAGTACTTCACAACTCGAACCACATCCAAGGAATGCAGGGCCCTCTCCTTGTCATTGCTGGGATTAGGACACAGAGAGGGCAGAACAATGTCCTGATTTAGATGAAAGGAAGAAACAACCTTAGGAAGGAAATCCGTCTTGAAACGGAAAACCACCTTGTCCTGATGTCTTTCAAAATACGGAGCTTGGACAGAGCCGCCAACTCAGAAACACGCCGAACAGAAGTGATAGCTACCAAAAAGGCCACCTTCTGTGTAAGGGAAGACAAGGCAATATCATGCAAAGGCTCAAAAGGAGGACCCTGAAGAGCAGAAAGAACCAAATTCAAATCCCAAACCGGAATCAGAGGCTTCCTAGGAGGCCGCACATGCGTAACCCCCTGGAAAAAAGTCTTAACCAACGGATGAAGCGCAGAAGATCTTTGGAAAAACATCGCCAGGGCAGACACCTGCCCCTTCAGAGTACTGAGCTGGAGTCCCAGATCCAAACCATGTTGCAGGAACTCCAAAATTCTAGAAATAGAGAATTCCCTACAAGGGAAGGCCCTAGTCTCACACCAATCAATATAAGACCTCCAAGTCCTATAGTACACGGATGAAGAAGACCTCTTCCGAGCGCTAATAAGAGTCCGAATCACAGCAGCAGAAAGACCTTCCTCCTTCAAGATGGAGGTTTCAGCAGCCACGCCGTCAAAGCCAGCGTTGGTAAATTGGGGTAACGAAGATGACCCTGTGTGAGTAGATCTGGCAGCAGGGGCAGAGCGAACTGATCTTCTGCTAACCTTACCACGTCTGCGAACCAGACCTGTCTTGGCCACCTTGGGGCCACCAGAATTGCCGACGCTCCCTCCAGAGCCAGCTTGCGCACTACTCTGGCCACCATGGGAAACGGAGGGAACAGGTACAGAAAACCCAGATCCCTCCAGTTCAGAGACATGGCATCCATTGCCAGAGCCAGAGGGTCCTTCGCCAGAGACACGAATGACGGAAGTTTGTGATTGTGACGGGAGGCAAAGAGGTCCACCACCGGTGACCCCCACCTGCGACAAATTGTGTGAAAAACCTTGGGATTGAGAGACCACTCCCCTTTGCGGGCTGACAACCTGCTCAGAGAGTCCGCCTCCGTGTTCTCCACTCCCGGGATGTAGACCGCCGAAATGCACGGGACGTGGCTCTCCGCCCAGTCCAGAATCAGAGACACTTCCCTGAGGGCACTCCTGCTGCGAGTCCCTCCCTGGTGATTGATGTAGGCAACCGCCGTCCGATTGTCCGACCGGACCTGAACCGGCAAGTCCCGCAGTTGATGAGTCAAATGACAAAGAACCATCCTGATGGCTCTCAATTCCAGAACATTGATAGGCTCGTGGGCTTCCAGGGGTCCCCACAAACCCTGAAACTGTAGATCCTTCCAGAAGCCCCCCCATCCTGAGAGGCTGGCATCCGTGGTGACCACCTCCCAATGAGGAGTCTGAAAGGATCTGCCCCTCCGCAGGTTGGCTGAGTTCAGCCACCACCGAAGCGAGCGGCGAACTCGGGGAGACATCAGAAAGAATTGATCCAGCGACTGAGGAGACCTGTCCCAGACCGACAACAGATGGAGCTGTAGCGTCCTTGTGTGAAACTGAGCAAAGGGGACTGCCTCGAAAGAAGGCCACCATCAACCCCACCAGTCTCATCCCTAGCCGGATGGACAGCCGAGGAATGGACATGAGCAACCGAATCAACTCCTGAGTCAAAAGAACCTTGGACTGAGGAAGGAACACTCTGGCCTGATCTGTATCTAGAGACATTCCCAGAAAGGATACTGTCCTGGACGGGTAGAGGGAGGACTTGGGGTAGTTGATCACCCAGCCGAACCTCTCCAGAGTGGATAATAACGTCCTGGTGTCCAATTCCGCTTGGCTGAATGACGATACCATGATGCGAATCCCCTGCGCTCTGAGGAGAGCCATCACCCCAGCAAGCACCTTGGTGAAAACCCTTGGAGCTGTGGTGAGACCGAAGGGAAGAGCTACAAACTGAAAGTGCCGATCCTCCACCGCGAACCTTAGAAACCTCTGGTGCGCGGGAAAAATGGGAACATGGAGGTAAGCCTCCTGGATGTCTATGGACATCATGAAGTCCCCCTGACGAAGAGAGTGGATAGCAGAACGCAACGTTTCCATGCGAAATTTTCGCAGCCTGACAAACCTGTTGAGAATCTTTAGGTCCAGGATGGGCCGGACGGAGCCATCCTTCTTGGGGACCGTGAACAGATTTGAGTAAAAACCCAGACCCCGGTCTAATGGGGGCACTGGGCAAATGACTGCCATTTCCAGAAGACTCGATACCGCCGCCCGGAGCTGCTGCGCAGCCAGTGCGACCAGGGACACCCGAGACCTGAAGAAACGCGGGGGGGGGGGCGGGACTCGAACTCCAGCTTGTAGCCGGAAGACACCACTTCCCGGATCCACTTGTCCGAGACCTCCCGAATCCAGACCTGGGAGAAGTGTCGCAGCCGTCCCCCCACCCGCACGGGTGAGGGCGCCCCCTCATTATTGAGCGGGCTTGGCCGCGGGTTTGGGTTTAGAGCCCCAATTGTATCCTGAACGGGCACGACCCCTGCCCCTATTCCAGGAATCTCCTCTTGTAGAAGGAAAGGCAAATCCTCTTCCCGCTCTGGATCCCCGAAAGGAAGGAGTGAAGGAAGCCGCTCCTCGAAAGGGGCGTCGTTGCTTCTTGCGTTGAGGTAGTTTACCACCTTTGGCTACAGAGTCCAATTGGTCTCCAAAAAGCCGTAACCCAACGAAGGGAAGAGACGTCAGTGACTTTTTTGACCCAAAATCAGCCGCCCACTGGCGCAACCAAATTGAACGCCTGATAGTCACCATTAGAGCAGAGGCTCTGCTACTCATCATCAAGGAATCATCCAAAGCGGCTAACATGAAGGACAAAAACACCTCACATCGTTTTAGTCCAAGAAATTCGTCACTGTCCGGATCCAAACCGGAAGAGGATAACAAGTCCCTGACCACCTTTCTAGTAGCCACCATCAACAGCGATGAGGCACAAACAGGCCGTATGGCTGCCCCAATACTGGCAAAACCATGACAAGCCATCTGGTCAATGCGTTTATCCTCACCATCTTTAAGAGAGGAACAATCAGGGTTATTCAAAACGGCTGAGTTGGACAAGCCCAAAATTGGGGCGTCCACCTCGGGGGGGGGGGGGGGGGGGACGCCCAGCGCTTAACCGTATCCACGGGGAAAGGATATCTTTTATCCCAACTCTGAGGAATGCCTGGGAGCCGAGCCGGCCTCTCCCATTCCTTAGAAATAATATTATCAAAATGCTTTTGATTAGGAAATTGAAATTCCAAACGCGGCTTGGATTCCTCATAAAACTCCCCTTGTTGTTGGGGAACAGCCGCCGGAGGCGAGATAGCCAGAACCTCAAACATCTGAGTCAGAACATTAGGAGTATCCGAGGAACTCCCTGACCCCCGATCGGAATCAGCGCCAACAATCTGCTGATCATCAGAATTATCCGAATCCTCAAATAACTCCCCTTCCTCCGGAGGGGAATAATCTGACCAATCCAGACCATCCGCATCATCGTATTCAAAATGAGTAACCGGTGACAAATGCTTTCTCTTAGCCGGTGCCTTCTTGGCGACCGCAGTAGAAATACATTTTTCAATATTGCCCAATCTGGCACACACATCAGATTGCGACTGCCCCCCCATGACAACATCACACGGGGCACGGGTCAAAATGGGAGGGGGAGGGGATGAAGCCGGCGGTGCTGACCCAGAAGCCTGGGGTCCGGACTGCCGTGTAATAGTCTGCTGTGCACATGATATACATAGGAAGAAATCATCCCCAGTTAGGGATACCCCACAACCCAAACACTTCCAGGATTGTCCCGAGGGGAGCCCGGAATCCTGGGATGCCTCCATAAGGTGAACTTGAGTAAGTCGCTATGACCGAGGGAATTACGCTACTAAGCAACCCGGGATGCCCTTATAGTGTCCAAGTGGGAGGATTTGTAAAACATAATAAAAGTACCCAGGGACCCTAGGACCGGGAGAAACCCTAAATATCCCTGAAGATTCCACCTAAAAAATACAGAAAGCCACAATGAGAAACATTATGCTGGTATAATGAGTCAAAAAGGGGAGGAAAAGGCCCACAGGGCCACTCACAGTGCCTCCAGGATCCAAAACGCTGCGTCCACAGAGCCTGAGGTAAAAGCAGAGCGGGAGACGAAGGGGGGCGTGGCCAGCGCGGACCGCGCGCTTGACCGGCTCCGCCCCCCTTTACAAGTCAGTCAGGAGGAGCGAGCTCCTCAGCGGTGCTGGGAACTAGAGGGGGCGGGCCGCGGCGACGCGCCAAAAGTCCGGCCCCGCCCCCAAACTAATGCGTGAGGGGAGAAGCTCCCCTCCGCTGTATCACCCCGCGAGCCGGTGTCGCGGCCACCCGCGGCACCGGACAAGTATAAAAAAGGCGGTAGCGGCCCGCAAGGCATGCGGAGCCGCTCCCCGCTCGAGCCACGCTACATTAGGCTCTCGGCATAAAGGGAGCGGGCCGCGGCCTCACGCCGAAGGCCCGGCCCCGCCCCCAACAGAAGAGCGTGAGGGGAGAAAACCTCCCCTCCGCCTTCTGAGGTAATAGGCAGCGCCGCGGCGGCAATGGCGGCCGCGGTGTCTGTCAGGAATAAAGTGAAGTCCCCCAAATGACTGCCATTTAGTAAACAGTAACAACACACACCAATAAACAGCCATCAACCCCACCTGAAACCAGTGCAACCAATTCATTGAGGGATTACTTCCAGATGTGCCACATCAACATACATAAACCTAACGCTGAGGAGAGGACCCCCGACCCAAGCTAGGAAGGTGGGGATAGGCCAATTAGGAAAAAAATTTTTCCAGTGGACAGGGCATCCCAAACCGGGGTCACCAACCCGGTGTAACCGCCTACCCTCTATATAGGGTCTCGCGGCGGAGCATAGCTCCTGAGCACCCGTGGTGCTAATATACCTTCGCCCGGACAGCAGTCAAGAATGGGAGGCATGCAAATATACAGGGTCAATAAGGGGAAAAAAAAAATGAGTCCGAACGGAAATAAATAATACTGGCCGGGAGTAGTCCCGGCTACCTGAAAACCCCCTGTGCAAGGAGGAGACATCATCTTCTGCTTGCTCGCCGTCTGCAGAGATGAAGACTGGGTAATGAGTGGGAGGTCCCAGGTATTTATGGACCGGGAGGGGCTTACTTTCCTCCAATCATCTCTGCAGATCGCCCTCTACAGGTCAGTATTACCCACACGTTATGAATATCTTGAAGCGGGGTGTGTGACATACTTAGAATAAAAGCACAGGGGCATTGCTTATGTAATCCAGCACCAGACTTTTAAAACATAACCAAAACTCACTTGTTAAAGCCCTCTGTTTAAGTGCAGCTGTTATAATACTTTCCATGTAAGAAGTGCAACACTAATGACATCTGTCCAGGATATCAAGCGGCTACAAAACAGCCCAACACTCCAGGGAAAGCTTCCAAACTCCTACAGGTGGGAACGATGGCCCTCAATAAAGTAGTAAAAGACTACACCTACATTTTTTACATAAATGTCTTAAAAAGGACCAAAACCCTGGATGGTTTTGGTTCTTTTTAAGACGTGGTTTCACATAGCTGGGCGCCCCCGATCAGGGTGCCCCCTATGTGAAACACCCCCGATCTCCTGAATAAACTCACCTCACCACGGTCCTACGGCGCATGCACGGCCCCTCGTCCAACCAGCGCGCTCAGAGACGCTGAGCTATGCACGTCTTACCCGAATTCCGGTCCAACGGCGCATTCACAAATGGCTGGCGCGGGCATGCTCCCTGCTAGAGGGATAGCGGGAATGCGGCCGCAGCACACACACGCGCTGTTGGACCGGAATTAAGGTGAGTGTAGCCGGCGACCTGGGAGGTTTTCACACAGCGGAGCATCCCGATTTTGGATGCCCCGCGGGGAGGGGATGGATCCAGCAGGGTTTCAGTCCACTTTAAAGTGTCACCAAGGCAGTGGACCTGTAATTTATGTTGGCCCCTATGTTTTAAAGACCAAGTCGCTCTACAACCACCACATATTGTGCAAGTTCCCAGATTTTTAGACATTTATAACCAGACCAGCGGTTAAACGGGACTAGAAGTCTGCTCGCAACTGTATGGGGGAATTTTGAATGCTCAGCTGCCTTTACCTTTCCCAAGACTCGGCAGCACTAATCACCTGCTTCCATGTTCCACTGCTGTCCGATGCTATACAGGACAGACAGCAAACCAGTGGGGGAGAACAGGGTTGCCCCCATACTACACTGCAGACATTCACATGGGGCAGCAAAGCGGCAGCTGCTGGCAAGTGTGAAAGCAAATTAGTGCTGCCCTGTCTTAGGCATTCCAATTTGGTATCTCTATTTTGACTAGAGGTTCCCCTTAAACCGTTAAGGCTGACCTCAGAGTCACAGTATATTTTTCAGAATTACCTCCCTGAAAGATGATTTCTGTCAATCTCTCCAACAACAATAGTTCCAGTTATTTCATGTCTTCAGCCTGGCTGTGTGAGATAAACTGACATCACCCCATGAAGGGAGGTTCTACATGTTTGTACATGCCTGTATCTGTCCCTTTCTTCCACTCATTCACGAGCATGGATTCTTTTTTTTGCTATTTCTAGTCAAATTGTCACTGAGCTCAGAAAGACAGAAGTAACAGACAAGTAGATAAACAATCAGTCCTATGCAACACGAGTGGAGCTATGTCTACCTCTAAGGGTAAAACCTAAAGGTGGTCATGCATAAATACAATCCAGAATGCTTGGCAGGTAAGCAACAAGTCAACAATTTGATTTCAGGCTGGACAATTGCTTTAAAGTGGACCAAAACCTGGGATTTTGACCATCACAGCTTTTGGTCCATTTCCCAGAGGCATAATGATTTGGATACCCCAGCTAGTCGTCGAAACATACCTTTCCGGCGATACTAAAGCACATGCATGGGCTCTCATCCATTGCAGTGCTTACAGTACTAACAGCATTCAGCTCTGTATACACACAAAGCATCGCATAGAGAGCAGCCAAGTTTCCCTTCACCCGACGTGCGCTCCCACACCAGCCTATCAAATGCCTGGGAGTTGGTTTGCGCAGCAGCCCATGCACTTTACGCGGGATCACCAGCGATGTGGGTTTTGGTCAACTTTAAAGGAGCACTATCGCGAAATTGTGTAATATTAAAAATCCATATAAACACTTTAGCTAATGAGGGGAGGGGTTACTTATACACCCGAACTGAATAAAACTCCCGCCAAACTTGTGGTTTTCTTCCCCTGGTAGGAATAAAATCCTGGGGTTAAAAGTTTAGTCTATGAGGGGTGACAGAGTCTGTCACCCGAGATGTTCTCTTCCTTTCATCAAAATATAAAAAACAAGTCTGGCTGGATATTTCTCGATACCGGGTGTATAAGTGACCCCTCCTCCCTCCATCCAGCATATTTATATGGATTTTTATCCTTGGGTCATTTTTTTCGCGATAGTGCTCCTTTAAGCCAATGTTCAACAGAGGGTGACAGTCCTCATCCAGCAGCAAAAGCCATGGATTCCCTATAAGCAGAGGGGGTGTTGCTGGCACCGGAGTCACCAACGCTCCTCCATCTATCCTAATTTTTCCCACATAAAATGCAAAATTTTGAAAAGTGATCGTCATTGTTTGTACCACAAGCTCTCACCTTCCAGCATCATCGAAGCAGACGTCTGTGTGTCCCTCAGGGTGTCCATAGCGCATGGGCTTTTTCTCCGCAGGCATCCTCTGAAAGAGGAGGAGAGAGGTGACACAGATGTTACCACCACCAACAGCACCAGACATTCTTATATTACCATTTTGGCACCCTCCACCTTGCGCCAGGAAATTGAGCTATCTGATTGGCCGCTGCGGTCATGGTTGCCGGGTGGCAAGATACCTGACAGATGCATGAGAACCAGGTAACCTTGGCGACCAATCACAGTGCTTGCTTTCACCAAGGAGAAAGGTAAGATTATGTCAGTTTAACAAAGTTAGCCAGAGCCGCCGTAAAAGGTGAATTTAGCAATAACCGGGGTGGGGGGGTTGTCAGGGCCGAGGCAGTTCAGGGGGTTGTCAGGGCCGAGGCAGTTCAGGATGCCACAGAGGAAGGCCAGCAGGTGCCCCTGGAGTCTTTTCTGAATCTAGGGCTGGCACACCAGAGTTTTCCTCCACTTTTTTTACACATGGATGGCGTTGGTGTTGGTTTGGTTTAAAAGGGTTCTGATCCACTTAAATACCATGGGTGTCACTGACTCTGTAACCTCATTTTATGTGGGTCACTCACTTCAGACTTGACACCCTCTAGTAGAGGACAACACATTGTTTATTTAACAGAGAAACCTGGGTGTCACTTAGACAAGAGAGGTCATCACAAATATTGTGAGCTGCTCACCCCGTAAGAATTCATCTTCTTGCTCGGCTGGAATGAGCACACCGATTGGCTGAGCGGCTTGCTAAGCCAATCTCTGCACTTGATCAGTGGCTAAGCAGTTGAAGAGAGCTAAGTGCACCGCTAGACACATCCCCGCTCAGCTTCCATTCAGAAAGGCCTGGTGCGGGTGTGTGCACAGCTAGAGGTGAGCGAGGATGCGGCCAATGACGCAAGGGCTTAGTGAGCTTAAAGTGGACCAACACCCAGGATTTTGAATATCCTGGGTTTTGGTCCACCCCGATCGGGGGGTGCCTCGCTATGTGAAACCCCCAGATCGCTAGATACAACTCACCTCACCCTGCTCCTATGGCGCAATGCGCAGCCACTCGTCCAATCAGAACGCTTGGAGCCGCGGAGGTATGTGCATCAATGCGACGTCTTACCTCAGCGGCTCTGAGCACACTGGCAGTCGCATTTACAAATGGCCGGCACGGGCACAGCGGGGTATGCCGTTTTTGGATACCCCGCGGGGAGGGATTGGATCAGCCCGGGAATGTTGGTCCATTTAAAAGTGGACCAAAACCCAAGCCGTTCGATTCCCTCACCCTGGGACATCCAAAATCAGGTCGCCACATAAACTTACCTTGTTTTCCAGTCCAACAGTGCATGCGCGAGCCATGGCCGCATCCCCGCTATCCCTCTAGCAGGGCGCATGCCCGCTCCAGGCATTTGTGAATGGCCGGCGCAGGTACGCTCCCTGTTAGAGGGATGCAGCCGCCAGCACGCTTGGAGCCGCTACCCTTAGACGTAGATTAGACAACGGCTCTGAGCGCGCTAATTGGACGAGTGGCCATGTATGCGCCGTAGGACCAGGAAGAGGCAAGTTGGCATCAGCAATCTTGGGGGGGGTCTCACACAGCGGGGCACCCCCAATGAGGGTGCACTGGAGGAAAGGACCAAAACCTAGGATAGTCAAAATCCTGGGTTTTGGTCCACTTTAATTGCAAAACTCCTATTTGGGATGCCCCAAGGAGTGGAACTCAGGCAACCCAGGAGTCATTTAAACTAGATCTAGCAGAACATCAGTGGGTGTCACTGACACCCCAATGTCTTGTGCCAGTCACCAGCTTTCGAGTCTGTTCCCAATGACACCCGGACAGCACATATGGTGGCTCTAACCCTTCCTCATTCTATCACACACATTAGAAATATACAGAAGTTTAGTTTAAAACTATGACGTAACCTTCACAGCCTAATGAAGGGCCACTATGAGCAATGGCCGCCCGGTGTGACGGGTTCTCTATAAATGTCCCTGGAATGCCATAGTAACCAATAACACATACACTGCAGGCACCACACAGCCAATAAAGCTATTACAGCGCCTGTTCTCCTCATACCTCTCCCGGGCTCCGCTCTGCGTGCTTTCAACTTTCGCGGGAAAATCGGAAGCCGCCGGCGGGAAACTCCGCCCAGCTTTGCATCTACCAGTCCCCTTCAGCCAATCACTAAGCGGGCCGCGTCACCTCCCAGCCGCTAGATGGCAGACGGAAGCGTATTCTCTGCGTACCACGATGCGTTTCACCCCTCGCTCTCACTCCTCCACCTCCCGTACTACCGGTCATGTGTGTTCATGTCAGCTAGTGTTTAAAGCGGACCTGTCATTAGGAAACATGCTTTAATTTCCGGAAAGTAAATTACATCAAGAAGCTGAGTTGTGCTCAGTACAATGAATGTCATAATTGGGTCGGACTGGGTTAGAAGCGCTCTATTGTTTGTTTAGCAGACAGTGACACTTTATTGAACTTAAACAGGAAGCTCTTCCTATATTTTAAACTGGACCTTCAGCACCATTTAATTAAAAGCCCAAACCTTTAAAAACTATTCTGTAGCATCTAAAATTAATATATTTTACGTTTTCTAGTTCTTATTCTTCTTTTCCCGACTGGGTTGCAACTCTGTTCAGGACTCTAGGATACGGGCACTGCCATCTTGCTTTAGAAGCATCACATACTGAGAAGTGAGGAAGGGGCAAAGGTACAGGGGGCGGGTTATAGCTGTGCTCTGCACAGACAGAGCAGAATTGAGGTCAGCAATCCAAGAATGCACAGCAGCACATTCAGAGGACACTTCCTGTTTGCAGGCAGCCTCATGAGCCGCCATTTTGGATGTTTAAAAGCTCGGAAAATACAGTAGGTGCAGGTAGGATGATTTTTAATGTGGGCAATCTGTATGTACAGGGTGTGGGAAACATATAAGATAGACTTTTATTCAGGGTGAAGGTCCACTTTAAAGTGGACCAACACCCACGTGTGATCGGCCCGGAAATCTATAAGATTCCCGGGCCGATCACCTCCCTCCAACCCCCCCAAACACCCCAAACTCCTTACCTTATCTACCGCCTCCCTCGCGCCCCTCTAGACGTGCGCGCGCCTGCGCCGGCCGTCTGTGAATGGCCGGCGCGGGCACGCGCGCGTCAAGAGTGACGCGCGGGAGGAGGCGGCGGAGGAGTCACTTGTCCGCGGCTTGTCCGTCGGCGCTGGGAGCGGGGAGAGGTGAGTTTTTCGGGGGGTTCGGGGGGGTTTCACACAGCGGGGCACCCCGATCGGGGGTGCCCCACCGAAGTGGACCAACACCCAGGATAGTCAAAATCCTGGGTGTTGGTCCACTTTAAACAGGAAGCTCTTCCTATAATTTAAACTGGACCTTAAGCATCATTTAATTAAAATCCCAAACCTTTAAAAACTATTCTATGGCATCTAAAATTAATATATTTTAAGTTTTTAGTGACTTACTATTCTTTCCCCCATTGGGTTGCAACTGTGTTCAGGAGACTCTAGGATATGGGCGCCACCATCTTGCTTTGGAAGCATCACATACTGAGGAGAGGGTCAGGGGGCAAAAGTGCAGGGGGCGGGGTTATAGCTGTGCTTTGCAAAGACAGAACAGAGCTGGGGTTAGGAAATGGTCAGCAATCCCAGAATTCAGAGCAGAACCATCAGAAGACCTCATGAGCCGCCATCTTGGATGTTTAAAGGCTTAGAAAATGCAGCAGATGCAGGTAGGATGATTTTTAATGTGAGCAATCTGTATGTACAGGGGGGGGGGACATATAATATAGACTCTTATTCAGGGTGAAGATCCGCTTTAATATAGCTAGTCTTGGTCCTGACAGTTCCCATTGATTTCCTGTTAAAGTGGAGCAAAGCCTAGGATTTTCACCCTCCTGGGTTTAGGTGAACTTTACAGGGGCATCTCAGTTTGGGATGCCCCTGTGTGTGTGACAGCCTCGCACTACAGCACATGCTTGCCTCTGCCAATCAGCCTTGCTCCCTCCGACTGCACGTCTCTTCGAACAACTAGTCAGATATGCTGGCACGGGTGCATTAATCAAATGGAGGAGTTCTGGGGGTATATGGAATATATATAGGATATCACACAGGGGGAATCCCAAATTGGGGTGCCCCAGAGGAGGGCCTTCACCCGGCCCTCGATTCACTGCAATGGAGGCTTTGCCGGTCAATGGAGCAGACACGCTTCTCTGCTCAGACTGGCCCACAGGATTACTGGGGGAAAACTCGGTGGGTCCCTTTGAGGGCCTTCATAACCATACCTGAACTAGCTATAGCTTATTTGTGGCATCCTAAGTGCACAAACAGAGACAATACAGTCTGGCACAATATTTCTGTGCATGGGCCCTGCATATAAGCTGGTAATACTAGCATCTAAATGTGGGGTGGTGGAGTGGGTCCTCCCCCAGTGACTTCTACTGGGGGGCCCCAGGCATCCTAGTCCGACAGTGGCTGGGGGAGGCAGCTCCCTGTCACAAAGGCAGATGTGAGTGAGGATCGGGCCCAGCTTGGGACTCGATCTGGAGATCAGGTATTATTTATTTATATAGCGCCATCTTCTTCTGTATTCTGTACACAGTTTAATTACAGACAAGGTAAAACATACTGTACAGGAAGCATTACAAAGTTCAGATCGTATGTTGTGAGAACAGGAGACAATAGGAAAGAGAGCCCTGCCCTTGCAAGCTTACAGTCTAAAAGAAAGGGGGTGGAGATGAAAAGAGTGATAGAGCCGAGTTTGGCGGGATATGCCATGTAAGAACAAGGGTGCTGGAGTAGGAGTATGTTTTTTATCTTGCCAGGACAATCATGATCCTTAAAGCGGACCTTCACCCTGAATAAGAGTCTATCGTATATGTTTCCCACACCCTGTACATACAGATTGCTCACATTAAAAATCATCCTACCTGCACCTACTGCATTTTCTGAGCCTTTAAACATCCAAGATGGCGGCACAGGGAGCATCAGGCAGCCTGCAAACAGTGTCTTCTGACTGTGCCGCTCTACATTCTGGGATTGAGGTCCCTTTCCTGACGCCAGCTTTGCTCTGTCTGTGCAAAGCACAGCTATAACCCGCCCTCTGCACTTTATCTTGCTCTCCTCTCCCCAGTGTGTGATGCTTCTGAGGCAAGATGGCGGCGCCCATATCCTGAGTTGGGGATAATAGGTAATAATAAGTGACTAAGAACTTAAAATATATTAATTTTAGATGTTGGGGAATAGTTTTTTAAGGGTTTGGGCTTTTCATTAAATCATGCTGAAGGTCTGGTTTAAAAAGTAAGTCCAAGCATTTTGTAACACTCCATCCACTGCTCCCTTCCCCTGTGCTAAGCCCAATTTGGGCAATAACGTAGAAAAAACTCACTGGGAGAATCTTCACGGAAGCTGAGGTTGGGACCTTCAAGTAAATGGGTGGGCAGGGCCATGTACAGAGCGGGGGATGCTGCTCCAGGATGGCTGCAGCCAGGGACAGAAATGTTGGGGGAATGGTGCTGGATCCCAGGCGAGGTAAAAAGGAAAATTTTTTGTACATCTGTAACCCCCATCCTTCCTCAGTGTCAAAGGAGGGAAGAGTGATGCACGACATAAAGCCTTTGGCATCGGCATAGGGAGCTTGAGCACCCTCATCTCCGGTTTCCCTGCGGAATGTGCGCTCCCCGCACCTAGACTATCTGAATAGCTGAGCCTAGGAGCACACACAGCTGCAGGGATGTGGCCCGCGATCGCGGCAAGGGACTGGCAAAAATAAAGGGACACATGGCCTAAATAAATCCAGGGCCGGCCATGCCGTTTAAAGTGGACTAACACCCACGGGTGATCGGCCCGGGAATCTATAAGATTCCCGGGCCGATCACCTCCCTCCCTGCGGGACATCCAAGATCGGGATGTCCCGCGGGGTGAAACCCCCCCAAACACCCCAAATTCCCCAAACTCCTTACCTTATTTACGACTCACCTCTCCCCGCTCCCAGCGCCGACGGACAAGCCGCAGACAAGCGGCTCCTCCGCCGCCGCCTCCCTCGCGCCTCTCTAGACGTGCGCACGCCCGCGCCGGCCGTCTGTGAATGGCCGGCGCGGGCACGCGCGCCTCAAGAGTGACGCGCGGGAGGCGGCGGCGGCGGAGGAGCCACTTGTCCGCGGCTTGTCCGTCGGCGCTGGGAGCGGGGAGAGGTGAGTCGTTCGGGGGGGTTTCACACAGCGGGGCACCCCGATCGGGGGTGCCCCACCGAAGTGGACCAAGACCCAGGATAGTCAAAATCCTGGGTGTTGGTCCACTTTAACGGGGAACCACGATTGACCCGCAAATCTATAAGATTCCTGGGCCAATTGATTTCCCCCCCGGGCACTTAAATTTAGGATGCCCTGCTGTGTGAAACCCCCCAGGTCGCCCATACACTTACCTTGTTTCCCGGTCCAACGGTGCATGCGCGAGCCATGGCCGCATCCCCGCTTTCCCTCTAGTAGGGCGTGTGCCTGCGCCGGACATTTGTGAATGCCCGACGCGGGCATGCTCCCTGTTAGAGGGAAGCAGGTGATGTGTCAAGCGCGCTCGGACGAAGTGTAGACAACATGCGTCATAAAACTGGGAAGAGTTGGGTTCTCTTCGCCAATCTGGGGGGTTTCATGCAGCAGTGGGAATGATCCACTTTAAACACCAGCCTCACAACGCCTCCTAATTGGGGGCCTTGTCTTCAAAAGAATCGCTGTTACAATTCTCACCTAATTCTGCACACCGCCCCTTATGGTGGGATTGGGGGGACTATGCACATTGCATGCTATGAGGTGACTGAGGGGGGGGGGGGGGGTTGCACACTGCCTGTTATTAGGTGATTGGGGGGGATTCTGCACTCCGTCGGTTATGAGGTGATTGGGGGGGTTTCTGCTACTTTGACTGTTATGAGGTGATTGGGGGGGATTCCGCACACACCCCGGTTATGGGGTGATTGGAGGGGATTCTGCACACTGCCTGTTATGGGGTGATTGGGGGGATTCTGCACTCTGCCAGTTATGAGGTGATTGGGGGGATTCTGCACACTGCCTGTTATTAGTTGATTGGGGGGTTCTGCACTCTGCCAGTTATGAGGTGATTGGGGGGGATTCTGCACACTGCCTGTTATTAGTTGATTGGGGGGTTCTGCACGCCGCCAGTTATGAGGTGATTGGGGGGGATTCTGCACTCTGCCAGTTATGAGGTGATTGGGGGGATTCTGCACACTGCCTGTTATTAGTTGATTGGGGGGTTCTGCACTCTGCCAGTTATGAGGTGATTGGGGGGGATTCTGCACACTGCCTGTTATTAGTTGATTGGGGGGGGTTCTGCACTCCGCCAGTTATGAAGTGATTGGGGGAGTTTCTGCTACACTGACTGTTATGCAGTGATTGGGGGGATACTGCCCACTATGGGGTGATTCTGCACACCGCCCCTTATGGTGTGATTGGGGGGACTATGCACATTGTATGCTATGAGGTGACGGGGGGGGGGGGGGTTGCACACTGCCTGTTATTAGGTGATTGGGGGGAATTCTGCACTCCGTCGGTTATGAGGTGATGGGGGGGGGGGTCTGCTACTTTGACTGTTATGAGGTGATTGGGGGGGGATTCTGCACACTGCCTGTTATGGGGTGATTGGGGGGGATTCTGCACACTGCCTGTTATGGGGTGATTGGGGGGATTCTGCACACTGCCTGTTATGGGGTGATTGGGGGGGTTCTGCTACACTGACTGTTATGCTGTGATTGGGGGGATACTGCCCGCTATGGGGTGATTCTGCACACCGCCCCTTATGGTGTGATTGGGGGGACTATGCACATTGCATGCTATGAGGTGACTGGGGGGGGGGTTGCACACTGCCTGTTATTAGGTGATTGGGGGGGATTCTGCACTCCGTCGGTTATGAGATGATTGGGGGGGGTTCTGCTACTTTGACTGTTATGAGGTGATTGGGGGGGATTCTGCTACACTTCCTGTTATGGGGTTGTTGAAGGGGGATTCTGCACACTGCCTGTTATCGGAGGGGAAGTTTTGTAGCACTCTTCTGCACACTGCCTGTTGTCGGGGGGCAGGGATTCTGCACACTGCCCGTTATGAGCTTTTTTTGGGGGGTGGATGTTTTTTAGCACGTTGTGTGTTTTCTTTCTTATTTTCCTCCTCTGAACCCTATGTGTATCTTATAGTGGGAAGAATACTAGATGAGTCACCCGCTGGCTTCCCGTATGTCTGTTGAGGAAATGTCTGGGGTTGGATTCCAGCTCTGCGCACCCCCCGCCATGGAGACCCCTTTCTAACGGCTACAATGGGTGAGTGGGAACTTGGTCAGGCCTCTGATTTCCTGTGGAAGCCGCAGTGTGCTCTTTGTTAGGATACGTGTGGGGCAGGATGTGACATCGCACAGTGCTGTGTCTGTTGCTGTGGAACACAAGCCTTGCTTTGTCCTTAGTGAGGGGCATCACGCTGTGCACAGGACAAAAGTTTCCAACCGCATCTTACAAAGACTGAACTGTCCCCACGAAAAGTCATTTTAAAAGGGCAACTCCGACCAAAGATTGGTTTGCAGTTGTGGAGCACACAGGGACCTAATGCACCCTCCTTATGCTATCAGTGAGCTGTGCATTAGATTTTCTAGCAGAGCTCTACCCACTTGAAGAAACAGCTGCAGAAAACTATAGGAAGGGGCTTCACTGCATGTGCAGCCATTTCCTGACCCCCATCATACAGAACGGCTAAGGTAAGCATCTCCTACATTTGGTGCTCAGGGACTGCAGTGGTAGGTGAGGACTAGGGGTAAAAGACACACAAACAAAGGGTTAACTTAGCCAGCTTTCTGCTTGCCCCATGCTGGGTGTCAGGGGTGGCATTTTTCATTTCCCAGCACTTTGCATTCCCTGACAAACCCTGTAGAACTTGCGTCCTTCTGCTGACTCGTTTTTCAGAGTCTCCAAAAAGAAATGACTTCTAAAGGGACCCTAATATTGGAATATACATGTACTGTATGAGTCATCCTCTGCTGCCGAGGAGACCCTGTAGAGGGGGCAGAGTTCACTGGGAGTTATTGAGTAATATAAAGCAGGCTCAATGAAGGCTGGATGAAAGATTCTGCCCCTGACAGCCAGCATGGGGAGAACAGAAAGCTGTATCATTTAACTCTTTGCCTGGAAAATCCCTTTAAACTTGACCTTCGCTCTGAATAAGAGTCTACTTTGTATGTTTCCCCCACCCTGTACATACAGATTGCCCACATTAAAAATCAACCTACCTGCACCTACTGCATCCAACATCCAAGATGGCGGCCCATGGGGTATCAGGCTACCTGCAAACAGGAAGTGTCTTCTATTGTTGGGGGTAGATCAGCACAGATTGTAGCTGCACCTATTTAGGGAGAACCTATCCCTTGGTTGATAGTTTGGTTTGGTAGTTTTTACCTAAACTCCTGTGCACAGGAATAGGCAAAAACTACCAAACCAAACCAGGAAGTGTCTTCTGACTATGCCACTCTGCATTCTGGGACTGCTGTCCTTTTCCTGACCCCGGCTCTGCTCTGTCTGTGCAAAGCACAGCTATAGCCCGGTCCCCTGCACTTCCCCCTCTCAGTTTGTGATGCTTCTGAGGCAAGATGGTGGCACCCGTATCCTAGAGTGTTGAACAGAGTTGCAGCCCGGTGGGGGAAAGAATAAAAAGTAAGTGATTAAAAACATTAAATATATTATTGTAGATGCTGGGGAATAGTTTTTAAGGGTTTGGGCTTGCTATAAAGCGGAACAAAATCCAGAAATTTGATTTTCCCAGGTTTTTGTTCCATGCACCGGGGCATTCTGATTTGGGATGCCCCGCGGTGTGAAACCTCACAGATTGTGCACTAAAACTCACCTTTCTCCGCTCCAACGGTCTATGCGCAGGCTCTTGTCCAATCAGAGCCCTTTGCCATGCTTACATCCTTTGGCAATGAGCTCTGATTGGATTGAATGGGGAGTGCTCCCATCAGTGTGCCTATCTGAATGGCTGGGGCAGAAGCTCGCGCTGCAGTGGATGCGGCAGCGGTCGCTCCCCATTGAAAACAATCGGAGACCTTTGGTGAATGACGTAGTCAAGGCAAAGGGCTCTGATTGGGTGAGAGCCCATGCATGCCAGTTGGAGTGGGGAAAGGTGAGTATTTATAGGGTCTTATGGGGTTTCACACAGCAGGGCATCCCAATTTTAATTTGTTAATGTTCAGTGAGACATTCAATTGTCTGAACCAACCCCCTGTGTAGAGACTTCCCTGTGGTTTGTGCCGAAAGATCCCTGAAAGCTTACACTGTGTTACAGTCAAGGAAAAGTCTGTCCATGTGGGACCTCGGTGTCCTAAACCCTTCTACACCTGAGTTTAGAAATACTGCCCCCCAGATCACCCGAAGAAACTCACCTCTTTCCGGTCCTACAGCGTATGTGCGGCCACTTGTCCAATCAGCATTCTCGGGCAGCCGCATCCCCCGTTTCCCTCTAACAGGGAGCGTGCCCACTCTGGCAATCCACAAATGCCTGGCGCAGGCACGCGCCTTGCTAGAGGGATAGCAGGGATGCGGCCGTGGCCAGCGCATGTGCCGTTGGAGCGGGAACAAAGGTGAGTGAACGGGGGCGACCTGGGGGGTTTCACACAGCGGGGCATCCCAATCGATCTGGGTTTTGAGACACTTTAAAGTAGGTATTGGCTGTCATCTTGTTATGTGAGTCCAGTCTCTGTCCTGGTGGTAGAAAAGTAACTATTCTTAATGAGGAAAAACGCCTGGGATTCTCACTGTCCCGGGTGTTGTTCCTCTTTGGTGAGGCATCCTGATTTGGGATGCCCTGCTGTGTGCATCCCCATGGATTACCTTTCCAGCGCATTCTTGGACACCAGCCAATCACTCGCGCTCCTGCGCATACTTGTGCCAACCATTTAGAAATACCTGGCGTACTTACACGCCGTTAAAATTGCCAGCTATGTAAGTACACATGTCAATTGCAGGGGTTTAACACAGCAGGGCATCCCAAATCAGGATGTCCCAGGGATAGGAAATTGGTCCTTAGGACTCCAGGGCTGGCCACACTGGTTGTTGTTCCTCTACCTGGGGGAGGCGATTTGGTATGTCCCTATGGTTACAGGTTATTAGAAAGCCAAAATCAGGCATGTGGGGAGAGGAAATAGCTGTGCTGTGCTATCAGAGGAGACTTGGCTGCCACATGGTTGCAGCTGTTTCCTGTCCCCTATCAGATAGCGCTGTGAGAGGTAAAATGGTGAGTATCTTGCTGATGTAGGGCGCACGGATGGCTTAACGCAGACCCTGGCTCTCCAGCTGTTCGCCTATCCCAGGAACATCCTATAGCAGCATACTCCACTCTGTAAAACCCCTGGGGTTTCCGGTAAACTTTCCCTTACCAGTGGCTCATGACTCTGTGATCGCTGGCCACCGCATCCCCGGCTCCCCCGTCCATCCTATCCAAACGGCTGGGTGCGGGAGCGCACGTGCAAATAGTAAACCAGGGATGCAGCTAGTTGGCTGCACCTCGTCCTACGGCGCCTTTTGACATAAGCGCTCTCAAAACTGCTGGGGGAGCCCAAAATGGGTTTTGCTCCGCTTTAGGGGGTAGGTTAGGTAAGTTTATTGTCTCTGTGAGCCAGGTAGGGTGTGGGTCCTCTTTAAATAAATAGGAAGCCCAAATTGTCACAAAATAGTTATCCGTTCACAATCCATTGGCAGTGGGGTCACAATTGGCACTACGTTGGCAAACCCAGCCAACCCCGAGAGGAAGTGACAGTGAGGTGAGTAACCCTTCCCTACATTATATTAAATTTTAAAAAATCCTTGTCTGCAGTTGAGGTTTAAAGAGGAACATCAGTGCCTAAAAGACTCCAGGGCCGGCCAGTTCCCTCACCCTGGGGCACCTTAATTTGGGGTGCCCCACTGTGTGAAACCCTGGTGATTGGTGAACAAACTTACCTAGCTAGTGATCCAGTAGTTACCTTTATGCTGCCCATTGGTGCTGGACTGCATAAGGGTAACCCCCTTACCTGGAGTGTGTCAATGGTGTAACTAAATGTGATGGGGCCCTGGTGCAAACATTAAATGGGGTCCTTTCAATGCTCATACAGTAAACTTTTCTGTCTTTTAGCTTCAAATGCAGCTAGACAATTAAACCGGACCTTCAGCGTGATTTAATGAAAAGCCCAAACTCTTAAAAAACGGTTCCCCAGCATCTACAATTAATATATTTTACGTTTTCAGTCACTAACTTATTATTCTTTCCCCCACTGGGCTGCAACTCTGTTCAGGAATTTAGGATACGGGCGCCGCCATCTTGACTCAGAAGCATCACACTTACTGAGGAGAGGAGAGTGGGATAAAGTACAGGGGGGCGGGTTATAGCTGTGCTTTGCTCAGACAGAGCAGAACTGGGGTCAGGTAAAGGTCAGCAGTCCCAGAATGCAGAGCAGCACAGTCAGGAGGCACTTCCTGTTTGCAGGCAGCCTGATAAGATGACGGCTTCCATAAGCCGCCATCTTGGATGTTTAAAGGCTCATAACATGCAGTAGATGCAGGTAGGATGTACATACAGATTGTCCACATTAAAAATCATCCTACCTGCATCTACTGCATGTTATGAGCCTTTAAACATCCTAGATGGCGGCTTATGGGACATCAGGCAGCCTGCAAACAGGAAGTGCCTTCTGATTGTGTCGCTCTGCATTCTGGGATTGCTGTCCTTTCCCTGACCCCAGCTCTGCTCTGTCTGAGCAAAGCACAGCTATAACCCGCCCCCCTGTACTTTATCCCGCTCTCCTCAGTAAGTGTGATGGGTCTGAGTCAAGATGGCAGCGCCCATATCCTAGAGTCCTGAACAGAGTTGCAGCCCAGTGGGGGAAAGAATAATAAGTAAGTGACCAAAAATATATTAATTTTAGATGCTGGGGAATAGTTTTTTAAGGGTTTGGGCTTTTCATTAAATCATGATGAAGGTCCAGTTTAAAGAGTGAAACAGTAGAGACAAATGGCGCTTTCTTTCTCTAAATGATGCCAAGTGAACTCAAATATGATATATAAGGTGGAGAGGCAACAATCAAGGGGCCCCTTGACCTTCTGGGCCCTGGTGCAGTTGCACCCCCTATAGTTACACCCCTGTTGTGTGGGCCTTTTCAGTCTACTTTGAAGAAATAAAATCAAATACTCCATAAACAGTTAGGTTATTGGTTGGTTGAATTTTATTCTGATCCTATACAATGGCCGCATGTGTGGCCAGCACCGAGAGCTCCAGTGTGTGGTTGTGAAGGGGTTAACAGTCCCAGGCGCAGTGCATGCTGGGAGAGGTGGGCTGTCTGGGTAATGTAGTAGTGCACACAGGATATGGCTGCTGGGGTTGAGCCCAGCTGTTGTGTCTGGCTGATGGTGGAGAGATCAGCTTCTTCCTTTGTCTCTCTGGCCCCCTGATCGCCTGCTGCCAGGTAAGGAAACTGATTGTTCCCAGATTGCTACAAAATCTCCTTCTGTGCCTCACTCGCCCACAAGTAGGTGTGTTCCTGGAATCCTGCCCCTGCATGTGATGCCCAGCATGGCTGCGGCTGTGCCAGTCTGATCTGTGCAATCATGTGATCAGCTTTGTGGTCCATCCGCACAATGGATGGATGGATGGATGAATTGCCAGGAGGACACAGCGCAGATCTTCTGTAAGTTCCTTTCTCTGCTTTATTTATCTAATGTATGAGGCTGGTCGGATTGCTTTTTTAGGAATGGGACCCAAAAAGGAGAGCTATGCCGCCCATACACCTTGGAATCTGATTATACAATCTCCATAACCTCATGTAGTATGATTTTCACTTATAGCTACATACTGTACAATCCAATCTATACAATCTTGCCAAACCTTTGTATTATAAAAGCCCTGATTGATTGACTTCTGAATAGAATGTTTTAATTGTTATAGCTCCATACTGTACAAACCGATCTATAATCTTAGCAAACATTTATCGTTTAAAAGTCCAGACTGTCCAAATAGACTAATTTTATTGGTACATACTGTACAATCCGATCTATACAATTGTACCAAAACCTTTTGTAGTATAAAAGTCCCGACTGATTGTCCTTTACATAGAATGTTTAATTGTTGTAGCTACACACTGTATAATCCGATCTATAGTTTTATCAAACATTTGTAGTATAAAAGCCCCAACCGATATCATTTAAATGATTGTTTAATTGTTATTACTACATTCTGTATAATCTGATCTATAGAATTGTATTAAACTTAAACTTTTGTAGTATAAAAGTCCAGACTAATTTCAAGATTGTTTTACTGCTTTTGCTACATATTGTACAATCTATTGGAATTATAATTACCGTAGTCTGGGTTTTTATACTACAAATGCTTTTTATACTACAAATGAATATGATTCTATAGATCAGATTGTTTAACCACTAGCACTACATACTGTGCAGTCTAATTCAATTATAATCATTTGGGGCTTTTATACTACAAAGGTTTGGTATGTTTGTATAGATTGCTTTTTGTTATTGTCACATACTGTACAATCTGATCTATACAATCTTGCCAAACCTTTGTATTATAAAAACCCTGACTGATTGTCTTCTGAATAGAATGTTTTAATTGTTATAGCTCCATACTGTACAAACCGATCTATAATCTTATCAAACATTTATAGTTTAAAAGTCCAGACTGATTGTCTAAATAGTCTAATTTTATTGGTACATACTGTACAATCCGATCTATACAATTGTACCAAAACCTTTGTAGTATAAAAGTCCCGACTGATTTTCCTTTACATAGAATGTTTAATTGTTGTAGCTACACACTGTATAATCCTATCTATATTTTTATCAAACATTTGTAGTATAAAAGCCACAACCGATATAATTTAAATAGATTGTTTAATTGTTATTGCTACATACTGTATAATCTGATCTATAGAATTGTATTAAACTTAAACTTTTGTAGTATAAAAGTCCAGACTAATTTCAAGATTGTTTTACTGCTTTTGCGACATATTGTGCAATCTATTGGAATTATAATTAGTCTGGGCTTTTATACTACAAATGCTTTTTATACTACAAATGAATATAATTCTATAGATCAGATTGTTTAATCATTAGCACTACATACTGTACAGTCTAATTCAATTATAATCATTTGGGGCTTTTATACTACAAAGGTTTGGTAAGATTGTATAGATTGCTTTTGTTATTGGTATATACTGTACAATCTGATCTATACAACCTTACCAAACCATTGTATTATAAAAGCCCAAACTGATTGATAATGATAAGGCAATCTACCTGTAATGAAATTATAATCAGTTTGGGCTTTTATACTACAAAGGTTTGGTAAGATTGCTTTTTGTTATTGTTACATACTGTACAATCTGATCTATACAACCTTACCAAACCATTGTATTATAAAAGCCCAAACTGATTGATAATGATAAGGCAATCTACCGGTAATTAAATTATAATCAGTTTGGGCTTTTATACTACAAAGGTTTGGTAAGATTGTATAGATTGCTTTTTATTATAGCTACATACTGTACAATCTGATGTATACAATAGTACCAAACCTTTATAGTATAAATGCCCCGACTGATTATATTTTTAATAGATTTTACGGTATGTCGCTATGAGGATTTGATTGAAATTATATTGGGTCAGGGCTTTTATTGTACAAATGTTTGGTAATATTGACTAGATCATATTGTACATTATACTGTACAATCAATTATCCATTAACCAATCATTATCTATTATCCACAAAGGTTTGGCTAAATTTTATAGATCAGATTATACAATATGTAGCAAAATTACAAATTGTTTTCTCTTTCCATTCTAATCAGTGAGGGCTTTTTTTTAAACTTCATATGGTTTTGAATGTCTTTATAGATACAATCTTCAAACCTTTTGATGTATAAAAGCCCTCGCCAATTACTATGTAAATAGATATTTCAGTTCTCAATGCACACTGTACAATCTGATCTTCCAAACCTTTGAAGTATAAAGCACTGAATGTTGATAATTTTAAAACAATCAAATTTCTTATACTGCTATGTTCTATACAATTTCCTCAGACCTTTTTTTTTTTTTCATGTAAACGCCAGGGCTAATTAAAATTGAAATATCATTTTCAGTTTTTATTATAGTTTCATACTGAATAATCTGATCTAAACCTTTGAAGTTCGAGCAAGGCCTGTGAAAACGAAACTTACTAGAACTATAACGTATCGGCTCTGTTAATTTCCCTAATGCCTACCCGTATTACCCAACAAGAGCCATTTTTTCTGTTACTACTTATTTGACATTTACGCTTTAGCCAATTGTCATCCTGACACATTTCACAAACTTTTCGTTCACTTCCAAGAGGCAACAAAAAATATTTTTACCAGCGTTTGACCTGATCAATGGTAGAGAGACAATAACATTTAAATCTTGAATTTATATTCCGCTACACTGTTTATACAGGCAAGATGCACTTGTGGATCAGTGTCAAAAACTTTTTTTTTGCCCCATTGGCTCAGTTCATTGACAAAAATAAATTTACTCCCAATGACCAGAATCTATGGGTTCTGACTCCCATCTAATCTCACTTGCTGATCTGAGGATGGCAATATTCTGTCTTGTGTTTGCTCTGAGGAAACGATAACTGACGTGCCCTGGACTTTTAGCAGCTCTGCTGTTACTGAGCATTATTGCCCTATAAACAGGCGGTGGAGTTTCATCCTGTGTTGATCTGAGAGCACACAGGCGCAATGCTGGTGTCAGCCGGGTGTCCTATAGTGTCCCAGACATGTCCTGGCATGTCATTGTGATCACTATTAACTCTTTGTTAGTGTGCTCTCTAGCAAGAATGGTCAGCTTCATCCTTGTCGCTTAGATCTTATTATTACAGATCAGTTCTAACCCACATCTTAGAACCCATTTCTATTGCCTGTCCGTAATCAGTGACCAAACAGTTAGAGGGTGATGGTGCCAGGCTAACGCTGGAGGTGCCAGGCTAACGCTGGAGGTGCCAGGCTAACGCTGGAGGTGCCAGGCTAACGCTGGAGGTGGACAGTGGAGGGTGATGGTGCCAGGCTAACGCTGGAGGTGGACAGTGGAGGGTGATGGTGCCAGGCTAACGCTGGAGGAGGACAGTGGAGGGTGATGGTGCCAGGCTAACGCTGGAGGAGGACAGTGGAGGGTGATGGTGCCAGGCTAACGCTGGAGGAGGACAGTGGAGGGTGATGGTGCCAGGCTAACGCTGGAGGAGGACAGTGGAGGGTGATGGTGCCAGGCTAACGCTGGAGGAGGACAGTGGAGGGTGATGGTGCCAGGCTAGTGCCAGTGGGAGGACAGTGGAGTGTGATGGTGCCAGGCTAACGCTGGAGGAGGACAGTGGAGGGTGATGGTGCCAGGCTAGTGCCAGTGGGAGGACAGTGGAGGGTGATGGTGCCAGGCTAACGCTGGAGGATGACAGTGGAGGGTGATGGTGCCAGGCTAGTGCCAGTGGGAGGACAATGGAGGGTGATGGTGCCAGGCTAGTGCCAGTGGGAGGACAATGGAGGGTGATGGTGCCAGGCTAGTGCCAGTGGGAGGACAATGGAGGGTGATGGTGCCAGGCTAGTGCCAGTGGGAGGACAATGGAGGGTGATGGTGCCAGGCTAGTGCCAGTGGGAGGACAGTGGAGTGTGATGGTGCCAGGCTAGTGCCAGTGGGAGGACAGTGGAGGGTGATGGTGCCAGGCTAGTGCCAGTGGGAGGACAATGGAGGGTGATGGTGCCAGTGGGAGGACAATGGAGGGTGATGGTGCCAGGCTAGTGCCAGTGGGAGGACAGTGGAGTGTGATGGTGCCAGGCTAGTGCCAGTGGTTGGACAGTGGAGGGTGATGGTGCCAGTGGGAGGACAATGGAGGGTGATGGTGCCAGGCTAGTGCCAGTGGTTGGACAGTGGAGGGTGATGGTGCCAGTGGGAGGACAATGGAGGGTGATGGTGCCAGGCTAGTGCCAGTGGGAGGACAGTGGAGTGTGATGGTGCCAGGCTAGTGCCAGTGGGAGGACAGTGGAGGGTGATGGTGCCAGGCTAGTGCCAGTGGGAGGACAATGGAGGGTGATGGTGCCAGTGGGAGGACAATGGAGGGTGATGGTGCCAGGCTAGTGCCAGTGGGAGGACAGTGGAGTGTGATGGTGCCAGGCTAGTGCCAGTGGTTGGACAGTGGAGGGTGATGGTGCCAGTGGGAGGACAGTGGAGGGTGATGGTGCCAGGCTAGGGCCAGTAGGAGGACAGTGGAAGGTGATGGTACCAGCCTAGTGCTGGAGAAGGACATTAGATGGAGATAGTACCAGTCTAATTCTGTTAAGAGGACCGTTAAAGGCCAATGTTAGAGTCCAGTGCTTGAGTTGACTAGTCTAGACTGATAATCATGTGCCCAGTGCTGGAGAAGAACAGTCAAGGTTGATAGTACTGGAGGAGAGCAGTCAATGCTGATGACACAATCTGTTTTCAAAAAGGCCCTGTAGTTCCTAAGTTATTAGTAAAAGTTTCAGAGAATTGGAGGTGCAGAGAACAAATAAGGAGAAACGGTGGGTGTGGCAACACCAATGTGATGTAAGCACACTGAGAGGAAGGATGAGGGCAGGGTTTCATAGGCGCAAAGAGAGGCAGCCATTCAATACGTCTGGGCAGGGAGTGGGGGGTGTTTCCGTTCTTAGTCTCCAGAACTTGATTGGTGGACCACATCGCCAGGGTAGGGATGGAAACCAGAATGAGGAAGTGATTTTCTTCACTAAGGTAGCAGACAGGAGAGTCTTTTGAAGTTTGAGTTTTTTTGAACTGGACCAACAGCCTTGCACTTGGAAAAGAAAACTCCCCAAAACTCCCTTGCCCCATCTACATGCATGATGCAGAATCATTGTCAGCACTTACATTTCCTCCTGCATCCAATCAGAGCTGAAACGCCGCCTCACTGATTTTCTAGTGGTAGCGGCCATTTTGGAGCTTCCTTTCCCAGCCATGCTGCTGTCTGGATTCAACTCACATGACTGACAATTCACAGTTACAGAAAACTCGGCAGGAGTTAGAAAAAGGTTAATTCATTTTTATGTGCAGCAATCTGAATTGCCCTGGAAAGGACTGAGCACTGTTTGTTGTCCACTTTAAAGTGGACCAACATCCAGGATTTTCACTATCCTGGGTTTTGGTCCACTTCCACTGGGCACCCCGATCGGGGGACAACCACAGCGGCTCTGAGCACGCTGGAGGCCGCGTCTAGCGCTTCCTTCTAACAGGGAGCGCGCCCGTGCCGTCCATTCTCGAACGGCCGGTGCGTCTGCGCACCATGCTAGAGGGAAGCGCGAGATGCGGCCCGCGCATGCGCCGTTGGTACGGGGATAAGGTAAAGTTTCTGGGCGTCCTGGGGGGGTTTCACCCCGCGGGGCATCCCAATTTCGGATGCCCCGCGGGGGGGGGGGGATCTGATCGGCCGATCCCCCCCTGGGTGTTGGTCCACTTTAAGGCAACTATCATTGTCATAAGTCAGCAATAACAGTTCTGTCACCATTTCTCCGCAGCTCAGGCAGGATGGAGCAAAATAATTGGGTCACATGATCAGGTTTAATCCAACAGCATGTTGTGTGGAGACATTGATCCCCTGACGTGCTACACAGCCATCATATAGGATCACACGTTATCTGGCGGCGGGGGAAATAGAAGCTGCTGTGGCTGCTCAATAATTCAGGAGACACCGCTCAGGGGTTTTCTTCTTCCTCTGCAGAGCCATCCAATCCACCCTGTAGATGTCGGGATGCAGCGCGTCCTCTCCTCGCTCTCTGTGGACAGAATCCTACCTGGGAGGAGGCTTCAGGAACTGTCAACGAAGAATTAGCCCCTTAGGCATTCATTATATAGATTTGTGCCGGGTGAAGAGAGTTCGTATCTCCTGTTTTCTAAGACAAATAGACTTTTTCTTAAACTCATGACACCCCTTATTTTGATAAATGATACTTTTCATTGTTCTCTTTGACTTTCCTGTAGGTAGAACCAACCCAATTTGTATTAGCAATATGTGCACTGGTACTAGAGGTGGAGGGTGGTTCTGTACTATGCTAGTGGTGAAAGGTGATTCCAGCCAATGATGGCCTAATGGTGGAGCTTCTGGAATTTTCCAGAGTTTGAGTGGGATGAGAATGGTTTTGTCTTAGGGTGTGTTTTTTCATCGTTGGGGGGGGGTTGTCCTTCTGGTGGTAGAGTGGTTCTGGTCTATATTACTAGTCTAGTGGAGGGGGATGGCTCTGGCTAATATTTGTGGCCTAGTCGTACTCTGTTTACCTGCAAATATTGATACCAACTGTGCCAGGAATTTAATCTACATGGACTTTTAAAGGTTTGCTTGCTTTTCTATGGAGATGATTTTAATTGGACCTGAATAAATGTTATGATTTTTTTGCTGAAGGAGTGCAGACCATCTACTTCCTCCTTGTGTATATGGGATTGAGACTGCCCAGGATCCTGCACCCTCAATGCATGGTAGAGCATTTACAAATCATTTCTTTGTCTTTACCTGCAAATGTCCCCTAGCATGTTTTTTCAGGATCTTTGAGGATGCTTTAAAGTGGACCAAATCCTGGGCCGATCGATTCCCTCCCCCAAAATCAGGATGCCCCGGCGTGTGAACCCCCCCAGGTCGCCCCATACACTTAACTTGTTTCCCGGTCTAACAGCACATGCGCAAGCCGTGGCTGCATCCCCGCTATCCCTCTAGCCGGTGTGGGCACGCTCCCTGTTAGAGGGAAGCGGGGGATGCGGCCGCCAGCGCGCTCCGAGCATGCCGCTGGCGTCACGTCGTCTACGCCTTCGTCTAAGGCCAGGGGCTCCGAGCATTCTGATTGGACGAGCTCTGTAGGACCGGGAAGAGGTGAGTTGGCATTAACGATCAGGGGGGATTTCACACAGAGGGGGGTGCCCCAGGGGAAAGGACCAAAATCCAGTCAAAACCCAGTCAAAATCCTGGGTTTTGGTCCACTTTAAAGAGTAAAGAATACTCCAGGGCCATCTGAGTTCCACTCCGCAGTGTAACCCCTAAGGAAGAACCGTTATACTCGCCTTGTTCCGAAGCTCTCGCCGCATCTCTGCTTGGCCTTTCTGAAAGGGATGCACAGGCACGTCACAGCCAGAAGGTGAGCAGGGGATGCGGCCGCCAGCGCAGTCATCTCCATTTATCCACGCTGCCGCTGGGGCCTGGCAGTGCACAGCCGAGGCAAGTGATGCTGGTGTTGCGGGCTCAACAGAAAGGCAAGAATTGCGGGTGACCTGTGGGCTTTTGACACAGCGGGGCATCCCAGTTCAGGATGCCAGGGAGGAGTCAGCTGACCCTGGAGTCTCTGACTACAGGGCCGGTTTTGTTCCACTTAAAATCTAAGCCCTTCCCCCAGAATACGCCCTAGTTACAGTTGTGGGCAATTACCTGGGGCCCCCTTCACAGTCAGGGCCATTTCTGCCACAAATGGCCGGCACGCGCCCTGCCAGAGAAAAGCGTGAGATGTGGCCCGTGCATGTGCTGTTGGACCGGGATTCAGGTGGGTTTTGGTCCACTTTAAAACAAAAAAAATCCCCAAGGCTTGGAGATTCCCTGTCCTAGGAGCATCCTGTTCTTCATTGTGATAACCCCCTGTGTTCCCAAAACTCGCCACCTTCCTTAACTTCACAATGCATTTGTGTCTCAGCTACAACATCCTGGCAGAAGGGATTGGTTGTGCCTCAGGGTGCACGGCTAAGCTTAGAACACACAGCAGGAATCCCAGATGAGGACTTTGCATGGAAACCAGGGCTTTTCACACTGTGGGGCATTCCAAATAGGTATTTCCCTGGGGGAAAAACCGAAGCTGGGAATTCCGTCAAGGTTAATATACTAGGTAATCTAGGGGATTTTACACAGCTGGGCATGCCCCCAAAAATATAGTCTCTATAGAGAGCTGATTCTCTTTAACGGCAAGGTTGTCTTGCGCCAAGGTGGAGTAACTTCCCATTACAACTGTCCTGGCACCAAAAGCCAACTGTGTGAACTGCAGCAATACTGATCGAAAGCAGTCCTAGGTCATTGACTTTATCTCTAGCTCATTATTAAATGATTCACACAAGTGGTACACAATAGGGTTGATTCAGCACTGTATTTTTTTTCCTCAGTGCAATTCAGCTGTGCAGAATTTAAAATACATTTACACAGCTAAAGAATTGCAAAAAGCTCTCTCTGAAAAAAACATGAGTAAAAAAAAATTGGGTCCTGAACCCTAATTGTCCCATACCTGTAGCGGATCAGGCGGCTGAGCAACACGACCACCAGCGGCACCCACTGTGACCCTTCCTAAGGTGACAAACAAGCAGAGAAGTCAGAGAGTCTGAGTACTGGAGCCGATGCATACTGAAACACTATCATACACCAGCTCTGGAGTGGGGAGTCAGCTGATAGACCTGGTATTCACTGGAGCCCCCCACAAGGGAGGACTGACAGGGCTGCAGGCACTGCCAGGGTCCCACAACTGTTACTAGTACAGGCAGGGCTGAGGCATGGAGTAGTCAAACCTAGCCAAGGGGTAAGGAACCAGAGTGTGTAGTCAGGTGAGGCTGAGGGTCAAGAACCAAGTGGGTAGTCAAGCTTAGCACGGGTCAGGACCAGAAGTGCTGGTGTCACACCAAGATGATATGCTGGCAACTTGCTAGTGCCTCAGTACTCTTTAAATGCACATTTTGGTGCGAATTCCCGCAAAGTGCACAATACGCATGCACGTTTTAGGTACCTGTGCAAGGTAATCACGCCGGTGTGCTCATGCGAACATCAAAAAAACCTAAATGGTGCAAACAAGCAAACCCACAATTGCAACACCGGGGCTGCCATTGCACATATGGATGAACAGAAGAGGTTTCAGAAAAGGAAATACAGCAACACTCAAATGTATATTGTGAACAGACACCGACACCCAATACAATAGGGATGTCACTAATGGGGAAACTTTCCAGCCATAATCATCAGTGAGTAAGTCGCTCTTTGCAGGAGAAGTCATACATCGATCGCTGGCTCGGCTTATTCATCCGGAGGCCTCATTGATATTCCCGGCGCAGTGCCTCCGGCATGTCAGCAGAAACCTGAATAGGCTTCATCCTGCGGCTGGCGCGGGTCCCCCCGGATGATAGGCGGCAGCTTTTATGAATGATGTGCAGCGTCATTCAGGGAACGCCATATGGTGGGTGTATGAAGCCGCAGGCTCCTACTGTGTCATCATTTATCTGCCTGTGCTTATAGAATATTTGCCTGTCCCCCCACCCCCTTATTGTGGCAGATGACCATAAAATCTGTAGTGCTTCTGGCTGGGCTTGCACAGTGCAGGTGTCAGAAACTTATAGGTAGATGTAGAGAGGACTCGGGGATGGGGGGGGGTTACATTTTTATTTTTCTCTACTTGACCAAATATCATCCGATCAAACAGTATTTTAAACACTAAATCCCTTCATTCTTCTTCCACTATAGACCACTGACCTTTATGACTAACTTTAGGTATGCTTTAACGTATCACCTACGTATCACCTTTCCTGAAATTACCAATTTAAGATGCTGGGTATTTTATTTTGTGTACTGTCAAATGTAATGTAACATTGAATTGTAGTCTTTAGTACTAGAGTGTACTTTACTCTCTAATGCAGTCTCAATCGAAATTGTTTGTGTAGGTATGAAACCCAATATATACATGTACGACTTGGTATCCATGAAATATCACAATACTAACCAGGTGATGAGGCCCTGCTTTTATCCTATTGGTCTTTGATGCAATCCTCCAAAATCTTTACCTTCACCTCGATCCTTGGGCGAAATGTGGCTCCTCGATTGACTGCCAGGAAAGAGGGTGACCTGGCCCACATTTTGGCCGAGGATCGAGGTGAAGGTAAGGACTGCGGTGGTCTATGTAAGGGGGGATCCAACCTTGAGCTCTGGGCATGGGTTTAGGTGGGCATTGGTCAAGGTTAGTTCTCGAGCTATGAAAATGGGTTTAGTACAGGCCTTGAAATGGGTTGGGTGCAGGCCTTGACCTGTGGAAATGGGTTGGGTGCAAGCCTTGAGCTGTGGAAACGGGTTGGGTGTAGGCCTTGAGCTGTGGAAATGGGTTGGGAGCAGGCCTTGAGCTGTGGAAATGGGTTGGGAGCAGGCCTTGAGCTGTTGAAATGGGTTGGGTGCAGGCCTTGAGCTGTGAAAATGGGTTGGGTGCAGGCCTTGAGCTGTGGAAATGGGTTGGGTGCAGGCCTTGAGCTGTGGAAATGGGTTGGGTGCAAGCCTTGAGCTGTGGAAATGGGTTGGGTGCAGGCCTTGAGCTGTGCAAATGGGTTGGGTGCAGGCCTGAGAGGTGGCATATGTCAGATGTAGGCATCGAGCTACATAGGTCAAGGTCAGGCCTTGAGCTGTGTAAATGGGTGAGGGGAAGGCCTGAGAGGTGACATTTGTCGGATGTAGGTCTCAAGCTACGATCATGGGTCAAGGTCAGGCCTTGAGCTGTGGAAATGGGTTAAGTGCAGGCCTAGGAGGTGACGTGTTTTGGTGTAGGCTACGATCATGGGTCAAAGTCAGACCTTGAGTTATGGACATGGGTCTGCTGGAGGCTTTGAGCTGTGGCCATGGGTCTGCTGCAGACATAGAACTGTTGGGATAGGTCAAGTTAAGAGCACAAATGTGAACGCAGCCCAATTGTATGAACCAAAAGGGGACTTCAAGACAGACATCTTTGTTACATGTGGCAGATAATAGATCTTAATTAAACCTTTTCTACTGCCCATGATCCTCCTCTAACCATGACCTCTTATGTTCTATATATGCAGATCCTTCCCTTGACAAGCACTGTGGCACTCACCCCACCATCACTGGAAGTTCATATTCTCCACCCATCATGGCTGAAAACTTGGAGGATAATGTCGACGATTTTGATGTTCGTCCCAAGAGTAGTCAGAGTGCAGACAGAAAAGATGGCTACGTGTGGAGTGGAAAGAAGCTCTCCTTGTCAAACAAAGCCGGACAGTCAACTGATGGAGACTCCGAGAAGGTCGTGGAGGTGTTTGAAGGTTCTTCGAGAAGCCAGGAGAGGAAGCCTAGCAGTTCATCGCTTGATCTGGACTTGGATCGATCATGTGGCCATAAGCTCCTGAGCAGATCATTAAAGCAAAAACTGCAGGATGCCGTTGGCCAGTGCTTCCCCATCAAGTCATGCAGCAGCCGACACTCCTCTGTATTGTCTTCCAAAAGGAAAATCCATATCAGCGAGCTCATGCTGGACAAATGCCCCTTCCCCCCCAAATCTGACCTGGCCTACCGATGGCATTTTATAAAAAGGCACACTGCCCCGGTAAGTCAGTCGCACAAGTGGGTGGTCAAAGATGTTCCCAAGGTAGAGAAGTTAAATATGGCTGACCAGAGCTGTGAGGATGATGCTGACATTCTGTCTGATGGGTCTACTTTATCTTGTGAGGTCAACAGTGACTTGGTGGTGTCTGTCACCACCAAGGCATTAAGGACCAGCAGAGAGGACAGTGATAACGATTCTGAGGATGAGGTCCTCACACTCTGTACGAGCTCCAAGAAACGGAACAAGCCAAGATGGGAGATGGACCATGAGACTTTCCACCCGGCGACTCCTCCTAGATTCCACACACAAATAGATTATGTCCATTGCCTTGTCCCAGACCTGCTAAACATCAACAATAACCCCTGTTACTGGGGCGTCATGGACAGGTTTGCAGCAGAAGCTCTCCTGGACGGTAAGCCAGAAGGGACTTTTCTATTAAGAGACTCCGCTCAGGAGGACTACTTGTTTTCTGTAAGCTTCCGGCGCTACAGCCGCTCCCTCCATGCCAGGATCGAGCAGTGGAACCACAACTTCAGCTTTGACGCTCACGACCCTTGCGTGTTCCATGCGCCCAATGTTACGGGTTTATTAGAACATTATAAAGACCCCAGCTCCTGTATGTTTTTCGAGCCACTCCTGTCCAGCCCCCTTCACCGGACCTTCCCTTTCTCCCTGCAGCACATCTCCCGAGCGGTCATTTGCAGTGCCACCAATTACGATGGCATCGATGCCCTGCCTGTCCCATCTTCCATGAAACTCTACCTAAAGGAATATCATTACAAGTCCAAAGTGCGGGTCAGACGCGTTGACGTGCCCCAACGACACCACAAGTGATACCTGGAGGTGGTATTTTTGCCCAGTTTTCACAAAGAAACCCTTTACTCCACCACCAATAAAAATCTTCCTGTAAAAATATACAAAATAGTATTTATAGTATCACAAAAAATATACTATCTGTAATATGTGTTTATTAAATTGTATTTCATGACCTTGGTGGCTTCATTTCATCCAAAATAACCCAAAAACCAAATGGTGACCATATTGCTGTTGCTAGACAGACAAACCCTCCAGGAAGTTCTCACCAGAAGCATATTGTGTCCCCTACATGGCTGAGCTTAGTATAGATGTCAGGACTGAACTGGTTCACTCCTCTACCTCATTTGTAGAAAAAACACCAGGAGGGCATAAAACAAGAACCATGGAGACTGTAGACTATGAACAGCCTTTGGGGTGTGAAACCTGTTCTATTACATAGGGCACCATCTCAGTCTCCTTGTAAGAGGAACCATTTTTTTACTTGGTCTCTCTTCCACTTTTTCATCAGCTCAGTCTAATTTCCACCTTCTGTTTATCTTCCTATTTTTCCACCTATTCTGTCTTGCTTCCATTTAACGTTCCCTCCATTTTCCCTATATCCTGTCCAGGTCGTCCCAGTGATGACATGTGGGTATTCCGCCCCCAGGGGGCGCTCGACTGCAAGATCAAAAGCTGTCGCTCCTCCCGGCCCCCTATAAAGGCAGGTGTCTCTCTATCACTCCCCAGTGTTCATCCTGCAGTCTGGCTGCTGAAGATCGTTGGATACTCTCTCTTGGAATTTTGGCAGCTGAGCAGGGCCTCCTCGCCCGTCGTCTGCTGCGGACCCTATTACCGCTGATCCCGTGAGACCCACTCTTGCCTTCCAGCCGCGGCTGACTCGGGATTGTGACGGGAGGAAGAACGCCGGGGTCAGGCGTTTGTTGGCAGAGCTAGGCTCTGGGACGCAGACCCTGATTAATGGGTAGCCGGCCATAGGCTAATGGGGAGCCTACCTGGGGGAACCACATTGGTGGCTAGATGCCTTATATCCCTTCCCATCCCACAAGCTTTATTTTTGTGTGCAGTGTGTTTTTGCAACTTACTGATGTGCTGTGTGCGGTTTCAACTTATGCTTACCTCCCTCGCGGTTCTGGCTGCCTTCCTCTCCCCTCCATCTTGCTGCACATACGCTGTGGGGGGGGGGAGGGGACGCCGCTCGAGAGGTCTTTTCGGTGACAGGTGGGCGGAGGAGTACGGGCGCGGTTGTGGCGCCACACGGGCTGGATGTGTATGCCTGCGGTTGGGCCGCCCTGCTCCTGGCGGCCATTGTTTTATGTCCCTCGCTGTGGCCCTGGCTTCCCTTTTCCGCTTTTCACGTCATCGCTGTGCGGCCTGCCCCTCGAGGATCACGCCGAAGCTGGCTGCGTGCTTGTGCGGACATCTCCTCTTCGCCATTTTACTGCTACTGTTGCTGCTTCCTCAAGCCTGGTGCCCCTCCCCCGCTACTGTCGGTGTTGTGAGTCTCTCTTAATAATGCCTTTATTATTATCTGCATACGCTTGTGGGATACTGATGGGCCTCTCTTTTGTCTTTGTTTAGGTGGGCCCAGTGATTGAGGGTTGTGGTTCCTCCCGGTCCCCCCCCTCCCCTATTATTAAGCGGGATCATATAAGAGGGATCATATGGGTTTGAGCCATTAGCGCCTTTTAACCTGCATTGCCAATTTTTATTTCTGGGGATAGTGAGCTGGGGGCCCCTTCTGGGCGGGTGAAGCTCTGCCCCTTGTGCAGTGCAAGTCCTCTGGGCAGATTCAGCACTGTTTTTGTACCACTTGCGCCAAGAGCATATTTTTGGATCATGACCGTGCGGGCATGCCTGCCCCTAGCCCTGCACTGCCTGCGGCCTCGCCAGAACCTCCGCTGCTGCACTAAGCCCTCAGTGAGGGAGAAGCCGGCCGAGGGTCCCAGGTTGATTTTGCGCATAGGGTGGCCAGTCTTGAGAGACAGATCTCTCGAACGACTCCTAAGAAGGTCACTAGTAAGAGGCGGCACATCGAGCCCGTTTACTCGGATAATGACAATCTTTTTGATGATCTGGGCTCTGTGGAGGAAGGTGAGTTGCCAGAGGATTCCCGCTCCTCTGCGGATTATTTTGCTGGCAGGGACAGTTTGTCTGGTTCCTCCTCGGATGAGGATGCGTTTTCCTGATGATACGGAGAAGCTGCTTGCTTCAGTTTTTGAGACTTTACACATTGTTCCTCCCAGAGCGGCTAAGAGGAAGCAAGGTGATTTGTTTGGGCCTGAAAGACAGAGGCGAGTCTTTCCAGAGCAGGCCCATTTTTCTAATATGATTTTCAAGGAATGGGAAAGGCCTAACGAGCTACCGTCGGTGCCTAAGGGCCTGGATAGGTGGTATCCCTTCCCTGAGGAGCTGGTCCGGCTATGGTCCCGTCCTCCCGAGGTGGATTCCCCTGTGTCGGGGTTGTCCAACACTATTATTATGCCTTCACCTGATACAGTTTTCTTACGTGATCCAGCTGATAAGCGCATGGATCAACTGGTCTGTCATGCCTTTGCCGGTGCCTTGTCTCGCCCTGTGTGTGCCGCGGCTATTGTTTCCCTGGCCATCAGAAAGAAGGTGAGACGCCTTGTGGATAGCGCTAATGCTCGCAAGCGGGCGGAGGAGTATAAGGACCTCATGGCCTGCGTGGATTTCATTGCCTTTGTTGTCTCTGCCATGGACGATGGTGTCCGGCTTGGCGCCAGGATTTCGGCCCTGCTTGTTGCTCTTCGCCACTCGCTCTGGTTGCGGCAATGGTCGGCTGATGCTGCGGCCAAGAAGTCGCTCCCTAGTATCCCCTTCACGGGGCTCAGGTTGTTCGGGAAGTGTCTGGACCTTCTGGTCAAGGATGGTAGGCTCCCTCAGCGGCGGAAGCCTACTCGGCCCTTTCGGAACTCATCTGCCTATCTCTCCTTTTGCGGAGAAAGAGGCTTTCATTTTCAGGTGGCCGCAGAGATACCTGGGGTAGAGGTAGGCCCCGCGGCTGACCCAATCCCGCTTGGGGAGCCAAGTCCAAGCCACCTGCCAAGTCCTCTCAGGCATGAGGAGGCGCCCTCACCCATCCGGGTGGGGGGACTGCTTCTGCTATTTGCTCATATCTGGAGATGGCACGTCTCGGATCGGTGAATTCAGGAGGTGGTGTCCTCCAGTTACAAAATAGAGCTGGCAGTCAGGCCGCCCACAAAATTTCTTCTGTCTCGGATATCCCAAAACTCGTTGAAAGCACAGGGCCTCAGAATGGCCGTGCAACAGCTCCTGCGGTTAGGTGTGATTTGCCCTGTTCCTCGTCAGGAGCAGGGTCAAGGTTTTTACTCCAACCTGTTCACGGTTCCCAAGAAGGACTTCATGACCACTTCATGACCACGGTGGACATCAGGGATGCTTCAGAAGTTCCTGAGGTTTTCTCTGGAGGATCAGCATTACCAGTTTGTGGCACTTCCATTCGGGATATCCTCAGCCCCCCGTGTCTTCACCAAGGTGCTGGCAGGCATCATGGCTATCCTGAGGAACCAGGGCATTCGTGTGCTGCCCTATCTGGACGACTTGCTGATTGTGGCCCAGTCTTTGCAGCAGGCCGAGAGCGATACTCGGACGGTATTGTCAACCCTGGAGGCCTTCGGCTGGGTAATCAATTACCCAAAGTCTTTTATCACTCCCTCAACAGTGAGATCCTTCCTGGGAATGACGATAGACACCGCTCAGGTAAATGTTTTTCTGCCACTGCAGAAGGTTTTGGGCCTCCAGACGCAGGTGCAGGCCTTGCTGTCCTGTCAGCGGCCGTCGATACGTCTGGGGATGAGATTGGTGGGCCTAATGGTGTCATGCTTTGAGGCGGTGCCCTTCACCCAATTTCACATGAGACCTCTTAAATTGAACCTGTTGACCGGCTGGAACCGGATGCAGGAGTCGCTGGAACAGGAATTTTTGCTGTGCCCCCTGGCCAGACAGTCCCTCTTGTGGTGGTTGGACTCCAGAAAACTTTTGGTGGGCAAGTCCTTTCTGACTCCCCGTTGGGAGATAGTTACCACGGATGCCAGTCTGATCGGCTGGGGAGGCGCAGACTCAGAAGATCCAGGGTCAGTGGGGTCTGCAGGAGAACCGCTTACCCATAAATCTCTTGGAGCTGAGAGCGATCCGGTTGGTGCTTCTTCCCTTGACTCCCCACTTAAGGGGTCGTGCGATCCAGGTTCGCTCGGACAATCGGACAGCTGTTGCCTACATCAATCACCAGGGCGGGACTCGGAGCAAGCGAGCCCTCAAGGAGGTGACACAGATTCTGGCTTGAGCAGAGGAGAATGTTCCTTGCATATCGGCAGTCTACATCCCCGGGATGGAAAACCAAGAGGCACACTCCCTGAGCAGGAGCGCCTTGCGCCTGTGGGAATGGTCTCTCAACAGCAAGACCTTCTACGCTCTGTGTCTCCGCTGGGGTCAGCCGGATGTGGACCTGTTTGCGTCCAGACACAATCTCAAGCTCCCAAGGTTTATCTCTCTCTCTCAAGAGATCCTCTGGCCATTGTCACAGACTCTCTGGCATTTCCCTGGACGGAGTTCAAGCTCCTTTATGCATTCCCTCTGTTTCCACTCCTGGGCAGAGTGCTGCGCAAGATAGCCCAGGAAGGGGTACCAAACATTCAGGGGGCTCTTCGCTGGCCGAGAAGGAGTTGGTTTGCGGACATAGTTCAGATGTCGGTAGATCGCTACATCATGCCCGACGACCCAGGGCTTCTCACTCGGGGGGTCGCTGCGGCATCCCAATTTACGGACGCTGGCTTTGACGGCCTGGCTATTGAAACCTCACTCCTGACAGAAAAGGGGCTGTCGGCCACAGTTGTGCATACCATGATTCAGGCACGGAAGAAGTCTTCCTCCATGATATACTACATTTGGCACACTTATATTGCTTGGTGCGAGTCCAAGAGTCTCCTTTGCCGCACATTTTCTATTTCTAGGATTCTGGAGTTTTTACAACACTGCTTATACTTGGGTCTCCAGCTGAGCACCCTCAAGGGCCAGGTCTCGGCCTTAGCCATATTCTTCCAGAGATCAATTGCCAACCATAGGTTGATCAAGACCTTTTTCCAGGGAGTCGCCCATGTCCGGCCACTGCGTAAGTCAGTATTACCGGTGTGGGACTTGAATTTAGTACTGTCTGCTCTTCAGGGTCCTCCCTTCGAACCTCTGTGCGATGCTGCATTGCCTATTTTGACTCTCAAGGTGGCATTTTTGGTAGCGATCACCTCGGTGCGTCGCGTATCAGAGCTGGCCGCGCTTTGTATGAAGCCTCCCTAGTTTGAGCGGCATAAGGATAAGGTGGTTTTTTGCTTTAAACCTGATTTTTTGCCTAAGGTTGTTTCTCCCTTTCACCTTAATGAGGAAGTTGTCTTGCCTTCTTTGTGTCCTGCACCAACTAATTCTAAGGAAAGGACCCTCCATGCCTTGGATGTGGTAAGAGCCATTAAGTATTACCTGGTTGCGACTGAATCCTTCAGGAAGTCAGATTTGCTCTTTGTCCTAACAGAGGGCTCTAGGAAAGGTTTGCCACCAGCCAAGTCCACTCTTAGTAAGTGGATCAGACAGGCGGTGGTGCAAGCATATTCTGCCAAGGGGAAGGATCCCCCTTTTCGGATCACAGCTCATTCTACCAGAGCTATTGGTGCCTCCTTGGCTTTTCAGCACCAGGCATCTGTTGAACAAGTTTGTAAGGCCGCCACATGGTCTTCAGTTCATACTTTTACAAAGTTGAAGTTAGGGCCTCAGCTGATGCTGTCTTTGGCCGAAAGGTGCTTCAGACAGTAGTGAAATGAACTACATGCTGTTCCGCACTGGGGATCCCGCCCTATATGGTCACTGCTTTTGGATGTCCCACATGTCATCACTGGGACGACCTGGACAGGATATAGGGAAAAATACAATTCTGTGAAACTCACCTGTAGAATTGTTTTTGAGTATATCCAGTCCAGGTCGCCCCACCCCGCCCATGTTCATTATCTCTTGTTTGTCTGTTATGGTAATTACCATTTTTATCCTTGGACTTGTGTCCGTAAGTCTTGTTTGGAGAGCATACAAGCTGAAGCTATGTGAAGTAACGTGGTTTCTTGGCCTCCCGGCCTGTCTCCTCTTTACTGCTTTTTAACCACTAGGGAGTGATAGAGAGACACCTGCTTTTATTGGGGGCCGGGAGGAGCGACATCTTTTGATCTTGCAGTCGAGCGCCCCCTGGGGGCAGAATACCCACATGTCATCACTGGGACGACCTGGACTGGATATACTCAAAAACAATTCTACAGGTGAGTTTCACAGAATTGTATTTTTTCCCACGTTCTACTCTGGAACAAAACCCTGCACAGCTGGCCACTGGCCTTTCCCTGGGGTATCCCAAAACTCGCCTTCTTCCTGGCTTCCTTATGTAAATATTGGTGGTTGGATCCCCAGCATCTTTAGGCTGTGCATGCACTCCCACCCCTAGGTATTCAGATAGGCTTTGTACAGGAGGATGCCCAGTGATGGGGATGTGGTTGTTTTATTTCTGATTGCCGTTTGCCAAGCATTAAATATGCACAGTAAATGGCTCTGATTGAACAAGAGACCATCTCGGGGTGGGGGGGGGGGTCACACAATGTGGCATCCCAAATTGGAGGCTAGGAACAAAACCCAGTATAGTCAAAGTCCTGGCTTTTGCCCTGCTTTAATTCTGTATTTTTTACTTCCATCTTATTTTCACATTCTGTTGTTTATTTTTCTCACATTTCCTTCTTTCTCCTTCTTCTTTCTCCTTTCTGTTTTGTCTGTATTTTTACCTCTTCCTACTCTACCTTCATTTTTCCTTTACACTCTACCTTCTCTTCCTTCCAATTCAACATCCCACTCTCTACAATTTTCCATCCTTTTATCTTTTTTTTCTCATTTGCACGTTACATTTTCTCCCTGTCCTTTTTTTTTTTTTTAAACTTTTACTCTACATTTTTGCCTTTACACTTATAACTGTATTCATTCCTTCTTCTGTCTTCTTTTTTCCTTTCTCTCTTGCTGCATTATTTCCTTCTTTTACTGCTTTCTCTTTCTTTACTTTTTTCTTCCTCTTCTAACCTTTTACTTATTTCTTGCTACACTATGTTCTACTTCTTCCTCCATTCTCTACCTTCTATGAGTACCTGTCTGGAGTAGGGGGCCAGACCAAGTCACCCTTTGTGGGTGCTTCAGCTCAGTCTCCTACAGTCTTCAGCAAGACCAAAGCTGAAAGTATGGGACCGGCGTTAAAGTGGAAGTCCAGTGTCAGGGGTCAGGGCAACCCCCCCCTCCCCTAGTGCCGGCAGAGGGGGTTACAAACAACCCTTACCTCATCTGTGGTCCAGCACCGTTCTCCGGGCACGCATGGCTGCTGAACAAAAAGCACAAAGCGGCATCCCCCGCAGTGTCGTGCTCCACTTGAATTGGGGGGACAGGGCTGCAAAAAGAGTGTGAAAGCCACTCCCCAAGATCTCGGTGCCCAGGACTCGGCCCCCCAGGAGAGCTGCACTAGGCTGCAGGCGAGGAAAACCACCGTTGGACTTACCGGTAGCTTTTTTTTTTCCAGGAATCCTTCAGCTTGACCGACCACATGGAGGCATTTCCGTTAGTCCTGCAGAACTTCAACAGAAACACGTGAAAGAATCAGTACACCCTACCTCAGTGAAGGATGGGTTTTACTCTCACGTGTTTTTGGATCAGAAGCAGTCAGGAAAAGTTCAAAATCATTTGATACTTTCCTGACTGCTTTTGAACCAAAAACATGTGAGAGTAAAACCCATCCTTCACTGGGGTAGGGAGAACTGATTCTATCACGTGTTTCTGTTGAAGTTCCTGAAGGATTAACGGAAATGCCTCCATGTGGTCGGTCAAGCTGAAGGATGACTTGGAAAAGAGGTTTTTTTCCCTGTAACACCCCACCATAGCGCCAGACTTTTTTAAGGTAACGGGACCCCAGGAAAGCCACAGACAGTGCTGCAGGGAGTTCTGGTCTTGGAATCAGTTTAAAAAGTTTTTGAAAGCAGAGTTTCCCTTTTACAGAAATCTAGCAACCATAGTGGCATGAGGATTTGGCCCAGATACACGCATTCCCCTCTCTCCAATGATAAACGGTGAGCGCCCAGCTTCTTATTAGTTGTCCCCTATTTCGTCAGCACAATGTTTTCATCTTAAATACTCCCCTACATCGCAGCAATGCTGACCTGAAAAGACCTGGCTTTGCCATTCTCCTTAGTCTTGCCTTTCTGTAATCAGACATGTGCAGAGACTGGATTACAAATTACCTTTAAAGTGGACCAACACCCAGGATTTTGACTATCCTGGGTTTTGGTCCACTTTGGTGGGGCACCCCGATCGGGGGTGCCCCGCTGTGTGAAACCCCCCAGAAAGCCCCGAAAACTCACCTCTCCCCGCTCCCAAGTGACCGCTGCAGCCAATCCCCGCCGGCGGACAAGCAAGAGGCAGCGCTATTCACAAACGGCTGGCGCGGGAGCGCCCCCTGCTAGAGGGACACGCAGGAGGCGGTGGCGGTGGCGGATACGCATGCGCCGCTGGAACGTGGAAAAGGTAGGATTGTGGGCTTCCTGGGGGGTTTTCACCCCGCGGGACATCCCGATTTCGGATGCCCCACGGGGAGGGATCTGATCGGCCTGGGACCAACACCCTGGGTGTTGGTCCGCTTTAAGCCGTCTCCCTAATCCCGGTTATATTAAAAGAAAAAAAAAAAGTGCCCATTTTGGGTCTGCCCTCTGCTGTAAGAGCAAATGCAGCAGCTTTAAAGTAGAGGTCCAGGCTGTGGGGCAAACTTAACTTTGAGTCCGCTACAGGATTCAAATCCTAGAATCTTTTTTTTTTTTGTAGATTAAACTGGACCTTCACCCTGAATAAGAGCCTATCTTTTATGTTTCCCCCACCATGGACATACAGATTGCGCACATTAAAAATAATCCTACCTGCATCTACTGCATTTTATGAGCCTTTAAACATCCAAGGCGGTGGCCCATGGAGTCTCAGGCTGCCTGCAAACAGGAAGAGTCTTCTGACTATGCTGCTCTGCATTCTGGGATTGCTGACCTTTTCCTGACCCCAGCTCTGCTCTGTCTGAGCAAAGCACAGCTATAACCCGCCCCCTGCACTTTATCCCACTCTCCTTTCCTCAATATGTGACGCTTCTGAGTCAAGATGGCGGCATCTATAACCTAGAGTCCTGAACAGAGTTGCAGCCCAGTGGGGGAAAGAATAATAAGTGACTAAAAATGTAAAATGTATTCATTTTAGATGCTGGGAAATAGTATTTTAAAGGTTTCGGCTTTTCATTAAATGATGTTGAAGGTCTGGTTTAAGAAACCTCTATTTGGAGTTGCTTTTAATGCAGTTTAATGTAAGAATATAGAATATATATATATATATATATATATATATATATATATATATATCAGAAAATTTAAAGTAATAATTTACTCATGTGATACTTTTTAATCTATTAAGATAGCCAGCAGTTGCTCATCTATCCATTTATCCATCCCTCCCATAGCTATAGATCTGCGTAACTATCTTTCTATTTATCCATCTCATAACTGATATATCTATCCTCCTGATCTCTAAATCCACTGATCCAATATGTATAGCTTGATCCCATATCTATACATATATATCTATACATACATGTCCCATATCTACTGGTATTTATTCATCCTTCTAATTATCTATTTATTCTATATCTATAGATATACATATCTATATATCTTTTTTTATCTACCTATCTATCTATTCATCTGATAGCTATAGATTTTGGTAACTTTGTATCGATCTATCCAATATCTAATCATCTGTCTATTATACATGTATTATGTATCTAGACATCCCATATCTATAGATCTATTTTTTGATTCATCCCATGTTTTTTCCAACCAATCCATATCTATAGATCTTAATTACCAACTATTGATTCCTCCCAAATCTATAGATTTATTACTATCTATCCGTTTGAAGCCAAGCACCATAATTAGGGCAACCCACCTCCCCGGACATGTGTACACTCACTGCATGGATGGGTTAAATGTGGATGAAAAAATCCTATGTGTGCATAAGCATACAATGGTCATCCATGCCCCCCCCCCCCCCCACACACACACGCAAAAAACATTCACTCCATCCATAGATAGTGATATTTATTATCCATCCAGCATCTATAGATCTGTGTAACTATATTTTTATTAATTCATCCATCCCATATCTATATTTCTGTCTATTTATCCTAGATCGATATATAGTTATTATATATCTGTCCATCCAGTATCTATAGATCTGTACAACAATGAATCGTTTTAGCCATTCATCCCATATCTATTTATAGATCTATCTTCTTTTTTTTTATCCATATCATATCTATCAAATCTGTGTGTATCCATTTGTTTTAGTCTGTCCATCCTATATCTATGTTTCACAACTCCAGATAATACATTTGTCACATATTTAACCACTATACAAGACACAGGGAAACCAGGCAACCTTTGTAGCTTGGCCTTGTTGTTAGACCCCTCGCCACTCTATCCAAAAACCGCTGTGTGTATATATATATATATATATATAATTTTTTTTTTTTTTTTTTATACACACACACACACACACACACACACACACTGGTGTTTGGCTTCAAAAAAGCATGTCAGCTTCCAGTTATTCAGTAACCACCACAACCCAGGATTTTTACTATCCTGGGTTTTGGTCCTCTCGATTGGGGGTGCCCCGCTGTGTGAAACCCCCCAGATCGCTGAAGTCAACTCACCTCTTCCTGGTCCTATGGTGCATGTGCGGCCGCTCATTCAATCAGTGCTGCAATCAGGAGCCGCTGACATCACATCGTCTAAGGCCAGCGGCTCTGAGCGCACTGACGGCTGCATCCCCTGTTACCCTCCAACAGGGAGTGTTCCCACGCTGTCCCCCCCCCCTGGTGTGGGCTTGCACCCTGCTAGAGGGATACCGGGGATGCAGCCACGGCTCGTGCATGTGCCATTAAATCGAGAAACAAGGTAAGTGTGACCTGGGGGGTTTCAAAAAGCGAGGCATCCCGATTTTGGATGCCCCGGGAGGGGGGGATCGATCAGCCCGGGGATCGCAGTGGGTTTTGGTCTACTTTAAGAAGTAACACCCCCCTTGTGTCTATAAAACTCTTGGGGTGATGTTCTCCGAATTGGGATGCCCTGCTTTGTGAAACATCCCATATCACCCGATTTTCTAACCTCGGCAGCATTCCCAGCATCCCCTAGCTGAGGTGTGTACCCGCGCCACGCACTTCTGAATAGCCGCCATGGGCACTCAGAGGAGGAAATCTTAAATCGAGCAAGTGCCGCTGGTTGGCTGAGCGCCACATGTGGGAACCAGGAAGAGGTGAGTCTTTTTGTGCGATCCCAGGGAATACCCAAATTGGGATGCCGCGCCATGGAGAAGCAAACCACAGAATGTGAAATTCTTTGGATTTAGTTTCTCTTTAAAGTGGACCAACACCCAGGGGGGATCGGCCCAGGAATCTATAAGATTCCCAGGCCGATCAGATCCCTCCCCGCAGGGCATCCGAAATCGGGATGTCCCGTGGGGTGAAACCCCCCAGGACGCCCACAAACCTTACCTTAACCCCGTTCCAACGGCGCATGCGCGGGCCGTGGCCGCGTCTCGCGCTTCCCTCTAGCAGGGCGCACACCCGCGCCGACCGTTTGTGAATGGCCGGTGCGGGTGCGCTTCCTGTTGGAGGGAAGCGCGAGACGCGGCCTCCAGCGCTCAGAGCCGCTGTGGTTGGACGCCGCTTGTACGTGCATACCACAGCGGCTCTGAGCGCTCTGATTGGACGAGCGCCTGCGTAGGAGCGTGGTGAGGTGAGTGTTTACGGGCGTTCTGGGGGGTTTCACACAGCGGGGCACCTCCGATCAGGGTGGACCAAAACTCAGGATAGTCAAAATCCTGGGTGTTGGTCCACTTTAAAGCAGATCTCTGCCCTACAATCTCTCAGCTATACAATACTATTGCTATGGATCACGGATACAGCCCTGAAGTACAGTGACTGTGTTTCTTTATCAGCTCTGCAGTGTTGGCTGGAGAAGAATCTACGCCCCAAGGGCTTGCACTCCAAATGGTTTACTGAAATACATCTCCGCCGTCAGATGGAAGTTCTGGGAAGATCCTGCTAAGCTGATCCTGGAAAGTAAACATGAGCGCTGACCCTACAGGGCCACAGAGGAGGAAGCTTTAAAAGACCATGGAATTATTGATTGGGAACAATGTGATTTGCTACATTGAGAAATCTCTGCGGGGTTAAAAGGGTCGTCCTGGAATCCGATACAGGAAACACGAGATGTTCTCATTCATTCATGTTTCTACATAAGGCTACAAAATAAAGCAATAGCATAGAAAACTGTTGGATAAAAATGGAGGCACAATAGTGATGTAAGAACGTCTCTATTCCAAAAAAAACCTTGCATCCCCTGTGACCTTCAACCATACATAGTGCACAGCTGGTGAGTCTCCCACACAGTGGGGCATCTTTAATCAGGATGCCACGGAGGGGGTATAATCACCATACACTCAGGTTACCAGGGAATTCCCCCATACGCCTCTGAATTAAAGCGGTCCTTCACTCTGAATAAGAGCCTATCTTATATGTTTCCCACACCCTGTACATACAGATTACTCACATTAAAAATCATCCTACCTGCATCTACTGCATGTTATGAGCCTTTAAACATCAAAGATGGCGGCTCATGGAACATCAGGCAGCCTGCAAACAGCTTTCCTGACCCCAGCTCTGCTCTGTCTGAGCAAAGCACAGCTATAACCTGCCACCCTGTACTTTATCCCACTCTCCTCTCCTCAGTATGTGTGATGCTTCTGAGTCAAGATGACGGCGCCCGTATCCTAAAGGCCTTAACAGAGTTGCAGCCCGGTGGGGGAAAGAATAATAAGTGACTAAAAACGTTAAATATATTAATTTTAGATGCTGGGGAATCGTTTTTTAAGGGTTTGTGCTTTTCAATAAATCATGGTGAAGGTCCGGTTTAAGGGCCCCTCCCCAGTGCCATAACTTAAAGTGGATCAAAACCCAGGATTTTGACTATCCTGGGTTTTGGTCCTTGCCGCTGGAGGGAAGGGTTTTGGTCCTTGTCCGATCGGGGGTGCTCCGCTGTGTGAAACCCCCCAGGTCGCCGAAACAAACTCACCTCTTCCTGGTCCTACGGTGCATATGTGGCTGCTCGTCCAATCAGCGTGCTCGGATCCACTGACGCTCCTTCGTCTAAGGCAAGAGGCTCCAAGCACGCTGACGGCAGCATCCCCCGCTACCCTCTAACAGGGGGCGTGGCCGTGTCGGCCATTCACAAATGCCTGGCATGGGCATGCGCCCTGCTAAGGGGCTGCGGCTTGCCCATACACTAAGTAAGTGTATGGGGTGACCTGGGGGGTTTCACATAGTGGGGCATCCTGATTTTTGATGCCCTGGGGGAGGGAATCGATCGATCGTATAGATACCCGGGCCGATCGCCGTGGGTTTTAGTCCACTTTAAGTGCGGTCCTTTCATGGCTCATACACTAAACATTTCCCTATCTTTCAATGCAATTGGAGGCAACTAGACAACTAAAGACTGATGCTGCTTCCTTTCTCCAAGTGAGCACAAATATGATAAATAAGGTGGAGGAGCAACAATGACCTCCTGGGCCCCAGGGTGGTCGCACCCCCTCAAGTTACGCCCCTGGGTCCCCCCCACACAATATAATAGGGATAGTGCACTGTGTGATCTGTGTCATTATGCTGTTTTTTTATGACAGGAGAGCACAGGCTATCCACTCACACATATACAGTTAGGCTTAAAGTGATTGTCTATGCCACTGTTTCTCAACCTGCGGGACATGTACCCCAGGGGTTACACAGCAGTGTTCAGGGGAACAACAAACAAGGTGTGTCTGGCTGGTCTAGAATATTATTTTAACAGTTAGCAGTATCTCTTCTTGCTTTAAAGTGGACCAACACCCAGGATTTTGACTATCCTGGGTCTTGGTCCACTTCGGTGGGGCACCCCCGATCGGGGTGCCCCGCTGTGTGAAACCCCCCCTAACCCCCCAAAAAACTCACCTCTCCCCGCTCCCAGCGCCGACGTACAAGGGAAGATCTGGAACGTCTAAGCCTCCCTCGCGTCACTTTTGACGCGCGCGCGCCCGCGCCGGCCATTCGCAGACGGCCGGCGCGGAGGCGCGCACGCCTACAGGGGCGCGAGGGAGGCGGCGGCGGCCGGCCGCCGCCGAAGATAAGGTAGGTGAGTTGGGGTGTTTGGGGGGGGTTTCACCCCGCGGGACATCCGAGATCGGGGTGGGGGGTGATCGGCCCGGGAATCTTATAGATTCCCGGGCCGATCACCCGTGGGTGTTGGTCCACTTTAAAGAGGAACAGCATACATGAATTTCACTTTCCTGTGTGTTCTTCCTCTCTGTGGCGGTATCCAAATTTGGATGCCCACTGTGTGTACCCCCAGGTCGCCCGTTTCACTCACCTTCCTTCTGTTCCTACGGCGCAGACTCAGGTGAGAGCGAGTACACTGATTGGCTGAACGCACGCTCAGCCAATCAGTGAGCTAAATGTCACTCGGCTCCCTTTGCCGCTGCTGATGGCTAAGCCGCTTGGACGGGTCGAGCCGCACCGCCAGCCGCATCCCCCGCTCACCTTGCAGCCATGACGTGGCGGCACGCCCATTATGGAAGGCCGGGTGTGTGCGCACACACGGATAGAGGAGAGCAGGGATGCGGCCTGAGCGCACAGACATGGTGAAGGCTCCGGGAAAGGGTGAGTGTTTCAGGGGGTCCTTGGGGGTTTCACACAGCAGGGCATCCCAATTCGGAGTGCCCCAATGACTGTAACTCAGGAGTGCTATGTGTGCTAAAAGTGCTATGAGGCCTGTGCACTGTTTTTTTTTGGTAAAATGTATAATTTATCACCACTACTCTGTTGGAACCTCTTGACACTATGGGGGACTTGGTGTAAAAAGGTTGAGAACCCCTGGTCTAGGCAATTACTAGTCAAAATGCCCCCCCCCCCCACCAAAGTCGAGAAAACGTATATCCGCATACACCTGCTGCAGTAAACGGAGTTCTAGACCACCATTCTAGCCCTATGATTGGTGGTCTACTGCTAGGTGAATCAAGGGGCGGGCCAAAGGTCAGCGTCAAGTTTCTGCTGCTGCAAGGTTAAAGGAAGGGAAGAGGACAGATCTGATGCGGTAAGCTACTGAATCATGTTTTTTTTACATTTTGACTGGATAGCCCATTTAATGTCTACATACATAAGCCCTAACAATAAGCCATACATATGTGCATATACCTATAGGGTGGACCCCCAGAGTCCATTCTTGTGGGCCCCAGTCCAACACTTATGCTCACCTCAGGCCTCAGTGCCGTGGCCTCTCACCCACAGCTTTTTTGCTGTGCGTGCTCTGTGTGGGTCTTAGTCCACTTTAAAGTGCTCCTGTACTTAGAGGGAAGTTTATATTGTCACATTCCATCCCCAGCCCAGTGCCCCAAAACAGCCTGTGCTTCTTTTTTTTTTTTTACTAAAGCCCTTGCCCAATATTCATAACAACACAATCTGGATGCAGTCGGCCATATTACTCCTTAGGCAGCCCCGCCATTTGATGCTTTCCAGTGATGATACAATCAGTTACAGTACACACAGCTCAGCATTGCAGAGCACTTCAACCTCACTGCCATGTGACAGTTTAGTTGTAACTAAAATAGCATACGACAGCCATTCAGACATCATACTGCTTCCCTTTTTTTTGCCAATACAAAGGTAAAAAAAAAAGAGGCACAGGCTGTTTTGGGGCACTGGGATAGGAATGGAAGGAGACAACATAAACATCCCTCACTTGCCCTTACTTTCACCCCTGGTATCTCGGTTTCGGATGGCCATTCTCTAACAGGGCAAAACGCCTTCCCTTCTGTGATCCATTGCTGAAGCGCTAAATGTGCCACCAGTGGTGAACCCTATTGGCCTCCAGAGGTCTCTTACTTGGGAACACAGACATGGTAAATTTAGTTAGACTGTCTTCTGATTTCGGGCAGACCTCCAGCTGGTTGGCACCCCGATTTGGAGCACAGCACCCCCTGCTGGCCTTTGTGGGGTTTTAGACTGAAGGTCTGCATTGCTGGGTGCTTTGCAACAATTTCCCACCTCTGGTAGATGGTTGACATACCATTGTGTCATACTATAGGACACAGCCTTGGGTTAGAGGAGGAAAATAATAAAAAAAATATTCTGAACCAAATGGCGTACTGACCCCCCTCTCCTCCAAGAACCTCATAACATTAAGTGTGGCAGACCCCCCCCCCCCCACACGAACACCATAACAGGCAGCATGCAGATTCCCCCTCCCCAATTATCCCATAACAGGCAGTGTGCAGAATACCCCCCAATCACCCCATAACAGGCAGTGTGTAGATCCCCCCCCAATCACCCCATAACAGGCAGTGTGCAGAATTCCCCCCAATCACCCCATAACAGGCAGTTTGTAGATCCCCCACCAATCACCCCATAACAGGCAGTGTGCAGAATACCCCCCAATCACTCAATAACAGGCAGTGTGCAGAATACCCCCCCCAATCACCCCATAACAGGCAGTGTGCAGAATACCCCCCCAATCACCCCATAACAGGCAGTGTGTAGAATACCCCCCCAATCACCCCATAACAGGCAGTGTGCAGAATACCCCCCCAATCACCCCATAACAGGCAGTGTGCAGAATACCCCCCAATCACTCAATAACAGGCAGTGTGCAGAATACCCCCCCCCCAATCACCCCATAACAGGCAGTGTGCAGAATACCCCCCCAATCACCCCATAACAGGCAGTGTGCAGAATACCCCCTCAATCACCCCATAACAGGCAGTGTGCAGAATCCCCCCCAATCACCCCATAACAGGCAGTGTGTAGATCCCCCCCCCTATCACTCCATAACAGGGAGTGTGCACAACCCCCTCAATCACTCCATTAAAGGTAGTGTGGAGAAACCCCCCCCAATCACGCCATAACAGGCAGTGTGTAGAACCCCCCCATCACTTCATAACAGGTAGTGTGCAGAACAGCCTCAATCACTCCATAAAAGGTAGTGTGCAGAATCCCCCTCTATCACCCCATAACAGGCAGTGTGCAGATCCCCCCTCAAATCACTCCATAAAAGGTAGTGTGCAGAATCCCCCTCCATTAACCCATAACAGGCAGTATTATGCAGAATTCCCCCATCACACCATAACAGGCAGTGTGCAGAACCCCTAATCACTCCATAAAGGTTAGTGTGCAAAAACCACCCCCAATTACTCCATAATTGGCAGTGTGCAAAATTCCCCAATAACAGGAAGTGTGCATAACCCCCCCCCCCAATCACCCCATAACAGGCAATGTGCAGGATCCCCCAATCACTCCATAACTGGCAGTGTGCAGAATCCCCCTATAAAAGGCAGTGTGCAGAACCCCCCCCCCCCCCCACAAATCACCCCATAACAGGAAATGTGCGGGATCCCCCAATTACACTATAACAGGCAGTGTTCATAATCCCCCAATCCCTCTATAAGAGGCAATGTGCAGAATCCCCATCCCAAATCACCCCATAACAGGCAGTGTGCAGGATCCCTCAATCACACCATAGCAGGCAGCATGCAGATCACCCCAGTCACCCCATAACATGCAGTGTGCAGAATCCCCCCAATTCCTCTATAACATGCAGTGTGCAGGACCCCCCCCCCCATTTACCCCATAACAGGCAGTGTGGCAGAATTCACACCACTCACCCCATAACAGGCAGTGTGAAGATCCCCCCAATCACCCCTTAATAGGCAGTGTGCAAATCCCCCCCATCACTCCATAACAGGCAGTGTGAATATCCCCCCAATCACCCCTTAACAGGCAATGTGCAGAATCCCCCCCACCCTATAATATCTCAATGCTAAAGTAAAGGTGGTCATCGATAAATAAAATTAAGGGGCTAGGCTAAAGGAAAGGGGATAAATCTTAAAGAGGAACAACAGCCTTTCTGGAGTCTAAAAGATTGGGTATGCCCCACTATGTGGAAACCCTTGCAATTGACCAGTATACTCAAGTAACCACTGATCCCATGGCACATTCGAGGCTTTTCTGAATGTGCCAGCAGTGCACGCCCCATTCATCTTTAATAACCAATCTGGTGTCAGATCAGCAAAGCAAGGAATCAATTTTGATCCACTGTAAAGTGGACTAAAACCCACGCTAAACCGACACTAAAACCCACGTCGATCAGCCCAGAAATCTATAAGATTCCCGGGCCGATCGATTCCCTCCCCTGGGCATCCTAAATCGGGATGCACCGCTGTGTGAAACCACCCATGATTGCCCCATACACTTACCTTGCTTCCCGGTCCAACGGCGCATGTGTGGGCATATCCAGCTATTTGTTAACGGCAGGCACGGGCACGCTCCCTGTTAGAGGAAAGTGGGGGGTGCAGCCACTAGTGCGCTCTGAGCCGCTGGCCTTAGACGCTGTCTTAGATGGTATGACATCAGTGGCTCCAAGCGTGCTGATTGGACGAGCGGCCGCGCATGCGCCGTAGGACCAGTAAGAAGTGAGTGAGTTTGGACAATCTGGGGGGGGTTTCACACAGCGGGGCACCGCCGATCGGAGTGCCCCGGGGGAAAGGACCAAAACCCAGGATAGTCAAAATCCTGGGTTTTGGTCCACTTAATCAGCATAATCATTAGCTCACAATGGACTGATCTTATGCTGATGCTACATCTGGTTTGGCCAGCTGGTGCTTCTCAGTGTAGGCGCTGAATTAATGGAAGCGAGCTTAGACTAGAAACCCGAGCGGCCACTGACGCATGACGACATCACACGGGATCGCCATTTCCGCTCCGTCTGGGAAAATCGCAACGTGAGAAAAATTGGAAAGAGCCAATCAGCTTTTTATTTTACCCTTCCGATTATTTTACAGGAAAGATAAATCCGCCACCCTATTACTAATGCATGAAGCGCCTCCATTAAGATGATAAATGAGATTTTCCAGCTTCCTGCCCTGGCCGCTCATCAGGATGGATGGTTCCTGGAGGGACAGTTTCCTTCCTGCCAATCACTGACACCCGCAGCCTCCCGGCGAGATACTTCCTCTGCCCTCTGAAGCAGCGGCGCCTCTCAGCTCTTCTCTGCAGAGGACATAGCAGTGTCATTTTACCATATCACATATCATAGACAATCACTGACATCACATCATCATTATCATCATCACCTCCGAGCATTGAGAGTTTCATCTCGACTTAGGTGATAAGAACTTTTTTTTTTAATTAGTTTTTTTTTAATTTAATGGATTTCAAATGAAATTAGGGAAACCTGTTAAGTGCAGGACCATTGAGTAATCATGTCCATAAAATAACCCAGATTATCTAGGTCTATTATTGTCTTCAATCAGGTCCAGAGTGGGGAAAAAAATAAAACGATACTGATTATTGAGTTTGTACAGTAAGTAATGCCTTTAAAGTGGACCAAAACCCTGGATTTTGACTATGCTTGATTTTGGTCCTTTACCTGGGGGTACCCCACCCCACTGTGTGAAACCCCCAGATTGCCCAATCTAACTCACCTCTTCCCGGGCCTACGGCACATGTGCGGCTGCTCGTCCAATCAGTGCGCTTGGAGCCGCTGACATGACACCATCTAAGACGGCATCTAAGGCCAGCGGTTCAGAGCGCACTGGCAGCCGCATCCCCTGCTTCCCTGATGCAGGCACTTGCCCACGCTGGCCATTCATAAATGCCTGGCGCGGGCACACGCCCTGCTAGAGGCTACGGCTTGCGCATGCGGCGTTGGACCGGCACTGAAGGTAAGTGTACGGGGCGACCTGGGGGGTTTCACACAGAGGGGCATCCCCGGGGGGAGGGAATTGATCAGTCTGGGAATCTTATAGATCAAGCTCGGTTTTGGTCCAATTTAAAACAGATTAGTTCATTTTAAAGCAGACCAAAACCCAGGATTTTCATTCTTCTGGGTCTGAATCAGGCACTTCCTGATATGGGATGCCCCTGTGTACAACCCCCCCCCCCCGGTTCATTAAAATGGACCGGGCCGATCAGTGGAGGGTGTTGGTCCACTTTAACTGTTTTGTTCTGCTTTTGTACAATAGGAGACATTTTCCGTGTCCCTTCGGCAAAGGGCTCTTATTACCAATTATCAATGGGTGCGGCCGGAGCAGGGATGTGGCAGCGCATGCTCCCCATTATAAAGAATCAAAGCTGTTTTCCTAAAGGCAAGTGGCTCTGATTGGACGAAGGTTCTTGCATGCACAGTTGGGCCGGGTAAAGGCGGGTTATTACCCGCACCCTGGGGGATTCACAGAGCAGGACATTCTGATTTGGGATGCCCCAGGGGAAAGCCAGCAGATGGACCTGGAAACTCTTAGATTCAAAGCTGGTGGGTTTTATTCCATTTTAATGGAGTCCTGATGAAATCAGTTCCCCCTCCATTGGAGGAAATGAGAACTGCAGGTACTCCAGTAACAATAGGCATATTCTCACTATCCTGGTAATTGGTTCTTGTCCCTGGGGCATCTGGATTCGGGAAACCTTCCCAGATCACCCACTTAACTCACCTTTTTACCATCTCCATGGCGCATACGTGATCAGGTGGGGAATTCCAAATCATGACGCCTCAGGGGCACCTAGTCGGCCAGCCCTGAGGTCTTTTAGACTCCAGGGCTGGCCGCAGCGGAGATTGGTCCACTTTGAAGCAGATAAAAACCCAAGATTTCCACTCACCTGGGTCTGCTTTAGAGACACTTCCTGATATAGGATGTGTATGAACCCCCAGTTCGGTGATGAATTCACCCCAATCCGCGCTCCCCCATCACATGGGCAGGCTCTTCTCCAAACAGCATTCATTGCTCTATATATTAATCGCAAAGCCTTGATAAAGGAGCCCGGTGCTCCGGAATGTGGGCATTGTCTCTTTTTTGCGATCACGGGTTATACTCCATTTATTGGTAATGTTCTATTTGACTCTGTACCATACATGATGATGTTACTTGGCGTTGTGATTATACAGTCTTATTGTACATGTTATGCTGTTGGTTCACGTCTGGTATGATGCAGGACCACGGTTTACACTTGTCTGACCAGAAACTAAAACTGTTATGTCTTGTGCATCACTGCTATTCTGCTGTGTTCCATTTCCTTGACATACAACTGCAGCCCATCCATATACCATTCATCAGGATCGTGAAACTCTCACCCACTAGTTACTATGGTAATAATTATTACCCTTTATAGCTCTTCTTCTGGATACAGTACTTGTTAGAGTTAACATATATGTCCTTTGTGCTATTCATAGAGGTGAACAAAAACGCTATTGATGATAAAGTGAACACAACATATGCTCACTGTATCCTTCTTTCTTGAAAGAATCATATGTATATATATGTATATATCTGTTTGCTTGCTGTGATATATTAATATACTTTTTACTGGTGTGCTCTTGATCCATTTTTTAAGTCTATGGTTATGCTCGAGGTTCATTTGTGGTGAGGCCCCTCAGGACCAAGTGAGCACCCATCGTATTTCTTCCTGATTGATCAATCACTGGTGTGCCGATAACCAATTCCTAATATTACTATATATTAATGCCCCACAATTTATTATGAACGAATGGATTTCCATGGCGCATACGGGATCAAGGGGGCATCCCAAATCACGACGCCTCAGGGGCCACAGCGGTGATTGGCACACTTTAAAACAGACCAAAACTCAGGATTTCCGCTCACCTGGGTCTGCTTTATATATATTTATGCCCCACAATTTATTGTGAACTAATGGATTTTCCAGCACCTCCCCCGGGCTGCTCTCTCCGGCTGCGTGCACCCACTGCCAGCAATTCAGATAAAGCTTGCAACAGATGGAGGGGTGCTGGGGATGCCAGGCCCACACGTTGCCGGATCGAGGGGGGTTCTGGGAAACCTGGTGGATTTCTCACATAGGGGCATCCCAGATCGTTATGTAAAATGAACCAACCCAGTTGCGTTAATGGAGACCAGATGAAATCAGGAAACGTTGCTAAGTGCACAAGCAGAGAATAATCACATTAATGGATTGACTCAGATTGTCATTGTCTGAAATTAGGTTCAGGGAGGAGAAAAAAGCAGAATTGGACTCATGGTACCCACAGAATTGCTGTGTTTATTCTGTAAGAGCCCTCTCTACTGGACTAAATGAGAACTGCACTGTAGTACAAAACACAGGCTTGTCACTCTCCTGGGTTGTGGTCCACTTTAGGATGCCCCTATGTGTGTAACCCCTTGGTTACCAAGTAACTTACTTTGATCCACACTCTGATGGCACATGCCTGGGCTCTTCTCCAATTAGCATTCATTGCCATTCATATTAAAGCCTGCCAATGGATTCTAAATGGATTGCCAAACCCTCCCATGGGCCCCTCTGTCTGGCTGCGCGCACCTACCACCAGCAGTTCAGATATATCTGGCAGCAGAGCACCCAACCGATGAAGGGCCAGGCCTGCGGATGCACTGTGGGACCCAGGATATACAATGGGGGGCAAGCTGTAAACTAGCCCTGGAAAGTATTAGAGTGCAGAGATGGGTTAAATGGGTTTTGGTCAGCTTTAAAGTAGATCAACCACAGGACGATTAAATGCCCCCTGGACATCCCAATTCAGATTGCCCCACTGTGTGACATCCCAGCAGTGGCCCATGCCTGCCTTTCTGTAGGTGCCCCGCCGCATGTACAGGGAAGCCGGCGATGCGGCTGCCCCCTATGCCGACATGGATTTTGGTCCTCTTTAAAGCAGAACTCCATGCAAAATTAAACTCAGAAGCTTTACCTGTAATCCCCCCTCCCACTCACCTGGAGATTGTGGTAGAATAATACATCATTTAAAGCCACCTATTCCCTCATCCTCATGCCGATCCCATGGGTGGAATGAATGATAAGGGAATAGGTGGCTAGGCACCCAATATGGGGGTGGGTCTGATTTAAAAGTGCCTAGGAGAAGCCTGTCTCTTTGCTCTAAAATAGGAGTTAGTCTGCATTTTATATGGGTGTAGGTCTGCTTACGAGGAGAAGCCTGTCCCCTGCCTTTAATATGATTGAAGGTCTGCTTTAAGTGTGTCAAGAAGAAGCCTGTCCCTTGCCTTTAATATGGACGAAGTTCTGCTTACAGATGCCAATCAAAAGCCTGCCCCTTTGCCTTATTTTTTTTTTTTTTAGTGTAGGCTTTGAGTTCCTCAAGGTTGGCTCATCAGCATTAATATGGGTGTAGGCCTTCTTTAGAAGTTGCGAGGATAAGCATTCCCATTGACTTTAACATGAGTGTAGTTCTGCTTTAAGATTGTTGAGAAGTAGCCTGTCCCCCAGTTTTAGGATAGGTGTAGGTCTGCTTTAATGTCAAAGGATTCCTGTCCTTTAGCGTTATTATGGGTTTAGGTCTGCTTTATGAGTTATGAGAAGGTGTCTGTCCCATTGCTTTTCTGCTTTAAAAGTGCCAAAAAGGAAGTATGTCCCCCAGCATTAATATGGGTGTAGGTCTGCTTTAAGATGGTATGTGACCCCTGGCCTATTTCTTAACAGCAACAAAAATACGGGCAATTACCAAATACTTACCGGCAGGTTACCGAAAATGCATTAATTGCCAATGAGAAACCGGCCCCTTGTCTTTATTTTGGTCCTGCTTTAACCACAAAGAAGCTTGTCCCTCAGCATTAAAGTGGACCAACACCCTCAGCGGCGAGGGTATGAGAGTATGGGGGGGGGCATCCAGAATCTGGAATGTCACTGCCCACATGAGCAACAGGCAACCAATCACAGCGCTGGATTCTCGATGCTGGACCGATCATTTTAGCTACCAGCACCCTCGTGGGAGGGTGTTGGTCCACTTTAATATGGGTGCACAGTAAGTCTGCTTTATAAGTTGTTAGGAGAAGTCTGTCCCTTGGCTTTATATTATGGGCGTAGTTTTGATTTAAGAGTGTGAAAGAGAAGCCTGTCCCCCAGTTTTAATCTGGGTGTAGGTCTGCAAATGTTCAGCTTGTCCCTCAGCTTGTTTGGGTGTAGGTGTGTTTTAAAATGTCAGGAAGAAGCCTTTTCTCTGGATTTAATAAGGATGTTGGTTTGCTTTAAGACTGTTCCCAGTCTTTAATATGGAGTTAAGTCTGGCCAACACAACCTTAATATGGGTGTAGGTCTGCTTTAAGGTTACAGACAAAAAGCCTGTCCCTTGGCTCTAAAATTGGGGTAGGTTTGTTTTAAGAGTGTCAATGAGAAGCCTGTCTCTTTCTATGAGTGCAGTTTTGCTTTAAAAGCAAACATGACTCAATAAGGGTGTAGGTCTGTTTAATGAGTTCGAAGTCTGTCCCTTGACTTAATATAGGTAAAGTGCCAATGAGTAGCCTGTCCCTTGCCTTTATTTTGGGGGTATAAGTCTGCTTTAAGAGTACCATGAAGAAGCTAGTCCCTCCACATTAATATGGCTGTAGTTCTGCTTTAAAGTGGACCAAAACCCACAGCGATCGGCCTGGGAATCTATAAGAGATTGGACTAGTGGCTGCACATGCGCCATAGGACCGGGCAGAGGTGAGTTGGTTTCGGCGATCTGGGGGGGTTCAGACAGCGGGACACCCCCGATCAGGGTGCCCCGGGGGAAAGGACCAAAACCCGGGATAGTCAAGATCCTGGGTTTTGGTCCACTTTAAGTGCGTCACGAATAAGCCGTTTTCCCAGTATAAATATGGGGGTGGTTCTGTCAATAAGCAGCTTGTCTCTCTTAAAAGTGTCAAAAGGAAGCATGTCCCTCACTTTAAAATAGGTGTAGTTCTGCTTTAGAAGTGTCAAGAATAAGCCTTGCCCCCAATATGGGGGAAATGCCAATACGCAGCTCTCTATTGTATCTTGTATTCAGAACGTACTGTATGTTCTGCCCTGTCTGTAATTACTGCTTTGTACAGCGCTACGGAAGATGATGGCACTTTATAAACTAATAAAAAATAACTTGTCTCTCAGCTTAGCATGGGTGTAGGTCTGCTTTATATGTGTCAAAAAGAAGCATGTCCCCACCTTTAATATACCGTAGGTGTAGGTCTGTATGTGTCAAAAGGAAGCATGTCCCCGTCTTTAATATGGGTGTAGGTCTGCTTTATATGCGTCAAAAGGAAACATGTCCCTGTCTTTAATATGGGTGTAGGTCTGCTTTATATATGTCAAAAGGAAGCATGTCCCCACCTTTTATATAGGTGTAGGTCTGTATGTGTCAAAAGGAAGCATGTCCCCGTCTTTAATATGGGTGTAGGTCTGCTTTATATGCGTCAAAAGGAAACATGTCCCTGTCTTTAATATGGGTGTAGGTCTGCTTTATATGCGTCAAAAGGAAACATGTACCTTTCTTTAATATAGGTGTAGGTCTGCTTTATATGCATCAAAAGGAAATATGTCCCTGCCTGTAATATGGGTGTAGGTCTGCTTTATATGCGTCAAAAGGAAACATGTCCCCGTCTTTAATATGGGTGTAGGTCTGCTTTTTATGCGTCAAAAGGAAACATGTCCCCGTCTTTAATATGGGTGTAGGTCTGCTTTATATGCATCAAAAGGAAACATGTCCCCGTCTTTAATATGGGTGTAGGTCTGCTTTATATGCGTCAAAAGGAAACATGCCCCTGCCTTTAAAATGGGTGAAGGTCTGCTTTATATGTGTCAAAAGGAAGCATGTCCCTGCCTTTAATATGGGTGTAGGTCTGCTTTATATGTGTCAAAAGGAAACATGTCCCCGCCTTTAGTATGGGTGTAGGTCTGCTTTATATGCGTCAAAAGGAAACATGTCCCTGTTTTTAATATGGGTGTAGGTCTGCTTTATATGCATGAAAAGGAAACATGTCCCTGTTTTTAATATGGGTGTAGGTCTGCTTTATATGCATGAAAAGGAAACATGTCCCTGTTTTTAATATGGGTGTAGGTCTACTTTATATGCATGAAAAGGAAACATGCCCCCACCTTTAATATGGGTGTAGGTCTGCTTTATATGTGTCAAAAGGAAACATGCCCTTGCCTTTAATATGGGTGTAGGTCTGCTTTATATGTGTCAAAAGGAAACATGTCCCTGTCTTTAATGTAGGTCTGCTTTAGGAGTGTTAAAAAGGAAGCTTGTTCTCAGACACATTTAGATCCACTTGTGTTTGTCTGGGCACAGCGCTGCGCTGGCCCTTTAAATGGTGGCGCCACATAGCTCCATGCTGCGCTCCGGCCACTAGAGGCTGCTGGGTGTGTTTCAGCCTTTGAACTCGGGCTGGGCCACTTGCTGGGCTTCCTGTTCCTGGGACGCTCCCCGCTCCCCTCCCCACTCACCAACCCTCCGGCTGCTGAAGATCACCGCACTCGTCCAGAGGTAATGGGGGGCTTCTCCTCTATCTGCTCGCTGCTGGCGTGCCGCGCTCCCGCACTGACCTGTAACTTAATGGCTGCTCAGGGGGGACACCAGCTTAACTGGCTGAACTTTTAAGCCTCAGCAAACTATTCAAACTGTAATCAGCAAAGATTGTAGAAAGATTGGGCAGATCTGATTGGATGGTGTGTGATCAGCAAGATATGGGGGACGGGCGAGCATTGATCTCATTAATAATAATCACCTCCAATGCTCTCTAATCCTTCAATCAGATTCTATCATCACCAAACTATTTAATTTTAAGCAACTTCAGGGAAAACTTTTTGTTGTTTTATAACTTCTATAAAAGTCTTTTTAATTAGACTTTCTGAAACGATTCAGATGTAGAAAATGCTCAACTCTGATTGTACAATGTTACTGCACCTTGTACTGGAGATTGTTTATCTCAGCAGGGAAACTGCCTGTGTCTGACGTGACAGGTCCTCTTTAAGGCAAAGCCTCCAATTAGAAATATAGGGGCAGCTCCAGCCACAAAGCTGAATGAAGGAATCCCGAGCAGTAAGCAGGTGGGGGACAGAGATCAGCTGCATGAATGTTCCAGGCGACCACCAGCCAAATGAATAGCACTTTAATCCATAAAAGACCCCTCAGCCAAGTGCTTCCTTTATATAAAAGAGACCCCTCAGCCAAGTGCTTCCTTTATATAAGAGACCCCTCAGCCAAATGCTTCCTTTATATAAAAGAGACCCCTCAGCCAAATGCTTCCTTTATATAAAAGAGACCCCTCAGCCAAGTGCTTCCTTTATATAAAAGAGACCCCTCAGCCAAGTGCTTCCTTTATACAAAAAGAGACCCCTCAGCCAAGTGCTTCCTTTATATAAGAGACCCCTCATCCAAATGCTTTATATAAAAGAGACCCCTCATCCAAATGCTTTATATAAAAGAGACCCCTCAGCCAAATGCTTCCTTTGTATAAAAGAGACCCCTCAGCCAAGTGCTTCCTTTATACAAAAAGAGACCCCTCAGCCAAATGCTTCCTTTATATAAAAGAGACCCCTCAGCCAAATGCTTCCTTTATATAAAAGAGACCCCTCAGCCAAATGCTTCCTTTATATAAAAGAGACCCCTCAGCCAAATGCTTTATATAAAAGAGACCCCTCAGCCAAATGCTTCCTTTATATAAAAGAGACCCCTCAGCCAAATGCTTCCTTTATATAAAAGAGACCCCTCAGCCAAATGCTTCCTTTATATAAAAGAGACCCCTCAGCCAAATGCTTCCTTTATATAAAAGAGACCCCTCAGCCAAATGCTTCCTTTATATAAAAGAGACCCCTCAGCCAAATGCTTCCTTTATATAAGAGACCCCTCAGCCAAATGCTTCCTTTATATAAAAGAGACCCCTCAGCCAAATGCTTCCTTTATATAAAAGAGACCCCTCAGCCAAATGCTTCCTTTATATAAAAGAGACCCCTCAGCCAAATGCTTCCTTTATATAAAAGAGACCCCTCAGCCAAATGCTTCCTTTATATAAAAGAGACCCCTCAGCCAAATGCTTCCTTTATATAAAAAGAGACCCCTCAGCCAAATGCTTCCTTTATATAAAAGAGACCCCTCAGCCAAATGCTTCCTTTATATAAAAGAGACCCCTCAGCCAAATGCTTTATATAAAAGAGACCCCTCAGCCAAATGCTTCCTTTATATAAAAGAGACCCCTCAGCCAAATGCTTCCTTTATATAAAAGAGACCCCTCAGCCAAATGCTTCCTTTATATAAGAGACCCCTCAGCCAAATGCTTCCTTTATATAAGAGACCCCTCAGCCAAATGCTTCCTTTATATAAAAGAGACCCCTCAGTCAAATGCTTCCTTTATATAAGAGACCCCTCAGCCAAATGCTTCCTTTATATAAAAGAGACCCCTCAGCCAAATGCTTCCTTTATATAAAAGAGACCCCTCAGCCAAATGCTTCCTTTATATAAGAGACCCCTCAGCCAAATGCTTCCTTTATATAAAAGAGACCCCTCAGCCAAGTGCTTCCTTTATATAAGAGACCCCTCAGCCAAGTGCTTCCTTTATACAAAAGAGACCCCTCAGCCAAATGCTTCCTTTATATAAAAGAGACCCCTCAGCCAAATGCTTCCTTTATATAAAAGAGACCCCTCAGCCAAATGCTTCCTTTATATAAGAGACCCCTCAGCCAAATGCTTCCTTTATATAAGAGACCCCTCAGCCAAATGCTTCCTTTATATAAAAGAGACCCCTCAGCCAAGTGCTTCCTTTATATAAAAGAGACCCCTCAGCCAAATGCTTCCTTTATATAAAAGAGACCCCTCAGCCAAATGCTTCCTTTATACAAAAGAGACCCCTCAGCCAAATGCTTCCTTTATATAAAAGAGACCCCTCAGCCAAGTGCTTCCTTTATACAAAAGAGACCCCTCAGCCAAATGCTTCCTTTATATAAAAGAGACCCCTCAGCCAAATGTTTCCTTTATATAAAAGAGACCCCTCAGCCAAATGCTTCCTTTATATAAAAGAGACCCCTCAGCCAAATGCTTCCTTTATATAAAAGAGACCCCTCAGCCAAGTGCTTCCTTTATATAAAAGAGACCCCTCAGCCAAATGCTTCCTTTATATAAAAGAGACCCCTCAGCCAAATGCTTCCTTTATATAAGAGACCCCTCAGCCAAGTGCTTCCTTTATACAAAAGAGACCCCTCAGCCAAATGCTTCCTTTATATAAAAGAGACCCCTCAGCCAAATGCTTCCTTTATATAAAAGAGACCCCTCAGCCAAATGCTTCCTTTATACAAAAGAGACCCCTCAGCCAAATGCTTCCTTTATATAAGAGACCCCTCAGCCAAGTGCTTCCTTTATATAAAAGAGACCCCTCAGCCAAATGCTTCCTTTATATAAAAGAGACCCCTCAGCCAAATGCTTCCTTTATATAAAAGAGACCCCTCAGCCAAATGCTTCCTTTATATAAGAGACCCCTCAGCCAAGTGCTTCCTTTATACAAAAGAGACCCCTCAGCCAAATGCTTCCTTTATATAAAAGAGACCCCTCAGCCAAATGCTTCCTTTATATAAAAGAGACCCCTCAGCCAAATGCTTCCTTTATACAAAAGAGACCCCTCAGCCAAATGCTTCCTTTATATAAAAGAGACCCCTCAGCCAAATGCTTCCTTTATATAAAAGAGACCCCTCAGCCAAATGCTTCCTTTATATAAAAGAGACCCCTCAGCCAAGTGCTTCCTTTATATAAAAGAGACCCCTCAGCCAAATGCTTCCTTTATATAAAAGAGACCCCTCAGCCAAATGCTTCCTTTATATAAAAGAGACCCCTCAGCCAAATGCTTTATATAAAAGAGACCCCTCAGCCAAGTGCTTCCTTTATACAAAAGAGACCCCTCAGCCAAATGCTTCCTTTATATAAAAGAGACCCCTCAGCCAAATGCTTCCTTTATATAAAAGAGACCCCTCAGCCAAATGCTTCCTTTATACAAAAGAGACCCCTCAGCCAAATGCTTCCTTTATATAAGAGACCCCTCAGCCAAATGCTTCCTTTTATATAAGAGACCCCTCAGCCAAATGCTTCCTTTATATAAGAGACCCCTCAGCCAAATGCTTCCTTTATATAAGAGACCCCTCAGCCAAATGCTTCCTTTATATAAGAGACCCCTCAGCCAAATGCTTCCTTTATATAAGAGACCCCTCAGCCAAATGCTTCCTTTATATAAGAGACCCCTCAGCCAAATGCTTCCTTTATATAAAAGAGACCCCTCAGCCAAATGCTTCCTTTATATAAAAGAGACCCCTCAGCCAAATGCTTCCTTTATATAAAAGAGACCCCTCAGCCAAGTGCTTCCTTTATATAAAAGAGACCCCTCAGCCAAATGCTTCCTTTATATAAAAGAGACCCTCATCCAAATGCTTCCTTTATGTAAGAGACCCCTCAGCCAAATGCTTCCTTTATGTAAGAGACCCCTCAGCCAAATGCTTCCTTTATATAAGAGACCCCTCAGCCAAATGCTTCCTTTATATAAAAGAGACTCCTCAGCCAAATGCTTCCTTTATATAAAAGAGACCCCTCAGCCAAATGCTTCCTTTATGTAAGAGACCCCTCAGCCAAATGCTTCCTTTATATAAGAGACCCCTCAGCCAAATGCTTCCTTTATGTAAGAGACCCCTCAGCCAAATGCTTCCTTTATGTAAGAGACCCCTCAGCCAAATGCTTCCTTTATATAAGAGACCCCTCAGCCAAATGCTTCCTTTATATAAGAGACCCCTCAGCCAAATGCTTCCTTTATATAAAAGAGACCCCTCAGCCAAATGCTTCCTTTATATAAAAGAGACCCCTCAGCCAAATGCTTCCTTTATATAAAAGAGACCCCTCAGCCAAGTGCTTCCTTTATATAAAAGAGACCCCTCAGCCAAATGCTTCCTTTATATAAAAGAGACCCTCATCCAAATGCTTCCTTTATGTAAGAGACCCCTCAGCCAAATGCTTCCTTTATGTAAGAGACCCCTCAGCCAAATGCTTCCTTTATATAAGAGACCCCTCAGCCAAATGCTTCCTTTATATAAGAGACCCCTCAGCCAAATGCTTCCTTTATATAAAAGAGACTCCTCAGCCAAGTGCTTCCTTTATATAAAAGAGACCCCTCAGCCAAATGCTTCCTTTATATAAGAGACCCTCAGCCAAATGCTTCCTTTATACAAGAGACTCCTCAGCCAAGTGCTTCCTTTATATAAAAGAGACCCCTCAGCCAAATGCTTACTTTATATAAGAGACCCCTCAGCCAAATGCTTCCTTTATGTAAGAGACCCCTCAGCCAAATGCTTCCTTTATATAAGAGACCCCTCAGCCAAATGCTTCCTTTATATAAGAGACCCCTCAGCCAAATGCTTCCTTTATATAAGAGACCCCTCAGCCAAATGCTTCCTTTATATAAAAGAGACTCCTCAGCCAAGTGCTTCCTTTATATAAAAGAGACCCCTCAGCCAAATGCTTCCTTTATATAAGAGACCCCTCAGCCAAATGCTTCCTTTATACAAGAGACCCCTCAGCCAAATGCTTCCTTTATACAAGAGACCCCTCAGCCAAATGCTTCCTTTATATAAAAGAGACCCCTCAGCCAAATGCTTCCTTTATATAAAAGAGACTCCTCAGCCAAGTGCTTCCTTTATATAAAAGAGACCCCTCATCCAAATGCTTCCTTTATACAAAAAGAGACCCCTCAGCCAAGTGCTTCCTTTATAGAAAAGAGACCCCTCAGCTAAATGCTTCCTTTATATAAAAGAGACCCCTCAGCCAAATGCTTCCTTTATACAAAAGAGACCCCTCAGCCAAGTGCTTCCTTTATAGAAAAGAGACCCCTCAGCTAAATGCTTCCTTTATATAAGAGACCCCTCAGCCAAATGCTTCCTTAGTATATAAGAGACCCCTCAGCCAAATGCTTCCTTTATATAAAAGAGACCCCTCAGCCAAATGAATGCTTCCTTAGTATATAAGAGACCCCTCAGCCTTATGGAATAGCTATTTATTCCATAACAGACCCTTCAGTCATATGGATCCCCCTTCAATCTATGATGACCCTCAGCCAAAAGAATCCCCTCTCAATTGATAAAGCACTCCTTAGCCAACAGAAGACCCCTATGCCAAATGAATCCTCCTCAATCCATAGGAGACCCCCTGCAGCCAAATAAATCCTCACTCAATCTATAAAAGACCCCCCTAAGCTAAATATCCACACGAGATAGCCAACTGAACCACTTAGTACTTTAATCCATGAGACCCCTACACCCATGAGAGACTCTTCAGCCAAATACATCCTCCCTAGCAGTGACTGGCAAGTAGCTTACCTTTCTGTGAGTGGCTGGAGCGCTGTGATTGCTCCTCTGTCATTCTTCTCATTCAGCTTTCAGCCCTGGATATTAAAAGACTCCAGTGCCGGCTGGTGGCCTCCCAAATCAGGATGCCTTGCTGTGTGAACACTTCTCCCTGGGTCATCACAAAATTCACCTTTAAGTTCAGCATCTCTGGGCTGAGGCACGTGGCTATTGAGTGCGAGAATGCGCCCACGTCTAAAGGGAACTGGTGATGCGGCCGCTCCTGCACTCTGTTACCGAGCTCTGCTTGGATGTGAGCCCGAACATGCGCTCTGTGACCAGGGAAAGGTACCTTTTTTATGGGCAATTTGGGGCGAAGCACATAGTGGGGCATCCCAAATCAGGATCAAAACCCCGGGTCACGCAGGGACTGCTGGCATTTTTCTTTTTGTAACATCTGATCATTCACACAAACTTAAAGTGAACCAAAAGCCAAGATTTTGAGTATCCTGGGTTTTGGTCCTTGCCCTGCTGTGTAAAACCCCCCAGGTCGCCTGAAGGAACTCACCTCTTCCTGGACCGATGGCGCATGCGCGGGCACTCATCCAATCAGCGCGCTCGGATCCTCCTGAGCCCCTTCGTCCAGGAGCTTGTCTAATGCAAGCAGATCTGAGCACACTGGCGGCCGCATCCCCTGCTGCCCTTTGACATGGAGCGTGCCCACACCGGCCATTGATAAATGCCTGGCGCGGGCACGCACCCTTCTAAAGGGACAGCAGGGACAAGGCCGCTGCTCACGCATGCGCCGTTGGACTTGGAATGGAGGTGAGTTTTTGGGCGACCTGGGGGGGGGTTCACACAGCGGGGCATTGAGCCTGCCTGCCTTGGAGTCTCATAGACTCCAGGGTGGGTCTTAGTCCTCTTTAAAGTGGACCAACACCCACTGCTGATCGGCCCGGGAATCTATAAGATTCCCGGGCCGATCAGCTCCCTGCCCGCGAGGCACCCCGATCGGGGGTGCCCCGCTGTGTGAAACCCCCCAGGACCCCCAAAAATCCTACCTTTTCCTCATTCCAACGGCGCGGGCCGCCGCCGCCTCTCGCGCTTCCCTCTAGAAGGGCGCGCGCCGGCCGTTTGTGAATGGCCAGCGCGGGTGCGCTCCCTGTTAGAGAGAAGCGTGAGAGGCGGCGGCCGGCGCGCTCTTCTTGTCCGTTCCATATTCCAGCTTTTCCATCCGCGCTGATTGGCGGAGGGCTCGCGCATGCGCCGTAGGAGCGGAGTGAGGTGAGTTTTCTTGGGCTTTCTGGGGGGTTTCACACAGCGGGGCACCCCCGATCGGGGTGCCCCGTGGAAGTGGACCAACACCCTGGATAGTGAAAATTCTGGGTGTTGGTCCACTTTAAAGCGAGCATAAAGTCCATTACTGGTCCACCTCTTCAACCCCCTCCTCTTTTCCTGCCTCCCCCCCACACTATGGGCTCAGCTTTCAGCCTCTGGCTACAGAAAGGTCTGTGAGGGCTCGCTGCAACAGAAGGGCGGCTGCTACAGGGTTTGGGTAACTAACAGTCAGTCACTTGTGATCCTTGCTAGCAGTTGTTGCATAAAATTTAGGCCCCAGGGCACCCTGGAATCGAGCACCTACCAGGTGATCCTCCCCAATTGGGGCAAAGCAGGGGAGAGATAGGAGTGGGTCCTTAACAGACTTTTACATTAAAGTGGACCAACACCCAGGGGTGATCGGCCCGGGAATCTATAAGATTCCCGGGCCGATCACCTCCCTTACCGCGGGGCATCCGAGATCGGGATGTCCCGTGGGGTGAAACCCCCCCAAAAAACCTTACCTTGCCGCCGCCGCCTCCCGCGCTCCTCTAGACGTGCCTGCGCCGGCCGTTTGTGAATGGCTGGCGCGGGCGCGCGCCCTGTAAGAGTGACGTGCGGGAGGCGGCGGCGGACGCGCTGTCCGTCGCTGTCACTCGCTTGACCGTCGCAGGGATTGGTCACGTGGGAGCGTGGTGAGGTGAGTTTTTGGGGCTTTCTGGGGAGTTTCACACAGCGGGGCGCCCCCCCCCCCGAAGTGGACCAAAACCCAGGATAGTCAAAATCCTGGGTGTTGGTCCACTTTAAAGAGTCTTTAAAGGAGGATGAAATTGTGTAATATATAAAACCCATATAAACACAGAGGAGGGGTTATTTATACACCCAAATTAAATAAAACTCCCACCAAGCCTGTGGTTTTCTTCTCCTGGTAGGAATAAAATCCAGGGGTGACAGGTTTAGTGTATCAGGGGTGACAGAGCCTGTCACCCGATTTCCTCTTCTTTCCATTAATAAAAATAAAAAACAAGCCTGGCTGGATATTTCTTGATGTGGGGTATATAAGTGACCTTTCCTCCTGCTATCCAGCATATTTATATGGATTTTTATTATTCGCCCATTCCCCTCAGCTCTGTCCCATCCAGCCCAGCCTTGTTTAGTTTTGCCTGTGGAATCTATGGTCCTCCCACCCCCCCCGCGACATTCCCCCGCCCGGACCTTCACCTCTCACTGGATGCCTGTATACGGACCTTTACAAGAAGTGGTTGAGTACCTCTGCTCTAGACCTTCACTCTACCCTTTTACCTTCTGTTCTATCATTTTCTTTTCATCTGATCTCTGAATGTGCATGAGTGTGTGTTTAGGTGACATTTAACCTAAACTGAATTGGGATGCCCTGCTGTGGGAAACCCCAGAGAGAGGCCATAACTGAATAGCTGGGGCATAAACGCATGCAAGCCATCGTGGATGCTGCAGCACTTGCTCCCCATTAAAATAAGATACGTTTGCCGAATTACATAGCCATGGCAGGCGGCTCTCACTGGTGCTGTCGAACTGGGGAAAGGTAAGTAATTACCAGCACGCTGGAGGGCTTCACACAGTGGGGCATCTCGATTTGGGATGCCTAGAGGAAAAGCCAGGGGGCGGCAATGTAATCTTTTAGATTCTTTTGGATTTAGGTCTTCTTTAAATCATAAATGACATGTTACTCCAAGATTGTTTGCAACAAGAGACATAACTTGTTCTATAGGGTTTAATAATTTATTCGTTCTCCCCACAATCTCCAAAACTAAGACAGTTTCCATAGTTGGGCTGCTTTATTTTGCCTGTAAATTGTTGGCTATTAAGTGTAACGCTGCCTTGTTCCCCATTTTTTGGGACTTCTTTATTCACTTTTTTCACTATTTTTCATACACCACTTTTAAAATGTGTTATTTTATAAAAAATCAATCTGCCCCTGGCTTCCAGCATAGGGGTGCGGGCTCTGTATAGGGGCGCGGGCTCTGTAAGAGGTGTGGGCTCAGGAATACGCCTGCGTGCACCTGTTTCTGTATTTAGGTTGTAAAACTGGTTTTATTAGTCACCTACTGGTTTAGCGAGACCCTGCGCCTCGGTATGTAGTATGTAGTAAACAAATCTAAGGAACCTCATTGGCTGGCCAGGCCGAGCTACACACGAGCCACCTTATTAACAAATGTATATGACTAGTGGCTAGCTAACAGCATCTCTCTATTTCCCTCTTGTCTTTCAGGACCATGTCAGCTGATGATGAATTCTCGGTAAGTGAGATTTATTTTTATAAGGGTGCATTAGTCTGCTACATAGTCATTGTAGGCAGCATTTTATAAGGGTGCAATAGTATGCTACATAGTCATTGCAGGCAGCATTTTATAAGGGTGCAATAGTATGCTCCATAGTCATTGTAGGCAGCATTTTATAAGGGTGCAATAGTCTGCTAGATGGGCATTGTAGGCAGCATTTTATAAGGGTGCAATAGTCTGCTACATAGTCATTGCAGGCAGCATTTTATAAGGGTGCAATAGTATGCTACATAGTCATTGCAGGCAGCGTTTTATAAGGGTGCAATAGTCTGCTACATAGTCATTGCAGGCAGCATTTTATAAGGGTGCAATATTCTGCTACATAGTCATTGCAGGCAGCGTTTTATAAGGGTGCAATATTCTGCTACATAGTCATTGCAGGCAGCATTTTATAAGGGTGCAATAGTATGCTACATAGTCATTGTAGGCAGCATTTTATAAGGGTGCAATAGTCTGCTACATAGTCATTGTAGGCAGCATTTTATAAGGGTGCAATAGTCTGCTACATAGTCATTGCAGGCAGCGTTTTATAAGGGTGCAATAGTCTGCTACATAGTCATTGCAGGCAGCGTTTTATAAGGGTGCAATAGTCTGCTACATAGTCATTGCAGGCAGCATTTTATAAGGGTGCAATAGTCTGCTACATAGTCATTGCAGGCAGCGTTTTATAAGGGTGCAATAGTCTGATAGATGGTCATTGTAGGCAGCATTTTATAAGGGTGCAATAGTCTGCTACATAGTCATTGCAGGCAGCATTTTATAAGGGTGCAATAGTCTGCTACATAGTCATTGTAGGCAGCATTTTATAAGGGTGCAATAGTCTGCTACATAGTCATTGCAGGCAGCGTTTTATAAGGGTGCAATAGTCTGATAGATGGTCATTGTAGGCAGCATTTTATAAGGGTGCAATAGTCTGCTACATAGTCATTGCAGGCAGCATTTTATAAGGGTGCAATAGTCTGCTACATAGTCATTGTAGGCAGCATTTTATAAGGGTGCAATAGTCTGCTACATAGTCATTGCAGGCAGCATTTTATAAGGGTGCAATAGTCTGCTACATAGTCATTGTAGGCAGCATTTTATAAGGGTGCAATAGTCTGCTACATAGTCATTGTAGGCAGCATTTTATAAGGGTGAAATAGTCTGCTAGATGGTCATTGCAGGCAGCGTTTTATAAGGGTGCAATAGTCTGCTACATAGTCATTGCAGGCAGCATTTTATAAGGGTGAAATAGTCTGCTAGATGGTCATTGCAGGCAGCGTTTTATAAGGGTGCAATAGTCTGCTAGATGGTCATTGTAGGCAGCATTTTATAAGGGTGCAATAGTCTGCTAGATGGTCATTGCAGGCAGCATTTTATAAGGGTGCTGGGTGCAATAGTCTGCTAGATGGTCGTTGCAGGCAGCATTTTATAAGGGTGCAATAGTTTGCTAGATGGTCATTGCAGGCAGCATTTTATAAGGGTGAAATAGTCTGCTAGATGGTCATTGTAGGCAGCATTTTATAAGGGTGCAATAGTCTGCTACATAGTCATTGCAGGCAGCATTTTATAAGGGTGAAATAGTCTGCTAGATGGTCATTGCAGGCAGCGTTTTATAAGGGTGCAATAGTCTGCTAGATGCTCATTGTAGGCAGCATTTTATAAGGGTGCAATAGTCTGCTAGATGGTCATTGCAGGCAGCATTTTATAAGGGTGCAATATTCTGCTACATAGTCATTGCAGGCAGCATTTTATAAGGGTGCAATATTCTGCTGGATGGTCATTGCAGGCAGCATTTTATAAGGGTGCAATAGTCTGCTAGATGGTGTATGGGGGGAGCAATTTATAAAAGTGCAGTAGTCTGCTAGATCATCTTTGTGGGCTGTATTTTATAAGCGTGCAATAGTCTGCTAGATGGCCATTGTAGGCAGCATTTTATAAGGGTGCAATAGTCTGCTACATAGTCATTGTAGGCAGCATTTTATAAGGGTGCTGGGTGCAATAGTATGCTAGATGGTTTTATGGCTAACAATTTTAAGGGTGCAATAGTCTGCTGGATAGTCTTTGTAGGCAACATTTTATAAAGGTGCAATAGTCTGCTAGATCATCTTTGTTGGCAGCATTTTATAAGGGTACAATAGTCTGCTAGATGGTCATTGCAGGCAGCATTTTATAAGGGTGCAATAGTCTGCTACATAGTCATTGCAGGCAGCATTTTATAAGGGTGCAATATTCTGCTGGATGGTCATTGCAGGCAGCATTTTATAAGGGTGCAATAGTCTGCTAGATGGTGTATGGGGGGAGCAATTTATAAAAGTGCAGTAGTCTGCTAGATCATCTTTGTGGGCTGTATTTTATAAGCGTGCAATAGTCTGCTAGATGGCCATTGTAGGCAGCATTTTATAAGGGTGCAATAGTCTGCTACATAGTCATTGTAGGCAGCATTTTATAAGGGTGCAATAGTCTGCTACATAGTCATTGTAGGCAGCATTTTATAAGGGTGCTGGGTGCAATAGTATGCTAGATGGTTTTATGGCTAACAATTTTAAGGGTGCAATAGTCTGCTGGATAGTCTTTGTAGGCAACATTTTATAAAGGTGCAATAGTCTGCTAGATCATCTTTGTTGGCAGCATTTTATAAGGGTACAATAGTCTGCTAGATGGTCATTGTAGGCAGCATTTTATAAGGGTACAATAGTCTGCTACATAGTCATTGTAGGCAGCATTTTATTAGGGTGCAATAGTCTGCTAGATGGTCTTTGTAGGCAGCATTTTAGAAGGGTGCTATAGTCTGCTAGATGGTGTTTGGGGGAGCAATTTATAAAGGTGCAGTAGTCTGCTAGATCATCTTTGTAGGTAGCATTGTAAAGGGTGCAATAGTCTGCTAGATGGTCTTTGTGGGTCACATTTTATAAAGGTGCTTAGGTCATGTGCTATTCTCTGGGGTGAGTCTTCTCCCGCTGAGCTTCCCCATCCTGTGATGTTATTGCCCCTATAAGGACTTGGGCCACAAGGGGTCTTATGTTAAAGAAGCACTATCACGAAATGTGTAATATAAAAATCTGTATAAACGTGTTGGCTAATGAGAGGAGGGGTCACTTATACACAGGAACTGAATAAACCCCCCCCCCAAGCTTGTAGTTTATACCAGTGGTGACAGGTTTATTGTATCAGGGTGGACAGAACCTACCCCCCTTTCTTGATTTCCTCTTCCTGCCCGCCATCCAGCATACGTAAATGGATTTTTATAATTGGGCAATTTTTCGCGATAGTGCTTCTTTAAGGAGTGTGGGTGTTTTTGTTTTTTTTTTCAATAAGTTTTTCTTTTTCTTCTCAAGTTGGCGGACGCTTTGCCAGACAAAGGACCTGCCAAGACGCAGAATGTGAGCAACCCCAGGGACCCGCAGCAGCCAGGTGCATGGGGCTCAACTCCTAGTGCCCCTTCTGCCCCTGGCTTCTACCCCCATGGACAAGGAGGACCATCTACTCAGCCAACTGCACCAACACAACCCTACCCATCTGGACCGCAGTCAGGAGCACCAAATGCCCCATCTGCACCTAGTGGGCCATACCCAGGAGCAGCACCTGGCCAGCAACCATCTGCACCATATGCCTCTGGACCCTATCCAGGAGCTCCAGCTGGACAGCAACCTAGTGCCCCCTATTCTACTGGGCCTACAGGACCTTACCCAGGAGCCCCTGCTGGGCAGCAGCCTACACCAAATGCCCCATATCCTTCAGGACCTTACCCAGGGGCTCCAGCTGGGTCCCAGCAACCAGGAGCACCATCTGGTCCATATCCAGGAGCTCCTTCAGGCCCCCAACAACCAGGAGCACCAACTGGTCCATATCCAGGAGCTCCTTCAGGCCCCCAACAACCAGGAGCACCAACTGGTCCATATCCAGGAGCTCCATCAGGCCCCCAGCAACCAGGAGCATCATCTGGTCCATATCCAGGAGCTCCTTCAGGTCCCCAACAACCAGGAGCACCAACTGGTCCATATCCAGGAGCTCCTTCAGGCCCCCAACAGCCAGGAGCACCCTCAGGCCTATATCCATCAGTTCCCTCTGGCCCACAGCAGCCAGGAGCCCCCTCTGGCCAACAGCCTGGGCAATATCCCTATCCTTCAGGGCCGATGGGCGCAGGTGGAATGCCTGGATCATATCCTAATCCTTCTGGTCAGCAATATCCAAACCCATCAGGGCAAGGCCCATATCCTTCTCCTTCTGGCCCTTATGGTCAGTCACAGGGTGGGCCTTGGGGATCTGGTCCTTGGAGCTCCCAGGGTGGGCAATATCCCTCACAGCCAAACTTGCCATACCCAGCCAATCCATCATTTCCAGTTCCTGGCGCTGGTGCTCCATCTTCTGTACCTTGGGGCGCTGTTCCACCTGGTCAATGGGGGCCATCGGCATTCTATCCTGGAGCACCTGGAGCCCCTGGTTCACATCCAAACAGAGGCTACCCTTAAAGTCTCCAGTTTATGGGGGTCCTTTCCGAAGCCAATTCTCCCACCTTGTAAGTGTTTTTATGTTTTGTTTTATGTTGTCTGTTAATATAATATAAGGGTGAAGTATGCCATATGTACTACATATATCTTATAAAGGCACCATAGCTGGGTCAAATCTAGATTCTTCAGTGAGATGCTAAGGAGGTCCCTGAAGTCATATACAAAAAAGAGGAACACCCTATTAAGCACCACCCTAAATAATTCAAATGAGGGGAACAGAAGTGTGCCAAGTCTGTAACCAAAATTGCTACTACAATAAACAAAAAAATCTTATGTGGTTCCAGCCCTCCACAAACAAACACAGTTACTCAGAAGGCACCACTCCAACCCCAAAATAAATTAATCAATAATACCGACTGATCTTAATATCCATTTTAATTAATCAATTCATCAATAATTTAAAAACATACATCAAGACTGTACAACACCATAACATACATTTAAAAACATATATACAAAGCATATCTACAAAGCATAGCACCAGCAGGAGCGAACCACATAACCCATACCAACCATATTAACCCAAGTACCCCCCTAAGTATAAATCTCTATCCCTAAATTTAAAATGCCAATCTCCAAAGTGACCAGTGCAAAATATGATCCTTAAATATATAAAAAGCAAATCCTTAAATCAATAAAAGTTCACCTCAATGTGCATAGTGATCATCTCCTGCTGGGCAGATATGTAAAACACCCACGCGTTCCGTAGCTATGCGCCACTTTCTCAAGGTGCCATGTAGCGTTGTGCTCTGTGTCCCAGTTCTTATAGAGGAGGGGACGGAAGCGCACGCCAATCCACCGCCCTCCCACGCACGTGGCGGCCCCGGCCGGCAGCCGCACTCGCGCCGGAAGCAGAGCTGCGTCAGTGTACGCCCCCACCCTCCCCGATCACAGATAAAGAACGTAAACATGCTGTCCCACCACGCCCCCCAAACCACACCCCCAGCACGCCCCACTCAGCGTCACCACCAAGCAGTGCGCAACCATGGCAACGGCCAAGCGTGCGGGGGGAGCGAGGCGGGACAGAGTCACGTTCGTGATACACGCAGTGAGTTGACATCACTCGCTGCTAGGAACACAGACCACAACACCTACGATTGTTAACCAATTAGCCCTGATAAGAACATAAGAGTGCCTTAAAAAACCTCAAATACATCAATACCAATACTATGTAACAAAAAATATATGTATTTTGATTAGATCAGTCAATAACTAAATACAATACAATGTAACCAATCATGGCTCAAGTAAACTAACATTATAACAGATCACATGTGTCGTGATGTATCCTAGGAGCAGTTTGTACAGAATATTTAGTTTAATGAATTACACATACCAAATATCTCAAACAATCAAGATTGTAAATATAGATACACATGTCCCGGTGGTCCATATAGTACATGTGTTTCTTTTTATAACAATAAGACCCAAAATGAACAACCACTCCTAATATAGTGAATATACAAATGGAGTATGTCTGAAAAGTATTGGTCTCTACCCCAAGACAGCCACCACTTGTACATTCATGAGACCCCACCCCTAATCAACACAATAAAGAATAAAATAAAATAGGGGTATACAATGAATTAATAAGGAGAAAATATATATATATATATATATATATATATATATATATATATATATATATATTAAATAATTAATCAATAAAACACAATACATGAAAAAAATGAAAAAAGAAAAAAAGAAAAAAGAGGTCCCTGAAGTCACCTAGCAGTTCACGTTGGATTTCAAGTTCTGTGATATGCCATGAATCTTCACCACCTCTAGAGTTTGGGGTGAACTTTTGATGCCATTGCCCAAATTAGCATTATATACAGTTGGACCATTGTATATAGTGTCATACCATCCCTTGCATATCAATTTAGAACATATAGAAGTGAAGAACCCTTTTTTAATTTGGAATTTTAGGACCAAGAATGGAGCATAGAGGTTTGACATATGTTGATGAGCAGGTTTAAAGCGATAATGCAGGCCAAGGTAATTGTTACACCATTGTGTCGGGCTACATTTAGCATGGTCCTAAACTGTTTTCTGTACAGGTAGTCCTCGACTTACGACGTTGATCCGTTCCTACGCGGCGTTGTAAACCGAATTTCGGCGTATGTCGGATCATACGTTCATACAGTACTGTACCATAATAACAGTACAGTACTGCAAACACTTAGCCTATCCAAACACCTATCCTAACACAGTACCCTACATAATTATCAATAAACACACGTACAGTAAAATATTGTGCAGTATAGTACGTTTAATAATGAAATACTGTACTGTAAGTGCTGTAAGTGCTGTAACAGTAATAAACAGTGTACTGTAATAAACAAAGATACAGTACTGTAACAATTCCAAAGAGAACAGGCTTACTTATTGGGAGGAAGCTGCAGAAGGTGCTGGAGATACTGGGGCAGGTGAGTCAAGAGGGGCAGCTGAGGTAGAGGGTACAGGATCTGTTGCAGGATTTGTTGCAGGCCCCTCTAACTTCTTGAAGTACTGCTGCAGGTTAGTTTGGAAGGAGACCATCTTCTTCTCCTCCAAGATCTCCTTGTAACAGCTAAGGGAATCCATGACTCCTCTGGCAACCCTAGTGTACCTTTCCATGTTGGGATCCTCAGCCTCAAACCTTGACAACCCTTCCTGTATCAGGGCAAAACCTGCTGCCAAGCCCTGCCTTGTAAATCTCTTAGGTTCTGGGGTTGGTGTGTCTTCCTCTTCCTCTATCATCTGCTTCTCCAGTTGAATAAGGTCCTCAGCAGATAACTCCTCTCCATGAGATGCCAGTAGCTCTGTGACATCATCCTCCTCCACCTCCAGATTCATTGTCTTACTCATATCAACAACATTCTTTATGACGCTAGTCACTGACTCTTGGACCTCTGTGACATCATTCACAAACTGGTGACACAGTTTTTTCCACACACCATTCATAGTGGTCTGCTTAACCTCATCCCAGGAATCAGCAATGTTATTCACAGCATCAAGGATGTTGTATGTTTTCCAAAAGTCCTTGAGAGTCAAGTCCTTATCCTTTTCAGTTGCTGCTAAAGCATTACCAATGACCCTTCGGAGGTAGTAGGCCTTGAATGTAGCAATGACTCCTTGGTCCATAGGCTGTATTAGGGCAGTGGTATTAGGTGGAAGGTAAACCACCTTGACATTAGGGTTAAAGTCATCCAGATGAGCAGGGTGTCCAGGGGCATTGTCCAGAATTAGCAACACCTTAAAGGGGATATCCTTGGAGGTACAATACCGCTTCACGTCTGGCACAAAATGTTTGGTGAACCAGTCATCAAACACTGCAAGTGTCACCCATGCCTTCCTATTAGACTTCCAGATGACTGGTAGATGATCTTTTGGAATACCCTTGAGTGCCCTTGGATTCTCAGCCTGATATACCAGCATGGGCTTCAGTTTGTAGTCGCCAGCAGCATTGCCCCCAAGAAGCAAAGTCAGTCTTTCCTTGCCGACTTTATGACCTGGTGCTGTCTTCTCCTCCTTGGCGATGTACGTACGGTTAGGCAAACCTTTCCAGAACAAGCCTGTCTCATCCACGTTGAACACTTGTTGAGCACAGTAACCACCCTCCTCAATTATCTTAGCCAATTCTTTAGGAAACTCAGTTGCTGCTTTCTCATCAGCACTAGCAATTTCACCTTGCACTTTAATGTTATGGAAATTGGCACGATCCTTAAACCTAATAAACCAACCCCTACTCGTCACAAATTCTTCACTTTGACTTCCTTCCCCCTTTTCTCTTTTCAAAGCCTCAAACAGTCGCCTAGCCTTCTCCTGAATAACCATAAAACTCACAGGGATACGGCGTTGATTTTGGTCTTCCAACCAAAGCACCAATAATCTTTCCATCTCAATAATAAGCCCACTACGCTGCTTTGTTATTACTGTTGCTTTCATAGGAGCAGATCCTTTCACATGTTCAAGGATACGATCTTTATCCTTGATAATCGTAGCAACAGTCGAACGACTAAGTCCTAATGACCTGCCAATTTCTGTTGCTGTTTCCCCCTTCTCAGATTGCCTTATGATATCCACTTTCACCTCCATGGTGATGGCCTTCCTTTTCTTTGGTGCACTGGTATCAGATGAGCCTACCTTTCGTTTGGGAGCCATAATGAAGGGTGTTATGGTGTGCAGGAGACTCGTTTTTCTCATGTACAGTAACCGGGTACAGTGTGCAGTACTCTATGGCTTCCGGCGCACGTACAGTTCGACTTACGACGCAAAACCGCGTAAGTCGGGATGAGCCGCCGTATAAAGCGTCGTAACCACGAAACGACGTAACTCGAGACCGTCGTAACCCGAGGACTACCTGTATTTAAATTGATATAGAAGAAATGTCGAGATATCGAGGTTTATAGGTACAGCTTATGATTTCTCTTCTGAAAAAAGTGGGCATGGCCCTTGGATCTGTGATGCTGCATAATCAGTGATGAATCTGGAGGAGGCGGAGGAAGGGGTGGGAGGAGGGAGGAACCAGCAATCCTGTCCCGCTCTGCTAAGCTGATTGGGGAATGGTATAAAAAAGAGAATGTCATTAGCTGACCCTGTAAACCCTGATATCTTGGCCATTCCTGCTTTAATTTAAAGAGGAACATTGGGAGGAGGTTAAAGTGGACCAACACCCAGGATTTTGACTATCCTGGGTTTTGGTCCACTTCAGGGGGGCACCCCGATTAGGGGTGCCCCGCTGTGTAAAACCCCCCAGAAACCCCCAAACTCACCTCACCACGCTCCCACGGACAAGCGGCGGACAAGGCAGCGCGTCCGCCGCCGCCTCCCGCGCGCCCGCGCCGGCCATTCACAAACGGCCGGCGCGGGCGCGCGCACGGCTAGAGGAGCGCGCGGGAGGCGGCGGCGGCCGCTGCCGCCGCCGATCAGGTGAGTTCTTTTGGGGTTTTGGGGGGGGGGGTCCCTCACCGCGGGACATCCCGATCTCGGATGTCCCGCGGTAAGGGGGGTGATCGGCCCGGGAATATTATAGATTCCCGGGCCGATCACCCATGGGTGACGGTCCACTTTAAAACCTCCCCCAAACCTCACCGATATGCTGCCCTCCCCCTCTCGTTTTACCTTTGGGCAATTTCTACTCGCCTACCAGGGGGGCGTCCATCTTCTGGGTCCCTCGGATTCCGGGCAACCTCCCGACGGATGTCACCATCTTGCATATCCTGCGCAGTGCCCATGAATGGGATGCAATCGAGCCGCCCGAAATTCCGAGAGACTTTGCGGAGCTGTGAGATCGCCGTGGAACATTGACGAGCACGGCTAAGGTTGTGCTTGTCAGTTAGGGATGGCTAAGCGAACTGCGGGGTGGGTTTGGGCCCTGAAGCAGCCGGACGTTTCCGCTGCCTACCTTCTACCTCCAATAGGTAAGCAGGGGCTGATGGGGGGGGGGGTCGGTCCCTTTTTATTTTAGGTACAATGTTCCTCTTTAACAACGAAAAAAACAGGACAGTGCCAAATGTAGCCCAACGCAATGGTGTAACACAGGGGTGCTCAACCTTTTGCCGAATGATTTGGAACCTGGACGCAGGTCATAAAAAATAGCTTCAGAATTTTTTAATTTGGAATAGTATAATGAAGATTTTCTACATCAATCGACCTCCACAAATACCCCCCCCCCCCATATGTCCTTTGTTATATCCTCCCCCCATCAGTCCCATTTCTTTACTATGTACTCAACCCATCTAAACTCCCACCAATGCTAAGCATACATCCTCCTTACTGCACCTATTTAAAGCGGACCTTCACTCTAAATAAGAGTCTATCTTATATGTTTCCCACACCCTGTACATACAGATTGCTCACATTAAAAATCATCCTACCTGCATCTACTGCATTTTATAAGCCTTTAAACATCCAAGATGGCGGCTTATGGAAGCTGCCATTTTTGCAGGCAGCCTGCAAACAGGAAGTGCCTGCAAACAGGAAGTGACTGTGCTGCTCTGCATTCTGGGACTGCTGACCTTTCCCTGACCCCAGCTCTGCTCTGTCTGAGCAAAGCACAGCTATAACCCGCCCCCCTGTACCTTATCCCACTCTCCTCTCCTCAGTAAGTGTGATGCTTCTGAGTCAAGATGGCGGCGCCCGTATCCTAAATTCCCGAACAGAGTTGCAGCCCAGTGGGGGAAAGTATAATAAATTAGTGACTAAACATGTAAAATATATTAATTTTAGATGCTGAGGAATTGTTTTTTAAGAGTTTGGGCTTTTCATTAAATCAGGGTGAAGGTCCGGTTTAACTGCCTTTACACGTCAGTTCTATTTACCCCACCCACTTTCCCCTCAGTGGGTCAGGGGCCACATCAAATGGCTCCGAGGGCCATGTGTGGCCCACATGTGGTGTAACAATTACCTTTGCCTGCAGTATCACTATAAGCAGCATCTTTTAGGGTTAAATGTATTCCTCAGGAACCTATCGCTTAACTATCGTTGTCCTCAAAGTCTTCCAGTTTGTTTCAACAATCTTATGAGGTTGCCTTGCATTATCCTCAAACCTCCGCTGCTGCAGTAAAAAAATTGATGCTCCAAACAGGAACATCTCCACCCCCTTGCTCTACAGCAGATATGGGCTCCCTCAGGTCAAATGCAAACTTTGCTTGCTCCTAAACCATTATAGGTGCACCTATGAGGCCACGTGAGGCAGCCGTCTCAGGCTGCACTGCAGGAGGGAGCAGCAATTGATGGGTGTCACGGGCACAGGTACCATGCTAATCACCACCTATTCTGCCTGTTTACACCCATTTTATTTTAAATATACTACCTGTATCAGGTGATCCAACAAGAAGTAAGGTCCAATTGCAGCAATGGAGTAACAGACTGTGGTTCTAATACTTCTTCGTGACATTAAAGTGGACCAACACCCATCGCTATAAGCCAGGCTGGGGGGGCATCCAGAATGCTGGAGCCCGTCTCGCACATAGCTCCCCAGAACACCCATAATACTCACCTCCGTTGGGAGTACAGTGCGGTGATTTGCCGTCCAGCACTCATGTGAGTAGTGATGTTCCAGCCAGCCCTACCCACCTGAGCGCCAGCGGCCAATCATGGCCCTGTATTCGCCCTGTATCCTCTTTAAAGCGGAACAAAATCCAGGAATATGACTTTACTGGTTTTGTTCTGTGCCCCAGATTTGGGCTGCCCCACAGTGTGGAAACACCCAGGTCGCCTACTACAACCCACCGCATGGACCGTTGCATTCGGCAGGTGGCTCTCATTGACTTGAACGGGGAGTGTGCTGCGCATCCCCCACTTCCTGAGGCATGTGCACGCTCCTGCAATCTATATTCCCAGCCGATTGATTCCTTCCCCCCGGAGCATCCAAAATCGGCATGCCCCGCTGTGTAAGATCCCCCAGGTTGCCCCGTTGATTTACCTTGCTTTCCGGTCCTACGGCGCATGCGCGAGCCACGGCCGCATCCCCGCTATCCCTCTAGCAGGGCGCATTCCCGAGCCAGCCATTTGTGAATGACCGCTGCGGGCACACTCCCTGTTAGAGGGAAGTGGGGGATGCGGCTGCCAGTGGAGCCACTGGCCTTAGACGCGTGCTTAGACGGCATGACGTTAGCGGTTTCGAGCACGCTGATTGGACGAGCAGCCGTGCATGCAGCGTAGGACTGGGAAGAGGTGAGTTGCGCTCGGTGATCTGGGGGGTTTCACACAGCAGGGGAAAGGACCAAAACCCAGGATAGTCAAAAGCCACTTTAAGGTGCCTTTCTAGTTAGGTATAAACGCATAAGCCACCAAGCACAGCCGCTGGCAGCTCAATGCAGGGAACTGTTTGGACCAGCTGGGTGACTACACCCCCCTTCCCCCACCCACAATGGCAAAGCAGGAGTTCCCGAGCAGCACGCACCCGCACAAGGGACTCGATCTGACATTCCAGTAAGTAGGCGGGTGCCAGACAACCACCAATCAGTTACTTGGCTGGACTATTATTTTAAAGGAAAAAGAATACTGTATCTGGGGCCTCCACCAGATTTTGTGCCCAGGGGCCTCCACCACACTTGATCTGGCCCCAGGAGAATTAACAAATCAAGTCCATAGACAGGGCGCGGTCTTCTGTGCGGAGAAAAGTGTTTTTTTTTCTCTCAGGAACAGGTTACCTTCTAGTGCTTCTGGATAAAGTGACAGTGTAAAGCTGGTTCCCTGAGAAAGCCTTATAGTGGTGAGACGCGTCTGATGCCGCTGGGTTAATAAATGATAAAGATACTCATGGGGATCACATGGGGACCTACACATAAGGGCAGACTAGATGGACCATATGGTCTCCTTCTGCCGTCAACCTTCTATGTTCTATGTTTCTATGTTGGATCAGATCTTTTTGTTCATTGATAGTACAATACAGAGCCTACATTTTCTTTGGGATATTTGTCATTTGAGGTATTTTTAGAGCGATCAATGCTTTTCAGTTAAAGACTCAGAAAACCCAGAAAAACAATCAGGGGTGAGAGCGGCGCATCCCCAGCATCTCTGTGCTGAGGTGCACTTCTGTGTGTGGGGGGGAATGCGGCCGCTCTCACTCCCAATTGCCAAGCTCTGGTCTAAACAAACAAAGCCATATCCCGGCATTAATATGCTCAGCAACAAAGCCTGGGTAGTCAAAATTTAGGGTTTTGTCCAGCTTTAATAGAAGTATAAAAAAGATGCAGGTCAGATATTCATTCAATATTTGGATTAGTTTATGGTGAGTAATGTTGGAGGCGTCACCTTAACATGTTGGCTGAAAGACTTTTCTGTTTCTCTCCCAGATCTCCTGATGAAGTAATCGCCCTTCAAAGAAACGCGCGCTACACACAAGACAATCCAACAATAAATTGGAAAATAACCAAATCTGTCAAATCCTCCTTCTTATAGGAGAGGTCACCACATGCTGGAAACAAGGACCCTATAAATTCTGCCCCTGTTGATTATATAATATATTGTGTGTGTGTGTGTGTGTATGTTTTATAGAATTTTTGCCAAAGCCTGGACAAAGTTTTCAAATCTAAAATGATGCCAAATATTTTCTATCTCAAAGACTTGAATTGGAATTAAATGTATCCTTCTGCATTCATGTATTGAGCCTGGTCTCGTGCTGGACTCCTCCCTCATGGCTGCAGATCACCTTTGTACTTGCCTAGCCCCGCCCCCAGCAGTGATCACATGCTGCCAATAATGGGCAATATTATGGAAGCCCATCACTGTAGCAATGGATCCCTGGTGCGGGAGGCAAGTAAGTAAGGGGTGTTGTGCTGTGGGGTCTGGGAAAAAAAGAGTTTTCCTTAAAAACTTAAAGTAGGCCCCCAGCTACTATTTCCCACAGCAGCCCCTGGGCATCCCCTACCCTGAAAACATCCTGATTTGGGATACCCCAAATTCTCACACTATAGCTCATGACCCCCAGAGGCTAATCTCGCTGGTTGTTTGCTGTCAATGCATGGATAATACCTGCCAGGAACGTAGGTGGGTGAGTATTTTGGCCATTTTTCTGGTTTCCTGGCTTGTGTCCCCCCCGGAGGATCGCCAGCAGAGCTGTGAACGTGTAGACACAGCTGCCAGGAAGATAAAAGGATGAGTATTTTTCCAAAATGTCTGCTTCCCAACGTTCGTGTTAGAGACATGTGACAGTGGGTGTAAAACCACACACTGACCACTAGGGAGCATGCTTCTAAAACACAACTAGTATCAGGAGCTCATGATGCTAAAATCTGCTCTTTCTAGTGGTCCGATTATTGCAAGACAACAGATGTAATAGCATGCATTGAACACTAGAGGGAGCACATTCATACAATCCACTAAGCAAAAGGGGCGCATAACGGTGTATTTATATGTAGGTGTAATAGCACACAATGATCACCAGAGGGAGTACACTATTAAACTGGACCTTCAGCATCATTTATTGAAAAAACCAAACCCTTAAAATAATATTCCCCAACATTAAAATTAATATATTTTAAGTTTTAAGTCGCTTACTTATTTTTCTTTCTCTCTCTGGGCTTCAACTTTGTTCTGGACTCTAGGATATGGGTGCCGCCATCTTGCTTTAGAAGCATGACATATTGAGTAGATGAGAGGGGTTAAACGTACAGAGGGGGCAGGTTTTAGCTGTGCTTTGCATAGACAGAGCCGAGCTGGGATCAGGAAAAGGACAGCAATCCCACAATGCAGAGCGGCACAGTCAGACGATACTTCCTGTCTGCAGGCAGCCTGAGAGTCTATGAGCCGCCATCTTGGATGTTTAAAGGCTCAAAATATGCACTATGTCAGGGTAGGATGATTTTTAATGTGAGCATCTGTATGTACAGGGTGTGGGAAACAAGATAGACTCTTATTCAGGGTGAAGGTCCAGATTAATGTGAGCAATCTGTATGTACAGAGTGTGAGAAACATATAAGATAGACTCTTATTCAGGGTGAAGGTCCGGATTAATGTGAGCAATCTGTATGTACAGAGTGTGAGACACATATAAGATATGCTCTTATTCAGGGTGAAGGTCCAGTTTAAAATTGTGCTGCTTCTAGTGCTTAGTGCGACAACAGATTGAACACTAGAGGGAGCACACTCCTACTTTTTTTTATGTTTAACCTGCTACAATTACATCCGATTCAAAATAATCTGATTGAATCTTTTGTTCAGATATTGTGATGTTCCTAGAAGAGATCATTCAATGAAGATCATTTTTTTTCCATGTTTCAAAAAATTGCTTTGAAATAATTGGTAACAAGGAAAAAGATTCAATTCCATCAAATGATGGTTCGAATGAAAAATATTCTCGCTGGTTGGCGGAAATTTGGATATAGCGCCCACATTTTTTTTCGGGGACACTCATGGCTCTGCTGTATACTGAACTTACTTCCTCATCATGACAAAATAGGAAGTGGAGGTCACCCCAGCTGGAGCTCTGATTGGCTAATCATTGCGTTGCGTTTTGCCTGGAGGGGGCGCTGTATTTGGGTGCACATTGCATATTTATGGGCTGACATGTTACACCATTGCTCTGCTAGATGAATTAGGTGATGATGGTTTTTATTATATTATACATTTGTTTTTATTGTATTCTATGATCGGGAAGCAATTAATCAGCGTTTCCCCAATAAATATTGGTTTGCTTAAAGAGACGGTGTGAGCTTATCTGGACCAATAATGAAGGAATCTTGCGGCCAATCAGCCCGACTACAGACAAAGAAAAGATATGTGGGAGCCCCTCATCAAGGCGACAAGTCACTAAAAGAGGTGCCAAGAGCTTACCATCTAGAGTAGATAAAATAGGTGGCAGGGTCCTCGCCATAGAAATGTATTAGCTCCACTCTAAAACACCTAATATGGGAGAGCGTGTTGCCCCATCTGGCTCCTACCCATATAGAGAAGCTCTCCAAACTTTAGTGGGGCCTCATAGAGACTGGTCATTTCATAACCTCTCATTGCTCAACTCATTTATAGTGTATTGCCCCTTAAACCGGACCTTCACCATCATTTATTAAAAAGCCCAAACCCTTATAAAACGATTCCCCAGCATCTAAAATTAATATATTTTAAGTTTTTAGTCATTTACTTAATATTCTTTCCCCCACTGGGCTGCAACTCTGTTCAGGACTTTAGGATATGGGCGCCGCCATCTTGACTCAGAAGCATCACACTTACTGAGGAGAGTGAGAGTGGGCCGGCACTGGGGTCTAAAAGTCTCCAGGGGCAGCTGTAGGTCTTCCACCTAGACAATCCCAAATCAAGGTGAAACCCCGCAGGGCATCTCAAATAAGGACAGGGATAAAATCCAGGATAGTGAAGAGCCCGTGTTTTTTTCTGCATTAAATAGCTGCTATAGCCAGGACTATCCCACCCCTTTTAGACCTCTAGATGTTAAACCAGACCTTCAGCATCATTTAATGAAATGAATAACACTTAAAACTATTCCCTAGCATCTAAAATTAATATATTTAACATTTTTAGTCACTTATTATTCTCTCTCCCAACTGGCTGCAACTCTGTTCAGGACTCTGGGATACGGGCGCCGCCATCTTGGCTCAGTAGCATCACATAATGAGGAGAGGAAAGGGGGGCGGGAACTGCAGGGTGACAGATTATAGCTGTGCTTTGCTTAGACAGAGCAGAGCTGGGGTCAGAAAAGGGTCAGCAATCCCAGAATTCGGAGCAGCACAGTCAGAAGACACTTCTTGTCTGCAAGCAGCCTGAGACTCCATGGGCCGCCATCTTGAATGTTTAAAGGCTCATAACATGCAGTAGATGCAGGTAGGATGATTTTTAATGTGGGCAATCTGTATGTACAGGAGGGGGGGCAAATAAGATATGCTCTTAGGGTAAAGGGCCAATAGCTGCAGCCCCTGGCACCTCTGCATATCTCAACCCCCTCGAATCTTGCCCACTACTTTCCCGCCTCACCTCAGCCCACATCACCTCTTGCCCAATACTTGTCGCCTCACTTCACCTCACCTCATACGTTCCCAACCCCCACTACCTCCCACCTCACTTCACCTCTGCTCAACTCACCTCATGCGTTCCCAACCCCCACTACCTCCCACCTCACTTCACCTCTGCTCAACTCACCTCATGCGTTCCCAACCCCCACTACCTCCCACCTCACTTCACCTCTGCTCAACTCACCTCATGCGTTCCCAACCCCCACTACCTCCCGCCTCACTTCACCTCTGCTCAACTCACCTCATGTGTTCCCAACCCCCACTACCTCCCGCCTCACTTCACCTCTGCTCAACTCACCTCATGCGTCCCCAACCCCCACTACCTCCCGCCTCACTTCACCTCTGCTCAACTCACCTCATACGTTCCCAACCCCCACTACCTCCCGCCTCACTTCACCTCTGCTCAACTCACCTCATGCGTTCCCAACCCCCACTACCTCCCGCCTCACTTCACCTCTGCTCAACTCACCTCATGCATTCCCAACCCCCACTACCTCCCACCTCACTTCACCTCTGCTCAACTCACCTCACCCGTTCCCAACCCCCACTACCTCCCACCTCACTTCACCTCTGCTCAACTCACCTCATGCATTCCCAACCCCTACTATCTCCCACCTCACTTCACCTCTGCTCAACTCACCTCATGCGTTCCCAACCCCCACTACCTCCCGCCTCACTTCACCTCTGCTCAACTCACCTCATGCGTTCCCAACCCCCACAACCTCCCACCTCTCTTCACCTCTGCTCAACTCACCTCATGCGTTCCCAACCCCCGCTACCTCCCGCCTCACTTCACCTCTGCTCAACTCACCTCATGCGTTCCCAACCCCCACTACCTCCCACCTCTCTTCACCTCTGCTCAACTCACCTCATGCGTTCCCAACCCCCACTACCTCCCACCTCTCTTCACCTCTGCTCAACTCACCTCATGCGTTCCCAACCCCCACTACCTCCCGCCTCACTTCACCTCTGCTCAACTCACCTCATGCGTTCCCAACCCCCACTACCTCCCACCTCACTTCACCTCTGCTCAACTTGCCTCTTGCCCACTACTTCCCGCCTTACATCACCTCTGCTCAACTCACCTCTTGCCCACTACTTTCCACCCCATCTCGGCCCACCTCACCTCTAGCCCACTATTTCCCGCCTCACTTCAACTCACCTCACGCGCCCCCTTAGCCCCCACTACTTACCACCTCACATCACCTCTGCTCAACTCACCTCTTACCCGCTGCTTATCACCTCATCTCGGCCCACCTCCCCTCTTCCCGCCTCACGTCAACTCACCTCACGCGCCCCCTCAGCCCTCACTACTTCCCGCCTCACCTCTTGCCCTCTTGCCCACTACTTTCCACCCCATCTCGGCCCACCTCACCTCTAGCCCACTACTTCCTGCCTCACTTCAACTCACCTCACGCGCCCCCTCAGCCCCCACTACTATCCGCCTCACATGACCTCTGCTCAACTCACCTCTTGCCCACTACTTCCCACCTTACTTCAACTTGCCTCATGTGCCCCCTCAGCCCTCACTACATCCCGCCTCACATCACCTCTGCTCACCTCACCTCTCACCCACTACTTTCCGCCTCACCTGAACTTTTTCTGCTTGAATCCTGCTCATTTTTTACCACCTTGACTTTTCCCGCCTCACCTCTTGCCATCTTCTTTCTAAATCACCTTTAACCATCTTACCTCTGTCTACTTCTATTTACCTTTTGCCCGCCTCATCTTATTTCCACCTCACCCCTGCCCACATCTGCATATACATAAAAGCATGTACAATGATTTAAAGTGGAACAACACCTGTGCGGGTGTGGGTCCCCGCTGCAATAAGACAGACTGGGGGCATCAAGAATGCTGGAGCCCCCCTCGTACATAACCCCCAGAATGCCCAATATTCTTACCTGAGTCTCGACCCTTATTGGGAATACAGCACCGTGATTGGCCCGGCGCTCACATGGGTAGTGGGTGTGTCCATTGTTTCGGCCCCCACAAAGCCCTGACCACTTGAGCGCCAGCGCCCAATCCAACAAGGATCGAGCCTCAGGTAAGAATATCAGGCCTTTTGGGGGTTATGTGCAGGGCAGCCTGTCTTATTGCGGCGGGGTGTTCACTTTAAGGTTACAGCTTAAAGGGTAATTCCACTTTTGATGGCATTTTTAAACCTAACATTATCATGTGACAATATGCTGTGCTCAAGGTGTTGAGCTTATCTGTTATTTTTTTCCTTTCTATTTCTTTGCAACTCCACGTTATAAAAGAAACTGTGTTTACTGTAGCAATGTACATCAAAGTGGTGTTCTGGTGTACAGATCAGAATTCTCCTCACTCTAGCCTGATAATCATCTAATTGGCTGTGGTACAGATGACAGGTTTAACCCTATCTGCATTAATTCAGTCCCTCCAGATAGGGGAAAACACAGTCCTGTGTTCTAGTAGCCAAAGGATTGCTGGCAGCATTCTCAGGAGAAGTGGTAATTGCTGCTGCTTTGTTTAGTCAAAGCAGCTAAAGAGCTCACCTATTACAGTGAAAGAATTCTGGGAGTTGTAGTCAGACATAACACTAACAGCTTTACTAAAGGCCACTTCTACTTTACCAAGACAGACGTACAAGAATACAATAGGGGCATTTTCCTTTAAGGTACAATCACTGCCTTGTACCTTTTATTAGGGGGCACTTTGATCTCTATTCCCTCTATATGGCTATATATGAGTCTCTCCCTTATGTGGCCTCTGACTATAACATGGAAAGCGTGACTTGAAGAAAAAAGGGGTTTGGAGGCCCTGCTTGCCCTTTATTTTTCTATATGACAAGTTCCTATGGTCGGGGTTCTTCCACACATTTGCCTTGATTCATCAAGAGTTGAAAAAAATTCTCATGGTAGTAAAAAATTCAATTTATGAGAAAAAAGCCTGAGAATTTCATTTTTAGTGAATCACCAGATAGGAAGACAATGAAAGTCAATGGCACTTTTTCACTCCTGGGAAAAGTATTGAACTGACTAAAAGTGAAATTCTCAGGCTTTTTTTCTCATGAATTAAATTTTTTACTACCGTGAGAATTTTTTTCACCTTTTAGTGAATCGAGGCCATTGTATCTACCCTTTATTCCTTTTCATAGGTCCATTGCTTTTTTTAAAGTGGACCAAAGGCCACGCGTGCCTGGAGTCTGAAAAATACAGGGCCTGTGGATTCCCACTCCCTGGGATGCCGCTATGTAGGAAACCCTGGGGATCTCCCAGCACATGCGCGGCCACGGAAGGGTTTACAGTGATCCCAAGGGTTTCACACACAGGGACATCCCAAATCCTTGAGTGTCAAGGGGCATCAGCAGGGCATGTGGTTCTGGGGTATTAAAATAAGCTAGAACATGGCTTCCTGAAGTGTGGGGTGAGTATAAGGTGGGAGAGTTGGGTATAGGGGTTAGGGTATGTAATATTCAGTAATGAAGCTTGTACACTAGGAGGCAGCACAATCCCTATTACAGAGTGCTGCTAAGTAATTGCCAATACCAATATCCCACTTCATTGCTTCTCTGACAGCGGGGGGCCAAACCAAATTAACAAGGGTCATAAGAAAGGGGCACAACTCCACAAATACCATAAAATAATAATATTTCATTAAATGTTACACTATAGAAAAAATAAAAACACATATGCAACACAAAGACACTGTTAAAATCAATTAATCCACTATACCTATGGTGCTAAAATACTTAGCAATCCATATTATAGAAGACCACAAGGTATCAAAAAGTACAAATAGAAATCAGTATTAAATAGCTCCACTGGACCCCTGAAGAAGCCGTAGCGGATCGGCGGAACGCGTGGGGTCTCCTGCCTTTAATCCACTGCCTGATGAGTATTCACGTTTGACCGCAAGGACCGTATGATCTTTACTTTGTCTTTCCAGTGATTGCTTACTACCTCAGCTCCCTTAAAGTGGACCAACACCCTCCACTGATAAGATTCCCGGACCGATCAGTCCCCTAACTGCGGGGCACCCCGAGAAACCCCTAAATCCCTACCTGCTCCTTGATCCAGCGGCGCCCGCCGCCGCCGCCTCCCGCGCGGCCCTCTAGCAGGACGCGCACCCACGCCGGCTGTTTGTGAACAGCCGGCGCGGGTGCGCGCCCTGTAAGAGTGACGCGCGGGAGGCGGCGGCGGGCGTGCTCTCTTGTCCGTCGGCGGGGATTGGCAGCAGCGGTCACGTGGGAGCGGGGAGAGGTGAGTTTTTGGGGCTTTCTGGGGGGTTTCACACAGCGGGGCACCCCCGATCGGGGTGCCCGACCGAAGTGGACCAAAACCCAGGATAGTCAAAATCCTGGGTGTTGGTCCACTTTAAACAGCTCTCTGCACTAACAGCACTTTTGTGTATTGAGTTTACATTGGGGGTCTCATCCCCTGCTTTACTTGGTGAATATAGCCTTCTTATCTAGCATTTGCACTTTAGATTTGATTGATTGCACAGGTTTATGGTCTTGATAAATTATTTGTAGTGATTTCCTTTTTATACTCGTATTTTTTGCACTAAGTGGAGTAATTGAACATGCACTTGAGTAATTGGAAATATATAAAAAAAATATATATATATATTTTTCTCTTGGGCTATTTGTGGAGCTATTTAATACTGATTTCTATTTGTACTTTTTGATACCTTGTGGTCTTCTATAATATGGATTGCTAAGTATTTAGCATTTAGGAATAGTGGATTAATTGATTTTAACAGTGTCTTTGTGTTGCATGTGTGTTTTTATTTTTGCTATAGTGTAACATTTAATAAAATAGTATTATTTTATGGTATTTGTGGAGTTGTGCCCCTTTCTTATGACCCTTGTCAATTTGGTTTGGCCCATGTTCTAGTAGCTTGACGGGTCGGGCAGCACGCTCAGTTATCAATATTAAAAGCTGTGCCTGCTATTTTGTATAAGTAGCTTCTCTGACAGCTTTATAATTCAGAAAAGCAACTTTTCATTCCACAATAATGAAAGAGGACCAAATTTCCATAAGCCTGGCCCTAGAGTCCAAGAGATTTACCTAGGGGCATCCTGATTTGGGATACCCCCACAGTGTGAAACCCTATTCGTTTGCCATAAACTCACCTTATTCCTTGATGCATGTGCAGCTCTAGAGCATCACTCCATGACTGTATTAACAATAAGCTAGAACATGGCTTTCTGAAGAGTGGGGTGAGTATAAGGTTGGAGACTTGGGTATAGGGGTTATAGTATGTAAAATTCAGTAATGAAGCTTGTACACTAGGGGGCAGCACAATCCTTATTACAGAGTGCTGCTAAGTGATTGCCAACGCCAATATCCCACGTCATTGCTTCTCTGACAACTTTATAATCCAGACAACTTTTCATGAAAAAGGACCAAAATCCCACAAGCCTGGCCCTAGAGTCCAAGAGCTTTCCCTAGGGGCATCCTGATTTGGGATACCCCCACATTCTGAGGCATAGAGCAGCTTGCTTCTTACATCCTGCTTGCTCCCATTGGCAGAAATTCAGTGGATCTCATGTGCCATGGGATCAAAGCACAAAGGTGAACTGGGGGGGGGGGGGGGGGGGGCGACCTATGGGGCAACCTCAGTATGGTAGTGACTGAACTGTGATCACAGAGGTCCTTTATTATTTTAAGTATATTATTTATTTTTCTGTTACTAATTAAGTCATTTTTTCACTCACCTGAGCTTTGGTCCACATTACAGGGCATTGTGATCTGGGATGCCCCTGTGTAAGACCCCCCTGGCATCAGTTGTTTATTCACCTTGATCCACACTCTCATGGTGGCCACTCACCTCAGCTGCACACTGATATGGGTGGGCGCTTTGGCTGGCCACTCACCTGAGCTGCACACTGATATGGGTGGGCGCTTTGGCTGGCCACTCACCTGAGCTGCACACTGATATGGGTGGGCACTTTGTCTGGACACTCACCTCAGCTGCACACTGATATGGGTGGGCACTTTGGCTGGCCACTCACCTGAGCTGCACATTGATATGGGTGGGCGCTTTGTCTGGCCACTCACCTGAGCTGCACACTGATATGGGTGGGCACTTTGGCTGGCCATTCACCTGAGCTGCACACTGATATGGGTGGGCACTTTGGCTGGCCATTCACCTGAGCTGCACACAGATATGGGTGGGCACTTTGTCTGGCCATTCACCTGAGCTGCACACAGATATGGGTGGGCACTTTGTCTGGCCACTCACCTGAGCTGCACACTGATATGGGTGGGCACTTTGGCTGGCCATTCACCTGAGCTGCACACAGATATGGGTGGGCACTTTGTCTGGCCATTCACCTGAGCTGCACACAGATATGGGTGGGCACTTTGTCTGGCCACTCACCTGAGCTGCACACTGATATGGGTGGGCACTTTGGCTGGCCACTCATCTGAGCTGCACACTGATATGGGTGGGCACTTTGGCTGGCCACTCACCTGAGCTGCACACTGATATGGGTGGGCACTTTGTCTGGCCACTCACCTGAGCTGCACACTGATATGGGTGGGCACTTTGGCTGGCCACTCACCTGAGCTGCACACTGATATGGGTGGGCACTTTGGCTGGCCACTCATCTGAGCTGCACACTGATATGGGTGGGCACTTTGGCTGGCCACTCACCTGAGCTGCACACTGATATGGGTGGGCACTTTGTCTGGCCACTCACCTGAGCTGCACACTGATATGGGTGGGCACTTTGGCTGGCCACTCACCTGAGCTGCACACTGATATGGGTGGGCACTTTGGCTGGACACACTGGGGATGCCACTAGAGGCCTGCACATGCATCGTGGGACTGAAACCTAAAGGTACGTTGTAACCTGGAGAGTTTTACACTTTTAAGTGTTTTGGTCCGTTTTAAAATAAGTGTTCATTAAAGTGGACCAAAACCCACTGAACTTGTGAAATACATTTGGCCATATCCCCTGCTGACATTCCCTCCTTAGGATGTAGAACTGAAAATATTTTTGCTTATCACTTTTTTTTTGCTGTCCCTCTTTGTAAGATGTATAAGTGTGGCAATGACATCATTGACACACACATCAGTGGTAATTAATGGAGGAGGTGGAGCTTTACAGCTAAAACAGGCGCCATTATCTGGGATTAGATTGAAGCAGGAGCACTAAAAATTGGCAAAAGATGCTCTTCATGGGGGCAGCAATTCAGGGAATGCTAGTTAAAAATGTGGGTTTTGGTCTGCTTTAATAAATATCAGAGAGCTGCTGATTTGCTAATCCTTCATTCCAATCTTGTTAATGCTTCTTTACATCCCACTCACCCCCAGCAACAGGCATGCTGGCTCTTGTAGCTCCATGTTTCAGGACAGCATTTTAGGACCTTTCACAACGCAATACAGAAGGCATGGCATGCTGGAGCTAGTAGTCCGTGAAAAATGAGGAACGAGAGATCTCCATAATACTAGAAACATACATGCCTTATTTAAATGCCAGAAATGCTGACACACTAGAAACAGTGGGGGATTTGTAGCCGGCGGAAGGTATTCAGCCATTATCTTTGTTGGTCTTTTAACCTCCCTGGCGTTGTGAAATAGACAAATGCAATGGTAACGAAAGCGTTACCATTGCATTTGTCTCTGACACACGGCTCCGCCCCCATGAGCCTCTGCGGCTCACAGAGACGGAACCCGGAAGCGGAGACGGACGCCGCAGCCGCGGCTCTCACCTGCGATCGCGGCGGAGACATCGCTGGATCGCAGGGAGAAGGTAAGGAGGCTGCGCCGCCCGCTCTTGCTCCCAGATCAATCCCGAGCGTGACTCGGGGTTACCGCCACTTACAGCGCAAATTAACCCCGAGTCACGCTCGGGATCGCCGCCAAGGGGGTTAATGTAATGGTTCATATCTGTTCTGCAGTTGCACTACATCACCACAAGATGGCACTGTTGGATAAGAAATGAATTGTGACATTACAGGTCTACCAAACGTAAAACCTAACCACATAGGAGTACAGATAATAGAATATCTGTTAAGTCATAATTTTTTCTTGTTTGCTGGGAGATATTATCTGCAGTGCTGTGGAGCATCGATGGGGGCCCCTTTTTCTCCCTCACTTGCCAATCTTTATATGGGTTGGTGGGAGAGGGATGTTATTTATGGCCACAATAATCCCTATTTAACTAATATAAAATCTTTTGGTCGCTATATAGATGATCTTATATTTATATGGGAGGGACATGAAGATCTGGTTGGACAGTTTCTTACTTATTTAAATAATAACACTCTTAACCTTTCACCATGGAGAGTTCTACAGATTCCATTCCATTTTTGGATTTGCGCCTATATTTGTCTGAGGACAAAACTAGGATTGTCACAAGTACATTTAGGAAGGAAACGGCGGGGAATACCACGCTTAGAGCGGAGAGCTGTCACCCCGTTCATACTATAAAAGCTATCCCGGTAGGAGAGATGATTAGGGCCCGTAGGAACTGCATGGAGGAGGCAGTGTTTGAAAGGGAATTAGAGACTATATCATGCAGATCACAACGAGGTTACAGTGTGCATTTACTGGAGAGAGCTAAGGGAATAGCTAGGTCCAAAAAGAGGGATGCCATGCTGATGGGTGGTCACAAACGGAGCCCCCTAAGTGTTGGGAGGCAGAGAACAGAGAACCCCCGTAATTACAGTCAAGGAGGGGCACTTGTTGTGTCCACCGCTTACAGCATAGCATTTCCCAAGATTAGAAAATTTATTTATAAGCATTTGCCATTATTACAATGTGATCCCCAATTGAAACAAATTATGAGTAATGGGATTAAGGTGGTCAGTAAGCGAGCGCCCACCTTAGGACAGAGACTATCCCCCAGCCTTTATAAGAAAAGGGAAACCTGTACAAAAACCTGGCTCTCGTGCAGAGGCTTCTACAAATGTGGGGGCTCACGTTGTGGTCTATGTAAATATGTGGCTGGAGGGACACATTTCTCATCATTGGTCACCAAACAAGTGTATGAAATTAATAGCTTTATTAATTGTAATACCCCTTATGTAGTCTACTTGGTATCCTGTGAAAGCTGTCAGATTCAATATGTGGGTTGTACAACCAGACCTTTAAAACGTAGGATCTGGGAACATTTATCGGCAGCACAACTAGATCGGACGACACCTTCCTCTAATGTCAGCAAACACTTTAGGGACATACATGGAGGGGACACCAGTAGTCTTAAGTGCAAGGGGATAGAGAAAATAGTGTCAGACATAAGAGGGGGTGACACCCGGAAACAATTACTCCAGAGAGAAGTTTATTGGATTTTTAACCTTAGGACCCGTATCCCTAATGGGTTAAATTCACGCTGGGACGTTGATTTATTTTTGAAATAGAAGGTGGGATGTCCCTCTGAAAATGGAATGGAACCAAGAGCATCTAAATAATTGTTTAGCGGGATAGACAGGTGTTTTGCAATAGAATAATATGCTTAGGTCTGAGTGTTTCCCCAATAATAAATTATAAGTAATTAATAAAGAAAAATTACAGGAGGATGTAAATGTGCATGTGTCACAGTGGAGGTATGTATAGATTTTCCTCTGCAAATTATCTCTCTAATCATTTTTCTGAGCGGATGTAGTCTAGCAATGAGTTTCTGGGCAGTCTGCCAAGGATAAACTAGCAATGCTATGTAACGATCAAATGTAGCAAGTACTAACTATGAGGCCGATTCATTAATAGCGCCAAGTAGCGACAGATGAGCGACAGTAGCGTTATTTTCACAGCGCACGCTAGTATTCGCTGTGCTTGGCCGTTGTTCGGCTGTTGACAGCGACTCAGTCGGTGTGCGGTAATGTTGAATACGGGGTTAGGAGTCGCTGTTTGACAGGTTCCGCGCTGTATGGGAGCGCATGACAGCGAATGGCCATAGCGAACGGCTCCCAGCATATTCATTAACAAATCACGCTCAAAAAATTCTTGCGCTGTGAAATGCTTGTTTAAACCCCAGAGCGCTGGCGGCGATGGGTTAAAAGTAGTTTTTTAACCCCTAAACAACCATATTTTTTGAAAAAAAAAAACAAAACATGTTTTTCAAAACATTTTGTAATATGAATACATTAATATCAGACCTGTAATATCAATTCTGCACAATTTTTATTTTTTTTTTTAACCTTAAAAAAAATATCTTACATTGAAGAAGTGGTCACACAATTTTTGACATTTAAAAAAAAAAAAAAAAAAAACATTAATAGCAATTAATTATGAATATTTAAAGATTGTTCCATTGAAATGCATTGGAGAGCGCCAGGTAGCGAGAGGTCATACCTGTCGCTGTTCAAGGTCGCTCGCTGGCGCTGTGGGGTGAGGCTGGAATAATGATGAATGATTCGCTATCTGGCGCTCTGTCAGTCGCTAAGCAGGATCGGCTTGATAAATGTGTGATTGCGGAGGGGAGCCGGCGTACTCGTGGCGGTGACCGTCATTACCGTTCGCTCACCATTCGCTACCTGCCACTATCCCTTGTTAAATAAGGGCCCAAGTCTTTCTGGTAAATGTAGCAATAGTATTCAGAGTCTTCTGAGTGAATGTATCTCATTTCTCTGATGTTGATTTAGCTGGAGAAATGAGATACATCAATCTGTCAAAATGATTACATTGTAAAGTCATCTTGTTACACTCTGTGGTTACTTGTCTTGAATGAGTTTATACAATAGTTTTTCTTACAAGGATCTTTGCTTACCGTAGTGAAATATAGCTCTGTCTTTTATTCAGACCTGCCTCCATATTTTTGTATGAATTATTTCATGTCCTTTTTTTTTAAATAAAATAAATATTAAATGTACATTTGTTGTGAAATAATAGACGATTATAGGGGTTATTATATGTAAATTCCTCTCAGTCATTTGCTTTGTAAAAAAATATATACTATATACCTCAGATAATCATAAGTCTCCGGATTTTATGGAGTTAATAGAGTAACCTGATGGGTATGACGCCCAGGTCAGGGGAATTAACCCAATTGACTACAGGAGGTCTGTTTAGCGCATGACTGATGGGAGTCTCCCCTAAAGAAAGAGATAAAAGGTTTTTTACTCATTTGCTTCATTAGATGTCATGATTAAGGACCTATTGTCCGAAACGCGTTGGCGTTAGGGCCCATCTTGTACATATTTACTACTTTGTGACCTGTTGGATTACTGATTTTAACTGAAGGAAATAAATGCTGAAGATTTTTACATTTGCTGGCTGGCTCAATACTTCTTACACATAGGAGTACAGCTGAACTGCTATTGGCTAAGGTGAGTAGAAGCTAGAGAAGGTTCTAGAGGACACTAGAGGGAGTCTATATAAGGAGAGTTACCTCAGTAGAGTTAGGTCTATGGAACATACAAGATGTAGTTCTCTATTGTAGTAACCGGGAGTGAGAGGAAGGTACCAGTAGGGTCAACTGGTAGCAGTCGCAGAGAGAGGAGAGAGCAGAGGAGCCACATTCATACCTAACGAGTGACCACAGGAGAAGGTGAACCTTTCTACCCAAGATGCTGATGGAGGAAGCTTAAGGCCGCAGTATTCTGCTATGGGATCAGAATGAGTGACCACCCCCTGTTGGAGTACATTTGGATGTAATGTTGTGCTATGGAAACTGCTAAGGAAACTGTTGTGGAAAGACTGTATGACCTGCTGTGAAGTCTAAAGTGTACCTGAAGTCCTGCTAATAAAGTAAGTGCCCTTTTCATAAAGTCGGTCTCATTGGAGTTTTTGGAAGTAAGCCCACATCAGGAGGTCCCCCAAGCCCGTTAACAAAGAACCCACTCCCCATACACCCTGAGGAGCTAAACCCCTCAGGGACCCGTATGCTACAGATTTCCTGTTATATTGCACAAGCAGCCGTCATTTCCTGCCTCAATGTTCAGCATCTCCAGAGCTTACAATCAAAAGAAAGGATAGATAATAGAACCTCATGTCTTTAACCTTTTAACCTTAGAACTTTGGAGGGAATATATAATCCTATCCACAGGAGCTTACAGTCCCTGTTAGAGGGAAGCGGGGGATGTGGCCATCAGTGCGTACCTTAGACGTTAGGTCAGCGGATCAGAGCACGCTGATTGGACGAGTGGCTGCGCATGCGCCATAGAACAGGGAAGAGGTGAGTTGGTTTCAGCAACCTGGGGAGTTCCCACAGCAGGGCACCCTTGATTGGGGTGCCCCAGGGGCAAGGACCAAAACCCAGGATAGTAGAAATCTTTAAAGTGGACCAAAACCCACCCTGGAGTCTATGAGCAATAAAAATACAATTCTGTGAAATACTCACCTGTAGAATTGGTATTATACGCATACAGCACGTCCTGCTCCAATATAATACTTACACGTGGGACATCCAATAGCAGTGTCCATAAAATAGGGCGGGATCCCCAACAAAAAAGGCACAGCAGACAGTAAAGGTGCTGTCACCTGCAAACCTTGCTACCAAGTACAACATGAGCAAAGGCTCTAACGTCAATCTCATAACAAAACCTTTGAAAAGGTATGAACAGAAAACAAGCAGCGGTCTAGCAAACCTGTTTAACAGAAAAACCTGGTGCTGAAGGGCCAAAGGTACCCAAACACAATTAGAACAGGATAAAAAGAGAGGAGGATTCTTCCCCCTAAAGGAATAGGCCAGAGTAATGGCTTGACCAGCCCAAATGCAACAAGAGCCTTGGTAAGACTTAGAACTCTCCCCAAATTGAGTTGAAAACTGGTCTCCCGCAAGACAGGCGGGGATACTGACCCCTACACTAACAAGGATCAGTAAGAAGCCGAAACCTTTACTCAGGACCAGGAAGGCAAACCATTCAAGTAAGATCAGTCCAAAGGGTGCATAGGCCCTGGAAGCAAACGAGATCAGGCGCATGTGTATGGAGGCGCTCGTAGACCCCAAAGGGCATCAGTCCCCCTAAGGGACAAGAAACAACCAGGAAAACTTCAAAGCCTGTTGAGGGAATGTAGACCCCCTTACTTCAGCATTACTAAGAATAAGGCCCATAGGCAGACTAAAAGGACTTAAATAATGATCATAAGAACCACCTTGGACAAAAAGGTCCGGCGTAAGGCGGAATACCACCAATCATGGTGTGTATTATTATTATTATTATTATTATTATTGTTTATTTATATAGCGCCATCATCTTCCGTAGCGCTTTACAAAGTAGTAATTACAGACAGGGTAGAAACATACGGTACATATACTAATTCAAATGCAGTTGTACAGAGTTGACAATGGATATTCTGAATACAAGATACAATAGGGGAGAGAGCCCTGCCCTTGCGAGCTTACAGTCTAAAGGAAGAGGGGTGAAGACGAGGGGGAAGGATCACAAACAGTCAGTATTGAGCTTTGTGGCATGTGCCCTTTAGAAGATTGGTTAGGCCAGATTATATGCTTGTCTGAATAAGTGAGTTTTAAGGGCGCCTTTGAAGGTTTTGAGGGTTGTGGAGTGGCGGATTGGGTGGGGGAGGGCATTCCAGAAGATTGGGGTTGCACGTGAGAAGTCCTGGAGGCGGGCGTGAGAGGAGGTGACCAGGGAGGAGGACAGAAGTAGGTCGGCAGAGGAGCGGAGGCTGCGTCTAGGTTGATACTGTTGGAATAGAGATGAGATGTAGGGAGGGGCCTGGTTGGAGAGAGCTTTGTATGTAAGAGTTAGAGTTTTGAACAGGATTCGCTGTGGGACTGGCAGCCAGTGTAGGGATTGGCAGAGAGGCGCAGAACTAGAGGAGCGAGAGGAGAGATGGATGAGGCGAGCAGCAGAGTTCAGGATAGATTGGAGGGGTGCCAGTCTGTTAGTTGGTAAGCCACAAAGAAGGATGTTGCAGTAATCCAGACGGGATATGACCAGGGCATGCACTAGCATTTTAGTGGTGTCAGGTGAGAGGAAAGGACGGATGCGGGAGATGTTTTTAAGTTGGAGGCGACAGGAGGTGGCCAGGGAGTGAATATGTGGTTTGAAAGAGAGGGCAGAGTCCAGAATGACTCCCAGGCACCGAGCTTGGTGAGTTGCTGTTATTGTGTAATTGTTGACAGAAATAGACGTGTTAGAGAGGGGAGGGGAGTTAGATGGTGGGAAAATGACCAGTTCTGTCTTGTCCATGTTTAGCTTGAGGTAGCGAGATGACATGAATGAAGAAATAGCTGAGAGGCAATTGGGGAGGCGAGATAGGAGAGAGGAGAGATTGGGGCCTGAGAGATATATCTGAGTGTCATCCGCACAGAAGTGGTATTGAAAGCCTAGTGAAGTTATAAGTTTGCCAAGGCCGTGGGTGTAGACTGAGAAAAGTAGGGGGCCTAGGACAGAACCTTGCGGCACACCAACAGAAAGAGAACGTGAGGATGAGACTGTGTTAGAAAAGGATACACTGAATGATCTGTCAGAGAGGTAAGAGGTGAGCCAAGAGAGTGCAAGACCTCGAACCCCGAGAGAGGAGAGAATATCAAGAAGCAGAGAGTGGTCGACAGTATCAAAGGCTGAGGAGAGGTCAAGAAGGATGAGGATGGAGTAGTGACCTTTGCTTTTGGCAGTGAGCAGATCATTGGTGACTTTGGTGAGGGCAGTTTCAGTGGAGTGGTTACGGCGGAATCCTGATTGTAAGGGGTCAAATAAGTTGTTAGTGGATAAGTATTGTGACAGTTCTGAGTGGACATGTTGTTCAAGAAGTTTGGAGGAGAAAGGGAGTAGCGAGATAGGGCGGTAGCTGGAGAGGGCAGAGGGGTCGAGAGAGGGTTTCTTGATTATCGGAGTAATAACAGCATGTTTGTAGGAAGAAGGAAAGGTGCCAGTGGAGAGAGAAAGGTTGAATATGGATGTTAAGGCTGGAGTGAGGGATGGAGACAGTTGAGGAATAAGGTGGGATGGAATAGGATCAAGGGAGCAGGTAGTCAGGTGGGCCCTAGAAATGAGAGAGGTTAGTCCAAGCTCAGTTATTGGAGTGAAGAAAGTAAGAGAGTGAGGCAGGGGGATTGTTTGAAGTGGTGAGGGATTCTGAGGGGCAAAGCCGAGTCGAATGTTGTCAATTTTTCCTTTGAAGAATGTAGAAAATTCTTCTGCTGTTATTTGGGAGGTTGGAGGAGGAGGTGGAGGGCGGAGTAAGGAACTGAAAGTGTTGAAGAGTTGTTTGGGATTCCGGGCTTGTGCAGAAATCAGTGAAGAGAAATAAGCTTGCTTAGCAGATGAAAGGGCCGTCCTGAGTTCCTGAAGGGCTTGTTTGTAGAATAGAATAGTGTTCCTATTTAGTGGCGCTTGCCGGTGTTGCACAGCTGTTTTCTGCTCCTCATCCTGGAATCTTCTTAGGAAGCACTCCATTTCACATAGTACTGGAGAACATTAGGGGGGTCCCTGCCCTTGAGAGCTTACAATCTAATAGAGATACACTTAAGCAATCTTATCTCTTACAAAAACATAGAAAAAGAGTTTACTCACATAATAATTGTTTCTATCATCCTCCTTGAAGGACGTTATCCACTTATATTTAGTTCATTACACCATGGCTCTATTTAGTGGTGCTTGCCAGTGTTGCACGTGATTTCTGTACCTCATCCTGGGGTGTTCTTCAGAAGTATTCCATTTCCAATGGTACTGAAGAACAATAGGGGAGCCCCTGCTCTTGAGAGCTAACAATCTAATAGGGATAAACTTAATCCACCTTACATCTTACAAAAACATTGATAAAAAGTGTACTCACAAGATAATTGTTTCCATCATCCTCCTTGAAGGATGTTATCCATTATAACCTGATCCTACTTAGTGGCACTTGCCGGTGCTGCAGGGGTGTTTTCTTCTCCTCATCCTGGAGTCTTCTTCATAAGATGATGATGATGATGAGGATCAAGAAGATGATGATCAAGAAGATGAAAAAAATGATAGAGAGGTTGATGAAGATGAAGATCCTGATGAAAATCCTGATGAAAATGAAGACCCTGATGAAGATGATGATGATGTAGATGATGCAGATGATGAAGATCCTGATGAAGATGATGATGAAGTTGAAGATGATAAAGATGTAGATGAAGATGATGAAGATCAAGATGATGAAGACGAAGAAGATGATGAAGGTCCTTTCTGTTTTTGCTCCTCATCTTGGGGTGTTCAGCAGAAGAACTCCATTTCCAATGGTACTGGAGAACAATAGGGGAGCCCCTGCTCTTGAGAGCTTACAATCTAATAGGGATAAACTTAAACAATCTTATATCTTAAAAACATTGATAAAAGGTGTACTCACATGATAATTGTTTCCATCATCCTCCTTGAAGGATGTTATCCATTACACTGTGTTCCTACTGGCATTTGCCGGTGCTGCAGGGGTGTTTTCTTCTCCTCATCCTGGAGTCTTCTTCATAAGATGAGGATGATCAAGTAGATGAAGATGAAACAAATGATAGAGAGGTTGATGAAGATGAAGATCCTGATGAAAATCCTGATGAAAATTAAGACCCTGATGAAGATGATGATGAAGATGTAGATGATGTAGATGATGCAGATCTCGATGAAAATTAAGATCCTGATGAAGATGATGATGATGAAGTTGAAGATCATGAAAATGAAGATGATAAAGATGTAGATGAAGATGATGAAGATCAAGATGATGATGAAGATGATGAAGATCCTTTCTGTTTCTGCTGCTCATCTTGGGGAGTTCAGCAGAAGAACTCAATTTCCAATGGTACTGGAGAACAATAGGGGAGCCCTGCTCTTGAGAGCTTACAATCTAATAGGGATAAACTTAAGCAATCTTATATCTTACAAAAACATTGATAAAAAGTGTACTCACATGATAATTGTTTCCATCATCCTCCTTGAAGGATGTTATCCATTGATATCCAGTTCATTACACCGTGTTCCTATTTAGTGGCGCTTGCCGGTGTTGCACAGCTGTTTTCTGCTCCTCATCCTGGAATCTTCTTAGGAAGCACTCCATTTCACATAGTACTGGAGAACATTAGGGGGGTCCCTGCCCTTGAGAGCTTACAATCTAATAGAGATAAACTTAAGCAATCTTATATCTTACAAAAACATAGAAAAAGAGTTTACTCACATAATAATTGTTTCTATCATCCTCCTTGAAGGACGTTATCCACTGATATTTAGTTCATTACACCATGGCTCTATTTAGTGGTGCTTGCCAGTGTTGCACGTGATTTCTGTACCTCATCCTGGGGTGTTCTTCAGAAGTACTCCATTTCCAATGGTACTGGAGAACAATAGGGGAGCCCCTGCTCTTGAGAGCTTACAATCTAATAGGGATAAACTTAATCCACCTTACATCTTACAAAAACATTGATAAAAAGTGTACTCACAAGATAATTGTTTCCATCATCCTCCTTGAAGGATGTTATCCATTATAACGTGATCCTACTTAGTGGCACTTGCCGGTGCTGCAGGGGTGTTTTCTTCTCCTCATCCTGGAGTCTTCTTCATAAGATGATGATGATGATGATGATGATCAAGAAGATGAAGATTAAAAAAATGATAGAGAGGTTGATGAAGATCCTGATGAAAATCCTGATGAAAATGAAGACCCTGATGAAGATGATGATGAAGATGTAGATGATGCAGATTATGAAGATCCTGATGAAGATGATGATGAAGTTGAAGATGATGAAAATGAAGATGATAAAGATGTAGATGAAGATGATGAAGATCAAGATGATGAAGACGAAGATGATGATGAAGATGATGAAGATCCTTTCTGTTTTTGCTCCTCATCTTGGGGTGTTCAGCAGAAGAACTCCATTTCCAATGGTACTGGAGAACAATAGAGGAGCCCCTGCTCTTGAGAGCTTACAATCTAATAGGGATAAACTTAAGCAATCTTATATCTTAAAAACATTGATAAAAGGTGTACTCACATGATAATTGTTTCCATCATCCTCCTTGAAGGATGTTATCCATTACACTGTGTTCCTACTTCGTGGCATTTGCCGGTGCTGCAGGGGTGTTTTCTTCTCCTCATCCTGGAGTCTTCTTCATAAGATGAGGATGATCAAGTAGATGAAGATGAAAAAAATGATAGAGAGGTTGATGAAGATGAAGATCCTGATGAAAATTAAGACCCTGATGAAGATGATGATGAAGATGTAGATGATGCAGATCCTGATGAAAATGAAGATCCTAATGAAGATGATGATGATGAAGTTGAAGATGATCAAAATGAAGATGATAAAGATGTAGATGAAGATGATGAAGATCAAGATGATGAAGACGAAGATGATGATGAAGATGATGAAGATCCTTTCTGTTTCTGCTGCTCATCTTGGGGAGTTCAGCAGAAGAACTCAATTTCCAATGGTACTGGAGAACAATAGGGGAGCCCTGCTCTTGAGAGCTTACAATCTAATAGGGATAAACTTAAGCAATCTTATATCTTACAAAAACATTGATAAAAAGTGTACTCACATGATAATTGTTTCCATCATCCTCCTTGAAGGATGTTATCCATTGATATCCAGTTCATTACACCGTGTTCCTATTTAGTGGCGCTTGCCGGTGTTGCACAGCTGTTTTCTGCTCCTCATCCTGGAATCTTCTTAGGAAGCACTCCATTTCACATAGTACTGGAGAACATTAGGGGGGTCCCTGCCCTTGAGAGCTTACAATCTAATAGAGATAAACTTAAGCAATCTTATCTCTTACAAAAACATAGAAAAAGAGTTTACTCACATAATAATTGTTTCTATCATCCTCCTTGAAGGACGTTATCCACTGATATTTAGTTCATTACACCATGGCTCTATTTAGTGGTGCTTGCCAGTGTTGCACGTGATTTCTGTACCTCATCCTGGGGTGTTCTTCAGAAGTATTCCATTTCCAATGGTACTGGAGAACAATAGGGGAGCCCCTGCTCTTGAGAGCTTACAATCTAATAGGGATAAACTTAATCCACCTTACATCTTACAAAAACATTGATAAAAAGTGTACTCACAAGATAATTGTTTCAATCATCCTCCTTGAAGGATGTTATCCATTATAACGTGATCCTACTTAGTGGCACTTGCCGGTGCTGCAGGGGTGTTTTCTTCTCCTCATCCTGGAGTCTTCTTCATAAGATGATGATGATGATGATGATGATGATGATGATCAAGAAGATGAAGATGAAAAAAATGATAGAGGTTGATGAAGATCAAGATCCTGATGAAAATCCTGATGAAAATGAAGACCCTGATGAAGATGATGATGAAGATGTAGATGATGCAGATGATGAAGATCCTGATGAAGATGATGATGAAGTTGAAGATGATAAAGATGTAGATGAAGATGATGAAGATCAAGATGATGAAGACGAAGATGATGATGAAGATGATGAAGATCCTTTCTGTTTTTGCTCCTCATCTTGGGGTGTTCAGCAGAAGAACTCCATTTCCAATGGTACTGGAGAACAATAGGGGAGCCCCTGCTCTTGAGAGCTTACAATCTAATAGGGATAAACTTAAGCAATCTTATATCTTAAAAACATTGATAAAAGGTGTACTCACATGATAATTGTTTCCATCATCCTCCTTGAAGGATGTTATCCATTACACTGTGTTCCTACTTAGTGGCATTTGCCGGTGCTGCAGGGGTGTTTTCTTCTCCTCATCCTGGAGTCTTTTTCATAAGATGAGAATGATCAAGTAGATGAAGATGAAAAAAATGATATAGAGGTTGATGAAGATGAAGATCCTGATGAAAATCCTGATGAAAATTAAGACCCTGATGAAGATGATGATGAAGATGTAGATGATGCAGATGATGAAGATCCCGATGAAGATGAAGATCCTGATGAAGATGATGATGATGAAGTTGAAGATGATGAAAATGAAGATGATAAAGATGTAGATGAAGATGATGAAGATCAAGATGATGAAGACGAAGATGATGATGAAGATCCTTTCTGTTTCTGCTCCTCATCTTGGGGAGTTCAGCAGAAGAACTCCATTTCCAATGGTACTGGAGAACAACAGGGGAGCCCCTGCTCTTGAGAGCTTACAATCAAATAGGGATAAACTTAAGCAATCTTATATCTTACAAAAAACATTGATAAAAAGTGTACTCACATGATAATTGTTTCCATCATCCTCCTTGAAGGATGTTATCTATTACACTGTGTTCCTACTTAGTGGCATTTGCCGGTGTTGCAGGGGTGTTTTCTTCTCCTCATCCTGGAGTCTTCTTCATAAGATGATGATAATCAAGAAGATGAAGATGAAAAAAATGATAGAGAGGTTGATGAAGATGAAGATCCTGATGAAAATCCTGATGAAAATTAAGACCCTGATGAAGATGATGATGAAGATGTAGATGATGCAGATCCCGATGAAAATGAAGATCCTGATGAAGATGATGAAGTTGAAGATGATGAAAATGAAGATGATAAAGATGTAGATGAAGATGATGATGTAGATGATGAAGATCCTTTCTGTTTCCGCTCCTCATCTTGGGGAGTTCAGCAGAAGAACTCAATTTCCAATGGTCCTGGAGAACAATAGGGGAGCCCCTGCTCTTGAGAGCTTACAATCTAATAGGGATAAACTTAAGCAATCTTATATCTTACAAAAACATTGATAAAAAGTGTACTCACATGATAATTGTTTCCATAATCCTCCTTGAAGGATGTTATCCATTGATATCCAGTTCATTACACCGTGTTCCTATTTAGTGGCGCTTGCCGGTGTTGCACAGCTGTTTTCTGCTCCTCATCCTGGAATCTTCTTAGGAAGCACTCCATTTCACATAGTACTGGAGAACATTAGGGGGGTCCCTGCCCTTGAGAGCTTACAATCTAATAGAGATAAACTTAAGCAATCTTATCTCTTACAAAAACATAGAAAAAGAGTTTACTCACATAATAATTGTTTCTATCATCCTCCTTGAAGGACATTATCCACTGATATTTAGTTCATTACACCATGGCTCTATTTAGTGGTGCTTGCCAGTGTTGCACGTGATTTCTGTACCTCATCCTGGGGTGTTCTTCAGAAGTACTCCATTTCCAATGGTACTGGAGAACAATAGGGGAGCCCCTGCTCTTGAGAGCTTACAATCTAATAGGGATAAACTTAATCCACCTTACATCTTACAAAAACATTGATAAAAAGTGTACTCACAAGATAATTGTTTCCATCATCCTCCTTGAAGGATGTTATCCATTATAACGTGATCCTACTTAGTGGTACTTGCCGGTGTTGCAGGGGTGTTTTCTTCTCCTCATCCTGGAGTCTTCTTCATAAGATGATGATAATCAAGAAGATGAAGATGAAAAAAATGATAGAGAGGTTGATGAAGATGAAGATCCTGATGAAAATCCTGATGCAAATGAAGACCCTGATGAAGATGATGATGAAGATGTAGATGATGCAGATGATGAAGATGATGATGAAGTTGAAGATGATGAAAAAGATGATAAAGATGTAGATGAAGATGATGAAGATCAAGATGATGAAGACGAAGAAGATGATGAAGATCCTTTCTGTTTTTGCTCCTCATCTTGGGGTGTTCAGCAGAAGAACTCCATTTCCAATGGTACTGGAGAACAATAGGGGAGCCCCTGCTCTTGAGAGCTTACAATCTAATAGGGATAAACTTAAGCAATCTTATATCTTAAAAACATTGATAAAAGGTGTACTCACATGATAATTGTTTCCATCATCCTCCTTGAAGGATGTTATCCATTACACTGTGTTCCTACTTCGTGGCATTTGCCGGTGCTGCAGGGGTGTTTTCTTCTCCTCATCCTGGAGTCTTCTTCATAAGATGAGGATGATCAAGTAGATGAAGATGAAAAAAATGATAGAGAGGTTGATGAAGATGAAGATCCTGATGAAAATCCTGATGAAAATGAAGATCCTGATGAAGATGATGATGATGAAGTTGAAGATCATGAAAATGAAGATGATAAAGATGTAGATGAAGATGATGAAGATCAAGATGATGAAGACGAAGATGATGATGATGATGAAGATGATGAAGATCCTTTCTGTTTCTGCTGCTCATCTTGGGGAGTTCAGCAGAAGAACTCAATTTCCAATGGTCCTGGAGAACAATAGGGGAGCCCCTGCTCTTGAGAGCTTACAATCTAATAGGGATAAACTTAAGCAATCTTATATCTTACAAAAACATTGATAAAAAGTGTACTCACATGATAATTGTTTCCATCATCCTCCTTGAAGGATGTTATCCATTGATATCCAGTTCATTACACCGTGTTCCTATTTAGTGGCGCTTGCCGGTGTTGCACAGCTGTTTTCTGCTCCTCATCCTGGAATCTTCTTAGGAAGCACTCCATTTCACATAGTACTGGAGAACATTAGGGGGGTCCCTGCCCTTGAGAGCTTACAATCTAATAGAGATAAACTTAAGCAATCTTATCTCTTACAAAAACATAGAAAAAGAGTTTACTCACATAATAATTGTTTCTATCATCCTCCTTGAAGGACGTTATCCACTGATATTTAGTTCATTACACCATGGCTCTATTTAGTGGTGCTTGCCAGTGTTGCACGTGATTTCTGTACCTCATCCTGGGGTGTTCTTCAGAAGTACTCCATTTCCAATGGTACTGGAGAACAATAGGGGAGCCCCTGCTCTTGAGAGCTTACAATCTAATAGGGATAAACTTAATCCACCTTACATCTTACAAAAACATTGATAAAAAGTGTACTCACAAGATAATTGTTTCCATCATCCTCCTTGAAGGATGTTATCCATTATAACGTGATCCTACTTAGTGGCACTTGCCGGTGCTGCAGGGGTGTTTTCTTCTCCTCATCCTGGAGTCTTCTTCATAAGATGATGATGATGATGATGATGATGATGATGATGATCAAGAAGATGAAGATTAAAAAAATGATAGAGAGGTTGATGAAGATGAAGATCCTGATGAAAATCCTGATGAAAATTAAGACCCTGATGAAGATGATGATGAAGATGTAGATGATGCAGATCCTGATGAAAATGAAGATCCTAATGAAGATGATGATGATGATGATCAAGAAGATGAAGATGAAAAAAATGATAGAGAGGTTGATGAAGATGAAGATCCTGATGAAAATCCTGATGAAGATGATGCAGATGATGAAGATCCTGATGAAGATGATGATGAAGTTGAAGATGATGAAAATGAAGATGATAAAGATGTAGATGAAGATGATGAAGATCAAGATGATGAAGACGAAGATGATGATGAAGATCCTTTCTGTTTTTGCTCCTCATCTTGGGGTGTTCAGCAGAAGAACTCCATTTCCAATGGTACTGGAGAACAATAGGGGAGCCCCTGCTCTTGAGAGCTTACAATCTAATAGGGATAAACTTAAGCAATCTTATATCTTAAAAACATTGATAAAAGGTGTACTCACATGATAATTGTTTCCATCATCCTCCTTGAAGGATATTATCCATTACACTGTGTTCCTACTTAGTGGCATTTGCCGGTGCTGCAGGGGTGTTTTCTTCTCCTCATCCTGGAGTCTTCTTCATAAGATGAGGATGATCAAGTAGATGAAGATGAAAAAAATGATAGAGAGGTTGATGAAGATGAAGATCCTGATGAAAATCCTGATGAAAATTAAGACCCTGATGAAGATGATGATGAAGATGTAGATGATGCAGATCCCGATGAAAATGAAGATCCTAATGAAGATGATGATGATGATGAAGTTGAAGATGATGAAAATGAAGATGATAAAGATGTAGATGAAGATGATGAAGATCAAGATGATGAAGACGAAGATGATGATGAAGATCCTTTCTGTTTCTGCTCCTCATCTTGGGGAGTTCAGCAGAAGAACTCAATTTCCAATGGTACTGGAGAACAATAGGGGGGTCCCTGCCCTTGAGAGCTTACAATCTAATAGAGATAAACTTAAGCAATCTTATCTCTTACAAAAACATAGAAAAAGAGTTTACTCACATAATAATTGTTTCTACCATCCTCCTTGAAGGACGTTATTCACTGATATTTAGTTCATTACACCATGGCTCTATTTAGTGGTGCTTGCCAGTGTTGCACGTGATTTCTGTACCTCATCCTGGGGTGTTCTTCAGAAGTACTCCATTTCCAATGGTACTGGAGAACAATAGGGGAGCCCCTGCTCTTGAGAGCTTACAATCTAATAGGGATAAACTTAATCCACCTTACATCTTACAAAAACATTGATAAAAAGTGTACTCACAAGATAATTGTTTCCATCATCCTCCTTGAAGGATGTTATCCATTATAACGTGATCCTACTTAGTGGCACTTGCCGGTGCTGCAGGGGTGTTTTCTTCTCCTCATCCTGGAGTCTTCTTCATAAGATGATGATGATGATGATGATGATGATGATGATGATGATCAAGAAGATGAAGATGAAAAAAATGATAGAGAGGTTGATGAAGATGAAGATCCTGATGAAAATCCTGATGAAAATGAAGACCCTGATGAAGATGATGATGAAGATGTAGATGATGCAGATGATGAAGATCCTGATGAAGATGATGATGATGATGATGAAAATGAAGATGATAAAGATGTAGATGAAGATGATGAAGATCCTTTCTGTTTCTGCTCCTCATCTTGGGGAGTTCAGCAGAAGAACTCCATTTCCAATGGTGCTGGAGAACAATATAGGAGCCCCTGCTCTTGAGAGCTTACAATCTAACAGGGATAAACTTAAGCAATCTTATATCTTTCAAAAACATTGATAAAAAGTGTACTCACATGATAATTGTTTCCATCATCCTCCTTGAAGGATGTTATCCATTTATATCCAGTTCATTACACCGTGTTCCTATTTAGTGGCGCTTGCCGGTGTTGCACAGCTGTTTTCTGCTCCTCATCCTGGAATCTTCTTAGGAAGCACTCCATTTCACATAGTACTGGAGAACATTAGGGGGGTCCCTGCCCTTGAGAGCTTACAATCTAATAGAGATAAACTTAAGCAATCTTATCTCTTACAAAAACATAGAAAAAGAGTTTACTCACATAATAATTGTTTCTATCATCCTCCTTGAAGGACGTTATCCACTGATATTTAGTTCATTACACCATGGCTCTATTTAGTGGTGCTTGCCAGTGTTGCACGTGAGTTCTGTACCTCATCCTGGGGTGTTCTTCAGAAGTACTCCATTTCCAATGGTACTGGAGAACAATAGGGGAGCCCCTGCTCTTGAGAGCTTACAATCTAATAGGGATAAACTTAATCCACCTTACATCTTACAAAAACATTGCTAAAAAGTGTACTCACAAGATAATTGTTTCCATCATCCTCCTTGAAGGATGTTATCCATTATAACGTGATCCTACTTAGTGGCACTTGCCGGTGCTGCAGGGGTGTTTTCTTCTCCTCATCCTGGAGTCTTCTTCATAAGATGATGATGATGATGATGATGATGATGATGATGATGATGATGATCAAGAATATGAAGATGAACAAAATGATAGAGAGGTTGATGAAGATGAAGATCCTGATGAAAATCCTGATGAAAATGAAGACCCTGATGAAGATGATGATGAAGATGTAGATGATGCAGATGATGAAGATCCTGATGAAGATGATGATGAAGTTGAAGATGATGAAAATGAAGATGATAAAGATGTAGATGAAGATGATGAAGATCAAGATGATGAAGACGAAGATGATGATGAAGATCCTTTCTGTTTTTGCTCCTCATCTTGGGGTGTTCAGCAGAAGAACTCCATTTCCAATGGTACTGGAGAACAATAGGGGAGCCCCTGCTCTTGAGAGCTTACAATCTAATAGGGATAAACTTAAGCAATCTTATATCTTAAAAACATTGATAAAAGGTGTACTCACATGATAATTGTTTCCATCATCCTCCTTGAAGGATGTTATCTATTACACTGTGTTCCTACTTAGTGGCATTTGCCGGTGCTGCAGGGGTGTTTTCTTCTCCTCATCCTGGAGTCTTCTTCATAAGATGAGGATGATCAAGTAGATGAAGATGAAAAAAATGATAGAGAGGTTGATGAAGATGAAGATCCTGATGAAAATCCTGATGAAAATTAAGACCCTGATGAAGATGATGATGAAGATGTAGATGATGCAGATGATGAAGATCCCGATGAAGATCCTGATGAAGATGATGATGATGATGATGAAGTTGAAGATGATGAAAATGAAGATGATGAAGATCAAGATGATGAAGACGAAGATGATGATGAAGATCCTTTCTGTTTCTGCTCCTCATCTTGGGGAGTTCAGCAGAAGAACTCCATTTCCAATGGTACTGGAGAACAATAGGGGAGCCCCTGCTCTTGAGAGCTTACAATCTAATAGGGATAAACTTAAGCAATCTTATATCTTACAAAAAACATTGATAAAAAGTGTACTCACATGATAATTGTTTCCATCATCCTCCTTGAAGGATGTTATCTATTACACTGTGTTCCTACTTAGTGGCATTTGCCGGTGTTGCAGGGGTGTTTTCTTCTCCTCATCCTGGAGTCTTCTTCATAAGATGATGATAATCAAGAAGATGAAGATGAAAAAAATGATAGAGAGGTTGATGAAGATGAAGATCCTGATGAAAATCCTGATGAAAATTAAGACCCTGATGAAGATGATGATGAAGATGTAGATGATGCAGATCCCGATGAAAATGAAGATCCTGATGAAGATGATGATGATGAAGTTGAAGATGATGAAAATGAAGATGATAAAGATGATGATGAAGATGATGAAGATCCTTTCTGTTTCTGCTGCTCATCTTGGGGAGTTCAGCAGAAGAACTCAATTTCCAATGGTCCTGGAGAACAATAGGGGAGCCCCTGCTCTTGAGAGCTTACAATCTAATAGGGATAAACTTAAGCAATCTTATATCTTACAAAAACATTGATAAAAAGTGTACTCACATGATAATTGTTTCCATCATCCTCCTTGAAGGATGTTATCCATTGATATCCAGTTCATTACACCGTGTTCCTATTTAGTGGCGCTTGCCGGTGTTGCACAGCTGTTTTCTGCTCCTCATCCTGGAATCTTCTTAGGAAGCACTCCATTTCACATAGTACTGGAGAACATTAGGGGGGTCCCTGCCCTTGAGAGCTTACAATCTAATAGAGATAAACTTAAGCAATCTTATCTCTTACAAAAACATAGTAAAAGAGTTTGCTCACATAATAATTGTTTCTATCATCCTCCTTGAAGGACGTTATCCACTGATATTTAGTTCATTACACCATGGCTCTATTTAGTGGTGCTTGCCAGTGTTGCACGTGATTTCTGTACCTCATCCTGGGGTGTTCTTCAGAAGTACTCCATTTCCAATGGTACTGGAGAACAATAGGGGAGCCCCTGCTCTTGAGAGCTTACAATCTAATAGGGATAAACTTAATCCACCTTACATCTTACAAAAACATTGATAAAAAGTGTACTCACAAGATAATTGTTTCCATCATCCTCCTTGAAGGATGTTATCCATTATAACGTGATCCTACTTAGTGGCACTTGCCGGTGCTGCAGGGGTGTTTTCTTCTCCTCATCCTGGAGTCTTCTTCATAAGATGATGATGATGATGATGATGATCAAGAAGATGAAGATGAAAAAAATGATAGAGAGGTTGATGAAGATGAAGATCCTGATGAAAATCCTGATGAAAATGAAGACCCTGATGAAGATGATGATGAAGATGTAGATGATGCAGATGATGAAGATCCTGATGAAGATGATGATGAAGTTGAAGATGATGAAAATGAAGATGATAAAGATGTAGATGAAGATGATGAAGATCAAGATGATGAAGACGAAGATGATGATGAAGATCCTTTCTGTTTCTGCTCCTCATCTTGGGGAGTTCAGCAGAAGAACTCCATTTCCAATGGTACTGGAGAACAATAGGGGAGCCCCTGCTCTTGAGAGCTTACAATCTAATAGGGATAAACTTAAGCAATCTTATATCTTACAAAAAACATTGATAAAAAGTGTACTCACATGATAATTGTTTCCATCATCCTCCTTGAAGGATGTTATCTATTACACTGTGTTCCTACTTAGTGGCATTTGCCGGTGTTGCAGGGGTGTTTTCTTCTCCTCATCCTGGAGTCTTCTTCATAAGATGATGATAATCAAGAAGATGAAGATGAAAAAAATGATAGAGAGGTTGATGAAGATGAAGATCCTGATGAAAATCCTGATGAAAATTAAGACCCTGATGAAGATGATGATGAAGATGTAGATGATGCAGATCCCGATGAAAATGAAGATCCTGATGAAGATGATGAAGTTGAAGATGATGAAAATGAAGATGATAAAGATGTAGATGAAGATGATGATGATGAAGATGATGAAGATCCTTTCTGTTTCTGCTCCTCATCTTGGGGAGTTCAGCAGAAGAACTCAATTTCCAATGGTCCTGGAGAACAATAGGGGAGCCCCTGCTCTTGAGAGCTTACAATCTAATAGGGATAAACTTAAGCAATCTTATATCTTACAAAAACATTGATAAAAAGTGTACTCACATGATAATTGTTTCCATCATCCTCCTTGAAGGATGTTATCCATTGATATCCAGTTCATTACACCGTGTTCCTATTTAGTGGCGCTTGCCGGTGTTGCACAGCTGTTTTCTGCTCCTCATCCTGGAATCTTCTTAGGAAGCACTCTGTTAGGCACTTACCTCGTCGCCGTCCCTGGTCCCGCGGCGAGCTGTCGGGCGGTCCCCGGCTGGTTGCTGCCCGGCGCTCCCCGGGTGTCCTGGCTCCTCAGCGCGGTTGTGGGGGTCAGGGGTCGGCGGCGCGGGATGGTGTCGGCGGCTGCGCGGTCCCGCCGAGCTCCCTCGCTGTGCGGCGCTTCCCCCTCCCGGCGGGGGCGCGCTCGATCTTCAACGTGCTCGCGCGCGCGCGCGTGAGCACGTCTCCTTTATGCCTCCCGGCGGCGCTTTCCCCAGCGCGCCCGCCGGGGGCGAGTTTGAATCACCCAATCTTTGTCCTGCTCATAGAGTGAGCCCAGGGACTGGTCGGCCTGTCTGGCCTGGGCCGTCCAGTTCCTGGGACCACTCCCGTTTTTAGTTGTGCACCAAACACTTTTGTTCCCTCCATTTTCCCTGTTCCCCACTGGCCAGATATCCCTATAAAACTGCACTACTCCAGTATCCCAGTGCCCGTTATAGCTTCTGGGTTCTGGATGTGCGTTGCTGTGTCTTAGTGAATATTTTGGATTTGGACTTCGACTATTCTCGCCTGCTGCCTGCCCTGACCTTCTGCTTTGCCTGACCACTCTTTTGCCTGACCCTCCTGTACCTCGCCTGTGACCCCCTGGACTTGACCTCGGCTACCCTCGACCACTCTCTCGTTATCTCCCTTGGATACCTCGCCTGTGACCTCCTGGTTTGACCTCGGCCTGAATTACGGACTTTCGCACCCGGCATCCTCATTCGGGATTCCCTGCCAAACATCATTCTGCACCTTAAGCTGTTATCCTTTGCGCCTTTTAAGTCCTGGGGGCAACCGACTGGGAGAGGCATTACCCGTGTCTCCTACAAGCGGGGGCTTGTCTATAGGCGGAAGTGGCGGTGGAGATTGGGGGATACCGGCTTAAGACAGACGGGTGTTTGGTATAGTCCTGACATTATAACGGGCCAGAAGAAGAATGGACCAAATCCTGGAGCAGGTGCAAGCCTTGACAGCGGCTGTGGAGCACCTGGCTCATCGAGTTGTGGCCCAGGAGAACCGTCCTACTCCCATTGTCCCCACTTCTCAGGGGACTCCGGCCGCAATGTCTGTGGAACCCAAGATCCCACTTCCTGAAAAGTTCTATGGCGACAGGGCAAAATTTGCCAATTTCCGGGACTCTTGTAAACTGTACTTTCAGCTTCGTCCGGTTTCCTCAGGGTCACAAGAGCAAAAGGTTGGCTTGATTATTTCCCTTCTGCATGGAGATCCTCAGTCCTGGGCCTTTAGCTTATCAGCTCAGGACCCAATCCGCCTATCGGTGGATAGTTTTTTTGCTGCAATGGAGGTCCTCTATGATGATCCCGACAAAGGGGCCTCAGCTGATGCCAAATTACGTACCCTCCGCCAGGGACGCCGTCCAGCCGAAGACTACTATTCTGAATTCCGGCGTTGGGCGGTTGACTCACGTTGGAACAATCCTGCCCTCTGCGGCCAATTCCGACTAGGTTTGGCTGACACTATCAAGGACACCTTGGTGAACTACCCGGAACCCCAGACTCTGGACGAATTGATGCATCTGGCCATCCGCATTGATCGTCGACTCCGGGAGAGGCGCCTAGAGAAAGGGTCGCATCTTGAATCGGCTTCAAAGTCTGAGGCTCTAGTCGCTCAACCTTCAGAAGAGCCCATGCAGTTAGGTGCCACCAGGCTCACCGAAGGCGAGAGACGGCGACGTCTATCTGAGGGGCTCTGTCTATATTGTGGAGGAACCGGCCACATGGTCAGACTTTGCCCAAAGAAACCGTCGGGAAACTTCAGAGCCTAGGGGGTTTCGAGGGGGCCCTCCTAGGCTGTAAGGTATCTCCTCAAGTATCGTCTCCAGTTTTCATCCCAGTCCAGTTTAAGAGTGGTGTTAAATGTATTAATCTAAAGGCTCTTCTAGATTCTGGAGCAGCTGGGAATTTCCTAGACTCTGAACTAGCGCAGACTTTAGGAATTATGGTACAGACCTTGCCGACTCCTATCCGGGTTTCAGCCATTGATGGCACTCCAGTGGCCGGGGGGTTAGTTCGGTTCCAAACCCCTCCTATGCAAATCAAAGTGGGAGCCAGTCATTCTGAGGTTATCAGGTTCTTGATATTGAGAATGCCTGGTACCCCTTTGATTTTGGGTTTGCCATGGCTGCAGGAGCACAATCCCCAAATTGATTGGGTTTCGGGGCAAATCACCAAGTGGGGACACCAGTGTTTTCAGAACTGCCTAGAATTCCCACTCAGGGTTGCGCGCTTAGCACCTATTGGGGTTCCAACTCCATATTTGGAGTTTGCTGATGTCTTTTCAGAAAAGGCGGCAGACAAACTTCCTCCCCATAGACCTTGGGACTGCCCTATTGAACTGCTTCCTGGTACGATGCCTCCCAGAGGGAGAATATTTAATTTGACCCGAACAGAAACCCTCGCCATGCGGGAATATATCGCCGAGAACTTAGAAAAAGGGTTCATTCGGCCTTCATCTTCTCCAGCAGGGGCAGGGTTTTTTTTCGTGGAGAAAAAGGATGGGGGACTTCGCCCCTGTATTGATTACCGGGGCTTAAATAACATCACGGTAAAAAATAAGTATCCCCTACCGCTTATTGAGGGACTCTTTACACAGGTGGTTGGGGCGCAGGTCTTCTCTAAACTCGATCTCCGGGGGGCCTATAACCTCATAAGAATCAGGCAGGGGGACGAGTGGAAGACGGCCTTCAATACCCTTGAAGGGCATTATGAGTATTTAGTAATGCCTTTCGGCCTGTGTAATGCCCCTGCGGTCTTTCAAAGTTTTGTCAACGAAATCTTTAGGGACTATCTTGGCCGGTTTATGGTTGTTTACTTAGACGACATTTTAATTTTTTCTTCGTCCATTGATGAACATCGTAAACACGTGTGTCTGGTTTTGCAGAAACTTAGGGAGAACAGTTTATATGCCAAGTTAAAGAAATGTCAATTTGAAGTATCTGAGGTTCCGTTTCTCGGTTACATTATCTCCAAATCTGGTCTGTCTATGGACCAATCTAAGGTGAAGGCTGTTTTAGAATGGGAGCAGCCCAGAGATTTGAAGGGCCTGCAAAGGTTTTTGGGTTTTGCCAATTTTTATAGAAGGTTCATTAAGAATTTTTCTGCCCTGGTTACACCACTAACTAATCTAACTAAGAAAAGCGGGTACCCCCCGGTTTGGCCGGCTCAAGCTGTCCAGGCCTTCGGGAATCTTAAGAGGGTATTTAGTGCTGCTCCCGTCCTAGTCCACCCTGATGAGCAACGACCTTTCCTTGTGGAGGTGGATGCTTCTGAAGTCGCGGTCGGGGCAGTCTTGTCTCAGTATTACGGCTCACCTGCACGCCTCCATCCATGTGCCTTCTTTTCCAAGAAATTCTCAGCGGCCGAAAGAAATTATGACATCGGCAATAGAGAATTACTGGCCATCAAGCTAGCCTTCCAGGAATGGAGACACTGGCTGGAGGGGGCTCAGTATCCAGTTACGGTCTTTACGGACCATAAAAATCTAGAATACATCCAGTCCGCCAAGAGATTAACTCCTAGACAGGCTCGCTGGTCCTTATTCTTTTCTCGGTTTAATTTTTCTATAACTTATAAGCCCGGGTCCAAAAATATAAAAGCGGATGCCCTGTCTCGGAGTTTCTCTCCCCCTGACTTACCGGAAAGGGTGGTGTCTCCCATCTTACCTCGCTCCCTAGTGGTGGCCGCCATCCAACCCCAACTTCCTGATCTTACTCAGTTCCAGGCCCAAGCTCCTCCTGGGAAACCTGCTTCAGCCCTGTTTGTGCCCTCTACTTACCGGTCTGAGTTCTTGTCCCATTTTCACGATACCAAAACAACCGGTCATCCAGGGGTTAAGAAAACCATAGCTTTATTATCACGCCAAGTTTGGTGGCCTTCTCTCAGGAAGGACGCTCAAAGATTTGTCTCCGCTTGCAAAGTTTGTGCCCAAAGTAAGTCCTTGAGGCGTTCGCCTGAAGGCCCACTCCTTCCATTGTCCATTCCTGCCTCCCCGTGGACCCATCTGGCCATGGATTTTGTTACTGACCTTCCCCCGTCTCAGGGACATACTGTTATTTGGGTAGTTGTGGACCGCTTTAGCAAGATGGCCCATTTCGTCCCTTTAAAGAAACTCCCCTCAGCTCAAACTCTTGCTCAACTCTTCATTACTCATGTTTTTAGGATTCATGGTATTCCCATGGATATTGTTTCGGATAGGGGGGTCCAGTTTGTCTCCCGGTTTTGGAGGGCTTTCTGTGCCAAGTTGGGTTTCACCGTCTCCCTTTCCTCGGCCTTCCATCCGCAATCGAATGGACAAACCGAGAGAACGAACCAGTCCCTGGAACAATATTTGCGCTGTTTTACGGCGGATACTCAAACTGATTGGGCCTTCTTCTTACCATTTGCGGAATTTGCATTTAACAACGCCGCACATTCTTCCACGGGGGTTTCTCCTTTCCATTGTGTTTATGGCAAGGACCTGAAGTTTTCTGCCCTTTCGGACCAACCCTCTAGAGTTCCCTCCGTGGATGAATGGGTTTCCAAATGGCCAGGGGAATGGAATAAAATCCAGCAACATCTAGCTAAGGCCGCTCTTCAGCAGAAAAAATTTTCTGATCGCAAACGATCTTCTAACTCTAGCTATAAGGTGGGTGACTGGGTTTGGCTTTCAACCAAGAATTTGGCGCTACGCCAGCCCTCCGCTAAGTTAGGACCTAAATTTATTGGCCCCTTCCCCATAACACACAAAATTAATCAGGTTACGTATCAGTTGGCCCTCCCTTCATCCATGAAAATCTGTAAATCCTTTCATGTTTCACTTCTTAAGTCTGCAAAAAACCATGAACCTAATAGTCCTCCTAGTCCTGTGTTAGTTGATGGGCATCAGGAGTTTGAGGTTGCCCGGGTTCTTGATTCTCGCTTTTTTCGAAACTCTCTTCAATATCTTATTGACTGGAAGGGATACGGTCCGGAAGAAAGATCTTGGGTTCCGGCCAGGGAGGTTCATGCGCAGAATTTGGTAAAGAGGTTTCACAGAGAGAATCCTTTGAAACCCAGTTTGGAGGGTCCGGTGGCCCCTCCTCAGGGGGGGGTAATGTTAGGCACTTACCTCGTCGCCGTCCCTGGTCCCGCGGCGCGCTGTCGGGCGGTCCCCGGCTGGTTGCTGCCCGGCGCTCCCCGGGTGTCCTGGCTCCTCAGCGCGGTTGTGGGGGTCAGGGGTCGGCGGCGCGGGATGGTGTCGGCGGCCGCGCCGCAGCCCGCTCTGCGCGGCTGCGCGGTCCCGCCGAGCTCCCTCGCTGTGCGGCGCTTCCCCCTCCCGGCGGGGGCGCGCTCGATCTTCAACGTGCTCGCGCGCGCGCGCGAGCACGTCTCCTTTATGCCTCCCGGCGGCGCTTTCCCCAGCGCGCCCGCCGGGGGCGAGTTTGAATCACCCAATCTTTGTCCTGCTCATAGAGTGAGCCCAGGGACTGGTCGGCCTGTCTGGCCTGGGCCGTCCAGTTCCTGGGACCACTCCCGTTTTTAGTTGTGCACCAAACACTTTTGTTCCCTCCATTTTCCCTGTTCCCCACTGGCCAGATATCCCTATAAAACTGCACTACTCCAGTATCCCAGTGCCCGTTATAGCTTCTGGGTTCTGGATGTGCGTTGCTGTGTCTTAGTGAATATTTTGGATTTGGACTTCGACTATTCTCGCCTGCTGCCTGCCCTGACCTTCTGCTTTGCCTGACCACTCTTTTGCCTGACCCTCCTGTACCTCGCCTGTGACCCCCTGGACTTGACCTCGGCTACCCTCGACCACTCTCTCAGTATCTCCCTTGGATACCTCGCCTGTGACCTCCTGGTTTGACCTCGGCCTGAATTACGGACTTTCGCACCCGGCATCCTCATTCGGGATTCCCTGCCAAACATCATTCTGCACCTTAAGCTGTTATCCTTTGCGCCTTTTAAGTCCTGGGGGCAACCGACTGGGAGAGGCATTACCCGTGTCTCCTACAAGCGGGGGCTTGTCTATAGGCGGAAGTGGCGGTGGAGATTGGGGGATACCGGCTTAAGACAGACGGGTGTTTGGTATAGTCCTGACACACTCCATTTCACATAGTGCTGGAGAACATTAGGGGGGTCCCTGCCCTTGAGAGCTTACAATCTAATAGAGATAAACTTAAGCAATCTTATCTCTTACAAAAACATAGAAAAAGAGTTTATTCACATAATAATTGTTTCTATCATCCTCCTTGAAGGACGTTATCCACTGATATTTAGTTCATTACACCATGGCTCTATTTAGTGGTGCTTGCCAGTGTTGCACGTGATTTCTGTACCTCATCCTGGGGTGTTCTTCAGAAGTACTCCATTTCCAATAGTACTGGAGAACAATAGGGGAGCCCCTGCTCTTGAGAGCTTACAATCTAATAGGGATAAACTTAATCCACCTTACATCTTACAAAAACATTGATAAAAAGTGTACTCACAAGATAATTTTTTCCATCATCCTCCTTGAAGGATGTTATCCATTATAACGTGATCCTACTTAGTGGCACTTGCCGGTGCTGCAGGGGTGTTTTCTTCTCCTCATCCTGGAGTCTTCTTCATAAGATGATGATGATGATGATGATGATCAAGAAGATGAAGATGAAAAAAATGATAGAGAGGTTGATGAAGATGAAGATCCTGATGAAAATCGTGATGAAAATGAAGACCCTGATAAAGATGATGATGAAGATGTAGATGATGCAGATGATGCAGATGATGATGATGATGAAGATGTAGATGATGCAGATGATGCAGATGATGATGAAGTTGAAGATGATGAAAAAGATGATAAAGATGTAGATGAAGATGATGAAGATCAAGATGATGAAGACGAAGAAGATGATGAAGATCCTTTCTGTTTTTGCTCCTCATCTTGGGGTGTTCAGCAGAAGAACTCAATTTCCAATGGTACTGGAGAACAATAGGGGAGCCCCTGCTCTTGAGAGCTTACAATCTAATAGGGATAAACTTAAGCAATCTTATATCTTAAAAACATTGATAAAAGGTGTACTCACATGATAATTGTTTCCATCATCCTCCTTGAAGGATGTTATCCATTACACTGTGTTCCTACTTAGTGGCATTTGCCGGTGCTGCAGGGGTGTTTTCTTCTCCTCATCCTGGAGTCTTCTTCATAAGATGAGGATGATCAAGTAGATGAAGATGAAAAAAATGATAGAGAGGTTGATGAAGATGAAGATCCTGATGAAAATCCTGATGAAAATTAAGACCCTGATGAAGATGATGATGAAGATGTAGATGATGCAGATGATGAAGATCCCGATGAAGATGAAGATCCTGATGAAGATGATGATGATGAAGTTGAAGATGATGAAAATGAAGATGATAAAGATGTAGATGAAGATGATGAAGATCAAGATGATGAAGACGAAGATGATGATGAAGATCCTTTCTGTTTCTGCTCCTCATCTTGGGGAGTTCAGCAGAAGAACTCCATTTTCAATGGTACTGGAGAACAATAGGGGAGCCCCTGCTCTTGAGAGCTTACAATCTAATAGGGATAAACTTAAGCAATCTTATATCTTACAAAAAACATTGATAAAAAGTGTACTCACATGATAATTGTTTCCATCATCCTCCTTGAAGGATATCTATTACACTGTGTTCCTACTTAGTGGCATTTGCCGGTGTTGCAGGGGTGTTTTCTTCTCCTCATCCTGGAGTCTTCTTCATAAGATGATGATAATCAAGAAGATGAAGATGAAAAAAATGATAGAGAGGTTGATGAAGATGAAGATCCTGATGAAAATCCTGATGAAAATTAAGACCCTGATGAAGATGATGATGAAGATGTAGATGATGCAGATCCCGATGAAAATGAAGATCCTGATGAAGATGATGATGATGAAGTTGAAGATGATGAAAATGAAGATGATAAAGATGTAGATGAAGATGATGATGAAGATGATGAAGATCCTTTCTGTTTCTGCTCCTCATCTTGGGGAGTTCAGCAGAAGAACTCAATTTCCAATGGTCCTGGAGAACAATAGGGGAGCCCCTGCTCTTGAGAGCTTACAATCTAATAGGGATAAACTTAAGCAATCTTATATCTTACAAAAACATTGATAAAAAGTGTACTCACATGATAATTGTTTCCATCATCCTCCTTGAAGGATGTTATCCATTGATATCCAGTTCATTACACCGTGTTCCTATTTAGTGGCGCTTGCCGGTGTTGCACAGCTGTTTTCTGCTCCTCATCCTGGAATCTTCTTAGGAAGCACTCCATTTCACATAGTACTGGAGAACATTAGGGGGGTCCCTGCCCTTGAGAGCTTACAATCTAATAGAGATAAACTTAAGCAATCTTATCTCTTACAAAAACATAGAAAAAGAGTTTACTCACATAATAATTGTTTCTATCATCCTCCTTAAAGGACGTTATCCACTGATATTTAGTTCATTACACCATGGCTCTATTTAGTGGTGCTTACCAGTGTTGCACATGATTTCTGTACCTCATCCTGGGGTGTTCTTCAGAAGTACTCAGTTTCCAATGGTACTGGAGAACAATAGGGGAGCCCCTGCTCTTGAGAGCTTACAATCTAATAGGGATAAACTTAATCTACCTTACATCTTACAAAAACATTGATAAAAAGTGTACTCACAAGATAATTGTTTCCATCATCCTTCTTGAAGGATGTTATCCATTATAACGTGATCCTACTTAGTGGCACTTGCCGGTGCTGCAGGGGTGTTTTCTTCTCCTCATCCTGGAGTCTTCTTCATAAGATGATGATGATGATGATGATGATCAAGAAGATGAAGATGAAAAAAATGATAGAGAGGTTGATGAAGATGAAGATCCTGATGAAAATCCTGATGAAGATGATGCAGATGATGAAGATCCTGATGAAGATGATGATGAAGTTGAAGATGATGAAAATGAAGATGATAAAGATGTAGATGAAGATGATGAAGATCAAGATGATGAAGACGAAGAAGATGATGAAGATCCTTTCTGTTTTTGCTCCTCATCTTGGGGTGTTCAGCAGAAGAACTCCATTTCCAATGGTACTGGAGAACAATAGGGGAGCCCCTGCTCTTGAGAGCTTACAATCTAATAGGGATAAACTTAAGCAATCTTATATCTTAAAAACATTGATAAAAGGTGTACTCACATGATAATTGTTTCCATCATCCTCCTTGAAGGATGTTATCCATTACACTGTGTTCCTACTTAGTGGCATTTGCCGGTGCTGCAGGGGTGTTTTCTTCTCCTCATCCTGGAGTCTTCTTCATAAGATGAGGATGATCAAGTAGATGAAGATGAAAAAAATGATAGAGAGGTTGATGAAGATGAAGATCCTGATGAAAATCCTGATGAAAATTAAGACCCTGATGAAGATGATGATGAAGATGTAGATGATGCAGATGATGAAGATCCCGATGAAGATGAAGATCCTGATGAAGATGATGATGATGATGAAGTTGAAGATGATGAAAATGAAGATGATAAAGATGTAGATGAAGATGATGAAGATCAAGATGATGAAGACGAAGATGATGATGAAGATCCTTTCTGTTTCTGCTCCTCATCTTGGGGAGTTCAGCAGAAGAACTCCATTTCCAATGGTACTGGAGAACAATAGGGGAGCCCCTGCTCTTGAGAGCTTACAATCTAATAGGGATAAACTTAAGCAATCTTATATCTTACAAAAAACATTGATAAAAAGTGTACTCACATGATAATTGTTTCCATCATCCTCCTTGAAGGATGTTATCTATTACACTGTGTTCCTACTTAGTGGCATTTGCCGGTGTTGCAGGGGTGTTTTCTTCTCCTCATCCTGGAGTCTTCTTCATAAGATGATGATAATCAAGAAGATGAAGATGAAAAAAATGATAGAGAGGTTGATGAAGATGAAGATCCTGATGAAAATCCTGATGAAAATTAAGACCCTGATGAAGATGATGATGAAGATGTAGATGATGCAGATCCCGATGAAAATGAAGATCCTGATGAAGATGATGAAGATGAAGTTGAAGATGATGAAAATGAAGATGATAAAGATGTAGATGAAGATGATGATGAAGGTGATGAAGATCCTTTCTGTTTCTGCTGCTCATCTTGGGGAGTTCAGCAGAAGAACTCAATTTCCAATGGTCCTGGAGAACAATAGGGGAGCCCTGCTCTTGAGAGCTTACAATCTAATAGGGATAAACTTAAGCAATCTTATATCTTACAAAAACATTGATAAAAAGTGTACTCACATGATAATTGTTTCCATCATCCTCCTTGAAGGATGTTATCCATTGATATCCAGTTCATTACACCGTGTTCCTATTTAGTGGCGCTTGCCGGTGTTGCACAGCTGTTTTCTGCTCCTCATCCTGGAATCTTCTTAGGAAGCACTCCATTTCACATAGTACTGGAGAACATTAGGGGGGTCCCTGCCCTTGAGAGCTTACAATCTAATAGAGATAAACTTAAGCAATCTTATATCTTACAAAAACATAGAAAAAGAGTTTACTCACATAATAATTGTTTCTATCATCCTCCTTGAAGGACGTTATCCACTGATATTTAGTTCATTACACCATGGCTCTATTTAGTGGTGCTTGCCAGTGTTGCACGTGATTTCTGTACCTCATCCTGGGGTGTTCTTCAGAAGTACTCCATTTCCAATGGTACTGGAGAACAATAGGGGAGCCCCTGCTCTTGAGAGCTTACAATCTAATAGGGATAAACTTAATCCACCTTACATCTTACAAAAACATTGATAAAAAGTGTACTCACAAGATAATTGTTTCCATCATCCTCATTGAAGGATGTTATCCATTATAATGTGATCCTACTTAGTGGCACTTGCCGGTGCTGCAGGGGTGTTTTCTTCTCCTCATCCTGGAGTCTTCTTCATAAGATGATGATGATGATGATGATGATCAAGAAGATGAAGATGAAAAAAATGATAGAGAGGTTGATGAAGATGAAGATCCTGATGAAAATCCTGATGAAAATGAAGACCCTGATGAAGATGATGATGAAGATGTAGATGATGCAGATGATGAAGATCCTGATGAAGATGATGATGAAGTTGAAGATGATAAAGATGTAGATGAAGATGATGAAGATCAAGATGATGAAGACGAAGATGATGATGAAGATCCTTTCTGTTTCTGCTCCTCATCTTGGGGAGTTCAGCAGGTGAACTCCATTTCCAATGGTACTGGAGAACAATAGGGGAGCCCCTGCTCTTGAGAGCTTACAATCTAATAGGGATAAACTTAAGCAATCTTATATCTTACAAAAAACATTGATAAAAAGTGTACTCACATGATAATTGTTTCCATCATCATCCTTGAAGGATGTTATCTATTACACTGTGTTCCTACTTAGTGGCATTTGCCGGTGCTGCAGGGGTGTTTTCTTCTCCTCATCCTGGAGTCTTCTTCATAAGATGATGATAATCAAGAAGATGAAGATGAAAAAAATGATAGAGAGGTTGATGAAGATGATGATCCTGATGAAAATCCTGATGAAAATGAAGATCCTGATGAAGATGATGATGATGAAGTTGAAGATGATGAAAATGAAGATGATAAAGATGTAGATGAAGATGATGATGAAGATGATGAAGATCCTTTCTGTTTCTGCTGCTCATCTTGGGGAGTTCAGCAGAAGAACTCAATTTCCAATGGTCCTGGAGAACAATAGGGGAGCCCCTGCTCTTGAGAGCTTACAATCTAATAGGGATAAACTTAAGCAATCTTATATCTTTCAAAAACATTGATAAAAAGTGTACTCACATGATAATTGTTTCCATAAACCTCCTTGAAGGATGTTATCCATTGATATCCAGTTCATTACACCGTGTTCCTATTTAGTGGCGCTTGCCGGCGTTGCACAGCTGTTTTCTGCTCCTCATCCTGGAATCTTCTTAGGAAGCACTCCATTTCACATAGTACTGGAGAACATTAGGGGGGTCCCTGCCCTTGAGAGCTTACAATCTAATAGAGATAAACTTAAGCAATCTTATCTCTTACAAAAACATAGAAAAAGAGTTTACTCACATAATAATTGTTTCTATCATCCTCCTTGAAGGACGTTATCCACTGATATTTAGTTCATTACACCATGGTTCTATTTAGTGGTGCTTGCCAGTGTTGCACGTGATTTCTGTACCTCATCCTGGGGTGTTCTTCAGAAGTATTCCATTTCCAATGGTACTGGAGAACAATAGGGGAGCCCCTGCTCTTGAGAGCTTACAATTTAATAGGGATAAACTTAATCCACCTTACATCTTACAAAAACATTGATAAAAAGTGTACTCACAAGATAATTGTTTCCATCATCCTCCTTGAAGGATGTTATCCATTATAACCTGATCCTACTTAGTGGCACTTGCCGGTGCTGCAGGGGTGTTTTCTTCTCCTCATCCTGGAGTCTTCTTCATAAGATGATGATGATGATGATGATGATGATGATGATGATGATGATGATCAAGAAGATGATGATCAAGAAGATGAAGATGAAAAAAATGATAGAGAGGTTGATGAAGATGAAGATCCTGATGAAGATGATGATGATGTAGATGATGCAGATGATGAAGATCCTGATGAAGATGATGATGAAGTTGAAGATGATAAAGATGTAGATGAAGATGATGAAGATCAAGATGATGAAGACGAAGAAGATGATGAAGGTCCTTTCTGTTTTTGCTCCTCATCTTGGGGTGTTCAGCAGAAGAACTCCATTTCCAATGGTACTGGAGAACAATAGGGGAGCCCCTGCTCTTGAGAGCTTACAATCTAATAGGGATAAACTTAAACAATCTTATATCTTAAAAACATTGATAAAAGGTGTACTCACATGATAATTGTTTCCATCATCCTCCTTGAAGGATGTTATCCATTACACTGTGTTCCTACTTACTGGCATTTGCCGGTGCTGCAGGGGTGTTTTCTTCTCCTCATCCTGGAGTCTTCTTCATAAGATGAGGATGATCAAGTAGATGAAGATGAAACAAATGATAGAGAGGTTGATGAAGATCCTGATGAAAATCCTGATGAAAATTAAGACCCTGATGAAGATGATGATGAAGATGTAGATGATGTAGATGATGCAGATCCCGATGAAAATGAAGATCCTGATGAAGATGATGATGATGAAGTTGAAGATCATGAAAATGAAGATGATAAAGATGTAGATGAAGATGATGAAGATCAAGATGATGAAGATGATGATGACGATGATGAAGATCCTTTCTGTTTCTGCTGCTCATCTTGGGGAGTTCAGCAGAAGAACTCAATTTCCAATGGTACTGGAGAACAATAGGGGAGCCCTGCTCTTGAGAGCTTACAATCTAATAGGGATAAACTTAAGCAATCTTATATCTTACAAAAACATTGATAAAAAGTGTACTCACATGATAATTGTTTTCATCATCCTCCTTGAAGGATGTTATCCATTGACATCCAGTTCATTACACCGTGTTCCTATTTAGTGGTGCTTGCCGGTGTTGCACAGCTGTTTTCTGCTCCTCATCCTGGAATCTTCTTAGGAAGCACTCCATTTCACATAGTACTGGAGAACATTAGGGGGGTCCCTGCCCTTGAGAGCTTACAATCTAATAGAGATAAACTTAAGCAATCTTATCTCTTACAAAAACATAGAAAAAGAGTTTACTCACATAATAATTGTTTCTATCATCCTCCTTGAAGGACGTTATCCACTGATATTTAGTTCATTACACCATGGCTCTATTTAGTGGTGCTTGCCAGTGTTGCACGTGATTTCTGTACCTCATCCTGGGGTGTTCTTCAGAAGTACTCCATTTCCAATGGTACTGGAGAACAATAGGGGAGCCCCTGCTCTTGAGAGCTTACAATCTAATAGGGATAAACTTAATCCACCTTACATCTTACAAAAACATTGATAAAAAGTGTACTCACAAGATAATTGTTTCCATCATCCTCCTTGAAGGATGTTATCCATTATAACCTGATCCTACTTAGTGGCACTTGCCGGTGCTGCAGGGGTGTTTTCTTCTCCTCATCCTGGAGTCTTCTTCATAAGATGATGATGATGATGATGATGATGATGATGATGATGATCAAGAAGATGATGATCAAGAAGATGAAGATCAAGAAGATGAAGATGAAAAAAATGATAGAGAGGTTGATGAAGATGAAGATCCTGATGAAAATGAAGACCCTGATGAAGATGATGATGATGTAGATGATGCAGATGATGAAGATCCTGATGAAGATGATGATGAAGTTGAAGATGATAAAGATGTAGATGAAGATGATGAAGATCAAGATGATGAAGATGAAGAAGATGATGAAGGTCCTTTCTGTTTTTGCTCCTCATCTTGGGGTGTTCAGCAGAAGAACTCCATTTCCAATGGTACTGGAGAACAATAGGGGAGCCCCTGCTCTTGAGAGCTTACAATCTAATAGGGATAAACTTAAACAATCTTATATCTTAAAAACATTGATAAAAGGTGTACTCACATGATAATTGTTTCCATCATCCTCCTTGAAGGATGTTATCCATTACACTGTGTTCCTACTTACTGGCATTTGCCGGTGCTGCAGGGGTGTTTTCTTCTCCTCATCCTGGAGTCTTCTTCATAAGATGAGGATGATCAAGTAGATGAAGATGAAACAAATGATAGAGAGGTTGATGAAGATGAAGATCCTGATGAAAATCCTGATGAAAATTAAGACCCTGATGAAGATGATGATGAAGATGTAGATGATGTAGATGATGCAGATCCCGATGAAAATGAAGATCCTGATGAAGATGATGATGAAGTTGAAGATCATGAAAATGAAGATGATAAAGATGTAGATGAAGAAGATCAAGATGATGAAGATGATGATGAAGATGATGAAGATCCTTTCTGTTTCTGCTGCTCATCTTGGGGTGTTCTTCAGAAGAACTCCATTTCCAATGGTACTGGAGAACAATAGGGGAGCCCTGCTCTTGAGAGCTTACAATCTAATAGGGATAAACTTAAGCAATCTTATATCTTACAAAAACATTGATAAAAAGTGTACTCACATGATAATTGTTTCCATCATCCTCCTTGAAGGATGTTATCCATTGATATCCAGTTCATTACACCGTGTTCCTATTTAGTGGCGCTTGCCGGTGTTGCACTGCTGTTTTCTGCTCCTCATCCTGGAATCTTCTTAGGAAGCACTCCATTTCACATAGTACTGGAGAACATTAGGGGGGTCCCTGCCCTTGAGAGCTTACAATCTAATAGAGATAAACTTAAGCAATCTTATCTCTTACAAAAACATAGAAAAAGAGTTTACTCACATAATAATTGTTTCTATCATCCTCCTTGAAGGACGTTATCCACTGATATTTAGTTCATTACACCATGGCTCTATTTAGTGGTGCTTGCCAGTGTTGCACGTGATTTCTGTACCTCATCCTGGGGTGTTCTTCAGAAGTACTCCATTTCCAATGGTACTGGAGAACAATAGGGGAGCCCCTGCTCTTGAGAGCTTACAATCTAATAGGGATAAACTTAATCCACCTTACATCTTACAAAAACATTGATAAAAAGTGTACTCACAAGATAATTGTTTCCATCATCCTCCTTGAAGGATGTTATCCATTATAACGTGATCCTACTTAGTGGCACTTGCCGGTGAGGCAGGGGTGTTTTCTTCTCATCCTGGAGTCTTCTTCATAAGATGATGATGATGATGATGATGATGATGATGATCAAGAAGATGAAGATGAAAAAATGATAGAGAGGTTGATGAAGATGAAGATCCTGATGAAAATCCTGATGAAAATGAAGACCCTGATGAAGATGATGATGAAGATGTAGATGATGCAGATGATGAAGATCCTGATGAAGATGATGATGAAGTTGAAGATGATAAAGATGTAGATGAAGATGATGAAGATCAAGATGATGAAGACGAAGAAGATGATGAAGATACTTTCTGTTTTTGCTCCTCATCTTGGGGTGTTCAGCAGAAGAACTCCATTTCCAATGGTACTGGAGAACAATAGGGGAGCCCCTGCTCTTGAGAGCTTACAATCTAATAGGGATAAACTTAAGCAATCTTATATCTTAAAAACATTGATAAAAGGTGTACTCACATGATAATTGTTTCCATCATCCTCCTTGAAGGATGTTTATCCATTACACTGTGTTCCTACTTCGTGGCATTTGCCGGTGCTGCAGGGGTGTTTTCTTCTCCTCATCCTGGAGTCTTCTTCATAAGATGAGGATGATCAAGTAGATGAAGATGAAAAAATCGATAGAGAGGTTGATGAAGATGAAGATCCTGATGAAAATCCTGATGAAAATTAAGACCCTGATGAAGATGATGATGAAGATGTAGATGATGTAGATGATGCAGATCCCGATGAAGATGATGATGAAGTTGAAGATGATGAAAATGAAGATGATAAAGATGTAGATGAAGATGATGAAGATCAAGATGATGAAGACGAAGATGATGATGAAGATGATGAAGATCCTTTCTGTTTCTGCTCCTCATCTTGGGGTGTTCAGCAGAAGAACTCAATTTCCAATGGTACTGGAGAACAATAGGGGAGCCCTGCTCTTGAGAGCTTACAATCTAATAGGGATAAACTTAAGCAATCTTATATCTTACAAAAACATTGATAAAAAGTGTACTCAGATGATAATTGTTTCCATCATCCTCCTTGAAGGATGTTATCCATTGATATCCAGTTCATTACACCGTGTTCCTATTTAGTGGCGCTTGCCGGTGTTGCACAGCTGTTTTCTGCTCCTCATCCTGGAATCTTCTTAGGAAGCACTCCATTTCACATAGTACTGGAGAACATTAGGGAGGTCCCTGCCCTTGAGAGCTTACAATCTAATAGAGATAAACTTAAGCAATCTTATCTCTTACAAAAACATAGAAAAAGAGTTTACTCACATAATAATTGTTTCTATCATCCTCCTTGAAGGACGTTATCCACTGATATTTAGTTCATTACACCATGGCTCTATTTAGTGGTGTTGCCAGTGTTGCACGTGATTTCTGTACCTCATCCTGGGGTGTTCTTCAGAAGTACTCCATTTCCAATGGTACTGGAGAACAGTAGGGGAGCCCCTGCTCTTGAGAGCTTACAATCTAATAGGGATAAACTTAATCCACCTTACATCTTACAAAAACATTGATAAAAAGTGTACTCACAAGATAATTGTTTCCATCATCCTCCTTGAAGGATGTTATCCATTACAACGTGATCCTACTTAGTGGCACTTGCCGGTGCTGCAGGGGTGTTTTCTTCTCCTCATCCTGGAGTCTTCTTCATAAGATGATGATGATGATGATGATCAAGAAGATGAAGATGAAAAAAATTATAGAGAGGTTGATGAAGATGAAGATCCTGATGAAAATCCTGATGAAAATGAAGACCCTGATGAAGATGATGATGAAGATGTAGATGATGCAGATGATGAAGATCCTGATGATGATGAAGTTGAAGATGATGAAAATGAAGATGATAAAGATCTAGATGAAGATGATGAAGATCAAGATGATGAAGACGAAGATGATGATGAAGATGATGAAGATCCTTTCTGTTTTTGCTCCTCATCTTGGGGTGTTCAGCAGAAGAACTCCATTTCTAATGGTACTGGAGAACAATAGGGGAGCCCCTGCTCTTGAGAGCTTACAATCTAATAGGGATAAACTTAAGCAATCTTATATCTTAAAAACATTGATAAAAGGTGTACTCACATGATAATTGTTTCCATCATCCTCCTTGAAGGATGTTATCCATTACACTGTGTTCCTACTTAGTGGCATTTGCCGTTGTTGCAGGGGTGTTTTCTTCTCCTCATCCTGGAGTCTTCTTCATAAGATGAGGATGATCAAGTAGATGAAGATGAAAAAAATGATAGAGAAGTTGATGAAGATGAAGATCCTGATGAAAATCCTGATGAAAATTAAGACCCTGATGAAGATGATGATGAAGATGTAGATGATGCAGATGATGAAGATCCCGATGAAGATCCTGATGAAGATGATGATGATGAAGTTGAAGATGATGAAAATGAAGATGATAAAGATGTAGATGAAGATGATGAAGATCAAGATGATGAAGACGAAGATGATGATGAAGATCCTTTCTGTTTCTGCTCCTCATCTTGGGGAGTTCAGCAGAAGAACTCCATTTCCAATGGTACTGGAGAACAATAGGGGAGCCCCTGCTCTTGAGAGCTTACAATCTAATAGGGATAAACTTAAGCAATCTTATATCTTACAAAAAACATTGATAAAAAGTGTACTCACATGATAATTGTTTCCATCATCCTCCTTGAAGGATGTTATCTATTACACTGTGTTCCTACTTAGTGGCATTTGCCGGTGTTGCAGGGGTGTTTTCTTCTCCTCATCCTGGAGTCTTCTTCATAAGATGATGATAATCAAGAAGATGAAAAAAATGATAGAGAGGTTGATGAAGATGAAGATCCTGATGAAAATCCTGATGAAAATGAAGATCCTGATGAAGATGATGATGATGAAGTTGAAGATGATGAAAATGAAGATGATAAAGATGTAGATGAAGATGATGATGAAGATGATGAAGATCCTTTCTGTTTCTGCTCCTCATCTTGGGGAGTTCAGGAGAAGAACTCAATTTCCAATGGTCCTGGAGAACAATAGGGGAGCCCCTGCTCTTGAGAGCTTACAATCTAATAGGGATAAACTTAAGCAATCTTATATCTGACAAAAACATTGATAAAAAGTGTACTCACATGATAATTGTTTCCATAAACCTCCTTGAAGGATTTTATCCATTGATATCCAGTTCATTACACCGTGTTCCTATTTAGTGGCGCTTGCCGGTGTTGCACAGCTGTTTTCTGCTCCTCATCCTGGAATCTTCTTAGGAAGCACTCCATTTCACATAGTACTGGAGAACATTAGGGGGGTCCCTGCCCTTGAGAGCTTACAATCTAATAGAGATAAACTTAAGCAATCTTATCTCTTACAAAAACATAGAAAAAGAGTTTACTCACATAATAATTGTTTCTATCATCCTCCTTGAAGGACGTTATCCACTGATATTTAGTTCATTACACCATGGCTCTATTTAGTGGTGCTTGCCAGTGTTGCACGTGATTTCTGTACCTCATCCTGGGGTGTTCTTCAGAAGTATTCCATTTCCAATGGTACTGGAGAACAATAGGGGAGCCCCTGCTCTTGAGAGCTTACAATCTAATAGGGATAAACTTAATCCACCTTACATCTTACAAAAACATTGATAAAAAGTGTACTCACAAGATAATTGTTTCCATCATCCTCCTTGAAGGATGTTATCCATTATAACCTGATCCTACTTAGTGGCACTTGCCGGTGCTGCAGGGGTGTTTTCTTCTCCTCATCCTGGAGTCTTCTTCATAAGATGATGATGATGTTGATCAAGAAGATGATGATCAAGAAGATGAAGATGAAAAAAATGATAGAGAGGTTGATGAAGATGAAGATCCTGATGAAAATCCTGATGAAAATGAAGACCCTGATGAAGATGATGATGATGTAGATGATGCAGATGATGAAGATCCTGATGAAGATGATGATGAAGTTGAAGATGATAAAGATGTAGATGAAGATGATGAAGGTCAAGATGATGAAGATCCTTTCTGTTTTTGCTCCTCATCTTGGGGTGTTCAGCAGAAGAACTCCATTTCCAATGGTACTGGAGAACAATAGGGGAGCCCCTGCTCTTGAGAGCTTACAATCTAATAGGGATAAACTTAAGCAATCTTATATCTTAAAAACATTGATAAAAGGTGTACTCACATGATAATTGTTTCCATCATCCTCCTTGAAGGATGTTATCCATTACACTGTGTTCCTACTTCGTGGCATTTGCCGGTGCTGCAGGGGTGTTTTCTTCTCCTCATCCTGGAATCTACTTCATAAGATGAGGATGATCAAGTAGATGAAGATGAAAAAAATGATAGAGAGGTTGATGAAGATGAAGATCCTGATGAAAGTCCTGATGAAAATTAAGACCCTGATGAAGATGATGATGAAGATGTAGATGATGTAGATGATGCAGATCCCGATGAAAATGAAGATCCTGATGAAGATGATGATGATGAAGTTGAAGATGATGAAAATGAAGATGATAAAGATGTAGATGAAGATGATGAAGATCAAGATGATGCAGACGAAGATGATGATGAAGATGATGAAGATCCTTTCTGTTTCTGCTCCTCATCTTGGGGAGTTCAGCAGAAGAACTCAATTTCCAATGGTACTGGAGAACAATAGGGGAGCCCTGCTCTTGAGAGCTTACAATCTAATAGGGATAAACTTAAGCAATCTTATATCTTACAAAAACATTGATAAAAAGTGTACTCACATGATAATTGTTTCCATCATCCTCCTTGAAGGATGTTATCCATTGATATCCAGTTCATTACACCGTGTTCCTATTTAGTGGCGCTTGCCGGTGTTGCACAGCTGTTTTCTGCCCCTCATCCTGGAATCTTCTTAGGAAGCACTCCATTTCACATAGTACTGGAGAACATTAGGGAGGTCCCTGCCCTTGAGAGCTTACAATCTAATAGAGATAAACTTAAGCAATCTTATCTCTTACAAAAACATAGAAAAAGAGTTTACTCACATAATAATTGTTTCTATCATCCTCCTTGAAGGACGTTATCCACTGATATTTAGTTCATTACACCATGGCTCTATTTAGTGGTGTTGCCAGTGTTGCACGTGATTTCTGTACCTCATCCTGGGGTGTTCTTCAGAAGTACTCCATTTCCAATGGTACTGGAGAACAGTAGGGGAGCCCCTGCTCTTGAGAGCTTACAATCTAATAGGGATAAACTTAATCCACCTTACATCTTACAAAAACATTGATAAAAAGTGTACTCACAAGATAATTGTTTCCATCATCCTCCTTGAAGGATGTTATCCATTACAACGTGATCCTACTTAGTGGCACTTGCCGGTGCTGCAGGGGTGTTTTCTTCTCCTCATCCTGGAGTCTTCTTCATAAGATGATGATGATGATGATGATCAAGAAGATGAAGATGAAAAAAATGATAGAGAGGTTGATGAAGATGAAGATCCTGATGAAAATCCTGATGAAAATGAAGACCCTGATGAAGATGATGATGAAGATGTAGATGATGCAGATGATGAAGATCCTGATGATGATGAAGTTGAAGATGATGAAAATGAAGATGATAAAGATCTAGATGAAGATGATGAAGATCAAGATGATGAAGACGAAGATGATGATGAAGATGATGAAGATCCTTTCTGTTTTTGCTCCTCATCTTGGGGTGTTCAGCAGAAGAACTCCATTTCTAATGGTACTGGAGAACAATAGGGGAGCCCCTGCTCTTGAGAGCTTACAATCTAATAGGGATAAACTTAAGCAATCTTATATCTTAAAAACATTGATAAAAGGTGTACTCACATGATAATTGTTTCCATCATCCTCCTTGAAGGATGTTATCCATTACACTGTGTTCCTACTTAGTGGCATTTGCCGTTGTTGCAGGGGTGTTTTCTTCTCCTCATCCTGGAGTCTTCTTCATAAGATGAGGATGATCAAGTAGATGAAGATGAAAAAAATGATAGAGAAGTTGATGAAGATGAAGATCCTGATGAAAATCCTGATGAAAATTAAGACCCTGATGAAGATGATGATGAAGATGTAGATGATGCAGATGATGAAGATCCCGATGAAGATCCTGATGAAGATGATGATGATGAAGTTGAAGATGATGAAAATGAAGATGATAAAGATGTAGATGAAGATGATGAAGATCAAGATGATGAAGACGAAGATGATGATGAAGATCCTTTCTGTTTCTGCTCCTCATCTTGGGGAGTTCAGCAGAAGAACTCCATTTCCAATGGTACTGGAGAACAATAGGGGAGCCCCTGCTCTTGAGAGCTTACAATCTAATAGGGATAAACTTAAGCAATCTTATATCTTACAAAAAACATTGATAAAAAGTGTACTCACATGATAATTGTTTCCATCATCCTCCTTGAAGGATGTTATCTATTACACTGTGTTCCTACTTAGTGGCATTTGCCGGTGTTGCAGGGGTGTTTTCTTCTCCTCATCCTGGAGTCTTCTTCATAAGATGATGATAATCAAGAAGATGAAAAAAATGATAGAGAGGTTGATGAAGATGAAGATCCTGATGAAAATCCTGATGAAAATGAAGATCCTGATGAAGATGATGATGATGAAGTTGAAGATGATGAAAATGAAGATGATAAAGATGTAGATGAAGATGATGATGAAGATGATGAAGATCCTTTCTGTTTCTGCTCCTCATCTTGGGGAGTTCAGGAGAAGAACTCAATTTCCAATGGTCCTGGAGAACAATAGGGGAGCCCCTGCTCTTGAGAGCTTACAATCTAATAGGGATAAACTTAAGCAATCTTATATCTTACAAAAACATTGATAAAAAGTGTACTCACATGATAATTGTTTCCATAAACCTCCTTGAAGGATTTTATCCATTGATATCCAGTTCATTACACCGTGTTCCTATTTAGTGGCGCTTGCCGGTGTTGCACAGCTGTTTTCTGCTCCTCATCCTGGAATCTTCTTAGGAAGCACTCCATTTCACATAGTACTGGAGAACATTAGGGGGGTCCCTGCCCTTGAGAGCTTACAATCTAATAGAGATAAACTTAAGCAATCTTATCTCTTACAAAAACATAGAAAAAGAGTTTACTCACATAATAATTGTTTCTATCATCCTCCTTGAAGGACGTTATCCACTGATATTTAGTTCATTACACCATGGCTCTATTTAGTGGTGCTTGCCAGTGTTGCACGTGATTTCTGTACCTCATCCTGGGGTGTTCTTCAGAAGTATTCCATTTCCAATGGTACTGGAGAACAATAGGGGAGCCCCTGCTCTTGAGAGCTTACAATCTAATAGGGATAAACTTAATCCACCTTACATCTTACAAAAACATTGATAAAAAGTGTACTCACAAGATAATTGTTTCCATCATCCTCCTTGAAGGATGTTATCCATTATAACCTGATCCTACTTAGTGGCACTTGCCGGTGCTGCAGGGGTGTTTTCTTCTCCTCATCCTGGAGTCTTCTTCATAAGATGATGATGATGTTGATCAAGAAGATGATGATCAAGAAGATGAAGATGAAAAAAATGATAGAGAGGTTGATGAAGATGAAGATCCTGATGAAAATCCTGATGAAAATGAAGACCCTGATGAAGATGATGATGAAGATGTAGATGATGCAGATGATGAAGATCCTGATGAAGATGATGATGAAGTTGAAGATGATAAAGATGTAGATGAAGATGATGAAGGTCAAGATGATGAAGATCCTTTCTGTTTTTGCTCCTCATCTTGGGGTGTTCAGCAGAAGAACTCCATTTCCAATGGTACTGGAGAACAATAGGGGAGCCCCTGCTCTTGAGAGCTTACAATCTAATAGGGATAAACTTAAGCAATCTTATATCTTAAAAACATTGATAAAAGGTGTACTCACATGATAATTGTTTCCATCATCCTCCTTGAAGGATGTTATCCATTACACTGTGTTCCTACTTAGTGGCATTTGCCGTTGTTGCAGGGGTGTTTTCTTCTCCTCATCCTGGAGTCTTCTTCATAAGATGAGGATGATCAAGTAGATGAAGATGAAAAAAATGATAGAGAAGTTGATGAAGATGAAGATCCTGATGAAAATCCTGATGAAAATTAAGACCCTGATGAAGATGATGATGAAGATGTAGATGATGCAGATGATGAAGATCCCGATGAAGATCCTGATGAAGATGATGATGATGAAGTTGAAGATGATGAAAATGGAGATGATAAAGATGTAGATGAAGATGATGAAGATCAAGATGATGAAGACGAAGATGATGATGAAGATCCTTTCTGTTTCTGCTCCTCATCTTGGGGAGTTCAGCAGAAGAACTCCATTTCCAATGGTACTGGAGAACAATAGGGGAGCCCCTGCTCTTGAGAGCTTACAATCTAATAGGGATAAACTTAAGCAATCTTATATCTTACAAAAAACATTGATAAAAAGTGTACTCACATGATAATTGTTTCCATCATCCTCCTTGAAGGATGTTATCTATTACACTGTGTTCCTACTTAGTGGCATTTGCCGGTGTTGCAGGGGTGTTTTCTTCTCCTCATCCTGGAGTCTTCTTCATAAGATGATGATAATCAAGAAGATGAAGATGAAAAAAATGATAGAGAGGTTGATGAAGATGAAGATCCTGATGAAAGTCCTGATGAAAATTAAGACCCTGATGAAGATGATGATGAAGATGTAGATGATGTAGATGATGCAGATCCCGATGAAAATGAAGATCCTGATGAAGATGATGATGATGAAGTTGAAGATGATGAAAATGAAGATGATAAAGATGTAGATGATGATGATGATGATGAAGATGATGAAGATCCTTTCTGTTTCTGCTCCTCATCTTGGGGAGTTCAGGAGAAGAACTCAATTTCCAATGGTCCTGGAGAACAATAGGGGAGCCCCTGCTCTTGAGAGCTTACAATCTAATAGGGATAAACTTAAGCAATCTTATATCTTACAAAAACATTGATAAAAAGTGTACTCACATGATAATTGTTTCCATAAACCACCTTGAAGGATGTTATCCATTGATATCCAGTTCATTACACCGTGTTCCTATTTAGTGGCGCTTGCCGGTGTTGCACAGCTGTTTTCTGCTCCTCATCCTGGAATCTTCTTAGGAAGCACTCCATTTCACATAGTACTGGAGAACATTAGGGGGGTCCCTGCCCTTGAGAGCTTACAATCTAATAGAGATAAACTTAAGCAATCTTATCTCTTACAAAAACATAGAAAAAGAGCTTACTCACATAATAATTGTTTCTATCATCCTCCTTGAAGGACGTTATCCACTGATATTTAGTTCATTACACCATGGCTCTATTTAGTGGTGCTTGCCAGTGTTGCACGTGATTTCTGTACCTCATCCTGGGGTGTTCTTCAGAAGTATTCCATTTCCAATGGTACTGGAGAACAATAGGGGAGCCCCTGCTCTTGAGAGCTTACAATCTAATAGGGATAAACTTAATCCACCTTACATCCTACAAAAACATTGATAAAAAGTGTACTCACAAGATAATTGTTTCCATCATCCTCCTTGAAGGATGTTATCCATTATAACCTGATCCTACTTAGTGGCACTTGCCGGTGCTGCAGGGGTGTTTTCTTCTCCTCATCCTGGAGTCTTCTTCATAAGATGATGATGATGATGATGATGATGATGATGATGATGATGATGATCAAGAAGATGATGATCAAGAAGATGAAGATGAAAAAAATGATAGAGAGGTTGATGAAGATGAAGATCCTGATGAAAATCCTGATGAAAATGAAGACCCTGATGAAGATGATGATGATGTAGATGATGCAGATGATGAAGATCCTGATGAAGATGATGATGAAGTTGAAGATGATAAAGATGTAGATGAAGATGATGAAGATCAAGATGATGAAGACGAAGAAGATGATGAAGGTCCTTTCTGTTTTTGCTCCTCATCTTGGGGTGTTCAGCAGAAGAACTCCATTTCCAATGGTACTGGAGAACAATAGGGGAGCCCCTGCTCTTGAGAGCTTACAATCTAATAGGGATAAACTTAAACAATCTTATATCTTAAAAACATTGATAAAAGGTGTACTCACATGATAATTGTTTCCATCATCCTCCTTGAAGGATGTTATCCATTACACTGTGTTCCTACTTACTGGCATTTGCCGGTGCTGCAGGGGTGTTTTCTTCTCCTCATCCTGGAGTCTTCTTCATAAGATGAGGATGATCAAGTAGATGAAGATGAAACAAATGATAGAGAGGTTGATGAAGATGAAGATCCTGATGAAAATCCTGATGAAAATTAAGACCCTGATGAAGATGATGATGAAGATGATGATGAAGATGTAGATGATGTAGATCCAGATGAAAATGAAGATCCTGATGAAGATGATGATGATGAAGTTGAAGATCATGAAAATGAAGATGATAAAGATGTAGATGAAGAAGATCAAGATGATGAAGATGATGATGAAGATGATGAAGATCCTTTCTGTTTCTGCTGCTCATCTTGGGGAGTTCAGCAGAAGAACTCAATTTCCAATGGTACTGGAGAACAATAGGGGAGCCCTGCTCTTGAGAGCTTACAATCTAATAGGGATAAACTTAAGCAATCTTATATCTTACAAAAACATTGATAAAAAGTGTACTCACATGATAATTGTTTCCATCATCCTCCTTGAAGGATGTTATCCATTGATATCCAGTTCATTACACCGTGTTCCTATTTAGTGGCGCTTGCCGGTGTTGCACAGCTGTTTTCTGCTCCTCATCCTGGAATCTTCTTAGGAAGCACTCCATTTCACATAGTACTGGAGAACATTAGGGAGGTCCCTGCCCTTGAGAGCTTACAATCTAATAGAGATAAACTTAAGCAATCTTATCTCTTACAAAAACATAGAAAAAGAGTTTACTCACATAATAATTGTTTCTATCATCCTCCTTGAAGGACGTTATCCACTGATATTTAGTTCATTACACCATGGCTCTATTTAGTGGTGCTTGCCAGTGTTGCACGTGATTTCTGTACCTCATCCTGGGGTGTTCTTCAGAAGTACTCCATTTCCAATGGTACTGGAGAACAATAGGGGAGCCCCTGCTCTTGAGAGCTTACAATCTAATAGGGATAAACTTAATCCACCTTACATCTTACAAAAACATTGATAAAAAGTGTACTCACAAGATAATTGTTTCCATCATCCTCCTTGAAGGATGTTATCCATTACAACGTGATCCTACTTAGTGGCACTTGCCGGTGCTGCAGGGGTGTTTTCTTCTCCTCATCCTGGAGTCTTCTTCATAAGATGATGATGATGATGATGATCAAGAAGATGAAGATGAAAAAAATGATAGAGAGGTTGATGAAGATGAAGATCCTGATGAAAATCCTGATGAAAATGAAGACCCTGATGAAGATGATGATGAAGATGTAGATGATGCAGATGATGAAGATCCTGATGAAGATGATGATGATGAAGTTGAAGATGATGAAAATGAAGATGATAAAGATCTAGATGAAGATGATGAAGATCAAGATGATGAAGACGAAGATGATGATGAAGATGATGAAGATCCTTTCTGTTTTTGCTCCTCATCTTGGGGTGTTCAGCAGAAGAACTCCATTTCCAATGGTACTGGAGAACAATAGGGGAGCCCCTGCTCTTGAGAGCTTACAATCTAATAGGGATAAACTGAAGCAATCTTATATCTTAAAAACATTGATAAAAGGTGTACTCACATGATAATTGTTTCCATCATCCTCCTTGAAGGATGTTATCCATTACACTGTGTTCCTACTTAGTGGCATTTGCCGTTGTTGCAGGGGTGTTTTCTTCTCCTCATCCTGGAGTCTTCTTCATAAGATGAGGATGATCAAGTAGATGAAGATGAAAAAAATGATAGAGAAGTTGATGAAGATGAAGATCCTGATGAAAATCCTGATGAAAATTAAGACCCTGATAAAGATGATGATGAAGATGTAGATGATGCAGATGATGAAGATCCCGATGAAGATCCTGATGAAGATGATGATGATGAAGTTGAAGATGATGAAAATGAAGATGATAAAGATGTAGATGAAGATGATGAAGATCAAGATGATGAAGACGAAGAAGATGATGAAGGTCCTTTCTGTTTTTGCTCCTCATCTTGGGGTGTTCAGCAGAAGAACTCCATTTCCAATGGTACTGGAGAACAATAGGGGAGCCCCTGCTCTTGAGAGCTTACAATCTAATAGGGATAAACTTAAACAATCTTATATCTTAAAAACATTGATAAAAGGTGTACTCACATGATAATTGTTTCCATCATCCTCCTTGAAGGATGTTATCCATTACACTGTGTTCCTACTTACTGGCATTTGCCGGTGCTGCAGGGGTGTTTTCTTCTCCTCATCCTGGAGTCTTCTTCATAAGATGAGGATGATCAAGTAGATGAAGATGAAACAAATGATAGAGAGGTTGATGAAGATGAAGATCCTGATGAAAATCCTGATGAAAATTAAGACCCTGATGAAGATGATGATGAAGATGTAGATGATGTAGATGATGCAGATCCAGATGAAAATGAAGATCCTGATGAAGATGATGATGATGAAGTTGAAGATCATGAAAATGAAGATGATAAAGATGTAGATGAAGAAGATCAAGATGATGAAGATGATGATGAAGATGATGAAGATCCTTTCTGTTTCTGCTGCTCATCTTGGGGAGTTCAGCAGAAGAACTCAATTTCCAATGGTACTGGAGAACAATAGGGGAGCCCTGCTCTTGAGAGCTTACAATCTAATAGGGATAAACTTAAGCAATCTTATATCTTACAAAAACATTGATAAAAAGTGTACTCACATGATAATTGTTTCCATCATCCTCCTTGAAGGATGTTATCCATTGATATCCAGTTCATTACACCGTGTTCCTATTTAGTGGCGCTTGCCGGTGTTGCACAGCTGTTTTCTGCTCCTCATCCTGGAATCTTCTTAGGAAGCACTCCATTTCACATAGTACTGGAGAACATTAGGGAGGTCCCTGCCCTTGAGAGCTTACAATCTAATAGAGATAAACTTAAGCAATCTTATCTCTTACAAAAACATAGAAAAAGAGTTTACTCACATAATAATTGTTTCTATCATCCTCCTTGAAGGACGTTATCCACTGATATTTAGTTCATTACACCATGGCTCTATTTAGTGGTGCTTGCCAGTGTTGCACGTGATTTCTGTACCTCATCCTGGGGTGTTCTTCAGAAGTACTCCATTTCCAATGGTACTGGAGAACAGTAGGGGAGCCCCTGCTCTTGAGAGCTTACAATCTAATAGGGATAAACTTAATCCACCTTACATCTTACAAAAACATTGATAAAAAGTGTACTCACAAGATAATTGTTTCCATCATCCTCCTTGAAGGATGTTATCCATTACAACGTGATCCTACTTAGTGGCACTTGCCGGTGCTGCAGGGGTGTTTTCTTCTCCTCATCCTGGAGTCTTCTTCATAAGATGATGATGATGATGATGATGATGATCAAGAAGATGAAGATGAAAAAAATGATAGAGAGGTTGATGAAGATGAAGATCCTGATGAAAATCCTGATGAAAATGAAGACCCTGATGAAGATGACGATGAAGATGTAGATGATGCAGATGATGAAGATCCTGATGAAGATGATGATGATGAAGTTGAAGATGATGAAAATGAAGATGATAAAGATCTAGATGAAGATGATGAAGATCAAGATGATGAAGACGAAGATGATGATGAAGATGATGAAGATCCTTTCTGTTTTTGCTCCTCATCTTGGGGTGTTCAGCAGAAGAACTCCATTTCCAATGGTACTGGAGAACAATAGGGGAGCCCCTGCTCTTGAGAGCTTACAATCTAATAGGGATAAACTGAAGCAATCTTATATCTTAAAAACATTGATAAAAGGTGTACTCACATGATAATTGTTTCCATCATCCTCCTTGAAGGATGTTATCCATTACAACGTGATCCTACTTAGTGGCACTTGCCGGTGCTGCAGGGGTGTTTTCTTCTCCTCATCCTGGAGTCTTCTTCATAAGATGAGGATGATCAAGTAGATGAAGATGAAAAAAATGATAGAGAAGTTGATGAAGATGAAGATCCTGATGAAAATCCTGATGAAAATTAAGACCCTGATGAAGATGATGATGAAGATGTAGATGATGCAGATGATGAAGATCCCGATGAAGATCCTGATGAAGATGATGATGATGAAGTTGAAGATGATGAAAATGAAGATGATAAAGATGTAGATGAAGATGATGAAGATCAAGATGATGAAGACGAAGATGATGATGAAGATCCTTTCTGTTTCTGCTCCTCATCTTGGGGAGTTCAGCAGAAGAACTCCATTTCCAATGGTACTGGAGAACAATAGGGGAGCCCCTGCTCTTGAGAGCTTACAATCTAATAGGGATAAACTTAAGCAATCTTATATCTTACAAAAAACATTGATAAAAAGTGTACTCACATGATAATTGTTTCCATCATCCTCCTTGAAGGATGTTATCTATTACACTGTGTTCCTACTTAGTGGCATTTGCCGGTGTTGCAGGGGTGTTTTCTTCTCCTCATCCTGGAGTCTTCTTCATAAGATGATGATAATCAAGAAGATGAAGATGAAAAAAATGATAGAGAGGTTGATGAAGATGAAGATCCTGATGAAAATCCTGATGAAAATGAAGATCCTGATGAAGATGATGATGATGAAGTTGAAGATGATGAAAATGAAGATGATAAAGATGTAGATGAAGATGATGATGAAGATGATGAAGATCCTTTCTGTTTCTGCTCCTCATCTTGGGGAGTTCAGGAGAAGAACTCAATTTCCAATGGTCCTGGAGAACAATAGGGGAGCCCCTGCTCTTGAGAGCTTACAATCTAATAGGGATAAACTTAAGCAATCTTATATCTTACAAAAACATTGATAAAAAGTGTACTCACATGATAATTGTTTCCATAAACCTCCTTGAAGGATGTTATCCATTGATATCCAGTTCATTACACCGTGTTCCTATTTAGTGGCGCTTGCCGGTGTTGCACAGCTGTTTTCTGCTCCTCATCCTGGAATCTTCTTAGGAAGCACTCCATTTCACATAGTACTGGAGAACATTAGGGGGGTCCCTGCCCTTGAGAGCTTACAATCTAATAGAGATAAACTTAAGCAATCTTATCTCTTACAAAAACATAGAAAAAGAGTTTACTCACATAATATTTGTTTCTATCATCCTCCTTGAAGGACGTTATCCACTGATATTTAGTTCATTACACCATGGCTCTATTTAGTGGTGCTTGCCAGTGTTGCACGTGATTTCTGTACCTCATCCTGGGGTGTTCTTCAGAAGTATTCCATTTCCAATGGTACTGGAGAACAATAGGGGAGCCCCTGCTCTTGAGAGCTTACAATCTAATAGGGATAAACTTAATCCACCTTACATCTTACAAAAACATTGATAAAAAGGGTACTCACAAGATAATTGTTTCCATCATCCTCCTTGAAGGATGTTATCCATTATAACCTGATTCTACTTAGTGGCACTTGCCGGTGCTGCAGGGGTGTTTTCTTCTCCTCATCCTGGAGTCTTCTTCATAAGATGATGATGATGATGATGATGATGATGATGATGATGATGATGATGATGATCAAGAAGATGATGATCAAGAAGATGAAGATGAAAAAAATGATAGAGAGGTTGATGAAGATGAAGATCCTGATGAAAATCCTGATGAAAATGAAGACCCTGATGAAGATGATGATGATGATGATGTAGATGATGCAGATGATGAAGATCCTGATGAAGATGATGATGAAGTTGAAGATGATAAAGATGTAGATGAAGATGATGAAGATCAAGATGATGAAGACGAAGAAGATGATGAAGGTCCTTTCTGTTTTTGCTCCTCATCTTGGGGTGTTCAGCAGAAGAACTCAATTTCCAATGGTACTGGAGAACAATAGGGGAGCCCCTGCTCTTGAGAGCTTACAATCTAATAGGGATAAACTTAAACAATCTTATATCTTAAAAACATTGATAAAAGGTGTACTCACATGATAATTGTTTCCATCATCCTCCTTGAAGGATGTTATCCATTACACTGTGTTCCTACTTCGTGGCATTTGCCGGTGCTGCAGGGGTGTTTTCTTCTCCTCATCCTGGAGTCTACTTCATAAGATGAGGATGATCAAGTAGATGAAGATGAAAAAAATGATAGAGAGGTTGATGAAGATGAAGATCCTGATGAAAGTCCTGATGAAAATTAAGACCCTGATGAAGATGATGATGAAGATGTAGATGATGTAGATGATGCAGATCCTGATGAAGATGATGATGAAGTTGAAGATGATGAAAATGAAGATGATAAAGATGTAGATGAAGATGATGAAGATCAAGATGATGAAGACGAAGATGATGATGAAGATGATGAAGATCCTTTCTGTTTCTGCTCCTCATCTTGGGGAGTTCAGCAGAAGAACTCAATTTCCAATGGTACTGGAGAACAATAGGGGAGCCCTGCTCTTGAGAGCTTACAATCTAATAGGGATAAACTTAAGCAATCTTATATCTTACAAAAACATTGATAAAAAGTGTACTCACATGATAATTGTTTCCATAAACATCCTTGAAGGATGTTATCCATTGATATCCAGTTCATTACACCGTGTTCCTATCTAGTGGCGCTTGCCGGTGTTGCACAGCTGTTTTCTGCTCCTCATCCTGGAATCTTCTTAGGAAGCACTCCATTTCACATAGTACTGGAGAACATTAGGGGGGTCCCTGCCCTTGAGAGCTTACAATCTAATAGAGATAAACTTAAGCAATCTTATCTCTTACAAAAACATAGAAAAAGAGTTTACTCACATGATAATTGTTTCCATCATCCTCCTTGAAGGATGTTATCCATTACACTGTGTTCCTACTTAGTGGCATTTGCCGTTGTTGCAGGGGTGTTTTCTTCTCCTCATCCTGGAGTCTTCTTCATAAGATGAGGATGATCAAGTAGATGAAGATGAAAAAAATGATAGAGACGTTGATGAAGATGAAGATCCTGATGAAAATCCTGATGAAAATTAAGACCCTGATGAAGATGATGATGAAGATGTAGATGATGCAGATGATGAAGATCCCGATGAAGATCCTGATGAAGATGATGATGATGAAGTTGAAGATGATGAAAATGAAGATGATAAAGATGTAGATGAAGATGATGAAGATCAAGATGATGAAGACGAAGATGATGATGAAGATCCTTTCTGTTTCTGCTCCTCATCTTGGGGAGTTCAGCAGAAGAACTCCATTTCCAATGGTACTGGAGAACAATAGGGGAGCCCCTGCTCTTGAGAGCTTACAATCTAATAGGGATAAACTTAAGCAATCTTATATCTTACAAAAAACATTGATAAAAAGTGTACTCACATGATAATTGTTTCCATCATCCTCCTTGAAGGATGTTATCTATTACACTGTGTTCCTACTTAGTGGCATTTGCCGGTGTTGCAGGGGTGTTTTCTTCTCCTCATCCTGGAGTCTTCTTCATAAGATGATGATAATCAAGAAGATGAAGATGAAAAAAATGATAGAGAGGTTGATGAAGATGAAGATCCTAATGAAAATCCTGATGAAAATTAAGACCCTGATGAAGATGATGATGAAGATGTAGATGATGCAGATCCCGATGAAAATGAAGATCCTGATGAAGATGATGATGATGAAGTGGAAGATGATGAAAATGAAGATGATGAAGATGATGAAGATGATGAAGATCCTTTCTGTTTCTGCTCCTCATCTTGGGGAGTTCAGCAGAAGAACTCAATTTCGAATAGTCCTGGAGAACAATAGGGGAGCCCCTGCTCTTGAGAGCTTACAGTCTAATAGGGATAAACTTAAGCAATCTTATATCTTACAAAAACATTGATAAAAAGTGTACTCACATGATAATTGTTTCCATCATCCTCCTTGAAGGATGTTATCCATTGATATCCAGTTCATTACACCGTGTTCCTATTTAGTGGAGCTTGCCGGTGTTGCACAGCTGTTTTCTGCTCCTCATCCTGGAATCTTCTTAGGAAGCACTCCATTTCACATAGTACTGGAGAACATTAGGGGGGTCCCTGCCCTTGAGAGCTTACAATCTAATAGAGATAAACTTAAGCAATCTTATCTCTTACAAAAACATAGAAAAAGAGTTTACTCACATAACAATTGTTTCTATCATCCTCCTTGAAGGACGTTATCCACTGATATTTAGTTCATTACACCATGGCTCTATTTAGTGGTGCTTGCCAGTGTTGCACGTGATTTCTGTACCTCATCCTGGGGTGTTCTTCAGAAGTACTCCATTTCCAAAAGTACTGGAGAACAATAGGGGAGCCCCTGCTCTTGAGAGCTTACAATCTAATAGGGATAAACTTAATCCACCTTACATCTTACAAAAACATTGATAAAAAGTGTACTCACAAGATAATTGTTTCCATCATCCTCCTTGAAGGATGTTATCCATTATAACGTGATCCTACTTAGTGGCACTTGCCGGTGCTGCAGGGGTGTTTTCTTCTCATCCTGGAGTCTTCTTCATAAGATGATGATGATGATGATGATGATGATGATGATGATCAAGAAGATGAAGATGAAAAAAATGATAGAGAGGTTGATGAAGATCCTGATGAAAATCCTGATGAAGATGATGCAGATGATGAAGATCCTGATGAAGATGATGATGAAGTTGAAGATGATGAAAATGAAGATGATAAAGATGTAGATGAAGATGATGAAGATCAAGATGATGAAGACGAAGAAGATGATGAAGATCCTTTCTGTTTTTACTCCTCATCTTGGGGTGTTCAGCAGAAGAACTCCATTTCCAATGGTACTGGAGAACAATAGGGGAGCCCCTGCTCTTGAGAGCTTACAATCTAATAGGGATAAACTTAAGCAATCTTATATCTTAAAAACATTGATAAAAGGTGTACTCACATGATAATTGTTTCCATCATCCTCCTTGAAGGATGTTATCCATTACACTGTGTTCCTACTTAGTGGCATTTGCCGGTGCTGCAGGGGTGTTTTCTTCTCCTCATCCTGGAGTCTTCTTCATAAGATGAGGATGATCAAGTAGATGAAGATGAAAAAAATGATAGAGAGGTTGATGAAGATGAAGATCCTGATGAAAATCCTGATGCAAATTAAGACCCTGATGAAGATGATGATGAAGATGTAGATGATGCAGATGATGAAGATCCTGATGAAGATGATGATGATGAAGTTGAAGATGATGAAAATGAAGATGATAAAGATGTAGATGAAGATGATGAAGATCAAGATGATGAAGACGAAGATGATGATGAAGATCCTGTTTCTGCTCCTCATCTTGGGGAGTTCAGCAGAAGAACTCCATTTCCAATGGTACTGGAGAACAATAGGGGAGCCCCTGCTCTTGAGAGCTTACAATCTAATAGGGATAAACTTAAGCAATCTTATCTCTTACAAAAACATAGAAAAAGAGTTTACTCACATAACAATTGTTTCTATCATCCTCCTTGAAGGACGTTATCTATTACACTGTGTTCCTACTTAGTGGCATTTGCCGGTGTTGCAGGGGTGTTTTCTTCTCCTCATCCTGGAGTCTTCTTCATAAGATGATGATAATCAAGAAGATGAAGATGAAAAAAATGATAGAGAGGTTGATGAAGATGAAGATCCTGATGAAAATCCTGATGAAAATTAAGACCCTGATGAAGATGATGATGAAGATGTAGATAATGCAGATCCCGATGAAAATGAAGATCCTGATGAAGTTGAAGATGATGAAAATGAAGATGATAAAGATGTAGATGAAGATGATGAAAATGAAGATGATAAAGATGTAGATGAAGATGATGATGAAGATGATGAAGATCCTTTCTGTTTCTGCTGCTCATCTTGGGGAGTTCAGCAGAAGAACTCAATTTCCAATGGTACTGGAGAACAATAGGGGAGCCCTGCTCTTGAGAGCTTACAATCTAATAGGGATAAACTTAAGCAATCTTATATCTTACAAAAACATTGATAAAAAGTGTACTCACATGATAATTGTTTCCTTCATCCTCCTTGAAGGATGTTATCCATTGATATCCAGTTCATTACACCGTGTTCCTATTTAGTGGCGCTTGCCGGTGTTGCACAGCTGTTTTCTGCTCCTCATCCTGGAATCTTCTTAGGAAGCACTCCATTTCACATAGTACTGGAGAACATTAGGGGGGTCCCTGCCCTTGAGAGCTTACAATCTAATAGAGATAAACTTAAGCAATCTTATCTCTTACAAAAACATAGAAAAAGAGTTTACTCACATAATAATTGTTTCTATCATCCTCCTTGAAGGACGTTATCCACTGATATTTAGTTCATTACACCATGGCTCTATTTAGTGGTGCTTGCCAGTGTTGCACGTGATTTCTGTACGTCATCCTGGGGTGTTCTTCAGAAGTACTCCATTTCCAATAGTACTGGAGAACAATAGGGGAGCCCCTGCTCTTGAGAGCTTACAATCTAATAGGGATAAACTTAATCCACCTTACATCTTACAAAAACATTGATAAAAAGTGTACTCACAAGATAATTGTTTCCATCATCCTCCTTGAAGGATGTTATCCATTATAATGTGATCCTACTTAGTGGCACTTGCCGGTGCTGCAGGGGTGTTTTCTTCTCCTCATCCTGGAGTCTTCTTCATAAGATGATGATGATGATGATGATGATGATGATCAAGAAGATGAAGATGAAAAAAATGATAGAGAGGTTGATGAAGATGAAGATCCTGATGAAAATCCTGATGAAAATGAAGACCCTGATGAAGATGTAGATGATGCAGATGATGCAGATGATGATGAAGTTGAAGATGATGAAAAAGATGATAAAGATGTAGATGAAGATGATGAAGATCAAGATGATGAAGACGAAGAAGATGATGAAGATCCTTTCTGTTTTTGCTCCTCATCTTGGGGTGTTCAGCAGAAGAACTCCATTTCCAATGGTACTGGAGAACAATAGGGGAGCCCCTGCTCTTGAGAGCTTACAATCTAATAGGGATAAACTTAAGCAATCTTATATCTTAAAAACATTGATAAAAGGTGTACTCACATGATAATTGTTTCCATCATCCTCCTTGAAGGATGTTATCCATTACACTGTGTTCCTACTTAGTGGCATTTGCCGGTGCTGCAGGGGTGTTTTCTTCTCCTCATCCTGGAGTCTTCTTCATAAGATGAGGATGATCAAGTAGATGAAGATGAAAAAAATGATAGAGAGGTTGATGAAGATGAAGATCCTGATGAAAATCCTGATGAAAATTAAGACCCTGATGAAGATGATGATGAAGATGTAGATGATGCAGATGATGAAGATCCCGATGAAGATGAAGATCCTGATGAAGATGATGATGATGATGAAGTTGAAGATGATGAAAATGAAGATGATAAAGATGTAGATGAAGATGATGAAGATCAAGATGATGAAGACGAAGAAGATGATGAAGATCCTTTCTGTTTTTGCTCCTCATCTTGGGGAGTTCAGCAGAAGAACTCCATTTCCAATGGTACTGGAGAACAATAGGGGAGCCCCTGCTCTTGAGAGCTTACAATCTAATAGGGATAAACTTAAGCAATCTTATATCTTACAAAAAACATTGATAAAAAGTGTACTCACATGATAATTGTTTCCATCATCCTCCTTGAAGGATGTTATCTATTACACTGTGTTCCTACTTAGTGGCATTTGCCGGTGTTGCAGGGGTGTTTTCTTCTCCTCATCCTGGAGTCTTCTTCATAAGATGATGATAATCAAGAAGATGAAGATGAAAAAAATGATAGAGAGGTTGATGAAGATGAAGATCCTGATGAAAATCCTGATGAAAATTAAGACCCTGATGAAGATGATGATGAAGATGTAGATGATGCAGATCCCGATGAAAATGAAGATCCTGATGAAGATGATGATGATGAAGTTGAAGATGATGAAAATGAAGATGATAAAGATGTAGATGAAGATGATGATGAAGATGATGAAGATCCTTTCTGTTTCTGCTCCTCATCTTGGGGAGTTCAGCAGAAGAACTCAATTTCCAATGGTCCTGGAGAACAATAGGGGAGCCCCTGCTCTTGAGAGCTTACAATCTAATAGGGATAAACTTAAGCAATCTTATATCTTACAAAAACATTGATAAAAAGTGTACTCACATGATAATTGTTTCCATCATCCTCCTTGAAGGATGTTATCCATTGATATCCAGTTCATTACACCGTGTTCCTATTTAGTGGCGCTTGCCGGTGTTGCACAGCTGTTTTCTGCTCCTCATCCTGGAATCTTCTTAGGAAGCACTCCATTTCACATAGTACTGGAGAACATTAGGGGGGTCCCTGCCCTTGAGAGCTTACAATCTAATAGAGATAAACTTAAGCAATCTTATCTCTTACAAAAACATAGAAAAAGAGTTTACTCACATAATAATTGTTTCTATCATCCTCCTTGAAGGACGTTATCCACTGATATTTAGTTCATTACACCATGGCTCTATTTAGTGGTGCTTGCCAGTGTTGCACATGATTTCTGTACCTCATCCTGGGGTGTTCTTCAGAAGTACTCAGTTTCCAATGGTACTGGAGAACAATAGGGGAGCCCCTGCTCTTGAGAGCTTACAATCTAATAGGGATAAACTTAATCCACCTTACATCTTACAAAAACATTGATAAAAAGTGTACTCACAAGATAATTGTTTCCATCATCCTCCTTGAAGGATGTTATCCATTATAACGTGATCCTACTTAGTGGCACTTGCCGGTGCTGCAGGGGTGTTTTCTTCTCCTCATCCTGGAGTCTTCTTCATAAGATGATGATGATGATGATGATGATCAAGAAGATGAAGATGAAAAAAATGATAGAGAGGTTGATGAAGATGAAGATCCTGATGAAAATCCTGATGAAAATGAAGACCCTGATGAAGATGATGATGAAGATGTAGATGATGCAGATGATGAAGATCCTGATGAAGATGATGATGAAGTTGAAGATGATGAAAATGAAGATGATAAAGATGTAGATGAAGATGATGAAGACGAAGATGATGATGAAGATGATGAAGATCCTTTCTGTTTTTGCTCCTCATCTTGGGGTGTTCAGCAGAAGAACTCCATTTCCAATGGTACTGGAGAACAATAGGGGAGCCCCTGCTCTTGAGAGCTTACAATCTAATAGGGATAAACTTCAGCAATCTTATATCTTAAAAACATTGATAAAAGGTGTACTCACATGATAATTGTTTCCATCATCCTCCTTGAAGGATGTTATCCATTACACTGTGTTCCTACTTAGTGGCATTTGCCGGTGCTGCAGGGGTGTTTTCTTCTCCTCATCCTGGAGTCTTCTTCATAAGATGAGGATGATCAAGTAGATGAAGATGAAAAAAATGATAGAGAGGTTGATGAAGATGAAGATCCTGATGAAAATCCTGATGAAAATTAAGACCCTGATGAAGATGATGATGATGATGAAGTTGAAGATGATGAAAATGAAGATGATAAAGATGTAGATGAAGATGATGAAGATCAAGATGATGAAGACGAAGATGATGATGAAGATCCTTTCTGTTTCTGCTCCTCATCTTGGGGAGTTCAGCAGAAGAACTCCATTTCCAATGGTACTGGAGAACAATAGGGGAGCCCCTGCTCTTGAGAGCTTACAATCTAATAGGGATAAACTTAAGCAATCTTATATCTTACAAAAAACATTGATAAAAAGTGTACTCACATGATAATTGTTTCCATCATCCTCCTTGAAGGATGTTATCCATTGATATCCAGTTCATTACACCGTGTTCCTATTTAGTGGCGCTTGCCGGTGTTGCACAGCTGTTTTCTGCTCCTCATCCTGGAATCTTCTTAGGAAGCACTCCATTTCACATAGTACTGGAGAACATTAGGGGGGTCCCTGCCCTTGAGAGCTTACAATCTAATAGAGATAAACTTAAGCAATCTTATCTCTTACAAAAACATAGAAAAAGAGTTTACTCACATAATAATTGTTTCTATCATCCTCCTTGAAGGACGTTATCCACTGATATTTAGTTCATTACACCATGGCTCTATTTAGTGGTGCTTGCCAGTGTTGCACGTGATTTCTGTACCTCATCCTGGGGTGTTCTTCAGAAGTACTCCATTTCCAATGGTACTGGAGAACAATAGGGGAGCCCCTGCTCTTGAGAGCTTACAATCTAATAGGGATAGACTTAATCCACCTTACATCTTACAAAAACATTGATAAAAAGTGTACTCACAAGATAATTGTTTCCATCATCCTCATTGAAGGATGTTATCCATTATAATGTGATCCTACTTAGTGGCACTTGCTGGTGCTGCAGGGGTGTTTTCTTCTCCTCATCCTGGAGTCTTCTTCATAAGATGATGATGATGATGATGATGATCAAGAAGATGAAGATGAAAAAAATGATAGAGAGGTTGATGAAGATGAAGATCCTGATGAAAATCCTGATGAAAATGAAGACCCTGATGAAGATGATGATGAAGATGATGATGAAGATGTAGATGATGCAGATGATGAAGATCCTGATGAAGATGATGATGAAGTTGAAGATGATAAAGATGTAGATGAAGATGATGAAGATCAAGATGATGAAGACGAAGATGATGATGAAGATCCTTTCTGTTTCTGCTCCTCATCTTGGGGAGTTCAGCAGGTGAACTCCATTTCCAATGGTACTGGAGAACAATAGGGGAGCCCCTGCTCTTGAGAGCTTACAATCTAATAGGGATAAACTTAAGCAATCTTATATCTTACAAAAAACATTGATAAAAAGTGTACTCACATGATAATTGTTTCCATCATCATCCTTGAAGGATGTTATCTATTACACTGTGTTCCTACTTAGTGGCATTTGCCGGTGCTGCAGGGGTGTTTTCTTCTCCTCATCCTGGAGTCTTCTTCATAAGATGATGATAATCAAGAAGATGAAGATGAAAAAAATGATAGAGAGGTTGATGAAGATGAAGATCCTGATGAAAATCCTGATGAAAATTAAGACCCTGATGAAGATGATGATGAAGATGTAGATGATGCAGATCCCGATGTAAATGAAGATCCTGATGAAGATGATGATGATGAAGTTGAAGATGATGAAAATGAAGATGATAAAGATGTAGATGAAGATGATGATGAAGATGATGAAGATCCTTTCTGTTTCTGCTCCTCATCTTGGGGAGTTCAGCAGAAGAACTCAATTTCCAATGGTCCTGGAGAACAATAGGGGAGCCCCTGCTCTTGAGAGCTTACAATCTAATAGGGATAAACTTAAGCAATCTTATATCTTACAAAAACATTGATAAAAAGTGTACTCACATGATAATTGTTTCCATCATCCTCCTTGAAGGATGTTATCCATTGATATCCAGTTCATTACACCGTGTTCCTATTTAGTGGCGCTTGCCGGTGTTGCACAGCTGTTTTCTGCTCCTCATCCTGGAATCTTCTTAGGAAGCACTCCATTTCACATAGTACTGGAGAACATTAGGGGGGTCCCTGCCCTTGAGAGCTTACAATCTAATAGAGATAAACTTAAGCAATCTTATCTCTTACAAAAACATTGATAAAAAGTGTACTCACATGATAATTGTTTCCATCATCCTCCTTGAAGGATGTTATCCATTGATATCCAGTTCATTACACCGTGTTCCTATTTAGTGGCGCTTGCCGGTGTTGCACAGCTGTTTTCTGCTCCTCATCCTGGAATCTTCTTAGGAAGCACTTCATTTCACATAGTACTGGAGAACATTAGGGGGGTTCCTGCCCTTGAGAGCTTACAATCTAATAGGGATAAACTTAATCCACCTTACATCTTACAAAAACATTGATAAAAAGTGTACTCACAAGATAATTGTTTCCATCATCCTCCTTGAAGGATGTTATCCATTATAATGTGATCCTACTTAGTGGCACTTGCCGGTGCTGCAGGGGTGTTTTCTTCTCCTCATCCTGGAGTCTTCTTCATAAGATGATGATGATGATGATGATGATGATCAAGAAGATGAAGATGAAAAAAATGATAGAGAGGTTGATGAAGATGAAGATCCTGATGAAAATCCTGATGAAAATGAAGACCCTGATGAAGATGATGATGAAGATGTAGATGATGCAGATGATGAAGATCCTGATGAAGATGATGATGAAGTTGAAGATGATAAAGATGTAGATGAAGATGATGAAGATCAAGATGATGAAGACGAAGATGATGATGAAGATCCTTTCTGTTTCTGCTCCTCATCTTGGGGAGTTCAGCAGGTGAACTCCATTTCCAATGGTACTGGAGAACAATAGGGGAGCCCCTGCTCTTGAGAGCTTACAATCTAATAGGGATAAACTTAAGCAATCTTATATCTTACAAAAAACATTGATAAAAAGTGTACTCACATGATAATTGTTTCCATCATCATCCTTGAAGGATGTTATCTATTACACTGTGTTCCTACTTAGTGGCATTTGCCGGTGCTGCAGGGGTGTTTTCTTCTCCTCATCCTGGAGTCTTCTTCATAAGATGATGATAATCAAGAAGATGAAGATGAAAAAAATGATAGAGAGGTTGATGAAGATGAAGATCCTGATGAAAATCCTGATGAAAATTAAGACCCTGATGAAGATGATGATGAAGATGTAGATGATGCAGATCCCGATGTAAATGAAGATCCTGATGAAGATGATGATGATGAAGTTGAAGATGATGAAAATGAAGATGATAAAGATGTAGATGAAGATGATGATGAAGATCCTTTCTGTTTCTGCTCCTCATCTTGGGGAGTTCAGCAGAAGAACTCAATTTCCAATGGTCCTGGAGAACAATAGGGGAGCCCCTGCTCTTGAGAGCTTACAATCTAATAGGGATAAACTTAAGCAATCTTATATCTTACAAAAACATTGATAAAAAGTGTACTCACATGATAATTGTTTCCATCATCCTCCTTGAAGGATGTTATCCATTGATATCCAGTTCATTACACCGTGTTCCTATTTAGTGGCGCTTGCCGGTGTTGCACAGCTGTTTTCTGCTCCTCATCCTGGAATCTTCTTAGGAAGCACTCCATTTCACATAGTACTGGAGAACATTAGGGGGGTCCCTGCCCTTGAGAGCTTACAATCTAATAGAGATAAACTTAAGCAATCTTATCTCTTACAAAAACATAGAAAAAGAGTTTACTCACATAATAATTGTTTCTATCATCCTCCTTGAAGGACTTTATCCACTGATATTTAGTTCATTACACCATGGCTCTATTTAGTGGTGCTTGCCAGTGTTGCACGTGATTTCTGTACCTCATCCTGGGGTGTTCTTCAGAAGTACTCCATTTCCAATGGTACTGGAGAACAATAGGGGAGCCCCTGCTCTTGAGAGCTTACAATCTAATAGGGATAAACTTAATCCACCTTACATCTTACAAAAACATTGATAAAAAGTGTACTCACAAGATAATTGTTTCCATCATCCTCCTTGAAGGATGTTATCCATTATAATGTGATCCTACTTAGTGGCACTTGCCGGTGCTGCAGGGGTGTTTTCTTCTCCTCATCCTGGAGTCTTCTTCATAAGATGATGATGATGATGATGATGATGATCAAGAAGATGAAGATGAAAAAAATGATAGAGAGGTTGATGAAGATGAAGATCCTGATGAAAATCCTGATGAAAATGAAGACCCTGATGAAGATGATGATGAAGATGTAGATGATGCAGATGATGAAGATCCTGATGAAGATGATGATGAAGTTGAAGATGATAAAGATGTAGATGAAGATGATGAAGATCAAGATGATGAAGACGAAGATGATGATGAAGATCCTTTCTGTTTCTGCTCCTCATCTTGGGGAGTTCAGCAGGTGAACTCCATTTCCAATGGTACTGGAGAACAATAGGGGAGCCCCTGCTCTTGAGAGCTTACAATCTAATAGGGATAAACTTAAGCAATCTTATATCTTACAAAAAACATTGATAAAAAGTGTACTCACATGATAATTGTTTCCATCATCATCCTTGAAGGATGTTATCTATTACACTGTGTTCCTACTTATTGGCATTTGCCGGTGCTGCAGGGGTGTTTTCTTCTCCTCATCCTGAAGTCTTCTTCATAAGATGATGATAATCAAGAAGATGAAAAAAATGATAGAGAGGTTGATGAAGATGAAGATCCTGATGAAAATCCTGATGAAAATTAAGACCCTGATGAAGATGATGATGAAGATGTAGATGATGCAGATCCCGATGTAAATGAAGATCCTGATGAAGATGATGATGATGAAGTTGAAGATGATGAAAATGAAGATGATAAAGATGTAGATGAAGATGATGATGAAGATCCTTTCTGTTTCTGCTCCTCATCTTGGGGAGTTCAGCAGAAGAACTCAATTTCCAATGGTCCTGGAGAACAATAGGGGAGCCCCTGCTCTTGAGAGCTTACAATCTAATAGGGATAAACTTAAGCAATCTTATATCTTACAAAAACATTGATAAAAAGTGTACTCACATGATAATTGTTTCCATCATCCTCCTTGAAGGATGTTATCCATTGATATCCAGTTCATTACACAGTGTTCCTATTTAGTGGCGCTTGCCGGTGTTGCACAGCTGTTTTCTGCTCCTCATCCTGGAATCTTCTTAGGAAGCACTCCATTTCACATAGTACTGGAGAACATTAGGGGGGTCCCTGCCCTTGAGAGCGTACAATCTAATAGAGATAAACTTAAGCAATCTTATATCTTACAAAAAACATTGATAAAAAGTGTACTCACATGATAATTGTTTCCATCATCCTCCTTGAAGGATGTTATCCATTATACCGTGATCCTACTTAGTGGCACTTGCCGGTGTTGCAGGGGCGTTTTCTTCTCCTCATCCTGGAGTCTTCTTCATAAGATGATGATGATGATGATGATGATGATGATGAAAAAAAATAGGTTGATGAAGATCCTGATGAAAATGATGCAGATGATGATCCCGATGAAAAATACCATTTTGTGATTACTCACCTGTAAAATGGGTATTGTAAGTATGTCTCACACTCTACTTCGGAAGTATTACACGTGGGTTATGTCCAGTAGAGGGCGAATTTCTGCAGAGATGACTAGAAAAAAAGAAGCCCCTCCCGATCCATAAATACCTGGGACCTCCCATACATTCCCCAGTATAAGAAAGCAGTAAGGGGACCAGGAAGAGCCAATAAAATCTATGTGAAAAAAGTTTCACCATATACAGGATCCAAGATACAACTCAGGGTGGGACGAACCAGGGTGTGAGACATACTTACAATACCCATTTTACAGATGAGTAATCACAAAATGGTATTATTCCAAGTATGTCTCACACCCTGCTTCGGAAGTATTAATTACACGTGGGACATCCAATAGCAGTGTCCAAAAAGGGTGGGGATCCCAACAGGCAATAGTGCACAAATTAAACCACTGCAGCTTGCAGAACCTTGCGGCCAAAAACAACATCCGCTGAGGCCCGCACATCAACCTTATAAAACTTGGAAAAAGCATGAACAGAAAACCAAGTAGCAGCCTTACAAACTTGTTCAACAGAAGCCTGGTGCTGGAAGGCCCAGGAAGCCCCAACAGCATGAGTAGAATGTGCAGTGATCTGGAAAGGAGGATCCCTCCCCTTAGCAGAATAGGCCCTAATAATGGCCTGACAAATCTATTTACTAATGGTAGACTTGACGGGCACCAAACCCTTCTTGGGCCCAGAGGGCACCACAAAAAGATGCGTCCGTCTTCCGGAATGGTGAAGTAGCCACCAGATAGTACTTTACACATCTAACGACGTCCAGAGAGTGCAAAGCCCTCTCCTTGTCATTACTAGGTTTAGGACACAATGAAGGAAGCACAATGTCCTGATTGAGGTGAAAGGCAGAGACAACCTTTGGCAAGAAGTCTGGTTTAAAAACAGAAAACCACCTTCTCCTGATGATGAGGGGGGGCCTGAAGGACAGAACCGCCAACTCAAAAACGCGTCGAACAGAGGTGATAGCCACCAAAAAGGCTACTATTAAGGTGAAAATGTATAGTGCAGGATCCTGCACTGGTTCAAAAGGAGGACGGACACATGCCCCTTAAGAGTGCTAAGCTGAAAACCCATGTCCAGACCATGCTAAAGAAAACTCCAAAATACGCGGAATGGAAAACACCTGACAAGGAAAGGCCCTAGCCTCACACCAATCAATGTAGGTTCGCCAGGTCCTGTAGTAGATATTAGAGGAAGATTTCTTTCTAGCCCTGACTAGAGTCTGTACAACGGCTTCAGACAAACACTTTTCCTTTAAGATGAAAGTTTCAACAGCCACGGCGTCAAAGCCAGCGTTTGTAAATTGGGGTAACAAAGCTGACCTTGTGTGATCAGATCCGGAACCAGAGGCAGCCTGAATTGATTGACCGCCAGCCGGACTACGCCTGCAAACCACACCTGTCTTGGCCACCTTGGGGCCACCAAGATTGCTGGCACCCCCTCTTGAACCAGCTTGCGTACCACCTTGCCTACTACCATGGAGAAGGGGGGAAACAGGAGATACAGGAGACCCAGATCCCACCAGGCAAGGGACATGGCATCCACTGCCAGAGCCAGAGGATCCTAAAACACACAAAGGCAGGGAGCTTGTGGTTGTGACGGGAGGCAAAGAGATCCACCTCCAGGAACCCCTACTTGTGACAAATGGATAGAAATACCTCATAGTAGAGGGACCATTCCCCTCGGCGAGAAGACCCCCTGCTCAGAGAGTCCGCTTCCAGGTTCTCTACCCCTGGAATGTACACCGCCGAGATACATGGAACATTGCTCTCGGCCCATGCAAGAATCAGAGACACTTACCTGAGGGCACTCCTGCTGCAAGTCCCTCCTTGGTGATTGATGTAAGCAATCGCAGTCTGATTGTCTGATCAAACCTTAACCGGTAAACCTTGGAGAAGATGCGTCAGGTGCGACAGCACCAACCTCAGCTCCAGGACGTTGATGGGGATGTGCGCCTCCTGAGGACCCCACAGCCCCTGGAACTGATGTTCCTTCCAGAAACCCCCCCCAGCCTGACAGGCTGGCATCCGTGGTGACCGTCTCCCGACAAGGGGCCAGAAAAGATCTGCCCCTCAGCAAATTCCTCGGTTCCAGCCACCACTGAAGAGACTGCCGGACCAGGGGAGACATCACAAATGACTGATCCAAGGTCAGAGGGCATCTGTCCCAAGCCGATAACAGATGGAGTTGAAGAGGCCTCATGTGAAAACTGAGCAAAGGGAACCGCCTCGAAACAGGCCACCATCAATCCCACTAGCCTCATCCCTTGCCGGAAGGACGGGCGAGGGATGGACAGAAGAAGACGTATCAGATCTTGAACCGTCTCCACCTTCGACGGAGGTAGGAACACCCTGGTCTGAATGGTATCCAGATTCATGCCCAGAAAGAAAACCTCCCCTGATGGGGAGAGAGAAGACTTGGGATAGTTGATCACCCAACTGAACCTCTCCAGCATTGACACCACCAACCTGGTGTCCAGCTCCGCTTGACCGAGAGAGGATGCCTTGATGAGAAGGACGTCCAGATACAGCACAATGTGAATGCCCTGGGCTCTGAGAAGGGCCATTATACCCGCCAGCACCTTGGTGAACACCCTTGGTGCCGAGGTCAGCCCAAAAGGAAGAGCCACAAACTGATAGTGCTGATCTCCCACCACAAATCTGAAAACCGCTGGTGTCCTGGGAAGATCGGCACATGAAGGTAAGCATCCTTGATGTCTATGGACGTCATAAAGTCACCTGGAAAAGAGAATTGATGGCCGAGCGCAGAGTCTCTATGCGAAATTTCTTGGTTCTGATGAACCTGTTGAGAATCTTTAGATCCAGAATGGGTCTTATGGAGCCATCCTTTTTGGGGACTGTAAAAAGGTTGAAGTAATAGCCCCGGCCTCTCCCTGTGGAGGGCACCAGGCAAACTACCCCCATGTCCCGAAGGTTTTGCACTGCCAAGAAAAGCCCCTGCGCATCCCGGGGGTCTGAAGGAACCCGAGACCTAAGGAATCTGTGAGGAGGCCGGTACTCGAACTCCAGCTTGTACCCAGAAGAGACCACTTGTCTGTGACCTCCCGGGTCCAGACCTGGGCGAAGAGCCGAAGTCGTCCCCCCACCCGCGAGGGTGAGGGCGCCCCCTCAATGCTGAGAGGGTTTGGCAGCAGCCTTGGGTTTGGTACCTCAAGCAGTCCCGTGACGGACACGTCCTCTACCCCTACCCCAGGAATCACCTCTGAACACAGAGTAAGCAACTCCCCTGCTCGCTCGAGAGCCACGAAAGGAAGGATTAAAGGAGCCTGCACCCCGGAAAGGCCAGGGCTGCTTATTGCGTTGTGGCAATTTTCCTCCTTTCGCTCCCGAGTCCAATTTATCTCCAAACAGGCGCATACCCAAGAAGGGTAGCCCTGTAAACGCCTTCTTCGCCGCAATGTCAGCCGCCCATTGGCGCAACCAAGCCGATCGGCGTATAGCCACAAGCAAAGCCGAGGTTCTACTACACATGCATATTGTACAGACAAAGCTGATAAGACAAAGGTCATGAACAAATCACACCGCGAAAGTGCTGCAAATTCATCACTAGCAGGGTTAAGGTGGGGACCATTCAACAGGCCCCTAATTACAGATCTGGTAGCCACAGCCGTGAGAGCAGAAGCACACACAGGACGCAAGGCCGAACCCACACTGGCAAAGGCACGTGACGCCATTTGATCAAGACGTCGGTCCTCACTATCCTTCAGAGTAGTGAAGTCTGGAGAGTGCACAACCGATGTGTTGGACAAACCCAGAATCGGAGCGTCGACCTCAGTAGGTGACGACCAGCGCTTCACCGTGTCCACAGGAAAGGGAGACTTCCTATCCCACCCCTGAGGGGTACCGGGAAGCCGTCTGGGCTTTTCCCATTCCTTAAGAATCAATTTGTCAAAATGCTTCTGATCAGGAAACTCCAAGCGCGGCTTAGTGGCCCCAAAAAATTCCCCCTTTTGCAGAGGGGCCTCCGCAGGTGGGGAATTAGCAAGCACCTCAAAAATATGGGCCAGAAGTCTGGGGTATCCCTGTATCCCCACGCTCCTGCCCAAGCATCAGCATCCAGGTACTGCTGATCGTCAGAACCATCAGATTCTTCTTCCAGTGGGGAATAATCAGACCAGTCAAAGGAGTCATATTCCTCATAATCAAAACCCGGCACAACCGATGCCAAATGCCTAGCTGGGGCCTTCCGGGCTGCAGAGCTTGCAATCAATTTTCCAATGTTGGCCAATCTAGCACAGACATCAGATTGTGACTCCCCGCTAATGACAACATCACTTGGGGTCAGAATCAGGCGTGGTGGTGTAGGTGATGAGGCCGGCGGCGCTGACCCAGACACCTGAGACCCAGACTGCCGCGTAATGGCCTGCTGTGCACATGGAATGCAAATAAGCACATTATCCCCCGCAAGGGATACCCCACAAACCACACAATGCCGGGGTTGCCCCGAAGGGATCCCAAGCCCGGTATCCTGGGAAACCTCCATATGGTGATTTTTTATGGTAGTCACAATGACCAGTGGGAATTACGCCAGTAAGCCACCCGGGATGCCCCTTAACGTCCGTTAGTGGGAGGATTTTTTATGCCCAAATTTGAGAGAGGGACTTAAGGACCCCCCTTTTGTCTATATCAAGGAAGGTATTCCCCCTAGAAGACATAACAAAAAAGGGGTACCATAAGTTATCCAAAAAGCCATGTACAGCAAGCATACTTCTATATATGTATAATATTAATGCATATAAAAATAGCACACATGTAGCATCACAAGGCACCCTCAAGACACACAATCCATTTGTACAGAGAACAAACAGTTAATGCCATGACACAGCAGTTTACAAGCCCCGCAGGGCACTCACAGTTTATGAGCAAGGAAAATGGCGTCCAGCTCGCAGCAGCAGCCAAACCGAGTGACTTTCGCCACCGGAAGAAGAAGGGCGGGCCAGCGCAGATCGCACGTGGCCCCGCCCCCTCCTGTGGAAGATAGGCAAGCCGCGGTTCCCAGCCATTGGTTGGGAACTGCTGAGAGCGCCAAAAGAGAGGGGTGGGCCGCCCCCTCTCCTGACTAAGGAGAAGAGCAAAAGGCAGGGCCGCGCTCCCAGCAAGGCTGCGGAGCCGGCCCGGGATCTAGGTCGCCGTCCAGCTGCACGCGGCCTGGCAACAAGTAAAAGCATGCACACTCACTCATACGTACTGCCAGCTATCCGGCCTAGGGCAAAGACTGAGGTAAAAATTGGAGAGACGGCCCCCTCCCCCCCCCCCATGATCCAGGGACAGGGAGCAACGGGCGGGGGATGATCCCAAGCCATCTAAAGCAGCGCAGGGAAATTACAGACAGGGCATTCCAAACCAGAATCCCGAACCTGGTATCCGCCTACCCCTTGTTGGGGGTCTCACGAAGGAATAGGACTCCTAGTTAGTACACCACTAGGGTGTAACCTACCCTCGCCCAGACCTACAGCCGAGGCTGGGAGGCATATGGGCTTACTAAAACCGAGGTCCGGGCAGAAATAGGGATAAATTGGCCGGGTTTTCTGACATCATCTTCTGACTTGCTCGCCGGCTGCAGAGACGATTACTGGGGAATGTGTGGGAGGTCCCAGATATTTATGGACCGGGAGGCGCTTCTTTTTTTCTAGTCATCTCAGCAGAAGTTCGCCCTCTACTGGACATAACCCACGTGTAATTAATACTTCCGAAGCAGGGTGTGAGACATACTTGGAATATAAAGATCCTGAGACAGCTAATGATTGACGTGGTGCCCTAATGCTCACCGTGATCCCGGTGCCAGGTCTGTGCGAAAAAAACCAAGAAATTTCTTCAAAATCTCGAAATGGATGTCGATCTCAGAAAAAACATACGCTGCCCAGCACCTCTGCCGACATCTACCTCTGCTGCTCTGCTGACATCACCAGCCTAAACCACGCTGTAACCATGCCAACTTGCCAGCAAACAAAACCAGCATTAAAGGGGGCCTCCACCTTCACGTACAGATTTTTTAAAGGCATGAAAAGGGATTTTTTTTTAAGCTAAATACATTTTTCTGTTGTTAAAGGGGTTCTCGAACGTTGCAGAAAGTTATAGATGCATTATTCATTTACTGTAAAATGTCATTAATAATTATAATAAATACAATTATCAACAATACACAATCATTATTGTGTTGAAGAAGACCTATACTTTAACATGCAGATGTTTCAAAGGAGTATAATGAAGGGGAATTATTATCTCGCTGTTAAAACATATTGTTCTGGGAGTCTCTACCTTCACATACAGATGTACTAAAGGAGCTCAAAACACCTCTTGTTTTATGTGGATGAGGTGGCACCCTAATGCTCACCGTGATTCCAGTGCCAGGTCTGTTCCAAAAAAAAGCCGAAACTGACCCCGAGGTCAGAAGAAACACCTCTCTCCTCCACACTGCCCGCACGGAATGAGACTGGCTGCAGAGATTTTTGGATGATGATGAATCATGAATGATGATGATAAATGATGATCTGATTACCCACACCTCCATTTGGGGCACCGGGGGTGCAGGGGAGCCCGTAGCCCATACCAAAAGGCATCAGGGCTGGTGTATTACCAGGATCAGGGGCTCGTCTCTGAGTCCAGGCTTACCAGCCCTTATGCCTGGTGTCCCGGCTAGGTGGTTATAGGGACTTTTTTTTAATTTGCCCAGATAAGATAAGACAATGAAAAATGCCGGCACATTCAAACCGGACTCCACACAAATGTCCCCATGCAGAACAGTCCCTGAAATTACACAAGTTTACACTTTAAGAGATAATGCGGAAACAGGTTTTACTTATGAAAAACATGTGCAAATACCTAACGTAAATAATAATGACTTACTAGGAATGGTAAAATGTAAACCCCAATAAGCCAGGAGGGCAAAGAATACATTTTATTAGTGAAAATAAATAGCAAAACAAGCATATGTCTTGTGCAGCAGAGTGTATGCAAATAAATCAGATATGCAACAAATGAGTGCAAATATTTATTTAAGTAGTGCTGTAAAACGTAGTAAATACAGGCAGGCTAAAACATACAGTACTATTTTAAACAAAATGCTAAAAAAAATTAAAGTGGGGGTTTATACTCTACCTGCTGCTACTGGGTTCAGGGTTAGCACACAATTTGGTTCAGAATAATCATTTTCTTTCTTTGCGTCTTATGGGGCGAAAAATTTAGGATGTACAAAAATGTTTTATACAAGTAATACATCAAGAATAAATCCAGACAAAAATGAAAAATTTAAATACATATTAGGTCATGTGAAAGTTAGAAATACATAATCCATAAGGGTCCCCATATATAGAAAACTCCCTACATGTCCACTTGTATGAAATTTTACAGGATACAAAAAATAGAAAGATAAAACCCATCAGGTGGGGTAACAACAAGGGTCTTCAATATTGAATCCTTTCTGCAAGGATAGAATAGCAGGAAAATAACCCAGTCCAATTCCTTCTCTTCTAATCCATAAGACATGAGGAACACTGGCTGCATCAAGGACTTCATCGGCATGTAAAGATAAGCAATATTCAAGGAAATAAGATTCCAGAGAGGTCCACACCCCCGAAGCACCCAAGTCATCTCTCATCATTGACACCTGCTGAGGAAGAAATAAAAGTTACTTATGTGCTTGTTGTAAGAACCACCAAAAATAGCAAGACAAACAAATCCACCAGAAAAAAATAAAAAAATATATATATATGTGTAAAACAAGTGAAAAACAAAAGAAGCAATATAACAACAAGTAGAAAACATCAGTGTGCATAAAATGGTTACAAATAATGGAAACGTGAGACAACCTCGCGGCTAGCAGCCATGCCCCAGGAAGAGGCGGGAGGGCGATTTCTCGCATCGCGTCCGCAGGTGAGTTTTTTTTTACTGAGCAGCGGCCGCTTACAAAGCAGGGGGGGGGCCTATTCCGGGGGTTCTGCTGGAGCTATTCGAGCCCCCGGGGGGGATCGGATGGCACCAAATTAAAGAGGAGAACCGGCCGGATCGATAGAGGGGTCAGGTGAGCATTTGCTTTACATTTATTATTATGTTTTTTTTTTTGTTTTTGTTTTTTTTAACTAGCAGGGGGGAAAGTCAAGCACGTAACACCTGGACAAGTGAGCCCGTAGGTGTTACGTGCTTGCCACTTAAAGGGTTAAAAGAGAAAATGTCACAGTGAGGGCTCAGGAGAAGGTGAGTGGAGCTGGGGATCTGGGGGGTTTCACACTGTGGGGCATCCAAAGACTCCTGGGCCGCTCGAAGGGCCAAGGTCTGATGTTCCTCTTTATCCGGCTGTGGGCCTTTTAGGCTACTGTGACGTAGGTTAGCCCTATAGTCTGCCGTGGGCAAGATGGTGGGGGCCCTATAGGCTGCTGTGGAGAAGGTGGTGTGGGCCCTATAGTCTGCCGTGGGCAAGATGGTGGGGGCCCGATAGGCTGCCGTGGGCAAGATGGTGGGGGCCCGATAGTCTGCCGTGGGCAAGATGGTGGGGGCCCGATAGGCTGCCGTGGGCAAGATGGTGGGGGCCCGATAGTCTGCCGTGGGCAAGATGGTGGGGGCCCGATAGTCTGCCGTGGGCAAGATGGTGGGGGCCCGATAGTCTGCCGTGGGCAAGATGGTGGGGGCCCGATAGTCTGCCGTGGGCAAGATGGTGGGGGCCCGATAGGCTGCCGTGGAGAAGGTGGTGGGGGCCCCATAGGCTGCTGTGGAGAAGGTGGTGGGGCCCTATAGGCTGCTGTGGAGTGGGCTCGTTACCATGCTAGGAAACAACACACACACGCCCGGGACTTTTTTGGTCACACCGGCTCTTCTGCAGTGTGTCTGGCCCTATATAATAATACACCTCCCCCCCAATAATAAGCGGTGTGCAGAATCCTCCCAATCACTCCATAACAAGCAGTGCAGCAGAGCTTCCCCCCTAATCACCCCATAACAAGCAGAGCAGTAGTGGAGAATCCCCCCAAATCACCTCATAACAAGCAGAGCAGCAGAGAATCCCCCCAAATCACCCCATTATTATCCCACCCCCCCCCCCCCATTTTACAAATACATTTTTTTTTCTTCAATGAAAAAGAAATCACTATTGGGATAGTGGTCCACCCCTCCTGGGGCATCCCAACTCAGGGTGCTGTGTGAAACCCATCATGGCCAACCCTGAAATCTAACCAATTCCATGGCTACCCGCTAGCCTTCCACCCGGGGCACCCCAGAACGCATAGAAAGCATTGGCAAGGCACAAGAAAACCTCTCTCTCATGGAGTCCGCTGCTCTCCTCCTCTGCAGTCCTGCTCATGTGGCCGATGACAAGAAAAGGTGCAAAAGCTGCCTATAAAGTAGAGGCGAGTGGATGGCGGCACCTGGGACTGGGAGCGAGTGCATGTGCAACCCTGTGTTGCCCCCTGTGTACAGACACCTTTCCCAGCATAGAATAATGACTAACTTGGCCATGGTTATGTGGGGGAGCTCCACTAGGAATTTTGGTGCCCTGTACAGCCACAATGTCTGAAACAAAAGAAGAAAAAGCAAAAGAGAAATAGACAAAAAGAAAAGAAAAAAGAATACTGGTAGAAGGAGAGTGTAAGGAGAGAGAAAAAGGGAGAAGTAAATAGAGAGGGGGGAGAGAGAGGCAGAGGATGTGGGACAGAGATAGAAGACAATGAAAGAAAGCTGAAAATGAGGAGGAATAGAACAAGGGAAAGGGGGAAGTGAAAAGCAAAAAATGAGATCAAAACAGAAAGTGAGAAAGATGCACAGAAGCGCAGCATGTCTGATGTGTAACCTGTATAGAGGGGATAGGCCATCAGCCTGAGGATGATATGGAGCAGAGCCTGGAGAATCGGCCATAAAGAGGAGGGAGGTCACGGACTGCAGGCACCACATCGCTTAACTGGCCAGGACGCGACCCCATTCCCCGGCACTTGCACAGAGAAATAGGAGGGGGGGGGGGGGCACGGCTGACGTCACAGCAGGCACAGAGGACAGTGTAACACAGCAGCAGTGCTCTGCAATAACGCTCAGGACTCTGGCCTTGTGGCACCCGGCCCTCATTACCGGCCAGGGGCGTAGCTAAAGTCTTGTGGGCCCCGATGCGAGGAGTCAAACTGCCCCCCCCCCCATCATCAGTGACAGCGACCCCTATAGCTACGCCCCTGGATATGAGATAGATAGATAGATAGATAGATAGACTGGCAGATAGATAGATAGATAGATAGATAGACAGACTGGCAGAGAGATAGATAGATAGATAGATAGATAGACAGACTGGCAGAGAGATAGATAGATAGATAGATAGATAGACAGACTGGCAGAGAGATAGATAGATAGATAGATAGATAGATAGATAGACTGGCAGAGAGATAGATAGACTGGCAGAGAGATAGATAGACTGGCAGAGAGATAGATAGACTGGCAGAGAGATAGATAGATAGATAGATAGATAGATAGATAGATAGATAGATAGATAGATAGATAGATAGACTGGCAGAGAGATAGATAGATAGATAGATAGATAGATAGATAGATAGATAGATAGATAGATAGATAGATAGACTGGCAGAGAGATAGATAGATAGATAGATAGATAGATAGATAGATAGATAGACTGGCAGAGAGATAGATAGATAGATAGATAGATAGATAGATAGATAGATAGATAGATAGATAGATAGACTGGCAGAGAGATAGATAGATAGATAGATAGATAGATAGATAGATAGATAGATAGACAGACTGGCAGAGAGATAGATAGATAGACTGGCAGATAGATAGATAGATAGATAGATAGATAGATAGATAGATAGATAGATAGATAGATAGATAGACAGACTGGCAGAGAGATAGATAGATAGACTGGCAGAGAGATAGATAGATAGATAGATAGATAGATAGATAGATAGATAGATAGATAGATAGACAGACTGGCAGAGAGATAGATAGATAGACTGGCAGAGAGATAGATAGATAGATAGATAGATAGATAGATAGATAGATAGATAGATAGATAGATGGATAGATAGATAGATAGACTGGCAGAGAGATAGATAGATAGACTGGCAGAGAGATAGATAGATAGATAGATAGATAGATAGATAGATAGATAGATAGATAGATAGATAGATAGATAGATAGATAGATAGACTGGCAGAGAGATAGATAGATAGATAGATAGATAGATAGATAGATAGATAGATAGATAGATAGATAGACTGGCAGAGAGATAGATAGATAGATAGATAGATAGATAGATAGATAGATAGATAGATAGATAGACTGGCAGAGAGATAGATAGATAGACTGGCAGAGAGATAGATAGATAGACTGGCAGAGAGATAGATAGATAGACTGGCAGAGAGATAGATAGATAGACTGGCAGAGAGATAGATAGATAGACTGGCAGAGAGATAGATAGATAGACTGGCAGAGAGATAGATAGATAGATAGATAGATAGATAGATAGATAGATAGATAGATAGATAGATAGATAGACTGGCAGAGAGATAGATAGATAGATAGATATATAGATAGATAGATGTACTGGCAGAGGGGTGGATGGATGGGTGGATGGATGGATACAGGGGTGGGTGGATAGATAGACAGGCAGAGGGAGAGGTTGATAAATAAATGGACAGAGGGATAAACAAACTTGTGGAGTGAAGTAGCCAGAAATAAAGAACAGACATGACCTTTACACACAGTGCAGCCATCCTCTCTCTGTCCCTCCCCCGTGGTTACTCTACAATGGCCTCTAGTTACATTACACAGCTTAGCATTGGTGGCTCAGTAGATATCTTTGCTGCCCCCTCCCTGTCTCCCCTGTTTCTCAGCTCCTCCAGTTATTGCACTTCCTACCTTGTGGCTTCGCCTGCAGCACTCGGCTTCTTCAGTAAACAGCGCGCTGTGACAGACATCATTCTTTCCCAGCTGCCCCTGCAGAGTCAGTGGGCGGGGCTGAGGCCTCTCATTGGTCCATTGCCAGGCAGCCTGTAGAGGAGCGAGGGGTGGGGCTGAGGCCTCTGATTGGTCCATTGCCAGGCAGCCTGTTGAGGAGCGAGGGGCGGGGCTGAGGCCTCTCATTCATCCATTGCCAGGCAGCCCGTTCTGTCTCTCCTCCGGGCCCGCGGCGGCAGACAGTTACAGTGAGCAGGGCTTAGGGGCCCAGTCGCAATAGCGACCCTTATAGCTACGCCCCTACCGGCTCTGCAGCTCACTTTCCCATTTGCTGCCATCGGGGTGGCCTGATTCCGGACCCCACTTCCCGGCACTGCGACCCTGGCCACCTGCTGGACTGTAATGCCGGCTTTCCAGCAATGCTTCTTGTGCCGGGCCGGGTGAATGGGGGCGGCTGGACAGCGGCTCCCATTTCCCCAGTCGGCGGGGAGTGCAGGGTAGGTGACGGCCTACCGGGCATTTGCACGGTATGCCCTATGGCCAGTCCGCCCCTTCTCATTTATCACAATGAAGAAAGAAGGCTTCTTTCTATTTATACTGCGTCACCGCATTACATAGCATCGCCGCCGCTGCACCCAAGCTACCGATAGCCCGCTAATAACACCAATGTACATCAAATAATAAATAAGAACACCATATTTATAGGTAACCCCTTCTCGCACCTCCCTCGACTCCGCCTCCCGTTGTGACGGCGAACCTCACGATCAGCGTCCGCCCCCTCGATCGTCTTGGCTGTCAATGAACGCTGAAACCGACTGACGTCACCGTCGACGTAGCGCGTCACGTGATTTAGCGCAGCCGTTACAACCAAGCCTGCTTATAATAGCGATGTACATTGGATAATAAAAACACTATTTACAGGAAACCCGCCCCCGTTTGCAGCGCCCACTCACACCGACAGCCAAAAGGAGAGTTTTGGCGAGCGGACACACTCCGGCCGCCATTAGCATGGCAGCGGACTGCCATTGCTGTGGGTCCTGCTGGCACAGGCTTTTATACTGCTATATGCTCTGAAGGAGCGCGCATTACGATTTACCCAGAATGCAGTGCACGGGGAAGGTGAATACATGAATAAATATGAGAGCGTAATCGTCTCAGCCAGCCTTCTGATTGGCCAAGAGAGCAGTGGGGCGGGGCTATAACTGCAGGCTCGGACTGGCCCACGCGTGAGTTAGGGGGAGGAGCTATGTACACCCACACTACTCCCCAGGATAGAGAGGACTACATACAAGCAGCTCTATAGCAGTATATCTGTGTATAGGAGGCGTCTTCTTTCTTCATTGCTTGTGCTCTATCACGGTATGTGATAAATCAGAAGGCGGCTAATTTATACTGCGTCACCGCATTACATAGCATCGCCGCCGCTACACCCAAGCTACCGATAGCCCGCTAATAACACCAATGTACATCAAATAATAAATAAGAACACCATATTTATAGGTAACCCCTTCTCGCACCTCCCTTGACTCCGCCTCCCGTTGTGACGGCGAACCTTACCATCAGCGTCCGCCCCCTCGATCGTCTTGGATGTAAATGAGCCCTGAACCCAAATGACGTCACCGTTGACGTAGCGCGTCACGTGATTTAGCGCAGCCGTTACAACCAAGTCACGTATAGCCCACTTATAAACAGCGATGTACATTAGATAATAAATAAAAACACTATTTACAGGAAACCCGCCCCCGTTTGCAGCGCCCACTCACACTGACAGCCAAAAGGAGAGTTTTGGCGAGCGGACACACTCCGGCCGCCATTAGCATGGCAGCGGACTGCCATTGCTGTGGGTCCTGCTGGCACAGGCTTTTATACTGCTATATGCTCTGAAGGAGCAGAATGCACTGTACGGGGAAGGTGAATATATGAATAATAATGAGGAGAGCGTAATCGTCTCAGCCAGCCTTCTGATTGGCCAAGAGAGCCATGGGGCGGGGTTATCACGGGAGTAGATGCGGGCGGCAGCCTAACCCTCTCCATTCTCAGAGGCAGGCTCGGACTGGCCCACACGATTACCAAGTAATCCCTGGTGGGCCCTTGGACTCAGGAGCAGTTGAAGGCTTTTAACACCTGAACTCTGTATTGCTAATTTGTGTCTTGCCTGTGCACACACAGGCAGACAATGCAGTGTGGCATAATAATGCTGTGCATGGGCCCCAACTATAAGCCAGAGATACCTGCATGTAAGTGTGAGGTGGGACCCCAGGGTCAGTTCTACTGGTGGGCCATCCTGGTTCCACTCTGCACAGGATTGGACCAATACCTGGATGTTCTCTATCTCAGTGACTGGTTCCCCCGATTCAGGATGCCTCGCTGTGTGAAACCCCCCAGGTCACCCACAACACTTACCCTTCCGCCGTGCCCATGGTGCATGTGCAGGCTCTTATACTAATGTGCAGCATAAAGCATGGTTTAGACAGAGCATTGGCATGGGGAGCGGGAACAGCTGCAGGGATGCAGACCACAATCGCAATTGACGGCTCACACAGTGGGACATCATAAACTGGGATGCCACAGGGGCTCTGAGTTGGCCGGCCCTGGAGCCTTTCAGGTCCAGAGCAACTGGTGATTGTTCCACTTAAGTACTGATATGGGTCAGATTTCCTCCTTGTGTAGCGATCCGGCATGAAGGGGTTAAAGTGGAGCAAGACCCAGGATTTCACTCTCCTGTGATTTGGTCTGTCCTCTTATGGCATCCAGATTTGGGATGCCCCGCTGTGTGAGATGCTGCCAGTCACCTGCTTTTCTTACTTTTCCAATGAGCCCACGGTGCAGGTTGCGGCTCTCCTCCATTCAGTTATGGCACACGTAGCCATGCAGGGCCAGAGAAGGGGGTGAGAGATGCTGCTGCCAGCCGCCCATGTGCTGTGGGCACGTCGGATAGGTAAGAAAAGGGAGAATGTGGAGGGTTTCACACAGCGGGGCATCCCAAATTAGCACGGGAGGAAAAATACCATTTTGTGAATACTCACCTGTAAAATGGGTATTATAAGTATGTCACACACCCCACTTCAATCATTAATTATTACACTTGGGTAACTCCACCCGCAGGTGGCGACGTGCAGAGAAGTCATGAAAAACAAGCCCCTCCTGGTCTATACATTCCTGGTACCTCTCACTCATTCCCCAGTATTCAAACAGCAGTAAAGACAAGGTACCAGGAAAAAACCCTCAAACTGTAAACGAAAACTTCACCCTATAAAGAATCCGGGATACCAAAAGGGCGGGTGAAGTGGGGTGTGTGACATACTTATAATACCCATTTTACAGGTGAGTATTCACAAAATGGTATTATTCTAAGTATGTCACACACCCCACTTCAATCATTAATTATTACACTTGGGACATCCAACAGCAGTGTCCAAAAAGGGCGGGTATCCAACCAGGCAATAATGCAGAAAACTCAAACCACTGCAGCCTGCAGAACCTTGCGGCCAAAAACAGCATCCGCTGAAACCCGCACATCAACTTTATAAAACTTGGAAAAAGTGTGAACCGAAGACCAAGTAGCAGCCTTACAAACTTATTCAACAGAAGCCTGGTGCTGAAAAGCCCAGGACGCACCAACCGCACGAGTAGAATGAGCAGTGACCCGAAAAGGGGGATCCTTCCCCTTGGCAGAGTAGGCCCCAACAATCGCCTGACGAATCCATTTACTAATGGAAGACTTAGCCGGAGCCAAACCCTTCCTAGCCCCACAGGGCACCACAAAAAAGGCATCAGTCTTACGAAAAGAAGACATAATACGCAAGTAGTACCTGACACAACGTACCACATCCAAACAATGCAACGCCCTCTCCTTGTCATTCCCAGGTCTAGGGCACAAGGAGGGAAGAACAATGTCCTGATTCAGATGAAAAGCAGAAACCACTTTAGGGAGAAAGTCTGGCTTGAAACGAAAAACCACTTTGTCCGGATGTTTCTCAAAATAAGGAGCCTGAATAAACAAGGCTGCCAACTTCCGAAACACGCCGAACCGAAGTGATGGCCACCAAAAAGACAACCTTCTGAGTCAACATGGATAGAGCAATATCCTGCAAAGGCTCAAAAGGAGGAGCCTGAAGAGCAGAGAGGACCAAATTCAAATCCCAAACAGGGAGCAAAGGCTTCCTAGGAGGCCGCAGATGCGAAACCCCCTGGAAAAAAGTCTTTACCAAAGAATGAAGAGCGAAAGACCTCTGGAAAAAAAAATAGACAAGGCCGAAACCTGCCCCTTCAAGGTCCTAAGCTGCAGACCAGAGTCCAGCCCAGATTGAAGAAATTCCAAAATCCTAGAGATAGAAAAGACCCGGCAGGGCAAAGATCTCGCCTCACACCAATCAATATAAGATCTCCAAGCCCTATAATAGATGGAAGAAGAAGATCTCTTCCTGGCACTGATAAGAGTCCGAATGACCGAATCCGAAAGACCTTCCTCCTTCAAGATGGAGGTTTCAGCAGCCAAGCCGTCAAAGCCAACGTTGGTAAACTGGGGTAACACAGTAGACCCTGAGTGAGAAGATCCGGCCGAAGAGGCAGCTCGAACTGATCCACCGCCAGACGAACGATGTCTGCGAACCACACCCGCCTTGGCCACCTTGGGGCCACGAGAATGGCGGGAACTCCTTCCAGAACCAGCTTTCGCAGAACCCTGCCTAGCATGGGGATCGGAGGAAACAGGTAAAGAAACCCTCCAGCTCAGAGCCATGGCATCCGCCGCCAGAGGATCCTGAGACAGCGACACGAATGTCGGAAGCTTGTGATTGTGACGAGAGGCAAACAGATCCACCTCCGGCGTCCCGCACCGGAGACAAAGCGACCGAAACACCTGGGGATGGAGAGACCATTCCCCCCGGCGGGACGAGCACCTGCTCAGGAAGTCCGCCTCCGTGTTCTCCACTCCTGGAATGTACACTGCCGAGATGCAAGCAACATGAGTCTCCGCCCAAACTAGAATCAGAGACACCTCTCTGTGGGCACCCAGACTGCGAGTCCCTCCTTGGTGATTGATGTAAGCAACCGCCGTCCGATTGTCCGACCGAACCTGCACCGGCAGGCCCTGTAGATGCTGCGTCAAGAGAGACAGAACCAACCTGATGTCTCTCAACTCCAGAATATTGATGGGCAAGTGGGCTTCCTGAGGGCCCCACCGCCCCCGGAACCGAAGATCCTTCCAGTAACCTCCCCATCCTGACAAACTGGCGTCCGTGGTGACAGTTTCCCAAAGCGGTGTCAAAAATGACCCGCCCTTCAGAAGATTGTCCGAGACCATCCACCACAGAAGAGACCGCCGAACTCGAGGGGACATCCGGAAGGACCGATCCAACGACCGCGGTCGCCGGTCCCAAGACGCCAAAAGATGAAGCTGAAGCGTTCTCGTGTGAAACTGCGCGAAAGGAACTGCCTCGAAAGAGGCTACCATCAACCCCACCAGTCTCATCCCCAGCCGGATGGACGGGCGAGGATTGGAAAGAAGAAGCTGAGCCAACTTCTGAATCAACAGAACCTTGGCCTGAGGGAGAAAAACTCTGTGCTGACAAGAGTCCAGAGACATCCCCAGAAAAGTCACCACCCTGGTCGGAACCAGAGAAGACTTGGGGTAGTTGATCACCCAACCGAACCTCTCCAGCATAGACACCACAACGCCGGTGTCCCCTTCCGCTTGACTGAAGGAAGACGCCATGATGAGAAGATCGTCCAGGTAAGGCACAATGCGAATCCCTTGAGCCCTGAGCAGGGCCATCACTCCTGCCAACACCTTGGTGAACACTCTCGGAGCCGAGGTGAGGCCGAAAGGAAGAGCTACAAATTGAAAATGCTGATCCTCCACCACAAAGCGAAGAAACCGCTGATGAGCCGGAAAAATTGGAATGTGAAGGTATGCATCCTTGATGTCTATGGACGTCATAAAGTCCCCCTGCCTGAGCGAACCGATCGACGACCGCAGGGTTTCCATGCGAAACTTCCGGGGACGCACAAACCGGTTGAGAAACTTCAAATCCAGAATAGGATGGAACGACCCGTCCTTTTTGGGTACAGTGAAGAGATTGGAATAATACCCACGCCCCGCCCCACCTCCAACGGCGGGACCGGGCAGATGACTGCCAATTCCAGAAGATTCCTTACCGCCGCTAGGAGCCCCTGCGCGGCCGAAGGATCTGAAGGTACCCGAGACCTGCAAAACCTTGGCGGAGGGCGGGACTCGAACTCCAGCTTGTAACCGGCCGACACCACCTCCCGGATCCACCTGTCCGAGACCTCCTGGTCCCATACCCGGGAGAAGAGTCGCAACCGTCCCCCCACCCGTACGGGTGAGGGCGCCCCCTCATTGCTGAACGGGCTTGGCGGCTGGCTTGGGCTTGGCGCCCCAGGCGTGAACAGGACGTCCACGGCCTCTACCCCTATTCCAACTGACGCCCCCGGAAGCCGAGAAGCCCGCACCCCTGCCGGCTCTGGCTCCCCGAAAGGACGGATTGAAGGGGGCCGCCCCCCGAAAGGAACGGCGAAATTTCTTGCGCTGAGGTAACTTACCTCCCTTGGCAACAGAATCCAGCTTTTCACCGAAAAGCCTCAAACCCAGAAAGGGAAGGGCCGTGAGAGATCTTTTAGAATTAAAATCAGCCGTCCACTGCCTCAACCACACAGAGCGGCGAATAGCCACCAACAGAGCAGTATCCCTGCCACACATCAACATGGCATCATCCTAAGCGGCCAGAATAAACGACAAGAAGGAATCACAACGCTTAAGAGCAAGAAACTCATCACCAGTAGGCTCAAGATCCACACATAAGTCCCTGACAATAGACCTAACTGCCAACGTCAAAAGTGCCGAAGCACAAACAGGCCTCAATACTGAACCTGCACAGACAAAACCATGGCGGGCCAGCTGATCAATCCGGCGATCCACGCCGCCCTTGAGAGAAGTCAGGAGAAGTGTCAGGAGAATGTACAACCGCCGTATTAGCCAGTCCCAAGACCGGAGCATCCACTTCGGGAGGGACAGCCCAACGCTTAATCAAATCCGATGGAAAAGGATATTTTCTATCCCAGCTGGGCGGTACCCCTACGAGACGCGTAGGTTGCTCCCATTGCTTAAAGACAACGTCCTCGAAATGCTGTTGACTGGGAAACACCAAGTGCTGCTTGGACACCCCAAAAAGCTGACCCTTAGGCCGAGGAGCAACTTCAGGAGGATCCAAATCCAAAACCTCAAACATTTGGGTCAAAATAGAATGTGTATCAGGACCGGGACCTTCAGCCTGGTCCCCCTCAGCGCCCAGCAACTGCTGGCCCTCCAGATCATCTAATTCCTTAACGAGCTCACCCTCTTCAAGGGGACGATCTGGCCAATCCAGATCCTCAACGACCTCCCCATCGGAGTCCGGCGGAGGCGGAGACAGATGTTTTCGCTTAGCCGTAACCTTCTGAGCGGCCAAGGTGGAAAACATTTTCTCGAGGCTGGCCAGACGGGCGCACACCTCAGATTGCGAATCCCCACCCATGACAACGTCACACGGGGTCCGGAACAGGTAGGGAGGGGAGGGAGATGGCGCGGCCGATGAAGTACCAGGCACCGGGGTGCCGGACTGGCGCTCAATGTTCCGCTGTGCACAACATGGAATACAAATAATGACATCATCTCCCGGTAGCGGAGTCCCACATCCCCCACACAGCCTGGATTGTCCCGAAGGACCGTTTCCGGTATCTTTGGCAGCCTCCATATGGTGAAATTTATGGTATTCGCAGAACCCAGGGATTTACGCAGTAAGCGACCCGGGATGCCCCTCTAGTAATTCAGCAAAAATAGATATGTGAATATATATATATATATATATATATATACACACACACATATATAATATATATATATCCAGTCCTGGCCAGGGGAATTTAGCAATCAACCTAAGAATGACTATAAGACCACCCCCCAACTAGCCAGGTATATAAGACCAGGAGAGCCCTGCAGGAAGGAATCCCGGGATCTGAAAAACAAGGAAAAGAGACAACAGTCATATTCAAGCACAACAAGAACACTGGCAAACACACAATAGTAAAAACACTGAGATGCCAGGGGCGGCCCAGACAACAGAAAAAGGGGGACAGGGCCTGATACATATAACAATCAAACATAGCTTTAAGGCAAGCCAACGAAATCTATATGTAGAATGGACAACAAGTTCAGCCAACATGCCCATAGCCTGGCTGAAAAACCCCACCACCACCCCCAGCGAGAGGGGGGGGGGGGGGTGTGGAGGAGAGCGCAGAGGTCCGCCGCAGGAGCCCGGCCCCTGAAGCATATAATAGCCGGAGTCCCAGACCGGCTTAACCGCCCCACCCTCCTTATAATAGCGGCCGTGGGGCCTAAAAACGAGAAGAGCCTACCTGGATCCCGCAGCTCCGGGAGGTACAGCTATGGCGGCCAGCCAGGGAGAGATGGAGAAGACGCGGGGCGGGCCCAGCAGAAACGCGGGAACCGCTGTGGCCCCGCCCCTCCGCCAGACACGGCGCGGACCGCGCAAGACGCAGCCCCGCCCACCACTGAGTCCCAGCCAGCCGCGGGCGCCACAAAGAATGGCGCCCGCAGAGGCCGTCGGGCGGACCGGCGGCGCGCATGCCGCCCGGTCCCGCCCGCAGTAAAGCACCCAGCGCGATCGACGGCCTACGGGCCGGCGGCCCAGCCGACAGGCTGTACTAAGCTGCCGACCAGGATCCCAGTCAAACGACGGGCGCCCGACATGTCGCCCGTCCAAAACGACCAAGTCACAAACACAGGGGCTCAGGGAGCCCCCCCAAGCATGAATCACTAGTAGAGACAGACAGCCAGCCACAGACCACTCGTCCCTGCCCACACAAAAAACCACGCAAACATGAAGTAAAGTAAAAGACAAAGCTACTGGGGATATAAGGGCTGGGGCATCCCACGTCCGGATCACCAACCGGAACACCGCTATGCCCCATAATATAGGGTCGAGCGGAGGAGCTAATCTCCTAGGCACCATAAGTGCCATCTACCCTTGCCCGGCCTACAGCCTAAACTGGGAGGCTGCCATTAAACAAGGGGTTAAACACAAAAAGAGCCGGGCAGAAATAGACCTGGGGGGGGGGGGGGCCGGGGTGATATGGGGAATGAGTGAGAGGTACCAGGAATGTATAGACCAGGAGGGGCTTGTTTTTCATGACTTCTCTGCACGTCGCCACCTGCTGGTGGAGTTACCCAAGTGTAATAATTAATGATTGAAGTGGGGTGTGTGACATACTTAGAATAAAAAAACTGTGAGTGCCCCCCCAACAGACAAGACGGGACGCAGCCCTCCTCTGCTTATCAGCATCACTGGCTGCTCCCCTCCCACCTCCATAGCGATGATTTATTGTTCACTTGGAACTCTTAGCTTCCTCTCAACAGTCTAGACTCCTCACTCCTACTAGAACCAGAAGTCCCAAAACCTGGGATTTTCATTTGGCCCTTGCCCCAGGGCATCCCGATTTGGAATGTCCCCTAACAACTTGCCTCCATGCGGTCCCATGTTGCATGTGCTGGCTCTGGTCCAATCTGTAGCATGCATGTTAATGCACAGCACAAAGCACTGTTTAGAACAGAGGTCTAACATAAGGAGCCAAATCTGCCGCATCCCCAGTCTCCCTGCGGACTGAAGAGCGCTCCTGTCCCCAGTCTTTTTAAATGGCGAGAGGTGAGGGTCCGGGCGGAGGGCTGTCGCAGGGAGTGAATACTTTGAAATCAGAGCACTGGGAGGGGCTATACCAGGCCAAACTAAAAAAGACTGCTTTCCCAACCCCCTCCCCCCCCAAAAGTCTTATTTGGCTCTCAGAAAATACAGGAGCATTTATTGCCCCAAATAACCTACAGCTCTAGCTCACGGCACACTGCTTTAACCCCCCCCCCCCCTTGCATTCTGTGCAGGCCATGTACAGGGGTGGACTAAACCCAAAATGTTAATGCCAATAAGGTCTGGTAACAAGGATGGATAGATAGGACTCCAGGGAGAGGAATGAATGAGAGAGAAGCTGTAGGGAAGAGGGGTGGATAGACAGAACAGGAAGGGAGGGAGAGAGAGCTGGGCAGAACAAAAAGGACAGGAATGAATGGGAAGAGATTTGGAAAGGGGGGGGGGGGGGGGTAGAAAGCCAGAGCTGGTAGAAAGCTATGGAGAGCTCAGAGAACAAGTTGGTAAACCACAATACTCCTCCCTCTACCACGGTTCTATTTCTCTGTCCATCTCTCCCCCACAAAGTTCATTCTAGTCCTGCCATGCTCCTTGATCAAAATCTCCTCATATTCCACCACTCCATCAATCAAAATCTGCCCCATGGCCAGCACTCATATTAATCGTTCAGCATTCAAACACTAATGCACCTGACCCTCACTCACAGCCCTGATGCAATGCAATCTGTATAATCGTCCCAACACCGTCATAGGTCTTGAAAATGTTTGGCAAGTTTCTAGAAACTCACAAAAGCGTCTCCGCTTCTAACAAAACAAAACCCGGGATTTTGACTATCCTGGGTTTTGATCCTTGCCCCTGGGACATCCTGATTTGGTATACGCCACCATTTGAACCCCCAATCCCGATTGGCCATAAAAACTCATCCCTCTTCCCATCAGAGCCATTTGCCGTGCATATTTAGGTTAGGCATATGGCTCTGCTTTTAGCAATGAGAGAGGTCACTGTGCAGCAGTCACCCCCAAGTCATTTTCGGGGTTCTGATTATTTTTGTGGCCTCTGGAAGATATTCCACATTCACAGCTGACAGTAAGACTAGGAAAATGTTGACTCTTGACTCTGTTAACTGTGATTTGGGGTTAAAGTGGATGTCCATAGGGCTTTAACCCCTTGCCCTGCCCATTACCTTACCAGTAACAGATTTAAGAATCCTTCAGCATGACCATCTATTTCCATGTGGTCATGCTGAAAGACGATTTGGAAAACTTATAGTAACTACTCTAATACCAAACATAAATAATAAAGACCAACTGGTAAGGGTACAACCTAAACTAAAGGCCTAAGTCCCAATTGGGCAAGAGGCCAAAAATACATCTTATTAGGACACATAAATAACACCAAGCATACATCTTGCGCAGCAGCATGAAGGCAACTAAAAAGGACGACCAGTATAAATGAGTGAAAATATTGTTTATTTACATAGCACTGTACAAAGTAGTAAATGCTGACAGGGTAAAAGATACAGTACATAGGGCATAATAAGAAAGAAAGAATACCCCAAGTAGCCCGCCCTGGATTCAAATATTCTAGGGCCGGCCACTGGCCTTCCCCAATTTTGGGTTGCCCCGCTGTGTGAAACATCCCAGATCGCCCATAACTCACCTTTTCATGGTCTGCAGGCCTTTCCCTGCCTTCTACATTTAGGATACCCTGCTGTATGAACCCACAAAAAAGAAATGATACTGAAGTTGGTTTCTTATTCGCCAGTTTCTTATTTGGGCTGAAGTTGGTTTCTTATTCGTGTTTATGCTTATTTCCCACCTTCTTTAAAAGGAAAATGTCCATGAATTATGCCAGTTATTCTGTACACTGCTCTGATCAATATTGTATTAAAACTGGCACAAATCCTGCATTAGCTGGCACAAAATGGGCATCTAAATGGGCAATAAGGAATGTCATTTTAAGGGGTTAAATGGCTTTGGGCCACTGATTTCTTGGCGCCAACTGACAGAAGGGGACCCCCTGCATGGCATACAGTTCAGCCTGACCCAAAGTTGTTCTGGCCATAAAACTGGCATTAAAGTGGGCACAATGGCTCTTTACAATGGAGCGAATAAGTAATAGCAGTTTTCAAGGGGTTAAATGGCTTTAGGCCACTCATGTCTCCGAGCCACCGCCAGCTGTTACTTATTCGCTCCATTAAAAAGAGTCTTTGTGCCCACTTTAATGCCAGTTTTATAGCCAGAATAACATTGGGCCAGGCTGAACTCAACTGTATGCCATGCAGGGGGTCCCCTGTCAGTTGGCACTGTGACATCAGTGGCTCAAAGCCATTTAACCCCTTAAAATTACATTCCTTATTGCCCATTTAGATGCCCATTTTGTGCCAGCTAATGCAGGATTTGTGCCAGTTTTAATACAATATTGATCAGAGCAGTGTACAGAATAACTGGCATAATTCATGGACATTTTCCTTTTAAAGAAGGTGGGAAATAAGCATAAACACGAATAAGAAACCAACTTCAGCCCAAATAAGAAACCAACTTCATTGTGTGGGGAAGGTGGTGGGGGCCCCATAGGCTGCTGTGGGGAAGGTGGTGGGGGCCCCATAGGCTGCTGTGGGGAAGGTGGTGGGGGCCCCATAGGCTGCTGTAGGGAAGGTGGTGGGGGCCCCATAGGCTGCTGTGGGGAAGGTGGTGGGGGCCCCATAGGCTGCTGTGGAGAAGGTGGTGGGGGCCCCATAGGCTGCTGTGGAGAAGGTGGTGGGGGCCCTATAGTCTGCTGTGGGGAAGGTGGTGTGGGCCCCATAGGCTGCTGTGGAGAAGGTGGTGTGGGCCCCATAGGCTGCTGTGGGGAAGGTGGTGGGGGCCCCATAGGCTGCTGTGGGGAAGGTGGTGGGGGCCCTATAGTCTGCTGTGGGGAAGGTGGTGTGGGCCCCATAGGCTGCTGTGGAGAAGGTGGTGGGGGCCCCATAGGCTGCTGTGGGGAAGGTGGTGGGGGCCCCATAGGCTGCTGTGGGGAAGGTGGTGGGGGCCCTATAGTCTGCTGTGGGGAAGGTGGTGTGGGCCCCATAGGCTGCTGTGGAGAAGGTGGTGTGGGCCCTATAGGCTGCTGTGGGGAAGGTGGTGTGGGCCCTATAGGCTGCTGTGGGGAAGGTGGTGTGGGCCCTATAGGCTGCTGTGGGGAAGGTGGTGTGGGCCCTATAGGCTGCTGTGGAGAAGGTGGTGGGGGCCCTATAGTCTGCTGTGGAGAAGGTGGTGGGGGCCCTATAGTCTGCTGTGGGGAAGGTGGTGTGGGCCCCATAGGCTGCTGTGGAGAAGGTGGTGTAGGCCCTATAGTCTGCTGTGGGGAAGGATGGTGTGGGCCCCATAGGCTGCTGTGGAGAAGGTGGTGTGGGCCCTATAGGCTGCTGTGGGGAAGGTGGTGTGGGCCCTATAGGCTGCTGTGTAGAATGTGGTGTGGGCCCTATAGGCTGCTGTGGAGAAGGTGGTGTGGGCCCTATAGGCTGCTGTGGAGAAGGTGGTGTGGGCCCTATAGGCTGCTGTGGGGAAGGTGGTGTGGGCCCTATAGGCTGCTGTGGAGAAGGTGGTGTGGGCCCTATAGGCTGCTGTGGAGAAGGTGGTGTAGGCCCTATAGGTTGCTGTGGAGAAGGTGGTGGGGGCCCTATAGGCTGCTGTGGAGAAGGTGGTGTAGGCCCTATAGGTTGCTGTGGAGAAGGTGGTGTGGGCCCCATAGGCTGCTCTGCAGTGGGCCCGTTACCATGCTAGGAAACACACACACACTTACCTCATGCTCCTGACCTGCATCCAGCCACCGCCGCTTGGTTTCCCTGGAGCCCAATCTGATTGGCTGGCCGTGGGAGCGCGCCACAGTCACAGGGAAGCCGCCGATAACGGGGATTTTACCAGCGACCAGGGGGGTGTCACACGATTCACGATTCCCTGGCGGCCGGCCCTGGAGCCTTTTAGACCTTTAGTCCGCCGCAGGCTCTGAAATGTCTTTTTAAATACAGTAAAAACTAGTAGTTCAACTTTGGGGTATTAGAGAGCTGTGTGACATCAGTGCAGCCGGGCGGAGCCGCGCCCTCGGGGCCCAGTAGAATGACACTGGTAAAATGATAACCCGAGTAATAGCCACCTACCAGGCTGCTCTAGCTCCAGCTCACACATCGCCATTCCGAGCCGTTGTGGCTGGCACAGCGCAGGGGATGGCAGGAGCAGAGGACACATACATCCGTCCTCCTCGCCTCCCCGCAGCTCACTGACACAGAGAACGTCACGCAGCTAAGAGCTGGTTTGAACTGGTTTGTAACTGTGACGTCAGGCGCACCAACCAATCACGCGCGCCGACCAGCTATAAACAAGAAGATATTGCCCCTCGCTGGTTTCTTACCCCAAATACAAGAGTAAAAACCAGGATTACAATAAAATACAAGTTGTGGCTCCTCATTCAGTAACTATTGCACTAAGCGGGGCTGTACCAATAGCATCCGCAGTAGAGGGGATGCAGGGCAATGACTCAATAGCTGTGTAAAGCACCTGGCTCCAAAGTTCATACTATTATAGAGCTTGTGCTCCCCTCTATTCTCCACATATTGACCAGCCCTCCATAGCAACCAATCACAGCCCATCTTAGCAGCACACATTGGTAAGCCCTCCCTATTGGCTGTGATTTCCGTGTGGGCGGAGTAAGGGAGCAGTTTGCCTGCACAGGAAGCACAGAGGCCAATACACACGGGATATGAGCGGCTCTGCTATGCTTGCATGTCACTCTAATTGCAGCATTGCTTGTGGCACTACAGCTCCCAGCATGCATTGCCAGCTACTGAGCTTTCACAGTTTGTAGTGCAGCTAAATGGTGCATGCTGGGAAATGTAGTTCCTGTCGCTCACCAGTAAACAGAGCAGCAATGTCTTGTGTTATGTGTGATTGGACTGTGTTGGCTGGTGAGTCAGTAAGTGGATCTGGTGCTGAGCACAGACTGTTTCATACATCTCATTGTACTAGCACTGCTTGTCATCCATAAACTTCCTAATACAAGTTTTGATCAGTGACCCCCTCGCTTTCAGGTGGAACAAAACCCAGGAATTTGACTTTCCTACTGTGTGAAAACCCCCATTTCACCCATGCACGGGCTCTTGTCCAATCAGAGCCATTTAAATGTAATACTGAAAAACGTACGCCCAAGTCAAAACTATGCAAAAAATAGATAGTGATTTAATGTCAGTGAACTATATACAGTGAAAAACAGGTTATAATTAATAACTTTGACAGCGCTGTATTTTTAATGCCGCCACAACACTGAACTTCCCACAATGCTCCCCGTACTTCCCCGCCTTCTTAACAGGCGGTTTTGGTCACCCTCCCTGCGGGTCCGCTCCCCGCCCCGTGCGCCACTTCCTGGCGAGGATGGCAAATATGCCATCCAGTCAGCGATTGGTCGGGACGGGATGCGGAAGTCGCTGATGACGTCGGGATTTGACCGAAACGTCGAGGTTTGTTTGGCAACCAGCGGTCAGCCTGTAAGCTACTTTGCCTTGTCATTCTGTATACTTTACACTGTGCATTGGAATAGTGATTCTTGTTGGTACGCTCCAGGATATACCACTAATAACTAAACTGCGGTTCATTGCTTGGACTCTTTTGTGCTCCTATTGAACTATTTCTATTCCTGGTCAGCGATCTCAATATGCTCCTCTTGTCTCATGATATGCGCTTGACAAGACCCCTGCGTGGGATTATAGTATATTATTAATTATAACCTCTGTTTTTCACTGTATATATTATGTACACTGACATCCAATCAGAGCCATTTGCCGTGACTATGTCATTTGGCAAACAGCTCCGATAGACTTCAATGTGGAACGAGAGCATCTGCATCTTGCTCCCATCCCAGACTATGTGAATGGCTTGAGTGGGAGCGCAGCAGGGGATCCCCAATTACATTAGGCACATGCATGCGCCATTGGACCTGGGAAAGGTAAACGCTCTTCATATACATGGCATAGAACAGCGACTGAAGGAGAGCTTGCAGCTGTGCAATTGGATCACCAGCCAGGTAAATAAACAAAGTTATCAGGGAGTGTCACACAGCAGGGGCATCCCAAATCAGGTTTTGGTCCTCTTTAAAGTCCATCCCAGCTGGATCGGCCCGGGAAACTATAAGGTTCCAAAATCAGGATGCCCCGCTTTGTGAAACCCCCAGGTCGCCTGTTACACTTAATCACGGTCCAACGGTGCATGTGTGAGCTGCGGCCGCACCCCCGCTATCCCGCTAGCAGGACGTGGGCGCGCTCCCTGTTAGAGGGAGGAGCGGGATGCGGCCGCCAGCGCACTCGGAGCTGCTGAGCTAAGACGTCATTTAGACATGCATAGCTTAGTGGCGAGCGGCCATGGACCGCGGTCAGGTGAGTTGATGCGAGCGATCTGGAGGGTTTCACATAATGGGGCACCCCCGATCGGGGTTCCCCGAGGGAGTGGACCAAAACACAGGATAATCAAAATCCTGGGTTTTGGTCCACTTTAAGGTACATACATATCCATTTTAACATTGGCATATTGACTGCAGAGCTCAGTTTTTCACTCCATGTGAAAGAAAAAATAGCATAATACTGCTAAAATAAAGGGGAATCCTTCCTTCTAATCCCCAGAATCTCGCTCAGCTTAAAGTGGACCAAAACCCATACCAATCCCCCCTGGGGCATCCGAAATTGGGACGTCCTGCTGTGTGAAACCCTCTAGGTCTAGCAGGTTGCGTTCCTGCACCAGGCATTTGTAAATGGCCGGCGCGGGCACACTCCCTGTTAGAGAGAAGCGGGAGATGCGGCCACCAGCGCAATTGCAGCCGCTGGGCTTAGACGACCTGATGTCAGCGCGCTGATTGGACGAGCGGCTTTGCATGCACCGTAGGAACAGGAAGAGGTGAGTTGGCATCGGCGATCTGGGGGGTTCACACAGCGCCCCCCCCCCCCCCCCCCGATTGGGGTGCCTTGGGGGAATGGACCAAAACCCAGGATAGTCAAAATCCTGGGTTTTGGTCCGCTTAAATACAACTTTTAACAAAGCAAATCGAGGACTATGTCCCCTCAATTCCACGTCATGCGTTGCAGGCGTTTAGCTGTATTATGGCAATTTGTCTTTTCCTTTTTGCTTTTGACAATTTATAAGTGCATAACAGCCTAAAGGAGAACTAAACCAGTAATAAGTTTGCAACTGATCAGTATAAAAGTATCTGTGGAGTTACTGAAAGAGTGAGGCTCTAGCTTTGGTAATGCTGAATTTATAATAAGCCCTGGAGGCAATTAAAGGCTCTTTACCCAGCTAAATCTGGTAAGAATATACCAATGGTGGCGGGCCCACGTATATAAGAGAAAAGCGGTGTGAAAATGGAGCTCTGCATTCAATTTGCCAATGTTAAATTGGACATGTATGCAATTTAGTAGGAGCTGCATGGTATACGGCCCCTGGAGATTGCATTTGAGCCCATAAACCATCACATTTCCCAGCGCCAACAATGCATGTGCGGGCTTTCGTCCAATGAGAGCTGTTTGCAGTAACTAAGTCATTCGGCAAACAGCTCTCATAGACTAGAATGGGAAGCGCTCACTCTGCATCCCTGGCGGCATGCGTGCACTCCAGTCCCAGCCATTTAGATAGGGATGCAGAATATGAGACTCCCCATTCTGGTCAATGAGAGCTATTTGTCGAATGACATAGTCGCTGCAGGTAGCTTTCATTGGACGAGAGCCCGCGCATGCACCGTTGGTACCAGGAAGAGGTGAGTGAAAAGCGGCGGGTGAAACCTGATCAGGGTGCCCGGGGTTCAAGGATCAAAACCCAGGATAGTAAAAACTTTAATAAACTTTAATAACCAGATACTCCCCACCACCTGATTGTGGGGAGATACATAGATACACAACAGCCAACAGCCCTTTTGGTAAAAGCGGCCTATTCCCCCGGATATAGCTTTTTTCGATGTCATCATTGGGAATAGGATTTAAAAAACAACCCCTTTGTCATCTTTTTTGTTATGTATGATACTTTCAGGTATGTGCTGGTACTATACCACAAAGACCCAGGATGTAGCAGCAGTAGAGGAAGCGGCAATGGCAGAAGCATCTGGAGAAGAGCAGCCACAGCAGTGGCGAGAGGCAGAGATGGCTCGGAAAGAGGTGATATAGAGCTGCAATATGAATGCAGCACAAGTAAAGGGGGAATGATGGGATTTACTCCTCTGCTTTAGACTACTATGGGCTATGCTGCGTGTGCAATGCTAGGTTTCTCATTTTTTTTATAAATCCAGCATTTTCCAAACCAGGATGTGAAAGTAATAGGCAGCGCTTGTTTCCTGCAGTGTGACTGCACTACAGTGCAACACGAGCACTACAGAGACCCCCACCCACTGCTTGCAAACCCCACAATTAAAGTGATCAGAATGTCACGAATGGCTTTTGGACCACTTTAACCATGAAAAATGGGCATGGTGGTTTGGGATGTCCTGCCCAATAAACAACAAACCATTTTTTGGGGACTGTCCACTTACCTTACTTCTGTACTCCTATGGTGGTTTGAAAAGCATAAGCTGACAAAGGCAGCATCCCCAGAACGCTCCACTCTGGGCGCATGCCGTGAATTATTCACTCTAATTGGCACATGAGTACACAGGAGTACATTAGGGGAGAACTTACAATCTAAAGGACGAAAACGTCAACAATCTTCTTATTTTAAGTATACAGCACGTCCTCTTCCAGAATATTCCTTACTCCTGGGTAATACATCCACAAGATGGCGCTGGACTGCAGAAAACAGCTTGTGGCTCCTCCCGGCCCCATATAAGCCAGGGACCTCCCACAAATTCCCCAGTTCTTATTTGCAGTCTGGGCTGCGAAGAATAGAAGATGGCTCTTTATGCTGCGCAGGGGAGCGGGGCTTATTAGCCTGCTGCCCTGTAGGACTATTCCCACCCGTTCCGAACCCACTGCCTCCCAGCTTAGGCTGAACTGGTTCGGGTGAAGGTAGGCAGCACCGGGGTCAGGTGCTAAGGAGCGCTGCTCCAACTGCAGTCCCTGCCGCCCATGGTGAGCCTTATGGGATGCCCCTCCCACTCTCTGGGTTCCCTTACCCCCTGTCCCCTTTAGATGGGCTCCTCCTCTTAGATTGGCTGCTGCTCCCTCACATCGCTCTTCCTGGGTAGATCTCTGGGGGGGGGGGGGGGGGTTCTGTGTGTAGGTGTGCTTGTGTGTTAATCCCTCGTTGATTTGTTTGCACTGTTTTACTTAATGTCGCCGCAGCACGCTTGTACTACGCTCCGCCGATGGCGGCGGCATCGCCTCAGGCGCTGCCGCGCCATCATTGGCAGGCTTAGTCACGTGGGCGTGTTTCCCGCTCTTCGGGTAGCAGCCTTGCGGATGACGTTTTCCGTGGCCCGCCCCTCGAGGTATATGCGGGTGCCATTTTGGATTCCTGTGCTGCGTGGCTGCTCTCTACCTACCGCGGTCCATAAGGCCTTTTTGTAATTGATATATATATATATATATATATATATATATATATATTTATTGTCTTCTTATGGGGATGTCTGCTTATGTCTTTCAGGCGGGTCAAACTTTTTGTGGTTTCTCTCCCCCTGGTTTAGCGTTAACTCTATATTGGAGAGCTATTGTAATCTATATATCTCCCACTTCCCTAGCGGGCTCTTGGGGCATCCCGGGTAGCTATATTTAGCGTTAATCCTATATTGGCCTGCTGTGCCACGATAATCACCATATGGAGGCTTCTCAGGATAATGTGCTTAGGGTTCCTTCGGAACAAGCCCGGCTGTGTATTGCGTGTGGGGTGTCCCCTATAAGTGATGATGTCAGGGTGTGTGTACCCTGCGCCCAGCAGGTGATTGTGCTGCAGTCTGGGTTACCTGTGGCTGGGCCTGCGCCCCTTCACGCTTACATCTGACTCCTAGTGAGGTGCATACCAGTGGGGAGTCTCAACCTGATTTGGCTGCACGGGTGGCCAGCATTGAAAAGCATATTGCTGGGTCTGCCCCGCGTAAGGCTTCTGCTAAGAAGCGGCATTTATCACCCGCTGTTTCTCTCTTTCCTATGACCTATGATACTTTACTGGTTATTCTCCCCTGGAGGAGCGGGAATTATTCTCCGATTCAGAATCATCTAAGGAACAGCCTAAGATTTATGGTGATACCAGGTCTGGGGCTGACCCATGGTCCTCAGATGACACTGACAGGCTTTTGGCTCATATTTTTGAAGTGCTCTGTATTTCCCCTCCGGCTGTGGCTCCGCAGCAGCAGGGTGAACGTTTTCATACGGTTAAACCACGTTTGGGGATTCCTGAACAAACTCACTTTAATAATCTGGTGCTCAAAGAATGGGAACGGCCAAGCAAGCTTCCTGGGGTGCCAAAGAGTTGGGATAAGAGGTATCCCTTTCCTGCTGAGGTGATTAAGCGTTGGTCATGTCCTCCCAAAGGGGAGGCGCCTGTTCTGGGGCTGTCTAATACATCCATCATGCATTCCCCTGACACTACTACCCTGAGGGATGGTGAGGACCGGTGCATGGACCAGCTGGCTTGCCATGCTTTTACCTGTGTGGGGACCGCGCTGCGCCCGGTTTGTGCCTCTGCCATTACAGCTATTGCTATTAAAGGCCTGCTCAAGAGTCTCTTAGATGGGGCCTCTGATGACGCGGGAGGAGAAGTGTACAGTTCTCTCCTGCTTTGCTATGAATTTGTTGCATATGTTCTGTCTGCCATGGATGATACCATTAGAATGTGTGGGAGGACATCTGCTCTGTTAGTAGATATACGTCGCTCTGTCTGGCTGCGTCAATGGGTAGCTGATAACGCTGCTAAGAAGGTTCTCACTGGCTTTCCCTTGGTGAACGCTTGGACTTGTTTGCTAAGGGCGGCAGGGGACCTCAACGTAGGAGGCAGTCCCGGTCCTTTCGGGGTACAGGTGCCTTTCTCCCTTCCTTCCGTGGTTACAGAATTGGGCGAGGAGCCTTCTTTGCTGGGGCCCGCTGAGATTATTGGGGCAGGGGCAGAGGACGTGGCCGCCCCGGCCCTTCCTGGGGTCCCAAGCCTAAGTCCTCCCCCAAGCCCCCTCAGGTATGAAGGGGCGCCCTCACCCATCCGGGTGGGGGGACGGCTTCGGCTCTTTGCTCACGTCTGGAGGCTTCATGTCTCGGACCGGTGGATTCAGGAGGTAGTTTCCTCCGGTTACAAGATAGAGTTTGCAGCCTGGCCACCCCCAAGATTTGTCAAATCCCGGATGACTCAAAACCCCTTGTCAGCTCAGGGTCTTTGTCTTGCCGTCCAAAATCTTCTGGAGTTGGGAGTCATTTGCCTGGTTCCCTTATGGGAAAGGGGCAAAGGCTTCTATTCCAATCTTTTTACTGTCCCCAAAAAGGACTGGTCTTTCAGACCCATCCTGGATCTAAAATGCCTCAATAAGTTTGTCAGATTCAAGCATTTTCGCATGGAGACTCTGCGTTCAGCTGTAAATTCACTGTGCCCGGGCGACTTCATGACATCTGTAGACATCATGGATGCTTACCTTCATGTACCAATCTTTCCAGGTCATCAAAAATTTCTCAGGTTCGCTCTGGGAGATCAGCAATATCAGTTTGTAGCCTTGCCTTTCGGTCTCACCTCGGCTCCCAGGGTTTTCACCAAGGTACTGGCGAGAGTAATGGCTCTGCTGAGATCTCAGGGCATTCTCATCCTTCCTTACTTGGACGACATTCTCATCACTTCTCAGTCCTTCCAGCAGGCAGAGCTGGATACCCAGAGGGTGGTGTCCACACTGGAGTCTTTCGGCTGGGTGATCAACCACCCCAAGTCTTCCCTGTCCCCGTCATTAGTGAGGTCCTTTCTGGGCATGATTCTGGATACATCTCAGGTCAAGATCCTTCTCCCTCAGCAGAAGATGGAGTGTCTTCAAGCTCAGGCCCAGCTTCTTCTGTCTTGCCCTCATCCCTCCATTCGGCAGGGGATGCAGCTGGTGGGCCTGATGGTGTCTTGCTTCGAGGCGGTTCCATACTCTCAGTTTCATATGAGACCTCTTCAACTTCACCTACTGTCAGTATGGGATCGTGACCCTGTGTCCCTGGATCAGGTGTTTGTTTGGCCCCTCTGGCCAGGCGGTCTCTCTCGTTGTGGCTGGACGCAAGGAACCTGTTGATGGGCAGATCCTTTCTGACCCCTTGCTGGGAGACAGTCTTCTGGAAGTCCCTGCAATTCCAGGGTCAGTTGGGCCCTCAGGAGGCCCACACTCCTATCAACATTCTGGAACTAAGGGCGATAAGGTTGGTTCTCGCTCAATTGACTCCACACCTTCGGGGTCGGGCTGTTCAAGTCCGCTCGGACAACCAGACGGCGGTTGCCTACATCAATCATCAGGGAGGTACCCGGAGCAAGAGGGCCCTCAAGAAAGTGTCCCTGATTCTGTCCTGGGCGGAGGAGAATGTCCCCTGCCTTTCATCTGTGTACATCCCGGGGGTGGAAAATCTGGAGGCAGATTCTCTCAGCAGGGGGATGTCTCGGCTGGGGGAGTGGTCCCTCAGCAGCAGGGTGTTTTGCTCCCTGTGCCACCGTTGGGGTTGGCCAGATGTGGATCTGTTTGCATCCCGTCACAATCACAAGCTTCCAGTCTTTGTCTCTCTGTCCCAGGACCCTCTGGCCTTGGCCATGGATGCACTGGCCAAGGAATCTCCCCTCCGCCTTACTGCTCATTCTACTCGTGCTATTGGTGCCTCTTGGGCCTTTCAGCACCAAGCTTCTGTTGAACAAGTTTGCAAGGCCGCTACTTGGTCTTCTGTTCACACTTTTTCTAAGTTTTACAAGGTTGATGTTAGGGCCTCAGCTGATGCTGCTTTTGGTCGCAAAGTTCTGCAGGCGGCAGTGGTCTGAACTGCCCGCTCTTCCTTTTGGCGATCCCACCCTACCTTACGGACACTGCTATTGGATGTCCCAGGAGTAAGGAATATTCTGGAACAGGACGTGCTGTATACTTAGAATATTACAATTCTGTGATTACTCACCTGTAGAATTGGTATTATATGTATACAGCACGTCCTGTTCCATCCCACCCTTGTTTTTTCATTGTTCGTAGTTACCTCTGTATGGTGATTGTTCATATGTTCTTTTTGAATTGTGGTTATTATAGTTCCCTGGCTTATATGGGGCCGGGAGGAGCCACAAGCTGTTTTCTGCAGTCCAGCGCCATCTTGTGGATGTATTACCCAGCATTAAGGAATATTCTGGAACAGGACATGCTGTATACATATAATACCAATTCTACAGGTGAGCAATCACAGAATTGTATTTTTTACAAAAACATAAAAAAAGTGTGTGCCTTCATGATGAGCATTTCCATCTTCCTCCCTGAAAGATGTTATCCATTGAAATCCAGGTCATAACACCTTGGTCCTCTTCACTGGCTCTAACAAGTGTTACATAGCAACATTCTGATCCTCATCCTGGAGTCTTCTTCAAAAGCATTCCATACACATTAGTATAGGAGAACATAAAAAGAGAGATCCATGAGTTTGTAATATCTCAAGGGAAGGGACCCCACTTCTTAACAGAAACATGGAAAAAGAGTGTAATCACATGATAAACGTTTCCATCTTCCTCCTTGAAGGATGTCATTCATTGAGATTGGGGTCATTAAACCTTGGTCATCTTCAGCGACGCTTGCAGGTGTTACCTAGGAGCATTTTCTTCCTCATCCTGGAGTCCCTGCCCTTGAGAGCTTACAATCTAATAGGCTATTATGATGGGGCCAGAAGATTTCTCCTGGTTACAGCGATACCACATATGTGTAGGTAGACACCCTTTCCTGCCAAGGAGACTCCCCCAAACTGAAATAGCTCTTTAGGGGATTTTCAGATAAAAAACAACTGTGCTATGCAATATCTGCTCCTTGCAGTTTTACCAGAAAAACAACCCTATACGTTTGAAATACCCCCAACAAACTATATATTCTCTGGAAGTACACACCTCAAGCTTTCTAGGTGTACCAGGCGTGTTGATGTGCCCATAGTTCCTCAACTATTCTTTGGTTGCGAAGAGTTTCCCTAAAAAATGGATAAAAAAGCAGAATCAAAGCCACATTTCCTAAAAAATTTATATACAAACAAGAAAAAACAAGTTTAATCTGAAAAAGCAACATCCCCCCAACAGATCAACACCCAACATAACAATAGGGGAGCCCCTGCTCTTGAGAGCTTACAATCTAATAGGGATAAACTTAAGCAATCTAATATCTTACAAAAACATTGATAAAAAGTGTACTCACATGATAATTGTTTCCATCATTCTCCTTGAAGGATGTTATCCATTGATATCCAGTTCATTACACTGTGTTCCTATTCAGTGGTGCTTGCCAGTGTTGCACGTCTGATTTCTGCACCTCATCCTGGGGTGTTCTTCAGAAGTACTCGATTTCCAATGGTACTGGAGAACAATAGGGGAGTCCCTGCTCTTGAAAGCTTACAATCTAATAGAGATAAACTTAAGCAATCCTATATATTACAAAAAAAAAACTTTAAAAAAGTGTACGCACATGATAATTGTTTCCATCATCCTGCTTGAAGGATGTTATCCATTACACCGTGTTCCTATTTAGTGGCACTTGCCGGTGTTGCAGGGGTATTTTCTTCTCCTCTTACTGGAGTCTTCTTCATAAGATGATGATGATGATCAAGAAGATGATGAATATGAAAAAAAGATGGAGAGGTTTTTGAAGATCCCGATGAAGATGATAAAGATGTAGATCAAGATGAAGAAGACGAAGATGATGATGAAGATGATGAAGATCCTTTCTGTTTCTGCTCCTCATCTTGGGGAGTTCAGCAGAAGAACTCCATTTCCAATGGTACTGGAGAACAATAGGGGAGCCCTGCTCTTGAGAATCTAATAGGGATAAACTTAAGCAATCTTATATCTTACAAAAACATTGATAAAAAGTGTACTCACATGATAATTGTTTCCATCATCCTCCTTGAAGGATGTTATCCATTGATATCCAGTTCATTACACCGTGTTCCTATTTAGTGGCGCTTTGTCAGAACACCGGGTGTGAACCCTGGTTGCGGAGACTGCAACACTGCTCACCTCTCGACCGGGAAGCCTGGAATCTAAGGACCAACCTGGTATTCACTAGAGCCTCTGATGGTGAGGATAGACTGGGCTGCAGGAAGGCCCCAGGTCAGGCAACCTAGGAGTGGGTTTTGCAGAATTCCGGGTAGGAGACAGACCAGAGCTGATCTGGGAGTGTGAGGCAGGCTGAAGTCGTGGGCTGGCAGATCTGGATCAAAGTCGAGAAACAAGCAGAGGTCGTGGGCAGGCAGATCAGGATCGTGGTCACAAAACAAAGCCGAAGTCGTCAGGAAAGCAGGATCGTAGTCAGAAGCAAGCCGGGTCGGTACACAGGAAGGAATCACAGGAACTCAGGAGCATGCAGGAAAAGACCAACTGGCAATTGAGGACAGGCCTAATCTGTTTTTATAGGCCCCTGCACATGCTCAGTAGTGAGGACTCACAGGCGGCCTCTGCTGGTCAACAGGAGGAACAGTCCTGGTTCTCCGGCATAGACGAACAGGCGCCCTCTGCTGGACTACAGAGGGAACAGTCCTGGTTCTCCGGCATAGACGAACAGGCGCCCTCTGCTGGACTACAGAGGGAACAGTCCTGGTTCTCTGACATTGCCCCCCCCTTAAGGGAGGCCTACGGCCGACTCTAGGACCAGGTTTCTCGGGATGGGACCTATGAAAGTCCCTAATCAGACGAGGAGCATGGACATTCCTAGACGGCTCCCAAGAACTCTCTTCGATTCCATAATTCTTCCATTTAATTAAATATTGAAGACCCATTCCTCTGCGACGGGCATCCAAAATTTGCTCCACCTCATATTCTTCTGATTCATCCTCAATCAGAGAATCAGAACCATCATCTAAGGTTTCGGAAACTGGTGCAGGTTTAAGTAAAGAGACATGGAACACTGGATGGATGCGGAGGGAGGCCGGTAAGCGAAGTTCCACGGCCACTGCATTAATAAGCCTCTTAACGAGGAATGGACCAATAAATTTAGGGCCCAGCTTCTTAGAAGGACAACGTAGCTTAAGGTTTCGGGTGGACAGCCAGACTTTGTCACTGACAGCATATACTGGGGAGGCCTGACGATGACGATCGGCACTCCTTTTATACTGTTCCTGGGCCTTGAGAAGACATTCCCTTAACTCACGATGTGTCTCTGCCAAGAAAGAGGCCAAGTCCTGGGCAGCGGGTAAGTTCACCTCTTTAGGCATGTCTGGCAAGATATTGGGATGAAAACCGAAATTTGCGAAGAATGGCGATCTGGCAGTGGAACTGTGACAGGAGTTATTGTATGCAAACTCAGCCAGAGGTAGGAGCCGATACCAATCATCTTGCAGGGCAGAAGAATAACAACGTAAATATTGTTCAAGCGTCTGGTTGGTACGTTCTGATTGCCCATTCGACTGAGGATGATAGGCAGATGAATGAGCCAGAGAAATTTGGAGCGCTTCACACAGACGGGACCAAAACCGCGACGTAAACTGAGATCCTCGATCGGAGACAATTTCGGTGGGTATACCATGAAGCCGGACCACCTCCCTGATGAACACTTGAGCGAGTATAGGCGCGGACGGAATACCCGCTAAGGGAATAAAATGAGACATTTTAGAAAATCTATCAACCACCATTAAGATGGTGGTAAATCCCTCAGAGGGAGGTAATTCCATGATGAAGTCCATGGAGATGTGGGACCATGGTCTTTCAGGCACTGGCAGGGGAAGAAGTAACCCCACAGGCTTGTGAGAAGAACCCTTACTTCGGGCACAATTCCGGCAGAGATTGATAAAGGAAACACAGTCTTTCTTCAAGGAAGGCCACCAAAAGTGCCGACGGATCAACTCCAAGGTCTTGTGTAGTCCAAAGTGCCCTGCCAAGGGGTGGTCATGAAAAGTCTGTAAAACTGCAGTTCTGGTAGACCTAGGTACAAATATCTTGCCTTGATGAATAAATAAACCGTCAGAGCAAGGCAGGTCTTCACAATCCTCAAGTGGTAATTCCGAGGAGGCTCTCCGGATCTGAGAGATGAGTTCGGATTCTAATACCAAGAAATGTCCTTCTGGGAGGATTGGTAGTTCCGAGGAATCAGTGTCATCCAAGTGTCTGGAAGCGGCAATCGGGACAGAGCGTCAGGCTTGGTGTTACGGCTGCCCGGTCGATAGGTAACGTGAAAATTAAAGCGGGAGAAAAACAGGGACCAACGCGCCTGACGAGGTTTTAATTGTTTGGCAGAACGTAGATATTCCAAGTTTCTGTGATCAGTCAGGATCAGAATAGGATGAACTGCTCCCTCTAACAGGTACCGCCATTCCTCAAGAGCCAATTTAATGGATAGAAGTTCTCGGTCTCCTACGTCATACAGGCGTTCAGTAGCTGACAATTTGCGAGAAAAGAAGGCGACCGGATGCAGAACGGCCTTCTCCCCTGAACGTTGCGATAGGACGGCCCCCACAGCAATGGATGAGGCATCAACCTCCAAGATGAATGGTAAGGAAGAGTCCGGGTGCGTGAGAACAGGGGCAGAAGTGAAGCATTCCTTTAAGGTCTGAAAGGCTTGCTGACCAGATTCAGTCCATTCAAAGGTCTTGTCTTTCTTTGTTAGATCCGTGATAGGCCGGACTATGGCAGAGAAGTTACGGATAAACCGGCGATAAAAATTGGCGAATCCAATAAATCTCTGGACCTCCTTTCGGGAGGTAGGTGCTGGCCAATCAAGTACAGCCGAAACCTTACTAGGGTCCATGGAGAACCCCTGATCCGAGATGAGGACCCCCAGAAAAGAGATGGATGCTTTTTCAAATTCGCACTTCTCTAACTTGGCAAAGAGTTGATGTGCCCGAAGTCGTGAGAGTACTGTTCGCACATGTTCCCAATGTTCGGCCAGGTTTTCAGAAAAGACAAGAATGTCATCCAAGTACACAATGACAAAAATATCAAGTAGGTCCCTAAAAATGTCATTGACCAAGTGTTGGAAGGTTGCCGGGGCATAGCACAAACCGAAAGGCATGACAAGATATTCAAAGTGTCCGTAACGAGTTCGAAATGCCGTTTTCCACTCATCCCCTTCTCTTATCCGGACAAGGTTGTATGCCCCCCTAAGGTCAAGCTTGGTAAAAATCTGCCCAGTTTTAAGGCGCTGAAAGAGGTCTGAAATCAAGGGTAGAGGGTAGCGATTCTTGACAGTGACCTTGTTCAGTTCCCTGTAGTCGATACAGGGCCGTAAGGAACCATCTTTCTTGCCTACAAAGAAAATACCAGCACCTGCGGGGGAAGTGGAAGGCCGAATAAAACCCTTCTTCAAATTTTCATCCAGATACTGACGAAGGGTTAACAACTCCGGATCGGATAGCGGGTAAATCCTGCCAAAAGGGATGGATGCCCCAGGCAAAAGTTCAATTGGGCAATCATAAGACCGATGGGGAGGAAGAGTGTCGGCTCCCCTTTTGTCAAAGACATCCCTAAAGTCCATATAGGCTTCAGGTAAGCTTTGAAGATCCTGTTCCTTGGCAGAATCAGTCAGAGCTAGTTGGTACCTGGTAGTAGAATTGGAAAAGCAGGCATGAAGACAATAAGGAGACTCGAAGCGCACTGTACCCGTAGACCAATTTATTGAAGGGTTATGTGCCAATAACCATGGTAAACCCAAAATGACAGGAAAAGCAGGGGATGGTATGAGATCAAAACTTAGCCATTCAAAATGATCAGGATTAATGCATGCTGATAAGGACAAAGTTTGTAAAGTAATAGGACCGTTCTTGAGCAGGGAACCATCAGCCAAGGAAATGGTAAGTGGAAAGGGGCGTTGTCTGAAAGGAATGTCATGGGTCCTTGCAAATTCTAGGTCCATGAAGCAGCTGCAGGCTCCAGAGTCGATAATGGCTGCCACCTCAATTTTTCTTCCGGGCAACTGAAGACAGAGCGAAACAGAAACATGATTAGCACCAGAAAGCAGGAGGGAGCCCGAACAATGTCTAGTAGGTAACCTCCTACCTGGAGGACGGATGGGGCATCTATAGAGGAAGTGGCCGGCTTCCCCGCAGTAAAGGCACAGATTGTGCTGGCGTCTGCGAAGGCGTTCCTCAGATGTCAGTGAGGGGCGAGAAACCCCGAGTTGCATCGGCTCCGAACCACTGTTAATAGCAGTGGAGGATGGAGAGGAGCTGGGAGCATCGGCACGAGGAGGATCCAAATGGAGCGACTGAGGATTACTTTTCTCAAGACGACGTTCTCTTAGTCTCCTATCAATCTTGATGGAGAGTTTGATCAATTCCTCCAGAGATGCGGGCAGATCGGAACGAGCCAGTTCATCTTTGACAGAATCGGCCAGACCCAAACGGAACTGATGACAGAGTGCAGGGTCATTCCAAGAGTCTCAGTACTCCAGCAACGGAATTCTGCCACATACTCCTCGACAGGACGGCGTCCCTGGATAAGGGTCCGAAGCACAGCCTCAGCTGAAGCTATACGCCCAGGGTCGTCATACATAGTCCCCATAGCATTAAAGAAGGACTCCAGAGAGGATATGATAGGGTCTGATTGTTCAAGTAAGCGATGAGCCCAAATCTGAGGGTTCCCCAGCAGCAAGGAGATAACAGTCTTAACCCTGATGACCTCTGTGGGGTAAGTCCGGGGTTGGAGATCGAACAGCAACTGGCAACTATTCTTAAACGATCGAAAACGGTTGCGATCGCCAGAAAAACGTTCAGGCAAAGGTATGCGAGGTTCAAAGGTACTGGGTGCAGAGCTGGCATTGTCGGCAGCTGCAGGCATAACGGAGGCTGATGGCGGGACAGGGTTAGTAGCGGCAGGAAGGCTGGCTTGCAGTGTATCCAGGCGGGACTCCAGCTGTAAAAATCCACCATGTAGATTGCCCACCGCCTGTGTCAGAGCGGTCATCTGCTGAACCAAAGTGTCAAAAGCCGGGTGATCTCCGCCAGAGCTCATTATTGGCCAGTTGGTACTGTCAGAACACCGGGTGTGAACCCTGATTGCGGAGACTGCAACACTGCTCACCTCTCGACCGGGAAGCCTGGAATCTAAGGACCAACCTGGTATTCACTAGAGCCTCTGATGGTGAGGATAGACTGGGCTGCAGGAAGGCCCCAGGTCAGGCAACCTAGGAGTGGGTTTTGCAGAATTCCGGGTAGGAGACAGACCAGAGCTGATCTGGGAGTGTGAGGCAGGCTGAAGTCGTGGGCTGGCAGATCTGGATCAAAGTCGAGAAACAAGCAGAGGTCGTGGGCAGGCAGATCAGGATCGTGGTCACAAAACAAAGCCGAAGTCGTCAGGAAAGCAGGATCGTAGTCAGAAGCAAGCCGGGTCGGTACACAGGAAGGAATCACAGGAACTCAGGAGCATGCAGGAAAAGACCAACTGGCAATTGAGGACAGGCCTAATCTGTTTTTATAGGCCCCTGCACATGCTCAGTAGTGAGGACTCACAGGCGGCCTCTGCTGGTCAACAGGAGGAACAGTCCTGGTTCTCCAGCATAGACGAACAGGCGCCCTCTGCTGGACTACAGAGGGAACAGTCCTGGTTCTCCGGCATAGACGAACAGGCGCCCTCTGCTGGACTACAGAGGGAACAGTCCTGGTTCTCTGACACGCTTGCCGGTGTTGCACAGCTGTTTTCTGCTTCTCATCCTGGAATCTTCTTAGGAAGCACTCCATTTCACATAGTACTGGAGAACATTAGGGGGGTCCCTGCCCTTGAGAGCTTACAATCTAATAGTGATAAACTTAAGCAATCTTATCTCTTACAAAAACATAGAAAAAGAGTTTACTCACATAATAATTGTTTCTATCATCCTCCTTGAAGGATGTTATCCACTGATATTTAGTTCATTACACCATGGCTCTATTTAGTGGTGCTTGCCAGTGTTGCACGTGATTTCTGTACCTCATCCTGGGGATGTTCTTCAGAAGTACTCCATTTCCAATGGTACTGGAGAACAATAGGGGAGCCCCTGCTCTTGAGAGCTTACAATCTAATAGGGATAAACTTAAGCAATCTTATATCTTACAAAAACATTGATAAAAAGTGTACTCACATGATAATTGTTTCCTTCATCCTCCTTGAAGGATGTTATCCATTGATATCCAGTTCATTACACCGTGTTCCTATTTAGTGGCGCTTGCCGGTGTTGCACAGCTGTTTTCTGCTCCTCATCCTGGAATCTTCTTAGGAAGCACTCCATTTCACATAGTACTGGAGAACATTAGGGGGGTCCCTGCCCTTGAGAGCTTACAATCTAATAGAGATAAACTTAAGCAATCTTATCTCTTACAAAAACATAGAAAAAGAGTTTACTCACATAATAATAGTTTCTATCATCCTCCTTGAAGGATGTTATCCACTGATATTTAGTTCATTACACCATGGCTCTATTTAGTGGTGCTTGCCAGTGTTGCACGTGATTTCTGTACCTCACCCTGGGGGGGTTCTTCAGAAGTACTCCATTTCCAATGGTACTGGAGAACAATAGGGGAGCCCCTGCTCTTGAGAGCTTACAATCTAATAGGGATACACTTAAGCCACCTTATATCTTACAAAAACATTGATAAAAAGTGTACTCACAAGATAATTGTTTCCATCATCCTCCTTGAAGGATGTTATCCATTATACCGTGATCCTACTTAGTGGCACTTGCCGGTGTTGTAGGGGTGTTTTCTTCTCCTCATCCTGGAGTCTTCTTCATAAGATGATGATGATGATGATGATGAAGATCAAGAAGATGAAGATGAAAAAATGATAGAGAGGTTGATGAAGATGAAGATCCTGATGAAAATGAAGACCCTGATGAAGATGATGATGAAGATGTAGATGATGAAGATCCTGATGAAGATGATGATAAAGTTGAAGATGATGAAAATGAAGATGATAAAGATGTAGACGAAGATGATGAAGACGAAGATGATGATGAAGATCCTTTCTGTTTCTGCTCCTCATCTTGGGGAGTTCAGCGGAAGAACTCCATTTCCAATGGTACTGGAGAACAATAGGGGAGCCCCTGCTCTTGAGAGCTTACAATCTAATAGGGATAAGCTTAAGCAATCCTATAACTTACAAAAAACATTGATAAAAAGTGTACTCACATGATAATTGTTTCCATCATCCTCCTTGAAGGATGTTATCCATTACACTGTGTTCCTACTTAGTGGCATTTGCCGGTGTTGTAGGGGTGTTTTCTTCTCCTCATCCTGGAGTCTTCTTCATAAGATGATGATGATGATGATGATGAAGATCAAGAAGATGAAGATGAAAAAATGATAGAGAGGTTGATGAAGATGAAGATCCTGATGAAAATGAAGACCCTGATGAAGATGATGATGAAGATGTAGATGATGAAGATCCTGATGAAGATGATGATAAAGTTGAAGATGATGAAAATGAAGATGATAAAGATGTAGACGAAGATGATGAAGACGAAGATGATGATGAAGATCCTTTCTGTTTCTGCTCCTCATCTTGGGGAGTTCAGCAGAAGAACTCCATTTCCAATGGTACTGGAGAACAATAGGGGAGCCCCTGCTCTTGAGAGCTTACAATCTAATAGGGATAAGCTTAAGCAATCTTATAACTTACAAAAAACATTGATAAAAAGTGTACTCACATGATAATTGTTTCCATCATCCTCCTTGAAGGATGTTATCCATTACACTGTGTTCCTACTTAGTGGCATTTGCCGGTGCTGCAGGGGTGTTTTCTTCATAAGATGAGGATGATCAAGTAGATGAAGATGAAAAAAATGATAGAGAGGTTGATGAAGATGAAGATCCTGATGAAAATACTGATGAAAATTAAGACCCTGATGAAGATGATGATGAAGATGTAGATGATGCAGATGATGAAGATCCCGATGAAGATGAAGATCCTGATGAAGATGATGATCATGAAGTTGAAGATGATGAAAATGAAGATGATAAAGATGTAGATTAAGATGATGAAGGCGAAGATGATGATGATGATGAAGATCCTTTCTGTTTCTGCTCCTCATCTTAGGGAGTTCAGCAGAAAAACTCAATTTCCAATGGTACTGGAGAACAATAGGGGAGCCCTGCTCTTGAGAGCTTACAATCTAATAGGGATAAACGTAAGCAATTTTATATCTTACAAAAACATTGATAAAAAGTATACTCACATGATAATTGTTTCCATCATCCTCCTTGAAGGATGTTATCCATTGATATCCAGTTCATTACACCATGTTCCTATTTAGTGGCGCTTGCCGGTGTTGCACAGCTGTTTTCTGCTCCTCATCCTGGAATCTTCTTAGGAAGCACTCCATTTCACATAGTACTGGAGAACATTAGGGGGGTCCCTGCCCTTGAGAGCTTACAATCTAATAGAGATAACCTTAAGCAATCTTATCTCTTACAAAAACATAGAAAAAGAGTTTACTCACATAATAATTGTTTCTATCATCCTCCTTGAAGGACGTTATCCACTGATATTTAGTTCATTACACCATGGCTCTATTTAGTGGTGTTGCCAGTGTTGCACGTGATTTCTGTACCTCATCCTGGGGTGTTCTTCAGAAGTACTCCATTTCCAATGGTACTGGAGAACAGTAGGGGAGCCCCTACTCTTGAGAGCTTACAATCTAATAGGGATAAACTTAAGCAATCTTATATCTTACAAAAATATTGATAAAAAGTGTACTCACAAGATAATTGTTTCCATCATCCTCCTTGAAGGATGTTATCCATTACAACGTGATCCTACTTAGTGGCACTTGCCGGTGCTGCAGGGGTGTTTTCTTCTCCTCATCCTGGAGTCTTCTTCATAAGATGAGGATGATCAAGTAGATGAAGAAGAAAAAAATGATAGAGAAGTTGATGAAGATGAAGATCCTGATGAAAATCCTGATGAAAATTAAGACCCTGATGAAGATGATGATGAAGATGTAGATGATGCAGATGATGAAGATCCCGATGAAGATCCTGATGAAGATGATGATGATGAAGTTGAAGATGATGAAAATGAAGATGATAAAGATGTAGATGAAGATGATGAAGATCAAGATGATGAAGACGAAGATGATGATGAAGATCCTTTCTGTTTCTGCTCCTCATCTTGGGGAGTTCAGCAGAAGAACTCCATTTCCAATGGTACTGGAGAACAATAGGGGAGCCCCTGCTCTTGAGAGCTTACAATCTAATAGGGATAAACTTAAGCAATCTTATATCTTACAAAAAACATTGATAAAAAGTGTACTCACATGATAATTGTTTCCATCATCCTCCTTGAAGGATGTTATCTATTACACTGTGTTCCTACTTAGTGGCATTTGCCGGTGTTGCAGGGGTGTTTTCTTCTCCTCATCCTGGAGTCTTCTTCATAAGATGATGATAATCAAGAAGATGAAGATGAAAAAAATGATAGAGAGGTTGATGAAGATGAAGATCCTGATGAAAATCCTGATGAAAATGAAGATCCTGATGAAGATGATGATGATGAAGTTGAAGATGATGAAAATGAAGATGATAAAGATGTAGATGAAGATGATGATGAAGATGATGAAGATCCTTTCTGTTTCTGCTCCTCATCTTGGGGAGTTCAGGAGAACAACTCAATTTCCAATGGTCCTGGAGAACAATAGGGGAGCCCCTGCTCTTGAGAGCTTACAATCTAATAGGGAAAAACTTAAGCAATCTTATATCTTTCAAAAACATTGATAAAAAGTGTACTCACATGATAATTGTTTCCATAAACCTCCTTGAAGGATGTTATCCATTGATATCCAGTTCATTACACCGTGTTCCTATTTAGTGGCGCTTGCCGGCGTTGCACAGCTGTTTTCTGCTCCTCATCCTGGAATCTTCTTAGGAAGCACTCCATTTCACATAGTACTGGAGAACATTAGGGGGGTCCCTGCCCTTGAGAGCTTACAATCTAATAGAGATAAACTTAAGCAATCTTATCTCTTACAAAAACATAGAAAAAGAGTTTACTCACATAATAATTGTTTCTATCATCCTCCTTGAAGGACGTTATCCACTGATATTTAGTTCATTACACCATGGTTCTATTTAGTGGTGCTTGCCAGTGTTGCACGTGATTTCTGTACCTCATCCTGGGGTGTTCTTCAGAAGTATTCCATTTCCAATGGTACTGGAGAACAATAGGGGAGCCCCTGCTCTTGAGAGCTTACAATTTAATAGGGATAAACTTAATCCACCTTACATCTTACAAAAACATTGATAAAAAGTGTACTCACAAGATAATTGTTTCCATCATCCTCCTTGAAGGATGTTATCCATTATAACCTGATCCTACTTAGTGGCACTTGCCGGTGCTGCAGGGGTGTTTTCTTCTCCTCATCCTGGAGTCTTCTTCATAAGATGATGATGATGATGATGATGATGATGATGATGATGATGATGATGATGATGATGATCAAGAAGATGATGATCAAGAAGATGAAGATGAAAAAAATGATAGAGAGGTTGATGAAGATGAAGATCCTGATGAAGATGATGATGATGTAGATGATGCAGATGATGAAGATCCTGATGAAGATGATGATGAAGTTGAAGATGATAAAGATGTAGATGAAGATGATGAAGATCAAGATGATGAAGACGAAGAAGATGATGAAGGTCCTTTCTGTTTTTGCTCCTCATCTTGGGGTGTTCAGCAGAAGAACTCCGTTTCCAATGGTACTGGAGAACAATAGGGGAGCCCCTGCTCTTGAGAGCTTACAATCTAATAGGGATAAACTTAAACAATCTTATATCTTAAAAACATTGATAAAAGGTGTACTCACATGATAATTGTTTCCATCATCCTCCTTGAAGGATGTTATCCATTACACTGTGTTCCTACTTACTGGCATTTGCCGGTGCTGCAGGGGTGTTTTCTTCTCCTCATCCTGGAGTCTTCTTCATAAGATGAGGATGATCAAGTAGATGAAGATGAAACAAATGATAGAGAGGTTGATGAAGATCCTGATGAAAATCCTGATGAAAATGAAGATCCTGATGAAGATGATGATGATGAAGTTGAAGATCATGAAAATGAAGATGATAAAGATGTAGATGAAGATGATGAAGATCAAGATGATGAAGATGATGATGACGATGATGAAGATCCTTTCTGTTTCTGCTGCTCATCTTGGGGAGTTCAGCAGAAGAACTCAATTTCCAATGGTACTGGAGAACAATAGGGGAGCCCTGCTCTTGAGAGCTTACAATCTAATAGGGATAAACTTAAGCAATCTTATATCTTACAAAAACATTGATAAAAAGTGTACTCACATGATAATTGTTTTCATCATCCTCCTTGAAGGATGTTATCCATTGATATCCAGTTCATTACACCGTGTTCCTATTTAGTGGCGCTTGCCGGTGTTGCACAGCTGTTTTCTGCTCCTCATCCTGGAATCTTCTTAGGAAGCACTCCATTTCACATAGTACTGGAGAACATTAGGGGGGTCCCTGCCCTTGAGAGCTTACAATCTAATAGAGATAAACTTAAGCAATCTTATCTCTTACAAAAACATAGAAAAAGAGTTTACTCACATAATAATTGTTTCTATCATCCTCCTTGAAGGACGTTATCCACTGATATTTAGTTCATTACACCATGGCTCTATTTAGTGGTGCTTGCCAGTGTTGCACGTGATTTCTGTACCTCATCCTGGGGTGTTCTTCAGAAGTACTCCATTTCCAATGGTACTGGAGAACAATAGGGGAGCCCCTGCTCTTGAGAGCTTACAATCTAATAGGGATAAACTTAATCCACCTTACATCTTACAAAAACATTGATAAAAAGTGTACTCACAAGATAATTGTTTCCATCATCCTCCTTGAAGGATGTTATCCATTATAACGTGATCCTACTTAGTGGCACTTGCCGGAACTGCAGAGGTGTTTTCTTCTCCTCATCCTGGAGTCTTCTTCATAAGATGATGATGATGATGATGATGATGATGATGTTGATCAAGAAGATGAAGATGAAAAAAATGATAGAGAGGTTGATGAAGATGAAGATCCTGATGAAAATCCTGATGAAAATTAAGACCCTGATGAAGATGATGATGAAGATGTAGATGATGCAGATGATGAAGATCCTGATGAAGATGATGATGAAGTTGAAGATGATGAAAATGAAGATGATAAAGATGTAGATGAAGATGATGAAGATCAAGATGATGAAGACGAAGATGATGATGAAGATGATGAAGATCCTGATGAAGTTGAATATGATGAAAATGAAGATGATAAAGATGTAGATGATGAAGATCAAGATGATGAAGACGAAGATGATGTTGAAGATGATGAAGATCCTTTCTGTTTTTGCTCCTCATCTTCGGGTGTTCAGCAGGAGAACTCCATTTCCAATGGTACTGGAGAACAATAGGGGAGCCCCTGCTCTTGAGAGCTTACAATCTAATAGGGATAAACTTAAACAATCTTATATCTTAAAAACATTGATAAAAGGTGTACTCACATGATAATTGTTTCCATCATCCTCCTTGAAGGATGTTATCCATTACACTGTGTTCCTACTTACTGGCATTTGCCGGTGCTGCAGGGGTGTTTTCTTCTCCTCATCCTGGAGTCTTCTTCATAAGATGAGGATGATCAAGTAGATGAAGATGAAACAAATGATAGAGAGGTTGATGAAGATGAAGATCCTGATGAAAATCCTGATGAAAATTAAGACCCTGATGAAGATGATGATGAAGATGTAGATGATGTAGATGATGCAGATCCCGATGAAAATGAAGATCCTGATGAAGATGATGATGATGAAGTTGAAGATCATGAAAATGAAGATGATAAAGATGTAGATGAAGATGATGAAGATCAAGATGATGAAGATGATGAAGATCCTTTCTGTTTCTGCTGCTCATCTTGGGGAGTTCAGCAGAAGAACTCAATTTCCAATGGTACTGGAGAACAATAGGGGAGTCCTGCTCTTGAGAGCTTACAATCTAATAGGGATAAACTTAAGCAATCTTATATCTTACAAAAACATTGATAAAAAGTGTACTCACATGATAATTGTTTCCATCATCCTCCTTGAAGGATGTTATCCATTGATATCCAGTTCATTACACCGCGTTCCTATTTAGTGGCGCTTGCCGGTGTTGCACAGCTGTTTTCTGCTCCTCATCCTGGAATCTTCTTAGGAAGCACTCCATTTCACATAGTACTGGAGAACATTAGGGGGGTCCCTGCCCTTGAGAGCTTACAATCTAATAGAGATAAACTTAAGCAATCTTATCTCTTACAAAAACATAGAAAAAGAGTTTACTCACATAATAATTGTTTCTATCATCCTCCTTGAAGGACGTTATCCACTGATATTTAGTTCATTACACCATGGTTCTATTTAGTGGTGCTTGCCAGTGTTGCACGTGATTTCTGTACCTCATCCTGGGGTGTTCTTCAGAAGTATTCCATTTCCAATGGTACTGGAGAACAATAGGGGAGCTCCTGCTCTTGAGAGCTTACAATTTAATAGGGATAAACTTAATCCACCTTACATCTTACAAAAACATTGATAAAAAGTGTACTCACAAGATAATTGTTTCCATCATCCTCCTTGAAGGATGTTATCCATTATAACCTGATCCTACTTAGTGGCACTTGCCGGTGCTGCAGGGGTGTTTTCTTCTCCTCATCCTGGAGTCTTCTTCATAAGATGATGATGATGATGATGATGATGATGATGATAATGATGATGATGATGATGATGATGATGATGATGATGATGATGATGATGATGATCAAGAAGATGAAGATGAAAAAAATGATAGAGAGGTTGATGAAGATGAAGATCCTGATGAAGATGATGATGATGTAGATGATGCAGATGATGAAGATCCTGATGAAGATGATGATGAAGTTGAAGATGATAAAGATGTAGATGAAGATGATGAAGATCAAGATGATGAAGACGAAGAAGATGATGAAGGTCCTTTCTGTTTTTGCTCCTCATCTTGGGGTGTTCAGCAGAAGAACTCTATTTCCAATGGTACTGGAGAACAATAGGGGAGCCCCTGCTCTTGAGAGCTTACAATCTAATAGGGATAAACTTAAACAATCTTATATCTTAAAAACATTGATAAAAGGTGTACTCACATGATAATTGTTTCCATCATCCTCCTTGAAGGATGTTATCCATTACACTGTGTTCCTAGTTACTGGCATTTGCCGGTGCTGCAGGGGTGTTTTCTTCTCCTCATCCTGGAGTCTTCTTCATAAGATGAGGATGATCAAGTAGATGAAGATGAAACAAATGATAGAGAGGTTGATGAAGATCCTGATGAAAATCCTGATGAAAATTAAGACCCTGATGAAGATGATGATGAAGATGTAGATGATGTAGATAATGCAGATCCCGATGAAAATGAAGATCCTGATGAAGATGATGATGATGAAGTTGAAGATCATGAAAATGAAGATGATAAAGATGTAGATGAAGATGATGAAGATAAAGATGATGAAGATGATGATGACGATGATGAAGATCCTTTCTGTTTCTGCTGCTCATCTTGGGGAGTTCAGCAGAAGAACTCAATTTCCAATGGTACTGGAGAACAATAGGGGAGCCCTGCTCTTGAGAGCTTACAATCTAATAGGGATAAACTTAAGCAATCTTATATCTTACAAAAACATTGATAAAAAGTGTACTCACATGATAATTGTTTTCATCATCCTCCTTGAAGGATGTTATCCATTGATATCCAGTTCATTACACCGTGTTCCTATTTAGTGGCGCTTGCCGGTGTTGCACAGCTGTTTTCTGCTCCTCATCCTGGAATCTTCTTAGGAAGCACTCCATTTCACATAGTACTGGAGAACATTAGGGGGGTCCCTGCCCTTGAGAGCTTACAATCTAATAGAGATAAACTTAAGCAATCTTATCTCTTACAAAAACATAGAAAAAGAGTTTACTCACATAATAATTGTTTCTATAATCCTCCTTGAAGGACGTTATCCACTGATATTTAGTTCATTACACCATGGCTCTATTTAGTGGTGCTTGCCAGTGTTGCACGTGATTTCTGTACCTCATCCTGGGGTGTTCTTCAGAAGTACTCCATTTCCAATGGTACTGGAGAACAATAGGGGAGCCCCTGCTCTTGAGAGCTTACAATCTAATAGGGATAAACTTAATCCACCTTACATCTTACAAAAACATTGATAAAAAGTGTACTCACAAGATAATTGTTTCCATCATCCTCCTTGAAGGATGTTATCCATTATAACGTGATCCTACTTAGTGGCACTTGCCGGCGCTGCAGGGGTGTTTTCTTCTCCTCATCCTGGAGTCTTCTTCATAAGATGATGATGATGATGATGATGTTGATCAAGAAGATGAAGATGAAAAAAATGATAGAGAGGTTGAAGATGAAGATCCTGATGAAAATCCTGATGAAAATTAAGACCCTGATGAAGATGATGATGAAGATGTAGATGATGCAGATGATGAAGATCCTGATGAAGATGATGATGAAGTTGAAGATGATGAAAATGAAGATGATAAAGATGTAGATGAAGATGATGAAGATCAAGATGATGAAGACGAAGATGATGATGAAGATGATGAAGATCCTGATGAAGTTGAATATGATGAAAATGAAGATGATAAAGATGTAGATGATGAAGATCAAGATGATGAAGACGAAGATGATGTTGAAGATGATGAAGATCCTTTCTGTTTTTGCTCCTCATCTTCGGGTGTTCAGCAGGAGAACTCCATTTCCAATGGTACTGGAGAACAATAGGGGAGCCCCTGCTCTTGAGAGCTAACAATCTAATAGGGATAAACTTAAACAATCTTATATCTTAAAAACATTGATAAAAGGTGTACTCACATGATAAATGTTTCCATCATCCTCCTTGAAGGATGTTATCCATTACACTGTGTTCCTACTTACTGGCATTTGCCGGTGCTGCAGGGGTGTTTTCTTCTCCTCATCCTGGAGTCTTCTTCATAAGATGAGGATGATCAAGTAGATGAAGATGAAACAAATGATAGAGAGGTTGATGAAGATGAAGATCCTGATGAAAATCCTGATGAAAATTAAGACCCTGATGAAGATGATGATGAAGATGTAGATGATGTAGATGATGCAGATCCCGATGAAAATGAAGATCCTGATGAAGATGATGATGATGAAGTTGAAGATGATGAAAATGAAGATGATAAAGATGTAGATGAAGATGATGAAGATCAAGATGATGAAGATGAAGATGATGATGAAGATGATGAAGATCCTTTCTGTTTCTGCTCCTCATCTTGGGGAGTTCAGCAGAAGAACTCAATTTCCAATGGTACTGGAGAACAATAGGGGAGCCCTGCTCTTGAGAGCTTACAATCTAATAGGGATAAACTTAAGCAATCTTATATCTTACAAAAACATTGATAAAAAGTGTACTCACATGATAATTGTTTCCATCATCCTCCTTGAAGGATGTTATCCATTGATATCCAGTTCATTACACCGTGTTCCTATTTAGTGGCGCTTGCCGGTGTTGCACAGCTGTTTTCTGCTCCTCATCCTGGAATCTTCTTAGGAAGCACTCCATTTCACATAGTACTGGAGAACATTAGGGGGGTCCCTGCCCTTGAGAGCTTACAATCTAATAGAGATAAACTTAAGCAATCTTATCTCTTACAAAAACATAGAAAAAGAGTTTACTCACATAATAATTGTTTCTATCATCCTCCTTGAAGGACGTTATCCACTGATATTTAGTTCATTACACCATGGCTCTATTTAGTGGTGCTTGCCAGTGTTGCACGTGATTTCTGTACCTCATCCTGGGGTGTTCTTCAGAAGTACTCCATTTCCAATGGTACTGGAGAACAATAGGGGAGCCCCTGCTCTTGAGAGCTTACAATCTAATAGGGATAAACTTAATCCACCTTACATCTTACAAAAACATTGATAAAAAGTGTACTCACAAGATAATTGTTTCCATCATCCTCCTTGAAGGATGTTATCCATTATAACTTGATCCTACTTAGTGGCACTTGCCGGTGAGGCAGGGGTGTTTTCTTCTCATCCTGGAGTCTTCTTCATAAGATGATGATGATGATGATGATGATGATGATGATGATGATGATCAAGAAGATGAAGATGAAAAAATGATAGAGAGGTTGATGAAGATGAAGATGCTGATGAAAATCCTGATGAAAATGAAGACCCTGATGAAGATGATGATGAAGATGTAGATGATGCAGATGATGAAGATTCTGATGAAGATGATGATGAAGTTGAAGATGATAAAGATGTAGATGAAGATGATGAAGATCAAGATGATGAAGACGAAGAAGATGATGAAGATCCTTTCTGTTTTTGCTCCTCATCTTGGGGTGTTCAGCAGAAGAACTCCATTTCCAATGGTACTGGAGAACAATAGGGGAGCCCCTGCTCTTGAGAGCTTACAATCTAATAGGGATAAACTTAAGCAATCTTATATCTTAAAAACATTGATAAAAGGTGTACTCACATGATAATTGTTTCCATCATCCTCCTTGAAGGATGTTATCCATTACACTGTGTTCCTACTTCGTGGCATTTGCCGGTGCTGCAGGGGTGTTTTCTTCTCCTCATCCTGGAGTCTTCTTCATAAGATGAGGATGATCAAGTAGATGAAGATGAAAAAAATGATAGAGAGGTTGATGAAGATGAAGATCCTGATGAAAATCCTGATGAAAATTAAGACCCTGATGAAGATGATGATGAAGATGTAGATGATGTAGATGATGCAGATCCCGATGAAGATGATGATGAAGTTGAAGATGATGAAAATGAAGATGATAAAGATGTAGATGAAGATGATGAAGATCAAGATGATGAAGACGAAGATGATGATGAAGATGATGAAGATCCTTTCTGTTTCTGCTCCTCATCTTGGGGTGTTCAGCAGAAGAACTCAATTTCCAATGGTACTGGAGAACAATAGGGGAGCCCTGCTCTTGAGAGCTTACAATCTATTAGGGATAAACTTAAGCAATCTTATATCTTAGAAAAACATTGATAAAAAGTGTACTCACATGATAATTGTTTCCATCATCCTCCTTGAAGGATGTTATCCATTGATATCCAGTTCATTACACCGTGTTCCTATTTAGTGGCGCTTGCCGGTGTTGCACAGCTGTTTTCTGCTCCTCATTCTGGAATCTTCTTAGGAAGCACTCCATTTCACATAGTACTGGAGAACATTAGGGAGGTCCCTGCCCTTGAGAGCTTACAATCTAATAGAGATAAACTTAAGCAATCTTATCTCTTACAAAAACATAGAAAAAGAGTTTACTCACATAATAATTGTTTCTATCATCCTCCTTGAAGGACGTTATCCACTGATATTTAGTTCATTACACCATGGCTCTATTTAGTGGTGCTTGCCAGTGTTGCACGTGATTTCTGTACCTCATCCTGGGGTGTTCTTCAGAAGTACTCCATTTCCAATGGTACTGGAGAACAGTAGGGGAGCCCCTGCTCTTGAGAGCTTACAATCTAATAGGGATAAACTTAATCCACCTTACATCTTACAAAAACATTGATAAAAAGTGTACTCACAAGATAATTGTTTCCATCATCCTCCTTGAAGGATGTTATCCATTACAACGTGATCCTACTTAGTGGCACTTGCCGGTGCTGCAGGGGTGTTTTCTTCTCCTCATCCTGGAGTTTTCTTCATAAGATGATGATGATGATGATGATCAAGAAGATGAAGATGAAAAAAATGATAGAGAGGTTGATGAAGATGAAGATCCTGATGAAAATCCTGATGAAAATGAAGACCCTGATGAAGATGATGATGAAGATGTAGATGATGCAGATGATGAAGATCCTGATGATGATGAAGTTGAAGATGATGAAAATGAAGATGATAAAGATCTAGATGAAGATGATGAAGATCAAGATGATGAAGACGAAGATGATGATGAAGATGATGAAGATCCTTTCTGTTTTTGCTCCTCATCTTGGGGTGTTCAGCAGAAGAACTCCATTTCCAATGGTACTGGAGAACAATAGGGGAGCCCCTGCTCTTGAGAGCTTACAATCTAATAGGGATAAACTTAAGCAATCTTATATCTTAAAAACATTGATAAAAGGTGTACTCACATGATAATTGTTTCCATCATCCTCCTTGAAGGATGTTATCCATTACACTGTGTTCCTACTTAGTGGCATTTGCCGTTGTTGCAGGGGTGTTTTCTTCTCCTCATCCTGGAGTCTTCTTCATAAGATGAGGATGATCAAGTAGATGAAGATGAAAAAAATGATAGAGAAGTTGATGAAGATGAAGATCCTGATGAAAATCCTGATGAAAATTAAGACCCTGATGAAGATGATGATGAAGATGTAGATGATGCAGATGATGAAGATCCCGATGAAGATCCTGATGAAGATGATGATGATGAAGTTGAAGATGATGAAAATGAAGATGATAAAGATGTAGATGAAGATGATGAAGATCAAGATGATGAAGACGAAGATGATGATGAAGATCCTTTCTGTTTCTGCTCCTCATCTTGGGGAGTTCAGCAGAAGAACTCCATTTCCAATGGTACTGGAGAACAATAGGGGAGCCCCTGCTCTTGAGAGCTTACAATCTAATAGGGATAAACTTAAGCAATCTTATATCTTACAAAAAACATTGATAAAAAGTGTACTCACATGATAATTGTTTCCATCATCCTCCTTGAAGGATGTTATCTATTACACTGTGTTCCTACTTAGTGGCATTTGCCGGTGTTGCAGGGGTGTTTTCTTCTCCTCATCCTGGAGTCTTCTTCATAAGATGATGATAATCAAGAAGATGAAAAAAATGATAGAGAGGTTGATGAAGATGAAGATCCTGATGAAAATCCTGATGAAAATGAAGATCCTGATGAAGATGATGATGATGAAGTTGAAGATGATGAAAATGAAGATGATAAAGATGTAGATGAAGATGATGATGAAGATGATGAAGATCCTTTCTGTTTCTGCTCCTCATCTTGGGGAGTTCAGGAGAAGAACTCAATTTCCAATGGTCCTGGAGAACAATAGGGGAGCCCCTGCTCTTGAGAGCTTACAATCTAATAGGGATAAACTTAAGCAATCTTATATCTTACAAAAACATTGATAAAAAGTGTACTCACATGATAATTGTTTCCATAAACCTCCTTGAAGGATGTTATCCATTGATATCCAGTTCATTACACCGTGTTCCTATTTAGTGGCGCTTGCCGGTGTTGCACAGCTGTTTTCTGCTCCTCATCCTGGAATCTTCTTAGGAAGCACTCCATTTCACATAGTACTGGAGAACATTAGGGGGGTCCCTGCCCTTGAGAGCTTACAATCTAATAGAGATAAACTTAAGCAATCTTATCTCTTACAAAAACATAGAAAAAGAGTTTACTCACATAATAATTGTTTCTATCATCCTCCTTTAAGGACGTTATCCACTGATATTTAGTTCATTACACCATGGCTCTATTTAGTGGTGCTTGCCAGTGTTGCACGTGATTTCTGTACCTCATCCTGGGGTGTTCTTCAGAAGTATTCCATTTCCAATGGTACTGGAGAACAATAGGGGAGCCCCTGCTCTTGAGAGCTTACAATCTAATAGGGATAAACTTAATCCACCTTACATCTTACAAAAACATTGATAAAAAGTGTACTCACAAGATAATTGTTTCCATCATCCTCCTTGAAGGATGTTATCCATTATAACCTGATCCTACTTAGTGGCACTTGCCGGTGCTGCAGGGGTGTTTTCTTCTCCTCATCCTGGAGTCTTCTTCATAAGATGATGATGATGATGATGATGATGATGATGATGATGATGATGATGATGATGATGATCAAGAAGATGATGATCAAGAAGATGAAGATGAAAAAAATGATAGAGAGGTTGATGAAGATGAAGATCCTGATGAAAATGAAGACCCTGATGAAGATGATGATGATGTAGATGATGCAGATGATGAAGATCCTGATGAAGATGATGATGAAGTTGAAGATGATAAAGATGTAGATGAAGATGAAGAAGATCAAAATGATGAAGACGAAGAAGATGATGAAGGTCCTTTCTGTTTTTGCTCCTCATCTTGGGGTGTTCAGCAGAAGAACTCAATTTCCAATGGTACTGGAGAACAATAGGGGAGCCCCTGCTCTTGAGAGCTTACAATCTAATAGGGATAAACTTAAACAATCTTATATCTTAAAAACATTGATAAAAGGTGTACTCACATGATAATTGTTTCCATCATCCTCCTTGAAGGAGGTTATCCATTACACTGTGTTCCTACTTACTGGCATTTGCCGGTGCTGCAGGGGTGTTTTCTTCTCCTCATCCTGGAGTCTTCTTCATAAGATGAGGATGATCAAGTAGATGAAGATGAAACAAATGATAGAGAGGTTGATGAAGATGAAGATCCTGATGAAAATCCTGATGAAAATTAAGACCCTGATGAAGATGATGATGAAGATGTAGATGATGTAGATGATGCAGATCCCGATGAAAATGAAGATCCTGATGAAGATGATGATGAAGTTGAAGATCATGAAAATGAAGATGATAAAGATGTAGATGAAGAAGATCAAGATGATGAAGATGATGATGAAGATGATGAAGATCCTTTCTGTTTCTGCTGCTCATCTTGGGGAGTTCAGCAGAAGAACTCAATTTCCAATGGTACTGGAGAACAATAGGGGAGCCCTGCTCTTGAGAGCTTACAATCTAATAGGGATAAACTTAAGCAATCTTATATCTTACAAAAACATTGATAAAAAGTGTACTCACATGATAATTGTTTCCATCATCCTCCTTGAAGGATGTTATCCATTGATATCCAGTTCATTACACCGTGTTCCTATTTAGTGGCGCTTGCCGGTGTTGCACAGCTGTTTTCTGCTCCTCATCCTGGAATCTTCTTAGGAAGCACTCCATTTCACATAGTACTGGAGAACATTAGGGGGGTCCCTGCCCTTGAGAGCTTACAATCTAATAGAGATAAACTTAAGCAATCTTATCTCTTACAAAAACATAGAAAAAGAGTTTACTCACATAATAATTGTTTCTATCATCCTCCTTGAAGGACGTTATCCACTGATATTTAGTTCATTACACCATGGCTCTATTTAGTGGTGCTTGCCAGTGTTGCACGTGATTTCTGTACCTCATCCTGGGGTGTTCTTCAGAAGTACTCCATTTCCAATGGTACTGGAGAACAATAGGGGAGCCCCTGCTCTTGAGAGCTTACAATCTAATAGGGATAAACTTAATCCACCTTACATCTTACAAAAACATTGATAAAAAGTGTACTCACAAGATAATTGTTTCCATCATCCTCCTTGAAGGATGTTATCCATTATAACGTGATCCTACTTAGTGGCACTTGCCGGTGCTGCAGGGGTGTTTTCTTCTCCTCATCCTGGAGTCTTCTTCATAAGATGATGATGATGATGATGATGATGATGATGATGATGATGATCAAGAAGATGAAGATTAAAAAAATGATAGAGAGGTTGATGAAGATGAAGATCCTGATGAAAATCCTGATGAAAATGAAGACCCTGATGAAGATGATGATGAAGATGTAGATGATGCAGATGATGAAGATCCTGATGAAGATGATGATGAAGTTGAAGATGATGAAAATGAAGATGATAAAGATGTAGATGAAGATGATGAAGATCAAGATGATGAAGACGAAGATGATGATGAAGATGATGAAGATCCTTTCTGTTTCTGCTCCTCATCTTGGGGAGTTCAGCAGAAGAACTCAATTTCCAATGGTACTGGAGAACAATAGGGGAGCCCTGCTCTTGAGAGCTTACAATCTAATAGGGATAAACTTAAGCAATCTTATATCTTACAAAAACATTGATAAAAAGTGTACTCACATGATAATTGTTTCCATCATCCTCCTTGAAGGATGTTATCCATTGATATCCAGTTCATTACACCGTGTTCCTATTTAGTGGCGCTTTCCGGTGTTGCACAGCTGTTTTCTGCTCCTCATCCTGGAATCTTCTTAGGAAGCACTCCATTTCACATAGTACTGGAGAACATTAGGGGGGTCCCTGCCCTTGAGAGCTTACAATCTAATAGAGATAAACTTAAGCAATCTTATCTCTTACAAAAACATAGAAAAAGAGTTTACTCACATAATAATTGTTTCTATCATCCTCCTTGAAGGACGTTATCCACTGATATTTAGTTCATTACACCATGGCTCTATTTAGTGGTGCTTGCCAGTGTTGCACGTGATTTCTGTACCTCATCCTGGGGTGTTCTTCAGAAGTACTCCATTTCCAATGGTACTGGAGAACAATAGGGGAGCCCCTGCTCTTGAGAGCTTACAATCTAATAGGGATAAACTTAATCCACCTTACATCTTACAAAAACATTGATAAAAAGTGTACTCACAAGATAATTGTTTCCATCATCCTCCTTGAAGGATGTTATCCATTATAACTTGATCCTACTTAGTGGCACTTGCCGGTGAGGCAGGGGTGTTTTCTTCTCATCCTGGAGTCTTCTTCATAAGATGATGATGATGATGATGATGATGATGATGATCAAGAAGATGAAGATGAAAAAATGATAGAGAGGTTGATGAAGATGAAGATGCTGATGAAAATCCTGATGAAAATGAAGACCCTGATGAAGATGATGATGAAGATGTAGATGATGCAGATGATGAAGATTCTGATGAAGATGATGATGAAGTTGAAGATGATAAAGATGTAGATGAAGATGATGAAGATCAAGATGATGAAGACGAAGAAGATGATGAAGATCCTTTCTGTTTTTGCTCCTCATCTTGGGGTGTTCAGCAGAAGAACTCCATTTCCAATGGTACTGGAGAACAATAGGGGAGCCCTGCTCTTGAGAGCTTACAATCTAATAGGGATAAACTTAAGCAATCTTATATCTTACAAAAACATTGATAAAAAGTGTACTCACATGATAATTGTTTCCATCATCCTCCTTGAAGGATGTTATCCATTGATATCCAGTTCATTACACCGTGTTCCTATTTAGTGGCGCTTGCCGGTGTTGCACAGCTGTTTTCTGCTCCTCATCCTGGAATCTTCTTAGGAAGCACTCCATTTCACATAGTACTGGAGAACATTAGGGGGGTCCCTGCCCTTGAGAGCTTACAATCTAATAGAGATAAACTTAAGCAATCTTATCTCTTACAAAAACATAGAAAAAGAGTTTACTCACATAATAATTGTTTCTATCATCCTCCTTGAAGGACGTTATCCACTGATATTTAGTTCATTACACCATGGCTCTATTTAGTGGTGCTTGCCAGTGTTGCACGTGATTTCTGTACCTCATCCTGGGGTGTTCTTCAGAAGTACTCCATTTCCAATGGTACTGGAGAACAATAGGGGAGCCCCTGCTCTTGAGAGCTTACAATCTAATAGGGATAAACTTAATCCACCTTACATCTTACAAAAACATTGATAAAAAGTGTACTCACAAGATAATTGTTTCCATCATCCTCCTTGAAGGATGTTATCCATTATAACGTGATCCTACTTAGTGGCACTTGCCGGTGCTGCAGGGGTGTTTTCTTCTCCTCATCCTGGAGTCTTCTTCATAAGATGATGATGATGATGATGATGATGATGATGATGATGATGATGATGATCAAGAAGATGAAGATTAAAAAAATGATAGAGAGGTTGATGAAGATGAAGATCCTGATGAAAATCCTGATGAAAATGAAGACCCTGATGAAGATGATGATGAAGATGTAGATGATGCAGATGATGAAGATCCTGATGAAGATGATGATGAAGTTGAAGATGATGAAAATGAAGATGATAAAGATGTAGATGAAGATGATGAAGATCAAGATGATGAAGACGAAGATGATGATGAAGATGATGAAGATCCTTTCTGTTTCTGCTCCTCATCTTGGGGAGTTCAGCAGAAGAACTCAATTTCCAATGGTACTGGAGAACAATAGGGGAGCCCTGCTCTTGAGAGCTTACAATCTAATAGGGATAAACTTAAGCAATCTTATATCTTACAAAAACATTGATAAAAAGTGTACTCACATGATAATTGTTTCCATCATCCTCCTTGAAGGATGTTATCCATTGATATCCAGTTCATTACACCGTGTTCCTATTTAGTGGCGCTTTCCGGTGTTGCACAGCTGTTTTCTGCTCCTCATCCTGGAATCTTCTTAGGAAGCACTCCATTTCACATAGTACTGGAGAACATTAGGGGGGTCCCTGCCCTTGAGAGCTTACAATCTAATAGAGATAAACTTAAGCAATCTTATCTCTTACAAAAACATAGAAAAAGAGTTTACTCACATAATAATTGTTTCTATCATCCTCCTTGAAGGACGTTATCCACTGATATTTAGTTCATTACACCATGGCTCTATTTAGTGGTGCTTGCCAGTGTTGCACGTGATTTCTGTACCTCATCCTGGGGTGTTCTTCAGAAGTACTCCATTTCCAATGGTACTGGAGAACAATAGGGGAGCCCCTGCTCTTGAGAGCTTACAATCTAATAGGGATAAACTTAATCCACCTTACATCTTACAAAAACATTGATAAAAAGTGTACTCACAAGATAATTGTTTCCATCATCCTCCTTGAAGGATGTTATCCATTATAACTTGATCCTACTTAGTGGCACTTGCCGGTGAGGCAGGGGTGTTTTCTTCTCATCCTGGAGTCTTCTTCATAAGATGATGATGATGATGATGATGATGATGATGATCAAGAAGATGAAGATGAAAAAATGATAGAGAGGTTGATGAAGATGAAGATGCTGATGAAAATCCTGATGAAAATGAAGACCCTGATGAAGATGATGATGAAGATGTAGATGATGCAGATGATGAAGATTCTGATGAAGATGATGATGAAGTTGAAGATGATAAAGATGTAGATGAAGATGATGAAGATCAAGATGATGAAGACGAAGAAGATGATGAAGATCCTTTCTGTTTTTGCTCCTCATCTTGGGGTGTTCAGCAGAAGAACTCCATTTCCAATGGTACTGGAGAACAATAGGGGAGCCCCTGCTCTTGAGAGCTTACAATCTAATAGGGATAAACTTAAGCAATCTTATATCTTAAAAACATTGATAAAAGGTGTACTCACATGATAATTGTTTCCATCATCCTCCTTGAAGGATGTTATCCATTACACTGTGTTCCTACTTCGTGGCATTTGCCGGTGCTGCAGGGGTGTTTTCTTCTCCTCATCCTGGAGTCTTCTTCATAAGATGAGGATGATCAAGTAGATGAAGATGAAAAAAATGATAGAGAGGTTGATGAAGATGAAGATCCTGATGAAAATCCTGATGAAAATTAAGACCCTGATGAAGATGATGATGAAGATGTAGATGATGTAGATGATGCAGATCCCGATGAAGATGATGATGAAGTTGAAGATGATGAAAATGAAGATGATAAAGATGTAGATGAAGATGATGAAGATCAAGATGATGAAGACGAAGATGATGATGAAGATGATGAAGATCCTTTCTGTTTCTGCTCCTCATCTTGGGGTGTTCAGCAGAAGAACTCAATTTCCAATGGTACTGGAGAACAATAGGGGAGCCCTGCTCTTGAGAGCTTACAATCTATTAGGGATAAACTTAAGCAATCTTATATCTTAGAAAAACATTGATAAAAAGTGTACTCACATGATAATTGTTTCCATCATCCTCCTTGAAGGATGTTATCCATTGATATCCAGTTCATTACACCGTGTTCCTATTTAGTGGCGCTTGCCGGTGTTGCACAGCTGTTTTCTGCTCCTCATTCTGGAATCTTCTTAGGAAGCACTCCATTTCACATAGTACTGGAGAACATTAGGGAGGTCCCTGCCCTTGAGAGCTTACAATCTAATAGAGATAAACTTAAGCAATCTTATCTCTTACAAAAACATAGAAAAAGAGTTTACTCACATAATAATTGTTTCTATCATCCTCCTTGAAGGACGTTATCCACTGATATTTAGTTCATTACACCATGGCTCTATTTAGTGGTGCTTGCCAGTGTTGCACGTGATTTCTGTACCTCATCCTGGGGTGTTCTTCAGAAGTACTCCATTTCCAATGGTACTGGAGAACAGTAGGGGAGCCCCTGCTCTTGAGAGCTTACAATCTAATAGGGATAAACTTAATCCACCTTACATCTTACAAAAACATTGATAAAAAGTGTACTCACAAGATAATTGTTTCCATCATCCTCCTTGAAGGATGTTATCCATTACAACGTGATCCTACTTAGTGGCACTTGCCGGTGCTGCAGGGGTGTTTTCTTCTCCTCATCCTGGAGTTTTCTTCATAAGATGATGATGATGATGATGATCAAGAAGATGAAGATGAAAAAAATGATAGAGAGGTTGATGAAGATGAAGATCCTGATGAAAATCCTGATGAAAATGAAGACCCTGATGAAGATGATGATGAAGATGTAGATGATGCAGATGATGAAGATCCTGATGATGATGAAGTTGAAGATGATGAAAATGAAGATGATAAAGATCTAGATGAAGATGATGAAGATCAAGATGATGAAGACGAAGATGATGATGAAGATGATGAAGATCCTTTCTGTTTTTGCTCCTCATCTTGGGGTGTTCAGCAGAAGAACTCCATTTCCAATGGTACTGGAGAACAATAGGGCAGCCCCTGCTCTTGAGAGCTTACAATCTAATAGGGATAAACTTAAGCAATCTTATATCTTAAAAACATTGATAAAAGGTGTACTCACATGATAATTGTTTCCATCATCCTCCTTGAAGGATGTTATCCATTACACTGTGTTCCTACTTAGTGGCATTTGCCGTTGTTGCAGGGGTGTTTTCTTCTCCTCATCCTGGAGTCTTCTTCATAAGATGAGGATGATCAAGTAGATGAAGATGAAAAAAATGATAGAGAAGTTGATGAAGATGAAGATCCTGATGAAAATCCTGATGAAAATTAAGACCCTGATGAAGATGATGATGAAGATGTAGATGATGCAGATGATGAAGATCCCGATGAAGATCCTGATGAAGATGATGATGATGAAGTTGAAGATGATGAAAATGAAGATGATAAAGATGTAGATGAAGATGATGAAGATCAAGATGATGAAGACGAAGATGATGATGAAGATCCTTTCTGTTTCTGCTCCTCATCTTGGGGAGTTCAGCAGAAGAACTCCATTTCCAATGGTACTGGAGAACAATAGGGGAGCCCCTGCTCTTGAGAGCTTACAATCTAATAGGGATAAACTTAAGCAATCTTATATCTTACAAAAAACATTGATAAAAAGTGTACTCACATGATAATTGTTTCCATCATCCTCCTTGAAGGATGTTATCTATTACACTGTGTTCCTACTTAGTGGCATTTGCCGGTGTTGCAGGGGTGTTTTCTTCTCCTCATCCTGGAGTCTTCTTCATAAGATGATGATAATCAAGAAGATGAAAAAAATGATAGAGAGGTTGATGAAGATGAAGATCCTGATGAAAATCCTGATGAAAATGAAGATCCTGATGAAGATGATGATGATGAAGTTGAAGATGATGAAAATGAAGATGATAAAGATGTAGATGAAGATGATGATGAAGATGATGAAGATCCTTTCTGTTTCTGCTCCTCATCTTGGGGAGTTCAGGAGAAGAACTCAATTTCCAATGGTCCTGGAGAACAATAGGGGAGCCCCTGCTCTTGAGAGCTTACAATCTAATAGGGATAAACTTAAGCAATCTTATATCTTACAAAAACATTGATAAAAAGTGTACTCACATGATAATTGTTTCCATAAACCTCCTTGAAGGATGTTATCCATTGATATCCAGTTCATTACACCGTGTTCCTATTTAGTGGCGCTTGCCGGTGTTGCACAGCTGTTTTCTGCTCCTCATCCTGGAATCTTCTTAGGAAGCACTCCATTTCACATAGTACTGGAGAACATTAGGGGGGTCCCTGCCCTTGAGAGCTTACAATCTAATAGAGATAAACTTAAGCAATCTTATCTCTTACAAAAACATAGAAAAATAGTTTACTCACATAATAATTGTTTCTATCATCCTCCTTGAAGGACGTTATCCACTGATATTTAGTTCATTACACCATGGCTCTATTTAGTGGTGCTTGCCAGTGTTGCACGTGATTTCTGTACCTCATCCTGGGGTGTTCTTCAGAAGTATTCCATTTCCAATGGTACTGGAGAACAATAGGGGAGCCCCTGCTCTTGAGAGCTTACAATCTAATAGGGATAAACTTAATCCACCTTACATCTTACAAAAACATTGATAAAAAGTGTACTCACAAGATAATTGTTTCCATCATCCTCCTTGAAGGATGTTATCCATTATAACCTGATCCTACTTAGTGGCACTTGCCGGTGCTGCAGGGGTGTTTTCTTCTCCTCATCCTGGAGTCTTCTTCATAAGATGATGATGATGATGATGATGATGATCAAGAAGATGATGATCAAGAAGATGAAGATGAAAAAAATGATAGAGAGGTTGATGAAGATGAAGATCCTGATGAAAATGAAGACCCTGATGAAGATGATGATGATGTAGATGATGCAGATGATGAAGATCCTGATGAAGATGATGATGAAGTTGAAGATGATAAAGATGTAGATGAAGATGATGAAGATCAAGATGATGAAGACGAAGAAGATGATGAAGGTCCTTTCTGTTTTTGCTCCTCATCTTGGGGTGTTCAGCAGAAGAACTCAATTTCCAATGGTACTGGAGAACAATAGGGGAGCCCCTGCTCTTGAGAGCTTACAATCTAATAGGGATAAACTTAAACAATCTTATATCTTAAAAACATTGATAAAAGGTGTACTCACATGATAATTGTTTCCATCATCCTCCTTGAAGGAGGTTATCCATTACACTGTGTTCCTACTTACTGGCATTTGCCGGTGCTGCAGGGGTGTTTTCTTCTCCTCATCCTGGAGTCTTCTTCATAAGATGAGGATGATCAAGTAGATGAAGATGAAACAAATGATAGAGAGGTTGATGAAGATGAAGATCCTGATGAAAATCCTGATGAAAATTAAGACCCTGATGAAGATGATGATGAAGATGTAGATGATGTAGATGATGCAGATCCCGATGAAAATGAAGATCCTGATGAAGATGATGATGAAGTTGAAGATCATGAAAATGAAGATGATAAAGATGTAGATGAAGAAGATCAAGATGATGAAGATGATGATGAAGATGATGAAGATCCTTTCTGTTTCTGCTGCTCATCTTGGGGAGTTCAGCAGAAGAACTCAATTTCCAATGGTACTGGAGAACAATAGGGGAGCCCTGCTCTTGAGAGCTTACAATCTAATAGGGATAAACTTAAGCAATCTTATATCTTACAAAAACATTGATAAAAAGTGTACTCACATGATAATTGTTTCCATCATCCTCCTTGAAGGATGTTATCCATTGATATCCAGTTCATTACACCGTGTTCCTATTTAGTGGCGCTTGCCGGTGTTGCACAGCTGTTTTCTGCTCCTCATCCTGGAATCTTCTTAGGAAGCACTCCATTTCACATAGTACTGGAGAACATTAGGGGGGTCCCTGCCCTTGAGAGCTTACAATCTAATAGAGATAAACTTAAGCAATCTTATCTCTTACAAAAACATAGAAAAAGAGTTTACTCACATAATAATTGTTTCTATCATCCTCCTTGAAGGACGTTATCCACTGATATTTAGTTCATTACACCATGGCTCTATTTAGTGGTGCTTGCCAGTGTTGCACGTGATTTCTGTACCTCATCCTGGGGTGTTCTTCAGAAGTACTCCATTTCCAATGGTACTGGAGAACAATAGGGGAGCCCCTGCTCTTGAGAGCTTACAATCTAATAGGGATAAACTTAATCCACCTTACATCTTACAAAAACATTGATAAAAAGTGTACTCACAAGATAATTGTTTCCATCATCCTCCTTGAAGGATGTTATCCATTATAACGTGATCCTACTTAGTGGCACTTGCCGGTGCTGCAGGGGTGTTTTCTTCTCCTCATCCTGGAGTCTTCTTCATAAGATGATGATGATGATGATGATGATGATGATGATGATGATGATGATGATCAAGAAGATGAAGATTAAAAAAATGATAGAGAGGTTGATGAAGATGAAGATCCTGATGAAAATCCTGATGAAAATGAAGACCCTGATGAAGATGATGATGAAGATGTAGATGATGCAGATGATGAAGATCCTGATGAAGATGATGATGAAGTTGAAGATGATGAAAATGAAGATGATAAAGATGTAGATGAAGATGATGAAGATCAAGATGATGAAGACGAAGATGATGATGAAGATGATGAAGATCCTTTCTGTTTCTGCTCCTCATCTTGGGGAGTTCAGCAGAAGAACTCAATTTCCAATGGTACTGGAGAACAATAGGGGAGCCCTGCTCTTGAGAGCTTACAATCTAATAGGGATAAACTTAAGCAATCTTATATCTTACAAAAACATTGATAAAAAGTGTACTCACATGATAATTGTTTCCATCATCCTCCTTGAAGGATGTTATCCATTGATATCCAGTTCATTACACCGTGTTCCTATTTAGTGGCGCTTTCCGGTGTTGCACAGCTGTTTTCTGCTCCTCATCCTGGAATCTTCTTAGGAAGCACTCCATTTCACATAGTACTGGAGAACATTAGGGGGGTCCCTGCCCTTGAGAGCTTACAATCTAATAGAGATAAACTTAAGCAATCTTATCTCTTACAAAAACATAGAAAAAGAGTTTACTCACATAATAATTGTTTCTATCATCCTCCTTGAAGGACGTTATCCACTGATATTTAGTTCATTACACCATGGCTCTATTTAGTGGTGCTTGCCAGTGTTGCACGTGATTTCTGTACCTCATCCTGGGGTGTTCTTCAGAAGTACTCCATTTCCAATGGTACTGGAGAACAATAGGGGAGCCCCTGCTCTTGAGAGCTTACAATCTAATAGGGATAAACTTAATCCACCTTACATCTTACAAAAACATTGATAAAAAGTGTACTCACAAGATAATTGTTTCCATCATCCTCCTTGAAGGATGTTATCCATTATAACTTGATCCTACTTAGTGGCACTTGCCGGTGAGGCAGGGGTGTTTTCTTCTCATCCTGGAGTCTTCTTCATAAGATGATGATGATGATGATGATGATGATGATGATGATGATGATCAAGAAGATGAAGATGAAAAAATGATAGAGAGGTTGATGAAGATGAAGATGCTGATGAAAATCCTGATGAAAATGAAGACCCTGATGAAGATGATGATGAAGATGTAGATGATGCAGATGATGAAGATTCTGATGAAGATGATGATGAAGTTGAAGATGATAAAGATGTAGATGAAGATGATGAAGATCAAGATGATGAAGACGAAGAAGATGATGAAGATCCTTTCTGTTTTTGCTCCTCATCTTGGGGTGTTCAGCAGAAGAACTCCATTTCCAATGGTACTGGAGAACAATAGGGGAGCCCCTGCTCTTGAGAGCTTACAATCTAATAGGGATAAACTTAAGCAATCTTATATCTTAAAAACATTGATAAAAGGTGTACTCACATGATAATTGTTTCCATCATCCTCCTTGAAGGATGTTATCCATTACACTGTGTTCCTACTTCGTGGCATTTGCCGGTGCTGCAGGGGTGTTTTCTTCTCCTCATCCTGGAGTCTTCTTCATAAGATGAGGATGATCAAGTAGATGAAGATGAAAAAAATGATAGAGAGGTTGATGAAGATGAAGATCCTGATGAAAATCCTGATGAAAATTAAGACCCTGATGAAGATGATGATGAAGATGTAGATGATGTAGATGATGCAGATCCCGATGAAGATGATGATGAAGTTGAAGATGATGAAAATGAAGATGATAAAGATGTAGATGAAGATGATGAAGATCAAGATGATGAAGACGAAGATGATGATGAAGATGATGAAGATCCTTTCTGTTTCTGCTCCTCATCTTGGGGTGTTCAGCAGAAGAACTCAATTTCCAATGGTACTGGAGAACAATAGGGGAGCCCTGCTCTTGAGAGCTTACAATCTATTAGGGATAAACTTAAGCAATCTTATATCTTAGAAAAACATTGATAAAAAGTGTACTCACATGATAATCGTTTCCATCATCCTCCTTGAAGGATGTTATCCATTGATATCCAGTTCATTACACCGTGTTCCTATTTAGTGGCGCTTGCCGGTGTTGCACAGCTGTTTTCTGCTCCTCATCCTGGAATCTTCTTAGGAAGCACTCCATTTCACATAGTACTGGAGAACATTAGGGAGGTCCCTGCCCTTGAGAGCTTACAATCTAATAGAGATAAACTTAAGCAATCTTATCTCTTACAAAAACATAGAAAAAGAGTTTACTCACATAATAATTGTTTCTATCATCCTCCTTGAAGGACGTTATCCACTGATATTTAGTTCATTACACCATGGCTCTATTTAGTGGTGCTTGCCAGTGTTGCACGTGATTTCTGTACCTCATCCTGGGGTGTTCTTCAGAAGTACTCCATTTCCAATGGTACTGGAGAACAGTAGGGGAGCCCCTGCTCTTGAGAGCTTACAATCTAATAGGGATAAACTTAATCCACCTTACATCTTACAAAAACATTGATAAAAAGTGTACTCACAAGATAATTGTTTCCATCATCCTCCTTGAAGGATGTTATCCATTACAACGTGATCCTACTTAGTGGCACTTGCCGGTGCTGCAGGGGTGTTTTCTTCTCCTCATCCTGAAGTCTTCTTCATAAGATGATGATGATGATCAAGAAGATGAAGATGAAAAAAATGATAGAGAGGTTGATGAAGATGAAGATCCTGATGAAAATCCTGATGAAAATGAAGACCCTGATGAAGATGATGATGAAGATGTAGATGATGCAGATGATGAAGATCCTGATGATGATGAAGTTGAAGATGATGAAAATGAAGATGATAAAGATCTAGATGAAGATGATGAAGATCAAGATGATGAAGACGAAGATGATGATGAAGATGATGAAGATCCTTTCTGTTTTTGCTCCTCATCTTGGGGTGTTCAGCAGAAGAACTCCATTTCCAATGGTACTGGAGAACAATGGGGGAGCCCCTGCTCTTGAGAGCTTACAATCTAATAGGGATAAACTTAAGCAATCTTATATCTTAAAAACATTGATAAAAGGTGTACTCACATGATAATTGTTTCCATCATCCTCCTTGAAGGATGTTATCCATTACACTGTGTTCCTACTTAGTGGCATTTGCCGTTGTTGCAGGGGTGTTTTCTTCTCCTCATCCTGGAGTCTTCTTCATAAGATGAGGATGATCAAGTAGATGAAGATGAAAAAAATGATAGAGAAGTTGATGAAGATGAAGATCCTGATGAAAATCCTGATGAAAATTAAGACCCTGATGAAGATGATGATGAAGATGTAGATGATGCAGATGATGAAGATCCCGATGAAGATCCTGATGAAGATGATGATGATGAAGTTGAAGATGATGAAAATGAAGATGATAAAGATGTAGATGAAGATGATGAAGATCAAGATGATGAAGACGAAGATGATGATGAAGATCCTTTCTGTTTCTGCTCCTCATCTTGGGGAGTTCAGCAGAAGAACTCCATTTCCAATGGTACTGGAGAACAATAGGGGAGCCCCTGCTCTTGAGAGCTTACAATCTAATAGGGATAAACTTAAGCAATCTTATATCTTACAAAAAACATTGATAAAAAGTGTACTCACATGATAATTGTTTCCATCATCCTCCTTGAAGGATGTTATCTATTACACTGTGTTCCTACTTAGTGGCATTTGCCGGTGTTGCAGGGGTGTTTTCTTCTCCTCATCCTGGAGTCTTCTTCATAAGATGATGATAATCAAGAAGATGAAAAAAATGATAGAGAGGTTGATGAAGATGAAGATCCTGATGAAAATCCTGATGAAAATGAAGATCCTGATGAAGATGATGATGATGAAGTTGAAGATGATGAAAATGAAGATGATAAAGATGTAGATGAAGATGATGATGAAGATGATGAAGATCCTTTCTGTTTCTGCTCCTCATCTTGGGGAGTTCAGGAGAAGAACTCAATTTCCAATGGTCCTGGAGAACAATAGGGGAGCCCCTGCTCTTGAGAGCTTACAATCTAATAGGGATAAACTTAAGCAATCTTATATCTTACAAAAACATTGATAAAAAGTGTACTCACATGATAATTGTTTCCATAAACCTCCTTGAAGGATGTTATCCATTGATATCCAGTTCATTACACCGTGTTCCTATTTAGTGGCGCTTGCCGGTGTTGCACAGCTGTTTTCTGCTCCTCATCCTGGAATCTTCTTAGGAAGCACTCCATTTCACATAGTACTGGAGAACATTAGGGGGGTCCCTGCCCTTGAGAGCTTACAATCTAATAGAGATAAACTTAAGCAATCTTATCTCTTACAAAAACATAGAAAAAGAGTTTACTCACATAATAATTGTTTCTATCATCCTCCTTGAAGGACGTTATCCACTGATATTTAGTTCATTACACCATGGCTCTATTTAGTGGTGCTTGCCAGTGTTGCACGTGATTTCTGTACCTCATCCTGGGGTGTTCTTCAGAAGTATTCCATTTCCAATGGTACTGGAGAACAATAGGGGAGCCCCTGCTCTTGAGAGCTTACAATCTAATAGGGATAAACTTAATCCACCTTACATCTTACAAAAACATTGATAAAAAGTGTACTCACAAGATAATTGTTTCCATCATCCTCCTTGAAGGATGTTATCCATTATAACCTGATCCTACTTAGTGGCACTTGCCGGTGCTGCAGGGGTGTTTTCTTCTCCTCATCCTGGAGTCTTCTTCATAAGATGATGATGATGATGATGATGATGATGATGATGATGATGATGATGATCAAGAAGATGATGATCAAGAAGATGAAGATGAAAAAAATGATAGAGAGGTTGATGAAGATGAAGATCCTGATGAAAATGAAGACCCTGATGAAGATGATGATGATGTAGATGATGCAGATGATGAAGATCCTGATGAAGATGATGATGAAGTTGAAGATGATAAAGATGTAGATGAAGATGATGAAGATCAAGATGATGAAGACGAAGAAGATGATGAAGGTCCTTTCTGTTTTTGCTCCTCATCTTGGGGTGTTCAGCAGAAGAACTCAATTTCCAATGGTACTGGAGAACAATAGGGGAGCCCCTGCTCCTCATCCTGGAGTCTTCTTCATAAGATGAGGATGATCAAGTAGATGAAGATGAAACAAATGATAGAGAGGTTGATGAAGATGAAGATCCTGATGAAAATCCTGATGAAAATTAAGACCCTGATGAAGATGATGATGAAGATGTAGATGATGTAGATGATGCAGATCCCGATGAAAATGAAGATCCTGATGAAGATGATGATGAAGTTGAAGATCATGAAAATGAAGATGATAAAGATGTAGATGAAGAAGATCAAGATGATGAAGATGATGATGAAGATGATGAAGATCCTTTCTGTTTCTGCTGCTCATCTTGGGGAGTTCAGCAGAAGAACTCAATTTCCAATGGTACTGGAGAACAATAGGGGAGCCCTGCTCTTGAGAGCTTACAATCTAATAGGGATAAACTTAAGCAATCTTATATCTTACAAAAACATTGATAAAAAGTGTACTCACATGATAATTGTTTCCATCATCCTCCTTGAAGGATGTTATCCATTGATATCCAGTTCATTACACCGTGTTCCTATTTAGTGGCGCTTGCCGGTGTTGCACAGCTGTTTTCTGCTCCTCATCCTGGAATCTTCTTAGGAAGCACTCCATTTCACATAGTACTGGAGAACATTAGGGGGGTCCCTGCCCTTGAGAGCTTACAATCTAATAGAGATAAACTTAAGCAATCTTATCTCTTACAAAAACATAGAAAAAGAGTTTACTCACATAATAATTGTTTCTATCATCCTCCTTGAAGGACGTTATCCACTGATATTTAGTTCATTACACCATGGCTCTATTTAGTGGTGCTTGCCAGTGTTGCACGTGATTTCTGTACCTCATCCTGGGGTGTTCTTCAGAAGTACTCCATTTCCAATGGTACTGGAGAACAATAGGGGAGCCCCTGCTCTTGAGAGCTTACAATCTAATAGGGATAAACTTAATCCACCTTACATCTTACAAAAACATTGATAAAAAGTGTACTCACAAGATAATTGTTTCCATCATCCTCCTTGAAGGATGTTATCCATTATAACGTGATCCTACTTAGTGGCACTTGCCGGTGCTGCAGGGGTGTTTTCTTCTCCTCATCCTGGAGTCTTCTTCATAAGATGATGATGATGATGATGATGATGATGATGATGATGATGATGATCAAGAAGATGAAGATTAAAAAAATGATAGAGAGGTTGATGAAGATGAAGATCCTGATGAAAATCCTGATGAAAATGAAGACCCTGATGAAGATGATGATGAAGATGTAGATGATGCAGATGATGAAGATCCTGATGAAGATGATGATGAAGTTGAAGATGATGAAAATGAAGATGATAAAGATGTAGATGAAGATGATGAAGATCAAGATGATGAAGACGAAGATGATGATGAAGATGATGAAGATCCTTTCTGTTTCTGCTCCTCATCTTGGGGAGTTCAGCAGAAGAACTCAATTTCCAATGGTACTGGAGAACAATAGGGGAGCCCTGCTCTTGAGAGCTTACAATCTAATAGGGATAAACTTAAGCAATCTTATATCTTACAAAAACATTGATAAAAAGTGTACTCACATGATAATTGTTTCCATCATCCTCCTTGAAGGATGTTATCCATTGATATCCAGTTCATTACACCGTGTTCCTATTTAGTGGCGCTTTCCGGTGTTGCACAGCTGTTTTCTGCTCCTCATCCTGGAATCTTCTTAGGAAGCACTCCATTTCACATAGTACTGGAGAACATTAGGGGGGTCCCTGCCCTTGAGAGCTTACAATCTAATAGAGATAAACTTAAGCAATCTTATCTCTTACAAAAACATAGAAAAAGAGTTTACTCACATAATAATTGTTTCTATCATCCTCCTTGAAGGACGTTATCCACTGATATTTAGTTCATTACACCATGGCCCTATTTAGTGGTGCTTGCCAGTGTTGCACGTGATTTCTGTACCTCATCCTGGGGTGTTCTTCAGAAGTACTCCATTTCCAATGGTACTGGAGAACAATAGGGGAGCCCCTGCTTTTGAGAGCTTACAATCTAATAGGGATAAACTTAATCCACCTTACATCTTACAAAAACATTGATAAAAAGTGTACTCACAAGATAATTGTTTCCATCATCCTCCTTGAAGGATGTTATCCATTATAACTTGATCCTACTTAGTGGCACTTGCCGGTGAGGCAGGGGTGTTTTCTTCTCATCCTGGAGTCTTCTTCATAAGATGATGATGATGATGATGATGATGATGATGATGATGATGATCAAGAAGATGAAGATGAAAAAATGATAGAGAGGTTGATGAAGATGAAGATCCTGATGAAAATCCTGATGAAAATGAAGACCCTGATGAAGATGATGATGAAGATGTAGATGATGCAGATGATGAAGATCCTGATGAAGATGATGATGAAGTTGAAGATGATAAAGATGTAGATGAAGATGATGAAGATCAAGATGATGAAGACGAAGAAGATGATGAAGATCCTTTCTGTTTTTGCTCCTCATCTTGGGGTGTTCAGCAGAAGAACTCCATTTCCAATGGTACTGGAGAACAATAGGGGAGCCCCTGCTCTTGAGAGCTTACAATCTAATAGGGATAAACTTAAGCAATCTTATATCTTAAAAACATTGATAAAAGGTGTACTCACATGATAATTGTTTCCATCATCCTCCTTGAAGGATGTTATCCATTACACTGTGTTCCTACTTCGTGGCATTTGCCGGTGCTGCAGGGGTGTTTTCTTCTCCTTATCCTGGAGTCTTCTTCATAAGATGAGGATGATCAAGTAGATGAAGATGAAAAAAATGATAGAGAGGTTGATGAAGATGAAGATCCTGATGAAAATCCTGATGAAAATTAAGACCCTGATGAAGATGATGATGAAGATGTAGATGATGTAGATGATGCAGATCCCGATGAAGATGATGATGAAGTTGAAGATGATGAAAATGAAGATGATAAAGATGTAGATGAAGATGATAAAGATGTAGATGAAGATGATGAAGACGAAGATGATGATGAAGATCCTTTCTGTTTCTGCTCCTCATCTTGGGGAGTTCAGCAGAAGAACTCAATTTCCAATGGTACTGGAGAACAATAGGGGAGCCCTGCTCTTGAGAGCTTACAATCTAATAGGGATAAACTTAAGCAATCTTATATCTTACAAAAACATTGATAAAAAGTGTACTCACATGATAATTGTTTCCATCATCCTCCTTGAAGGATGTTATCCATTGATATCCAGTTCATTACACCGTGTTCCTATTTAGTGGCGCTTGCCGGTGTTGCACAGCTGTTTTCTGCTCCTCATCCTGGAATCTTCTTAGGAAGCACTCCATTTCACATAGTACTGGAGAACATTAGGGAGGTCCCTGCCCTTGAGAGCTTACAATCTAATAGAGATAAACTTAAGCAATCTTATCTCTTACAAAAACATAGAAAAAGAGTTTACTCACATAATAATTGTTTCTATCATCCTCCTTGAAGGACGTTATCCACTGATATTTAGTTCATTACACCATGGCTCTATTTAGTGGTGTTGCCAGTGTTGCACGTGATTTCTGTACCTAATCCTGGGGTGTTCTTCAGAAGTACTCCATTTCCAATAGTACTGGAGAACAATAGGGGAGCCCCTGCTCTTGAGAGCTTACAATCTAATAGGGATAAACTTAATCCACCTTACATCTTACAAAAACATTGATAAAAAGTGTACTCACAAGATAATTGTTTCCATCATCCTCCTTGAAGGATGTTATCCATTACAACGTGATCCTACTTAGTGGCACTTGCCGGTGCTGCAGGGGTGTTTTCTTCTCCTCATCCTGGAGTCTTCTTCATAAGATGATGATGATGATGATGATCAAGAAGATGAAGATGAAAAAAATGATAGAGAGGTTGATGAAGATGAAGATCCTGATGAAAATCCTGATGAAAATGAAGACCCTGATGAAGATGATGATGAAGATGTAGATGATGCAGATGATGAAGATCCTGATGATGATGAAGTTGAAGATGATGAAAATGAAGATGATAAAGATCTAGATGAAGATGATGAAGATCAAGATGATGAAGACGAAGATGATGATGAAGATGATGAAGATCCTTTCTGTTTTTGCTCCTCATCTTGGGGTGTTCAGCAGAAGAACTCCATTTCCAATGGTACTGGAGAACAATAGGGGAGCCCCTGCTCTTGAGAGCTTACAATCTAATAGGGATAAACTTAAGCAATCTTATATCTTAAAAACATTGATAAAAGGTGTACTCACATGATAATTGTTTCCATCACCCTCCTTGAAGGATGTTATCCATTACACTGTGTTCCTACTTAGTGGCATTTGCCGTTGTTGCAGGGGTGTTTTCTTCTCCTCATCCTGGAGTCTTCTTCATAAGATGAGGATGATCAAGTAGATGAAGATGAAAAAAATCATAGAGAAGTTGATGAAGATGAAGATCCTGATGAAAATCCTGATGAAAATTAAGACCCTGATGAAGATGATGATGAAGATGTAGATGATGCAGATGATGAAGATCCCGATGAAGATCCTGATGAAGATGATGATGATGAAGTTGAAGATGATGAAAATGAAGATGATAAAGATGTAGATGAAGATGATGAAGATCAAGATGATGAAGACGAAGATGATGATGAAGATCCTTTCTGTTTCTGCTCCTCATCTTGGGGAGTTCAGCAGAAGAACTCCATTTCCAATGGTACTGGAGAACAATAGGGGAGCCCCTGCTCTTGAGAGCTTACAATCTAATAGGGATAAACTTAGGCAATCTTATATCTTACAAAAAACATTGATAAAAAGTGTACTCACATGATAATTGTTTCCATCATCCTCCTTGAAGGATGTTATCTATTACACTGTGTTCCTACTTAGTGGCATTTGCCGTTGTTGCAGGGGTGTTTTCTTCTCCTCATCCTGGAGTCTTCTTCATAAGATGATGATAATCAAGAAGATGAAAAAAATGATAGAGAGGTTGATGAAGATGAAGATCCTGATGAAAATCCTGATGAAAATGAAGATCCTGATGAAGATGATGATGATGAAGTTGAAGATGATGAAAATGAAGATGATAAAGATGTAGATGATGATGATGATGATGAAGATGATGAAGATCCTTTCTGTTTCTGCTCCTCATCTTGCGGAGTTCAGGAGAAGAACTCAATTTCCAATGGTCCTGGAGAACAATAGGGGAGCCCCTGCTCTTGAGAGCTTACAATCTAATAGGGATAAACTTAAGCAATCTTATATCTTACAAAAACATTGATAAAAAGTGTACTCACATGATAATTGTTTCCATAAACCTCCTTGAAGGATGTTATCCATTGATATCCAGTTCATTACACCGTGTTCCTATTTAGTGGCGCTTGCCGGTGTTGCACAGCTGTTTTCTGCTCCTCATCCTGGAATCTTCTTAGGAAGCACTCCATTTCACATAGTACTGGAGAACATTAGGGGGGTCCCTGCCCTTGAGAGCTTACAATCTAATAGAGATAAACTTAAGCAATCTTATCTCTTACAAAAACATAGAAAAAAAGCTTACTCACATAATAATTGTTTCTATCATCCTCCTTGAAGGACGTTATCCACTGATATTTAGTTCATTACACCATGGCTCTATTTAGTGGTGCTTGCCAGTGTTGCACGTGATTTCTGTACCTCATCCTGGGGTGTTCTTCAGAAGTATTCCATTTCCAATGGTACTGGAGAACAATAGGGGAGCCCCTGCTCTTGAGAGCTTACAATCTAATAGGGATAAACTTAATCCACCTTACATCTTACAAAAACATTGATAAAAAGTGTACTCACAAGATAATTGTTTCCATCATCCTCCTTGAAGGATGTTATCCATTATAACCTGATCCTACTTAGTGGCACTTGCCGGTGCTGCAGGGGTGTTTTCTTCTCCTCATCCTGGAGTCTTCTTCATAAGATGATGATGATGTTGATCAAGAAGATGATGATCAAGAAGATGAAGATGAAAAAAATGATAGAGAGGTTGATGAAGATGAAGATCCTGATGAAAATCCTGATGAAAATGAAGACCCTGATGAAGATGATGATGATGTAGATGATGCAGATGATGAAGATCCTGATGAAGATGATGATGAAGTTGAAGATGATAAAGATGTAGATGAAGATGATGAAGATCAAGATGATGAAGACGAAGAAGATGATGAAGGTCCTTTCTGTTTTTGCTCCTCATCTTGGGGTGTTCAGCAGAAGAACTCAATTTCCAATGGTACTGGAGAACAATAGGGGAGCCCCTGCTCTTGAGAGCTTACAATCTAATAGGGATAAACTTAAACAATCTTATATCTTAAAAACATTGATAAAAGGTGTACTCACATGATAAATGTTTCCATCATCCTCCTTGAAGGATGTTATCCATTACACTGTGTTCCTACTTACTGGCATTTGCCGGTGCTGCAGGGGTGTTTTCTTCTCCTCATCCTGGAGTCTTCTTCATAAGATGAGGATGATCAAGTAGATGAAGATGAAACAAATGATAGAGAGGTTGATGAAGATGAAGATCCTGATGAAAATCCTGATGAAAATTAAGACCCTGATGAAGATGATGATGAAGATGTAGATGATGTAGATGATGCAGATCCCGATGAAAATGAAGAACCTGATGAAGATGATGATGATGAAGTTGAAGATCATGAAAATGAAGATGATAAAGATGTAGATGAAGATGATGAAGATCAAGATGATGAAGATGATGAAGATCCTTTCTGTTTCTGCTGCTCATCTTGGGGAGTTCAGCAGAAGAACTCAATTTCCAATGGTACTGGAGAACAATAGGGGAGCCCTGCTCTTGAGAGCTTACAATCTAATAGGGATAAACTTAAGCAATCTTATATCTTACAAAAACATTGATAAAAAGTGTACTCACATGATAATTGTTTCCATCATCCTCCTTGAAGGATGTTATCCATTGATATCCAGTTCATTACACCGTGTTCCTATTTAGTGGCGCTTGCCGGTGTTGCACAGCTGTTTTCTGCTCCTCATCCTGGAATCTTCTTAGGAAGCACTCCATTTCACATAGTACTGGAGAACATTAGGGGGGTCCCTGCCCTTGAGAGCTTACAATCTAATAGAGATAAAATTAAGCAATCTTATCTCTTACAAAAACATAGAAAAAGAGTTTACTCACATAATAATTGTTTCTATCATCCTCCTTGAAGGACGTTATCCACTGATATTTAGTTCATTACACCATGGCTCTATTTAGTGGTGCTTGCCAGTGTTGCACGTGATTTCTGTACCTCATCCTGGGGTGTTCTTCAGAAGTACTCCATTTCCAATGGTACTGGAGAACAATAGGGGAGCCCCTGCTCTTGAGAGCTTACAATCTAATAGGGATAAACTTAATCCACCTTACATCTTACAAAAACATTGATAAAAAGTGTACTCACAAGATAATTGTTTCCATCATCCTCCTTGAAGGATGTTATCCATTATAACTTGATCCTACTTAGTGGCACTTGCCGGTGAGGCAGGGGTGTTTTCTTCTCATCCTGGAGTCTTCCTCATAAGATGATGATGATGATGATGATGATGATCAAGAAGATGAAGATGAAAAAATGATAGAGAGGTTGATGAAGATGAAGATCCTGATGAAAATCCTGATGAAAATGAAGACCCTGATGAAGATGATGATGAAGATGTAGATGATGCAGATGATGAAGATCCTGATGAAGATGATGATGAAGTTGAAGATGATAAAGATGTAGATGAAGATGATGAAGATCAAGATGTTTCTTGAAGATGATGAAAATGAAGATGATAAAGATGTAGATGAAGATGATGAAGATCAAGATGATGAAGACGAAGATGATGATGAAGATGATGAAGATCCTTTCTGTTTCTGCTCCTCATCTTGGGGAGTTCAGCAGAAGAACTCAATTTCCAATGGTACTGGAGAACAATAGGGGAGCCCTGCTCTTGAGAGCTTACAATCTAATAGGGATAAACTTAAGCAATCTTATATCTTACAAAAACATTGATAAAAAGTGTACTCACATGATAATTGTTTCCATCATCCTCCTTGAAGGATGTTATCCATTGATATCCAGTTCATTACACCGTGTTCCTATTTAGTGGCGCTTGCCGGTGTTGCACAGCTGTTTTCTGCTCCTCATCCTGGAATCTTCTTAGGAAGCACTCCATTTCACATAGTACTGGAGAACATTAGGGGGGTCCCTGCCCTTGAGAGCTTACAATCTAATAGAGATAAACTTAAGCAATCTTATCTCTTACAAAAACATAGAAAAAGAGTTTACTCACATAATAATTGTTTCTATCATCCTCCTTGAAGGACGTTATCCACTGATATTTAGTTCATTACACCATGGCTCTATTTAGTGGTGCTTGCCAGTGTTGCACGTGATTTCTGTACCTCATCCTGGGGTGTTCTTCAGAAGTACTCCATTTCCAGTGGTACTGGAGAACAATAGGGGAGCCCCTGCTCTTGAGAGCTTACAATCTAATAGGGATAAACTTAATCCACCTTACAAACATTGATAAAAAGTGTACTCACAAGATAATTGTTTCCATCATCCTCCTTGAAGGATGTTATCCATTACAACGTGATCCTACTTAGTGGCACTTGCCGGTGCTGCAGGGGTGTTTTCTTCTCCTCATCCTGGAGTCTTCTTCATAAGATGATGATGATGATGATGATGATGATGATCAAGAAGATGAAGATGAAAAAAATGATAGAGAGGTTGATGAAGATGAAGATCCTGATGAAAATCCTGATGAAAATGAAGACCCTGATGAAGATGATGATGAAGATGTAGATGATGCAGATGATGAAGATCCTGATGAAGATGATGATGATGAAGTTGAAGATGATGAAAATGAAGATGATAAAGATCTAGATGAAGATGATGAAGATCAAGATGATGAAGACGAAGATGATGATGAAGATGATGAAGATCCTTTCTGTTTTTGCTCCTCATCTTGGGGTGTTCAGCAGAAGAACTCCATTTCCAATGGTACTGGAGAACAATAGGGGAGCCCCTGCTCTTGAGAGCTTACAATCTAATAGGGATAAACTTAAGCAATCTTATATCTTAAAAACATTGATAAAAGGTGTACTCACATGATAATTGTTTCCATCATCCTCCTTGAAGGATATTATCCATTACACTGTGTTCCTACTTACTGGCATTTGCCGGTGCTGCAGGGGTGTTTTCTTCTCCTCATCCTGGAGTCTTCTTCATAAGATGAGGATGATCAAGTAGATGAAGATGAAAAAAATGATAGAGAAGTTGATGAAGATGAAGATCCTGATGAAAGTCCTGATGAAAATTAAGACCCTGATGAAGATAATGATGAAGATGTAGATGATGTAGATGATGCAGATCCCGATGAAGATGATGATGAAGATGATGATGATGAAGTTGAAGATGATGAAAATGAAGATGATAAAGATGTAGATGAAGATGATGAAGATCAAGATGATGAAGACGAAGATGATGATGAAGATCCTTTCTGTTTCTGCTCCTCATCTTGGGGAGTTCAGCAGAAGAACTCCATTTCCAATGGTACTGGAGAACAATAGGGGAGCCCCTGCTCTTGAGAGCTTACAATCTAATAGGGATAAACTTAAGCAATCTTATATCTTACAAAAAACATTGATAAAAAGTGTACTCACATGATAATTGTTTCCATCATCCTCCTTGAAGGATGTTATCTATTACACTGTGTTCCTACTTAGTGGCATTTGCCGGTGTTGCAGGGGTGTTTTCTTCTCCTCATCCTGGAGTCTTCTTCATAAGATGATGATAATCAAGAAGATGAAGATGAAAAAAATGATAGAGAGGTTGATGAAGATGAAGATCCTGATGAAAATCCTGATGAAAATGAAGATCCTGATGGAGATGATGATGATGAAGTTGAAGATGATGAAAATGAAGATGATAAAGATGTAGATGAAGATGATGATGAAGATGATGAAGATCCTTTCTGTTTCTGCTCCTCATCTTGGGGAGTTCAGGAGAAGAACTCAATTTCCAATGGTCCTGGAGAACAATAGGGGAGCCCCTGCTCTTGAGAGCTTACAATCTAATAGGGATAAACTTAAGCAATCTTATATCTTACAAAAACATTGATAAAAAGTGTACTCACATGATAATTGTTTCCATAAACCTCCTTGAAGGATGTTATCCATTGATATCCAGTTCATTACACCGTGTTCCTATTTAGTGGCGCTTGCCGGTGTTGCACAGCTGTTTTCTGCTCCTCATCCTGGAATCTTCTTAGGAAGCACTCCATTTCACATAGTACTGGAGAACATTAGGGGGGTCCCTGCCCTTGAGAGCTTACAATCTAATAGAGATAAACTTAAGCAATCTTATCTCTTACAAAAACATAGAAAAAGAGTTTACTCACATAATAATTGTTTCTATCATCCTCCTTGAAGGACGTTATCCACTGATATTTAGTTCATTACACCATGGCTCTATTTAGTGGTGCTTGCCAGTGTTGCACGTGATTTCTGTACCTCATCCTGGGGTGTTCTTCAGAAGTATTCCATTTCCAATGGTACTGGAGAACAATAGGGGAGCCCCTGCTCTTGAGAGCTTACAATCTAATAGGGATAAACTTAATCCACCTTACATCTTACAAAAACATTGATAAAAAGTGTACTCACAAGATAATTGTTTCCATCATCCTCCTTGAAGGATGTTATCCATTATAACCTGATTCTACTTAGTGGCACTTGCCGGTGCTGCAGGGGTGTTTTCTTCTCCTCATCCTGGAGTCTTCTTCATAAGATGATGATGATGATGATGATGATGATGATGATGATGATCAAGAAGATGATGATCAAGAAGATGAAGATGAAAAAAATGATAGAGAGGTTGATGAAGATGAAGATCCTGATGAAAATCCTGATGAAAATGAAGACCCTGATGAAGATGATGATGATGATGATGTAGATGATGCAGATGATGAAGATCCTGATGAAGATGATGATGACGTTGAAGATGATAAAGATGTAGATGAAGATGATGAAGATCAAGATGATGAAGACGAAGAAGATGATGAAGGTCCTTTCTGTTTTTGCTCCTCATCTTGGGGTGTTCAGCAGAAGAACTCAATTTCCAATGGTACTGGAGAACAATAGGGGAGCCCCTGCTCTTGAGAGCTTACAATCTAATAGGGATAAACTTAAACAATCTTATATCTTAAAAACATTGATAAAAGGTGTACTCACATGATAATTGTTTCCATCATCCTCCTTGAAGGATGTTATCCATTACACTGTGTTCCTACTTACTGGCATTTGCCGGTGCTGCAGGGGTGTTTTCTTCTCCTCATCCTGGAGTCTTCTTCATAAGATGATGATAATCAAGAAGATGAAGATGAAAAAAATGATAGAGAGGTTGATGAAGATGAAGATCCTGATGAAAATCCTGATGAAAATGAAGATCCTGATGGAGATGATGATGATGAAGTTGAAGATGATGAAAATGAAGATGATAAAGATGTAGATGAAGATGATGATGAAGATGATGAAGATCCTTTCTGTTTCTGCTCCTCATCTTGGGGAGTTCAGGAGAAGAACTCAATTTCCAATGGTCCTGGAGAACAATAGGGGAGCCCCTGCTCTTGAGAGCTTACAATCTAATAGGGATAAACTTAAGCAATCTTATATCTTACAAAAACATTGATAAAAAGTGTACTCACATGATAATTGTTTCCATAAACCTCCTTGAAGGATGTTATCCATTGATATCCAGTTCATTACACCGTGTTCCTATTTAGTGGCGCTTGCCGGTGTTGCACAGCTGTTTTCTGCTCCTCATCCTGGAATCTTCTTAGGAAGCACTCCATTTCACATAGTACTGGAGAACATTAGGGGGGTCCCTGCCCTTGAGAGCTTACAATCTAATAGAGATAAACTTAAGCAATCTTATCTCTTACAAAAACATAGAAAAAGAGTTTACTCACATAATAATTGTTTCTATCATCCTCCTTGAAGGACGTTATCCACTGATATTTAGTTCATTACACCATGGCTCTATTTAGTGGTGCTTGCCAGTGTTGCACGTGATTTCTGTACCTCATCCTGGGGTGTTCTTCAGAAGTATTCCATTTCCAATGGTACTGGAGAACAATAGGGGAGCCCCTGCTCTTGAGAGCTTACAATCTAATAGGGATAAACTTAATCCACCTTACATCTTACAAAAACATTGATAAAAAGTGTACTCACAAGATAATTGTTTCCATCATCCTCCTTGAAGGATGTTATCCATTATAACCTGATTCTACTTAGTGGCACTTGCCGGTGCTGCAGGGGTGTTTTCTTCTCCTCATCCTGGAGTCTTCTTCATAAGATGATGATGATCAAGAAGATGATGATCAAGAAGATGAAGATGAAAAAAATGATAGAGAGGTTGATGAAGATGAAGATCCTGATGAAAATGAAGACCCTGATGAAGATGATGATGATGATGATGTAGATGATGCAGATGATGAAGATCCTGATGAAGATGATGATGAAGTTGAAGATGATAAAGATGTAGATGAAGATGATGAAGATCAAGATGATGAAGACGAAGAAGATGATGAAGGTCCTTTCTGTTTTTGCTCCTCATCTTGGGGTGTTCAGCAGAAGAACTCAATTTCCAATGGTACTGGAGAACAATAGGGGAGCCCCTGCTCTTGAGAGCTTACAATCTAATAGGGATAAACTTAAACAATCTTATATCTTAAAAACATTGATAAAAGGTGTACTCACATGATAATTGTTTCCATCATCCTCCTTGAAGGATGTTATCCATTACACTGTGTTCCTACTTACTGGCATTTGCCGGTGCTGCAGGGGTGTTTTCTTCTCCTCATCCTGGAGTCTTCTTCATAAGATGAGGATGATCAAGTAGATGAAGATGAAACAAATGATAGAGAGGTTGATGAAGATGAAGATCCTGATGAAAATCCTGATGAAAATTAAGACCCTGATGAAGATGATGATGAAGATGTAGATGATGTAGATGATGCAGATCCCGATGAAAATGAAGAACCTGATGAAGATGATGATGATGAAGTTGAAGATCATGAAAATGAAGATGATAAAGATGTAGATGAAGATGATGAAGATCAAGATGATGAAGATGATGAAGATCCTTTCTGTTTCTGCTCCTCATCTTGGGGAGTTCAGCAGAAGAACTCAATTTCCAATGGTACTGGAGAACAATAGGGGAGCCCTGCTCTTGAGAGCTTACAATCTAATAGGGATAAACTTAAGCAATCTTATATCTTACAAAAACATTGATAAAAAGTGTACTCACATGATAATTGTTTCCATCATCCTCCTTGAAGGATGTTATCCATTGATATCCAGTTCATTACACCGTGTTCCTATTTAGTGGCGCTTGCCGGTGTTGCACAGCTGTTTTCTGCTCCTCATCCTGGAATCTTCTTAGGAAGCACTCCATTTCACATAGTACTGGAGAACATTAGGGGGGTCCCTGCCCTTGAGAGCTTACAATCTAATAGAGATAAACTTAAGCAATCTTATCTCTTACAAAAACATAGAAAAAGAGTTTACTCACATAATAATTGTTTCTATCATCCTCCTTGAAGGACGTTATTCACTGATATTTAGTTCATTACACCATGGCTCTATTTAGTGGTGCTTGCCAGTGTTGCACGTGATTTCTGTACCTCATCCTGGGGTGTTCTTCAGAAGTACTCCATTTCCAATGGTACTGGAGAACAGTAGGGGAGCCCCTGCTCTTGAGAGCTTACAATCTAATAGGGATAAACTTAATCCACCTTATATCTTACAAAAACATTGATAAAAAGTGTACTCACAAGATAATTGTTTCCATCATCCTCCTTGAAGGATGTTATCCATTACAACGTGATCCTACTTAGTGGCACTTGCCGGTGCTGCAGGGGTGTTTTCTTCTCCTCATCCTGGAGTCTTCTTCATAAGATGATGATGATGATGATGATCAAGAAGATGAAAATGAAAACATGATAGAGAGGTTGATGAAGATGAAGATCCTGATGAAAATCCTGATGAAAATGAAGACCCTGATGAAGATGATGATGAAGATATAGATGATGCAGATGATGAAGATCCTGATGAAGATGAAGTTGAAGATGATAAAGATGTAGATGAAGATGATGAAGATCAAGATGATGAAGACGAAGAAGATGATGAAGGTCCTTTCTGTTTTTGCTCCTCATCTTGGGGTGTTCAGCAGAAGAACTCCATTTCCAATGGTACTGGAGAACAATAGGGGAGCCCCTGCTCTTGAGAGCTTACAATCTAATAGGGATAACCTTAAGCAATCTTATATCTTAAAAACATTGATAAAAGGTGTACTCACATGATAATTGTTTCCATCATCCTCCTTGAAGGATGTTATCCATTACACTGTGTTCCTACTTACTGGCATTTGCCGGTGCTGCAGGGGTGTTTTCTTCTCCTCATCCTGGAGTCTTCTTCATAAGATGAGGATGATCAAGTAGATGAAGATGAAACAAATGATAGAGAGGTTGATGAAGATGAAGATCCTGATGAAAATCCTGATGAAAATTAAGACCCTGATGAAGATGATGATGAAGATGTAGATGATGTAGATGATGCAGATCCAGATGAAAATGAAGATCCTGATGAAGATGATGATGATGAAGTTGAAGATCATGAAAATGAAGATGATAAAGATGTAGATGAAGAAGATCAAGATGATGAAGATGATGATGAAGATGATGAAGATCCTTTCTGTTTCTGCTGCTCATCTTGGGGAGTTCAGCAGAAGAACTCAATTTCCAATGGTACTGGAGAACAATAGGGGAGCCCTGCTCTTGAGAGCTTACAATCTAATAGGGATAAACTTAAGCAATCTTATATCTTACAAAAACATTGATAAAAAGTGTACTCACATGATAATTGTTTCCATCATCCTCCTTGAAGGATGTTATCCATTGATATCCAGTTCATTACACCGTGTTCCTATTTAGTGGCGCTTGCCGGTGTTGCACAGCTGTTTTCTGCTCCTCATCCTGGAATCTTCTTAGGAAGCACTCCATTTCACATAGTACTGGAGAACATTAGGGGGGTCCCTGCCCTTGAGAGCTTACAATCTAATAGAGATAAACTTAAGCAATCTTATCTCTTACAAAAACATAGAAAAAGAGTTTACTCACATAATAATTGTTTCTATCATCCTCCTTGAAGGACGTTATCCACTGATATTTAGTTCATTACACCATGGCTCTATTTAGTGGTGCTTGCCAGTGTTGCACGTGATTTCTGTACCTCATCCTGGGGTGTTCTTCAGAAGTATTCCATTTCCAATGGTACTGGAGAACAATAGGGGAGCCCCTGCTCTTGAGAGCTTACAATCTAATAGGGATAAACTTAATCCACCTTACATCTTACAAAAACATTGATAAAAAGTGTACTCACAAGATAATTGTTTCCATCATCCTCCTTGAAGGATGTTATCCATTATAACCTGATTCTACTTAGTGGCACTTGCCGGTGCTGCAGGGGTGTTTTCTTCTCCTCATCCTGGAGTCTTCTTCATAAGATGATGATGATCAAGAAGATGATGATCAAGAAGATGAAGATGAAAAAAATGATAGAGAGGTTGATGAAGATGAAGATCCTGATGAAAATCCTGATGAAAATGAAGACCCTGATGAAGATGATGATGATGATGATGTAGATGATGCAGATGATGAAGATCCTGATGAAGATGATGATGAAGTTGAAGATGATAAAGATGTAGATGAAGATGATGAAGATCAAGATGATGAAGACGAAGAAGATGATGAAGGTCCTTTCTGTTTTTGCTCCTCATCTTGGGGTGTTCAGCAGAAGAACTCAATTTCCAATGGTACTGGAGAACAATAGGGGAGCCCCTGCTCTTGAGAGCTTACAATCTAATAGGGATAAACTTAAACAATCTTATATCTTAAAAACATTGATAAAAGGTGTACTCACATGATAATTGTTTCCATCATCCTCCTTGAAGGATGTTATCCATTACACTGTGTTCCTACTTACTGGCATTTGCCGGTGCTGCAGGGGTGTTTTCTTCTCCTCATCCTGGAGTCTTCTTCATAAGATGAGGATGATCAAGTAGATGAAGATGAAACAAATGATAGAGAGGTTGATGAAGATGAAGATCCTGATGAAAATCCTGATGAAAATTAAGACCCTGATGAAGATGATGATGAAGATGTAGATGATGTAGATGATGCAGATCCCGATGAAAATGAAGAACCTGATGAAGATGATGATGATGAAGTTGAAGATCATGAAAATGAAGATGATAAAGATGTAGATGAAGATGATGAAGATCAAGATGATGAAGATGATGAAGATCCTTTCTGTTTCTGCTCCTCATCTTGGGGAGTTCAGCAGAAGAACTCAATTTCCAATGGTACTGGAGAACAATAGGGGAGCCCTGCTCTTGAGAGCTTACAATCTAATAGGGATAAACTTAAGCAATCTTATATCTTACAAAAACATTGATAAAAAGTGTACTCACATGATAATTGTTTCCATCATCCTCCTTGAAGGATGTTATCCATTGATATCCAGTTCATTACACCGTGTTCCTATTTAGTGGCGCTTGCCGGTGTTGCACAGCTGTTTTCTGCTCCTCATCCTGGAATCTTCTTAGGAAGCACTCCATTTCACATAGTACTGGAGAACATTAGGGGGGTCCCTGCCCTTGAGAGCTTACAATCTAATAGAGATAAACTTAAGCAATCTTATCTCTTACAAAAACATAGAAAAAGAGTTTACTCACATAATAATTGTTTCTATCATCCTCCTTGAAGGACGTTATTCACTGATATTTAGTTCATTACACCATGGCTCTATTTAGTGGTGCTTGCCAGTGTTGCACGTGATTTCTGTACCTCATCCTGGGGTGTTCTTCAGAAGTACTCCATTTCCAATGGTACTGGAGAACAGTAGGGGAGCCCCTGCTCTTGAGAGCTTACAATCTAATAGGGATAAACTTAATCCACCTTATATCTTACAAAAACATTGATAAAAAGTGTACTCACAAGATAATTGTTTCCATCATCCTCCTTGAAGGATGTTATCCATTACAACGTGATCCTACTTAGTGGCACTTGCCGGTGCTGCAGGGGTGTTTTCTTCTCCTCATCCTGGAGTCTTCTTCATAAGATGATGATGATGATGATGATCAAGAAGATGAAAATGAAAACATGATAGAGAGGTTGATGAAGATGAAGATCCTGATGAAAATCCTGATGAAAATGAAGACCCTGATGAAGATGATGATGAAGATATAGATGATGCAGATGATGAAGATCCTGATGAAGATGAAGTTGAAGATGATAAAGATGTAGATGAAGATGATGAAGATCAAGATGATGAAGACGAAGAAGATGATGAAGGTCCTTTCTGTTTTTGCTCCTCATCTTGGGGTGTTCAGCAGAAGAACTCCATTTCCAATGGTACTGGAGAACAATAGGGGAGCCCCTGCTCTTGAGAGCTTACAATCTAATAGGGATAACCTTAAGCAATCTTATATCTTAAAAACATTGATAAAAGGTGTACTCACATGATAATTGTTTCCATCATCCTCCTTGAAGGATGTTATCCATTACACTGTGTTCCTACTTACTGGCATTTGCCGGTGCTGCAGGGGTGTTTTCTTCTCCTCATCCTGGAGTCTTCTTCATAAGATGAGGATGATCAAGTAGATGAAGATGAAACAAATGATAGAGAGGTTGATGAAGATGAAGATCCTGATGAAAATCCTGATGAAAATTAAGACCCTGATGAAGATGATGATGAAGATGTAGATGATGTAGATGATGCAGATCCAGATGAAAATGAAGATCCTGATGAAGATGATGATGATGAAGTTGAAGATCATGAAAATGAAGATGATAAAGATGTAGATGAAGAAGATCAAGATGATGAAGATGATGATGAAGATGATGAAGATCCTTTCTGTTTCTGCTGCTCATCTTGGGGAGTTCAGCAGAAGAACTCAATTTCCAATGGTACTGGAGAACAATAGGGGAGCCCTGCTCTTGAGAGCTTACAATCTAATAGGGATAAACTTAAGCAATCTTATATCTTACAAAAACATTGATAAAAAGTGTACTCACATGATAATTGTTTCCATCATCCTCCTTGAAGGATGTTATCCATTGATATCCAGTTCATTACACCGTGTTCCTATTTAGTGGCGCTTGCCGGTGTTGCACAGCTGTTTTCTGCTCCTCATCCTGGAATCTTCTTAGGAAGCACTCCATTTCACATAGTACTGGAGAACATTAGGGGGGTCCCTGCCCTTGAGAGCTTACAATCTAATAGAGATAAACTTAAGCAATCTTATCTCTTACAAAAACATAGAAAAAGAGTTTACTCACATAATAATTGTTTCTATCATCCTCCTTGAAGGACGTTATCCACTGATATTTAGTTCATTACACCATGGCTCTATTTAGTGGTGCTTGCCAGTGTTGCACGTGATTTCTGTACCTCATCCTGGGGTGTTCTTCAGAAGTACTCCATTTCCAATGGTACTGGAGAACAATAGGGGAGCCCCTGCTCTTGAGAGCTTACAATCTAATAGGGATAAACTTAATCCACCTTACATCTTACAAAAACATTGATAAAAAGTGTACTCACAAGATAATTGTTTCCATCATCCTCCTTGAAGGATGTTATCCATTATAACGTGATCCTACTTAGTGGCACTTGCCGGTGCTGCAGGGGTGTTTTCTTCTCCTCATCCTGGAGTCTTCTTCATAAGATGATGATGATGATGATGATCAAGAAGATGAAGATTAAAAAAATGATAGAGAGGTTGATGAAGATGAAGATCCTGATGAAAATCCTGATGAAAATGAAGACCCTGATGAAGATGATGATGAAGATGTAGATGATGCAGATGATGAAGATCCTGATGAAGATGATGATGATGAAGTTGAAGATGATGAAAATGAAGATGATAAAGATCTAGATGAAGATGATGAAGATCAAGATGATGAAGACGAAGATGATGATGAAGATGATGAAGATCCTTTCTGTTTTTGCTCCTCATCTTGGGGTGTTCAGCAGAAGAACTCCATTTCCAATGGTACTGGAGAACAATAGGGGAGCCCCTGCTCTTGAGAGCTTACAATCTAATAGGGATAAACTGAAGCAATCTTATATCTTAAAAACATTGATAAAAGGTGTACTCACATGATAATTGTTTCCATCATCCTCCTTGAAGGATGTTATCCATTACACTGTGTTCCTACTTAGTGGCATTTGCCGTTGTTGCAGGGGTGTTTTCTTCTCCTCATCCTGGAGTCTTCTTCATAAGATGAGGATGATCAAGTAGATGAAGATGAAAAAAATGATAGAGAAGTTGATGAAGATGAAGATCCTGATGAAAATCCTGATGAAAATTAAGACCCTGATGAAGATGATGATGAAGATGTAGATGATGCAGATGATGAAGATCCCGATGAAGATCCTGATGAAGATGATGATGATGAAGTTGAAGATGATGAAAATGAAGATGATAAAGATGTAGATGAAGATGATGAAGATCAAGATGATGAAGACGAAGATGATGATGAAGATCCTTTCTGTTTCTGCTCCTCATCTTGGGGAGTTCAGCAGAAGAACTCCATTTCCAATGGTACTGGAGAACAATAGGGGAGCCCCTGCTCTTGAGAGCTTACAATCTAATAGGGATAAACTTAAGCAATCTTATATCTTACAAAAAACATTGATAAAAAGTGTACTCACATGATAATTGTTTCCATCATCCTCCTTGAAGGATGTTATCTATTACACTGTGTTCCTACTTAGTGGCATTTGCCGGTGTTGCAGGGGTGTTTTCTTCTCCTCATCCTGGAGTCTTCTTCATAAGATGAGGATGATCAAGTAGATGAAGATGAAACAAATGATAGAGAGGTTGATGAAGATGAAGATCCTGATGAAAATCCTGATGAAAATTAAGACCCTGATGAAGATGATGATGAAGATGTAGATGATGTAGATGATGCAGATCCCGATGAAAATGAAGAACCTGATGAAGATGATGATGATGAAGTTGAAGATCATGAAAATGAAGATGATAAAGATGTAGATGAAGATGATGAAGATCAAGATGATGAAGATGATGAAGATCCTTTCTGTTTCTGCTCCTCATCTTGGGGAGTTCAGCAGAAGAACTCAATTTCCAATGGTACTGGAGAACAATAGGGGAGCCCTGCTCTTGAGAGCTTACAATCTAATAGGGATAAACTTAAGCAATCTTATATCTTACAAAAACATTGATAAAAAGTGTACTCACATGATAATTGTTTCCATCATCCTCCTTGAAGGATGTTATCCATTGATATCCAGTTCATTACACCGTGTTCCTATTTAGTGGCGCTTGCCGGTGTTGCACAGCTGTTTTCTGCTCCTCATCCTGGAATCTTCTTAGGAAGCACTCCATTTCACATAGTACTGGAGAACATTAGGGGGGTCCCTGCCCTTGAGAGCTTACAATCTAATAGAGATAAACTTAAGCAATCTTATCTCTTACAAAAACATAGAAAAAGAGTTTACTCACATAATAATTGTTTCTATCATCCTCCTTGAAGGACGTTATTCACTGATATTTAGTTCATTACACCATGGCTCTATTTAGTGGTGCTTGCCAGTGTTGCACGTGATTTCTGTACCTCATCCTGGGGTGTTCTTCAGAAGTACTCCATTTCCAATGGTACTGGAGAACAGTAGGGGAGCCCCTGCTCTTGAGAGCTTACAATCTAATAGGGATAAACTTAATCCACCTTATATCTTACAAAAACATTGATAAAAAGTGTACTCACAAGATAATTGTTTCCATCATCCTCCTTGAAGGATGTTATCCATTACAACGTGATCCTACTTAGTGGCACTTGCCGGTGCTGCAGGGGTGTTTTCTTCTCCTCATCCTGGAGTCTTCTTCATAAGATGATGATGATGATGATGATCAAGAAGATGAAAATGAAAACATGATAGAGAGGTTGATGAAGATGAAGATCCTGATGAAAATCCTGATGAAAATGAAGACCCTGATGAAGATGATGATGAAGATGTAGATGATGCAGATGATGAAGATCCTGATGAAGATGATGATGAAGTTGAAGATGATAAAGATGTAGATGAAGATGATGAAGATCAAGATGATGAAGACGAAGAAGATGATGAAGGTCCTTTCTGTTTTTGCTCCTCATCTTGGGGTGTTCAGCAGAAGAACTCCATTTCCAATGGTACTGGAGAACAATAGGGGAGCCCCTGCTCTTGAGAGCTTACAATCTAATAGGGATAACCTTAAGCAATCTTATATCTTAAAAACATTGATAAAAGGTGTACTCACATGATAATTGTTTCCATCATCCTCCTTGAAGGATGTTATCCATTACACTGTGTTCCTACTTACTGGCATTTGCCGGTGCTGCAGGGGTGTTTTCTTCTCCTCATCCTGGAGTCTTCTTCATAAGATGAGGATGATCAAGTAGATGAAGATGAAACAAATGATAGAGAGGTTGATGAAGATGAAGATCCTGATGAAAATCCTGATGAAAATTAAGACCCTGATGAAGATGATGATGAAGATGTAGATGATGTAGATGATGCAGATCCAGATGAAAATGAAGATCCTGATGAAGATGATGATGATGAAGTTGAAGATCATGAAAATGAAGATGATAAAGATGTAGATGAAGAAGATCAAGATGATGAAGATGATGATGAAGATGATGAAGATCCTTTCTGTTTCTGCTGCTCATCTTGGGGAGTTCAGCAGAAGAACTCAATTTCCAATGGTACTGGAGAACAATAGGGGAGCCCTGCTCTTGAGAGCTTACAATCTAATAGGGATAAACTTAAGCAATCTTATATCTTACAAAAACATTGATAAAAAGTGTACTCACATGATAATTGTTTCCATCATCCTCCTTGAAGGATGTTATCCATTGATATCCAGTTCATTACACCGTGTTCCTATTTAGTGGCGCTTGCCGGTGTTGCACAGCTGTTTTCTGCTCCTCATCCTGGAATCTTCTTAGGAAGCACTCCATTTCACATAGTACTGGAGAACATTAGGGGGGTCCCTGCCCTTGAGAGCTTACAATCTAATAGAGATAAACTTAAGCAATCTTATCTCTTACAAAAACATAGAAAAAGAGTTTACTCACATAATAATTGTTTCTATCATCCTCCTTGAAGGACGTTATCCACTGATATTTAGTTCATTACACCATGGCTCTATTTAGTGGTGCTTGCCAGTGTTGCACGTGATTTCTGTACCTCATCCTGGGGTGTTCTTCAGAAGTACTCCATTTCCAATGGTACTGGAGAACAATAGGGGAGCCCCTGCTCTTGAGAGCTTACAATCTAATAGGGATAAACTTAATCCACCTTACATCTTACAAAAACATTGATAAAAAGTGTACTCACAAGATAATTGTTTCCATCATCCTCCTTGAAGGATGTTATCCATTATAACGTGATCCTACTTAGTGGCACTTGCCGGTGCTGCAGGGGTGTTTTCTTCTCCTCATCCTGGAGTCTTCTTCATAAGATGATGATGATGATGATGATGATGATGATCAAGAAGATGAAGATTAAAAAAAATGATAGAGAGGTTGATGAAGATGAAGATCCTGATGAAAATCCTGATGAAAATGAAGACCCTGATGAAGATGATGATGAAGATGTAGATGATGCAGATGATGAAGATCCTGATGAAGATGATGATGAAGTTGAAGATGATGAAAATGAAGATGATAAAGATGTAGATGAAGATGATGAAGATCAAGATGATGAAGGCGAAGATGATGATGAAGATGATGAAGATCCTTTCTGTTTCTGCTCCTCATCTTGGGGAGTTCAGCAGAAGAACTCAATTTCCAATGGTACTGGAGAACAATAGGGGAGCCCTGCTCTTGAGAGCTTACAATCTAATAGGGATAAACTTAAGCAATCTTATATCTTACAAAAACATTGATAAAAAGTGTACTCACATGATAATTGTTTCCATCATCCTCCTTGAAGGATGTTATCCATTGATATCCAGTTCATTACACCGTTTTCCTATTTAGTGGCGCTTGCCGGTGTTGCTCAGCTGTTTTCTGCTCCTCATCCTGGAATCTTCTTAGGAAGCACTCCATTTCACATAGTACTGGAGAACATTAGGGAGGTCCCTGCCCTTGAGGGCTTACAATCTAATATAGATAAACTTAAGCAATCTTATCTCTTACAAAAACATAGAAAAAGAGTTTACTCACATAATAATTGTTTCTATCATCCTCCTTGAAGGACGTTATCCACTGATATTTAGTTCATTACACCATGGCTCTATTTAGTGGTGTTGCCAGTGTTGCACGTGATTTCTGTACCTCATCCTGGGGTGTTCTTCAGAAGTACTCCATTTCCAATGGTACTGGAGAACAGTAGGGGAGCCCCTGCTCTTGAGAGCTTACAATCTAATAGGGATAAACTTAATCCACCTTACATTTTACAAAAACATTGATAAAAAAGTGTACTCACAAGATAATTGTTTCCATCATCCTCCTTGAAGGATGTTATCCATTACAACGTGATCCTACTTAGTGGCACTTGCCGGTGCTGCAGGGGTGTTTTCTTCTCCTCATCCTGGAGTCTTCTTCATAAGATGATGATGATGATGATGATCAAGAAGATGAAGATGAAAAAAATGATAGAGAGGTTGATGAAGATGAAGATCCTGATGAAAATCCTGATGAAAATGAAGACCCTGATGAAGATGATGATGAAGATGTAGATGATGCAGATGATGAAGATCCTGATGAAGATGATGATGATGAAGTTGAAGATGATGAAAATGAAGATGATAAAGATCTAGATGAAGATGATGAAGATCAAGATGATGAAGACGAAGATGATGATGAAGATGATGAAGATCCTTTCTGTTTTTGCTCCTCATCTTGGGGTGTTCAGCAGAAGAACTCCATTTCCAATGGTACTGGAGAACAATAGGGGAGCCCCTGCTCTTGAGAGCTTACAATCTAATAGGGATAAACTGAAGCAATCTTATATCTTAAAAACATTGATAAAAGGTGTACTCACATGATAATTGTTTCCATCATCCTCCTTGAAGGATGTTATCCATTACACTGTGTTCCTACTTAGTGGCATTTGCCGTTGTTGCAGGGGTGTTTTCTTCTCCTCATCCTGGAGTCTTCTTCATAAGATGAGGATGATCAAGTAGATGAAGATGAAAAAAATGATAGAGAAGTTGATGAAGATGAAGATCCTGATGAAAATCCTGATGAAAATTAAGACCCTGATGAAGATGATGATGAAGATGTAGATGATGCAGATGATGAAGATCCCGATGAAGATCCTGATGAAGATGATGATGATGAAGTTGAAGATGATGAAAATGAAGATGATAAAGATGTAGATGAAGATGATGAAGATCAAGATGATGAAGACGAAGATGATGATGAAGATCCTTTCTGTTTCTGCTCCTCATCTTGGGGAGTTCAGCAGAAGAACTCCATTTCCAATGGTACTGGAGAACAATAGGGGAGCCCCTGCTCTTGAGAGCTTACAATCTAATAGGGATAAACTTAAGCAATCTTATATCTTACAAAAAACATTGATAAAAAGTGTACTCACATGATAATTGTTTCCATCATCCTCCTTGAAGGATGTTATCTATTACACTGTGTTCCTACTTAGTGGCATTTGCCGGTGTTGCAGGGGTGTTTTCTTCTCCTCATCCTGGAGTCTTCTTCATAAGATGATGATAATCAAGAAGATGAAGATGAAAAAAATGATAGAGAGGTTGATGAAGATGAAGATCCTGATGAAAATCCTGATGAAAATGAAGATCCTGATGAAGATGATGATGATGATGATGATGAAGATGATGAAGATCCTTTCTGTTTCTGCTCCTCATCTTGCGGAGTTCAGGAGAAGAACTCAATTTCCAATGGTCCTGGAGAACAATAGGGGAGCCCCTGCTCTTGAGAGCTTACAATCTAATAGGGATAAACTTAAGCAATCTTATATCTTACAAAAACATTGATAAAAAGTGTACTCACATGATAATTGTTTCCATAAACCTCCTTGAAGGATGTTATCCATTGATATCCAGTTCATTACACCGTGTTCCTATTTAGTGGCGCTTGCCGGTGTTGCACAGCTGTTTTCTGCTCCTCATCCTGGAATCTTCTTAGGAAGCACTCCATTTCACATAGTACTGGAGAACATTAGGGGGGTCCCTGCCCTTGAGAGCTTACAATCTAATAGAGATAAACTTAAGCAATCTTATCTCTTACAAAAACATAGAAAAAGAGCTTACTCACATAATAATTGTTTCTATCATCCTCCTTGAAGGACGTTATCCACTGATATTTAGTTCATTACACCATGGCTCTATTTAGTGGTGCTTGCCAGTGTTGCACGTGATTTCTGTACCTCATCCTGGGGTGTTCTTCAGAAGTATTCCATTTCCAATGGTACTGGAGAAAAATAGGGGAGCCCCTGCTCTTGAGAGCTTACAATCTAATAGGGATAAACTTAATCCACCTTACATCTTACAAAAACATTGATAAAAAGTGTACTCACAAGATAATTGTTTCCATCATCCTCCTTGAAGGATGTTATCCATTATAACCTGATCCTACTTAGTGGCACTTGCCGGTGCTGCAGGGGTGTTTTCTTCTCCTCATCCTGGAGTCTTCTTCATAAGATGATGATGATGATGATCAAGAAGATGATGATCAAGAAGATTAAGATGAAAAAAATGATAGAGAGGTTGATGAAGATGAAGATCCTGATGAAAATGAAGACCCTGATGAAGATGATGATGATGATGATGTAGATGATGCAGATGATGAAGATCCTGATGAAGATGATGATGAAGTTGAAGATGATAAAGATGTAGATGAAGATGATGAAGATCAAGATGATGAAGACGAAGAAGATGATGAAGGTCCTTTCTGTTTTTGCTCCTCATCTTGGGGTGTTCAGCAGAAGAACTCAATTTCCAATGGTACTGGAGAACAATAGGGGAGCCCCTGCTCTTGAGAGCTTACAATCTAATAGGGATAAACTTAAACAATCTTATATCTTAAAAACATTGATAAAAGGTGTACTCACATGATAAATGTTTCCATCATCCTCCTTGAAGGATGTTATCCATTACACTGTGTTCCTACTTACTGGCATTTGCCGGTGCTGCAGGGGTGTTTTCTTCTCCTCATCCTGGAGTCTTCTTCATAAGATGAGGATGATCAAGTAGATGAAGATGAAACAAATGATAGAGAGGTTGATGAAGATGAAGATCCTGATGAAAATCCTGATGAAAATTAAGACCCTGATGAAGATGATGATGAAGATGTAGATGATGTAGATGATGCAGATCCCGATGAAAATGAAGAACCTGATGAAGATGATGATGATGAAGTTGAAGATCATGAAAATGAAGATTATAAAGATGTAGATGAAGATGATGAAGATCAAGATGATGAAGATGATGAAGATCCTTTCTGTTTCTGCTGCTCATCTTGGGGAGTTCAGCAGAAGAACTCAATTTCCAATGGTACTGGAGAACAATAGGGGAGCCCTGCTCTTGAGAGCTTACAATCTAATAGGGATAAACTTAAGCAATCTTATATCTTACAAAAACATTGATAAAAAGTGTACTCACATGATAATTGTTTCCATCATCCTCCTTGAAGGATGTTATCCATTGATATCCAGTTCATTACACCGTGTTCCTATTTAGTGGCGCTTGCCGGTGTTGCACAGCTGTTTTCTGCTCCTCATCCTGGAATCTTCTTAGGAAGCACTCCATTTCACATAGTACTGGAGAACATTAGGGGGGTCCCTGCCCTTGAGAGCTTACAATCTAATAGAGATAAAATTAAGCAATCTTATCTCTTACAAAAACATAGAAAAAGAGTTTACTCACATAATAATTGTTTCTATCATCCTCCTTGAAGGACGTTATCCACTGATATTTAGTTCATTACACCATGGCTCTATTTAGTGGTGCTTGCCAGTGTTGCACGTGATTTCTGTACCTCATCCTGGGGTGTTCTTCAGAAGTACTCCATTTCCAATGGTACTGGAGAACAATAGGGGAGCCCCTGCTCTTGAGAGCTTACAATCTAATAGGGATAAACTTAATCCACCTTACATCTTACAAAAACATTGATAAAAAGTGTACTCACAAGATAATTGTTTCCATCATCCTCCTTGAAGGATGTTATCCATTATAACTTGATCCTACTTAGTGGCACTTGCCGGTGAGGCAGGGGTGTTTTCTTCTCATCCTGGAGTCTTCCTCATAAGATGATGATGATGATGATGATCAAGAAGATGAAGATGAAAAAATGATAGAGAGGTTGATGAAGATGAAGATCCTGATGAAAATCCTGATGAAAATGAAGACCCTGATGAAGATGATGATGAAGATGTAGATGATGCAGATGATGAAGATCCTGATGAAGATGATGATGAAGTTGAAGATGATAAAGATGTAGATGAAGATGATGAAGATCAAGATGATGAAGACGAAGAAGATGATGAAGATCCTTTCTGTTTTTGCTCCTCATCTTGGGGTGTTCAGCAGAAGAACTCCATTTCCAATGGTACTGGAGAACAATAGGGGAGCCCCTGCTCTTGAGAGCTTACAATCTAATAGGGATAAACTTAAGCAATCTTATATCTTAAAAACATTGATAAAAGGTGTACTCACATGATAATTGTTTCCATCATCCTCCTTGAAGGATATTATCCATTACACTGTGTTCCTACTTACTGGCATTTGCCGGTGCTGCAGGGGTGTTTTCTTCTCCTCATCCTGGAGTCTTCTTCATAAGATGAGGATGATCAAGTAGATGAAGATGAAACAAATGATAGAGAGGTTGATGAAGATGAAGATCCTGATGAAAGTCCTGATGAAAATTAAGACCCTGATAAAGATAATGATGAAGATGTAGATGATGTAGATGATGCAGATCCCGATGAAGATGATGATGAAGTTGAAGATGATGAAAATGAAGATGATAAAGATGTAGATGAAGATGATGAAGATCAAGATGATGAAGACGAAGATGATGATGAAGATGATGAAGATCCTTTCTGTTTCTGCTCCTCATCTTGGGGAGTTCAGCAGAAGAACTCAATTTCCAATGGTACTGGAGAACAATAGGGGAGCCCTGCTCTTGAGAGCTTACAATCTAATAGGGATAAACTTAAGCAATCTTATATCTTACAAAAACATTGATAAAAAGTGTACTCACATGATAATTGTTTCCATCATCCTCCTTGAAGGATGTTATCCATTGATATCCAGTTCATTACACCGTGTTCCTATTTAGTGGCGCTTGCCGGTGTTGCACAGCTGTTTTCTGCTCCTCATCCTGGAATCTTCTTAGGAAGCACTCCATTTCACATAGTACTGGAGAACATTAGGGGGGTCCCTGCCCTTGAGAGCTTACAATCTAATAGAGATAAACTTAAGCAATCTTATCTCTTACAAAAACATAGAAAAAGAGTTTACTCACATAATAATTGTTTCTATCATCCTCCTTGAAGGACGTTATCCACTGATATTTAGTTCATTACACCATGGCTCTATTTAGTGGTGCTTGCCAGTGTTGCACGTGATTTCTGTACCTCATCCTGGGGTGTTCTTCAGAAGTACTCCATTTCCAATGGTACTGGAGAACAATAGGGGAGCCCCTGCTCTTGAGAGCTTACAATCTAATAGGGATAAACTTAATCCACCTTACATCTTACAAAAACATTGATAAAAAGTGTACTCACAAGATAATTGTTTCCATCATCCTCCTTGAAGGATGTTATCCATTACAACGTGATCCTACTTAGTGGCACTTGCCGGTGCTGCAGGGGTGTTTTCTTCTCCTCCTCCTGGAGTCTTCTTCATAAGATGATGATGATGATGATGATGATGATCAAGAAGATGAAGATGAAAAAAATGATAGAGAGGTTGATGAAGATGAAGATCCTGATGAAAATCCTGATGAAAATGAAGACCCTGATGAAGATGATGATGAAGATGTAGATGATGCAGATGATGAAGATCCTGATGAAGATGATGATGATGAAGTTGAAGATGATGAAAATGAAGATGATAAAGATCTAGATGAAGATGATGAAGATCAAGATGATGAAGACGAAGATGATGATGAAGATGATGAAGATCCTTTCTGTTTTTGCTCCTCATCTTGGGGTGTTCAGCAGAAGAACTCCATTTCCAATGGTACTGGAGAACAATAGGGGAGCCCCTGCTCTTGAGAGCTTACAATCTAATAGGGATAAACTGAAGCAATCTTATATCTTAAAAACATTGATAAAAGGTGTACTCACATGATAATTGTTTCCATCATCCTCCTTGAAGGATGTTATCCATTACACTGTGTTCCTACTTAGTGGCATTTGCCGTTGTTGCAGGGGTGTTTTCTTCTCCTCATCCTGGAGTCTTCTTCATAAGATGAGGATGATCAAGTAGATGAAGATGAAAAAAATGATAGAGAAGTTGATGAAGATGAAGATCCTGATGAAAATCCTGATGAAAATTAAGACCCTGATGAAGATGATGATGAAGATGTAGATGATGCAGATGATGAAGATCCCGATGAAGATCCTGATGAAGATGATGATGATGAAGTTGAAGATGATGAAAATGAAGATGATAAAGATGTAGATGAAGATGATGAAGATCAAGATGATGAAGACGAAGATGATGATGAAGATCCTTTCTGTTTCTGCTCCTCATCTTGGGGAGTTCAGCAGAAGAACTCCATTTCCAATGGTACTGGAGAACAATAGGGGAGCCCCTGCTCTTGAGAGCTTACAATCTAATAGGGATAAACTTAAGCAATCTTATATCTTACAAAAAACATTGATAAAAAGTGTACTCACATGATAATTGTTTCCATCATCCTCCTTGAAGGATGTTATCTATTACACTGTGTTCCTACTTAGTGGCATTTGCCGGTGTTGCAGGGGTGTTTTCTTCTCCTCATCCTGGAGTCTTCTTCATAAGATGATGATAATCAAGAAGATGAAGATGAAAAAAATGATAGAGAGGTTGATGAAGATGAAGATCCTGATGAAAATCCTGATGAAAGTGAAGATCCTGATGAAGATGATGATGATGAAGTTGAAGATGATGAAAATGAAGATGATAAAGATGTAGATGAAGATGATGATGAAGATGATGAAGATCCTTTCTGTTTCTGCTCCTCATCTTGGGGAGTTCAGGAGAAGAACTCAATTTCCAATGGTCCTGGAGAACAATAGGGGAGCCCCTGCTCTTGAGAGCTTACAATCTAATAGGGATAAACTTAAGCAATCTTATATCTTACAAAAACATTGATAAAAAGTGTACTCACATGATAATTGTTTCCATAAACCTCCTTGAAGGATGTTATCCATTGATATCCAGTTCATTACACCGTGTTCCTATTTAGTGGCGCTTGCCGGTGTTGCACAGCTGTTTTCTGCTCCTCATCCTGGAATCTTCTTAGGAAGCACTCCATTTCACATAGTACTGGAGAACATTAGGGGGGTCCCTGCCCTTGAGAGCTTACAATCTAATAGAGATAAACTTAAGCAATCTTATCTCTTACAAAAACATAGAAAAAGAGTTTACTCACATAATAATTGTTTCTATCATCCTCCTTGAAGGACGTTATCCACTGATATTTAGTTCATTACACCATGGCTCTATTTAGTGGTGCTTGCCAGTGTTGCACGTGATTTCTGTACCTCATCCTGGGGTGTTCTTCAGAAGTATTCCATTTCCAATGGTACTGGAGAACAATAGGGGAGCCCCTGCTCTTGAGAGCTTACAATCTAATAGGGATAAACTTAATCCACCTTACATCTTACAAAAACATTGATAAAAAGTGTACTCACAAGATAATTGTTTCCATCATCCTCCTTGAAGGATGTTATCCATTATAACCTGATTCTACTTAGTGGCACTTGCCGGTGCTGCAGGGGTGTTTTCTTCTCCTCATCCTGGAGTCTTCTTCATAAGATGATGATGATGATGATGATGATGATGATGATCAAGAAGATGATGATCAAGAAGATGAAGATGAAAAAAATGATAGAGAGGTTGATGAAGATGAAGATCCTGATGAAAATCCTGATGAAAATGAAGACCCTGATGAAGATGATGATGATGATGATGATGTAGATGATGCAGATGATGAAGATCCTGATGAAGATGATGATGAAGTTGAAGATGATAAAGATGTAGATGAAGATGATGAAGATCAAGATGATGAAGACGAAGAAGATGATGAAGGTCCTTTCTGTTTTTGCTCCTCATCTTGGGGTGTTCAGCAGAAGAACTCAATTTCCAATGGTACTGGAGAACAATAGGGGAGCCCCTGCTCTTGAGAGCTTACAATCTAATAGGGATAAACTTAAACAATCTTATATCTTAAAAACATTGATAAAAGGTGTACTCACATGATAATTGTTTCCATCATCCTCCTTGAAGGATGTTATCCATTACACTGTGTTCCTACTTACTGGCATTTGCCGGTGCTGCAGGGGTGTTTTCTTCTCCTCATCCTGGAGTCTTCTTCATAAGATGAGGATGATCAAGTAGATGAAGATGAAACAAATGATAGAGAGGTTGATGAAGATGAAGATCCTGATGAAAATCCTGATGAAAATTAAGACCCTGATGAAGATGTAGATGATGTAGATGATGCAGATCCCGATGAAAATGAAGAACCTGATGAAGATGATGATGATGAAGTTGAAGATCATGAAAATGAAGATGATAAAGATGTAGATGAAGATGATGAAGATCAAGATGATGAAGATGATGAAGATCCTTTCTGTTTCTGCTCCTCATCTTGGGGAGTTCAGCAGAAGAACTCAATTTCCAATGGTACTGGAGAACAATAGGGGAGCCCTGCTCTTGAGAGCTTACAATCTAATAGGGATAAACTTAAGCAATCTTATATCTTACAAAAACATTGATAAAAAGTGTACTCACATGATAATTGTTTCCATCATCCTCCTTGAAGGATGTTATCCATTGATATCCAGTTCATTACACCGTGTTCCTATTTAGTGGCGCTTGCCGGTGTTGCACAGCTGTTTTCTGCTCCTCATCCTGGAATCTTCTTAGGAAGCACTCCATTTCACATAGTACTGGAGAACATTAGGGGGGTCCCTGCCCTTGAGAGCTTACAATCTAATAGAGATAAACTTAAGCAATCTTATCTCTTACAAAAACATAGAAAAAGAGTTTACTCACATAATAATTGTTTCTATCATCCTCCTTGAAGGACGTTATCCACTGATATTTAGTTCATTACACCATGGCTCTATTTAGTGGTGTTGCCAGTGTTGCACGTGATTTCTGTACCTCATCCTGGGGTGTTCTTCAGAAGTACTCCATTTCCAATGGTACTGGAGAACAGTAGGGGAGCCCCTGCTCTTGAGAGCTTACAATCTAATAGGGATAAACTTAATCCACCTTACATCTTACAAAAACATTGATAAAAAGTGTACTCACAAGATAATTGTTTCCATCATCCTCCTTGAAGGATGTTATCCATTACAACGTGATCCTACTTAGTGGCACTTGCCGGTGCTGCAGGGGTGTTTTCTTCTCCTCATCCTGGAGTCTTCTTCATAAGATGATGATGATGATGATGATGATCAAGAAGATGAAGATGAAAAAAATGATAGAGAGGTTGATGAAGATGAAGATCCTGATGAAAATCCTGATGAAAATGAAGACCCTGATGAAGATGATGATGAAGATGTAGATGATGCAGATGATGAAGATCCTGATGAAGATGATGATGATGAAGTTGAAGATGATGAAAATGAAGATGATAAAGATCTAGATGAAGATGATGAAGATCAAGATGATGAAGACGAAGATGATGATGAAGATGATGAAGATCCTTTCTGTTTTTGCTCCTCATCTTGGGGTGTTCAGCAGAAGAACTCCATTTCCAATGGTACTGGAGAACAATAGGGGAGCCCCTGCTCTTGAGAGCTTACAATCTAATAGGGATAAACTGAAGCAATCTTATATCTTAAAAACATTGATAAAAGGTGTACTCACATGATAATTGTTTCCATCATCCTCCTTGAAGGATGTTATCCATTACACTGTGTTCCTACTTAGTGGCATTTGCCGTTGTTGCAGGGGTGTTTTCTTCTCCTCATCCTGGAGTCTTCTTCATAAGATGAGGATGATCAAGTAGATGAAGATGAAAAAAATGATAGAGAAGTTGATGAAGATGAAGATCCTGATGAAAATCCTGATGAAAATTAAGACCCTGATGAAGATGATGATGAAGATGTAGATGATGCAGATGATGAAGATCCCGATGAAGATCCTGATGAAGATGATGATGATGAAGTTGAAGATGATGAAAATGAAGATGATAAAGATGTAGATGAAGATGATGAAGATCAAGATGATGAAGACGAAGATGATGATGAAGATCCTTTCTGTTTCTGCTCCTCATCTTGGGGAGTTCAGCAGAAGAACTCCATTTCCAATGGTACTGGAGAACAATAGGGGAGCCCCTGCTCTTGAGAGCTTACAATCTAATAGGGATAAACTTAAGCAATCTTATATCTTACAAAAAACATTGATAAAAAGTGTACTCACATGATAATTGTTTCCATCATCCTCCTTGAAGGATGTTATCTATTACACTGTGTTCCTACTTAGTGGCATTTGCCGGTGTTGCAGGGGTGTTTTCTTCTCCTCATCCTGGAGTCTTCTTCATAAGATGATGATAATCAAGAAGATGAAGATGAAAAAAATGATAGAGAGGTTGATGAAGATGAAGATCCTGATGAAAATCCTGATGAAAATGAAGATCCTGATGAAGATGATGATGATGAAGTTGAAGATGATGAAAATGAAGATGATAAAGATGTAGATGAAGATGATGATGAAGATGATGAAGATCCTTTCTGTTTCTGCTCCTCATCTTGGGGAGTTCAGGAGAAGAACTCAATTTCCAATGTTCCTGGAGAACAATAGGGGAGCCCCTGCTCTTGAGAGCTTACAATCTAATAGGGATAAACTTAAGCAATCTTATATCTTACAAAAACATTGATAAAAAGTGTACTCACATGATAACTGTTTCCATAAACCTCCTTGAAGGATGTTATCCATTGATATCCAGTTCATTACACCGTGTTCCTATTTAGTGGCGCTTGCCGGTGTTGCACAGCTGTTTTCTGCTCCTCATCCTGGAATCTTCTTAGGAAGCACTCCATTTCACATAGTACTGGAGAACATTAGGGGGGTCCCTGCCCTTGAGAGCTTACAATCTAATAGAGATAAACTTAAGCAATCTTATCTCTTACAAAAACATAGAAAAAGAGTTTACTCACATAATAATTGTTTCTATCATCCTCCTTGAAGGACGTTATCCACTGATATTTAGTTCATTACACCATGGCTCTATTTAGTGGTGCTTGCCAGTGTTGCACGTGATTTCTGTACCTCATCCTGGGGTGTTCTTCAGAAGTATTCCATTTCCAATGGTACTGGAGAACAATAGGGGAGCCCCTGCTCTTGAGAGCTTACAATCTAATAGGGATAAACTTAATCCACCTTACATCTTACAAAAACATTGATAAAAAGTGTACTCACAAGATAATTGTTTCCATCATCCTCCTTGAAGGATGTTATCCATTATAACCTGATTCTACTTAGTGGCACTTGCCGGTGCTGCAGGGGTGTTTTCTTCTCATCATCCTGGAGTCTTCTTCATAAGATGATGATGATGATGATGATCAAGAAGATGATGATCAAGAAGATGAAGATGAAAAAAATGATAGAGAGGTTGATGAAGATGAAGATCCTGATGAAAATGAAGACCCTGATGAGGATGATGATGATGATGATGTAGATGATGAAGATCCTGATGAAGATGATGATGAAGTTGAAGATGATAAAGATGTAGATGAAGATGATGAAGATCAAGATGATGAAGACGAAGAAGATGATGAAGGTCCTTTCTGTTTTTGCTCCTCATCTTGGGGTGTTCAGCAGAAGAACTCAATTTCCAATGGTACTGGAGAACAATAGGGGAGCCCCTGCTCTTGAGAGCTTACAATCTAATAGGGATAAACTTAAACAATCTTATATCTTAAAAACATTGATAAAAGGTGTACTCACATGATAATTGTTTCCATCATCCTCCTTGAAGGATGTTATCCATTACACTGTGTTCCTACTTACTGGCATTTGCCGGTGCTGCAGGGGTGTTTTCTTCTCCTCATCCTGGAGTCTTCTTCATAAGATGAGGATGATCAAGTAGATGAAGATGAAACAAATGATAGAGAGGTTGATGAAGATGAAGATCCTGATGAAAATCCTGATGAAAATTAAGACCCTGATGAAGATGATGATGAAGATGTAGATGATGTAGATGATGCAGATCCCGATGAAAATGAAGAACCTGATGAAGATGATGATGATGAAGTTGAAGATCATGAAAATGAAGATGATAAAGATGTAGATGAAGATGATGAAGATCAAGATGATGAAGATGATGAAGATCCTTTCTGTTTCTGCTCCTCATCTTGGGGAGTTCAGCAGAAGAACTCAATTTCCAATGGTACTGGAGAACAATAGGGGAGCCCCTGCTCTTGAGAGCTTACAATCTAATAGGGATAAACTTAATCCACCTTACATCTTACAAAAACATTGATAAAAAGTGTACTCACAAGATAATTGTTTCCATCATCCTCCTTGAAGGATGTTATCCATTATAACGTGATCCTACTTAGTGGCACTTGCCGGTGCTGCAGGGGTGTTTTCTTCTCCTCATCCTGGAGTCTTCTTCATAAGATGATGATGATGATGATGATGATGATCAAGAAGATGAAGATGAAAAAATGATAGAGAGGTTGATGAAGATGAAGATCCTGATGAAAATCCTGATGAAAATGAAGACCCTGATGAAGATGATGATGAAGATGTAGATGATGCAGATGATGAAGATCCTGATGAAGATGATGATGAAGTTGAAGATGATAAAGATGAAGATGATGAAGATCAAGATGATGAAGACGAAGAAGATGATGAAGATCCTTTCTGTTTTTGCTCCTCATCTTGGGGTGTTCAGCAGAAGAACTCCATTTCCAATGGTACTGGAGAACAATAGGGGAGCCCCTGCTCTTGAGAGCTTACAATCTAATAGGGATAAACTTAAGCAATCTTATATCTTAAAAACATTGATAAAAGGTGTACTCACATGATAATTGTTTCCATCATCCTCCTTGAAGGATGTTATCCATTACACTGTGTTCCTACTTCGTGGCATTTGCCGGTGCTGCAGGGGTGTTTTCTTCTCCTCATCCTGGAGTCTACTTCATAAGATGAGGATGATCAAGTAGATGAAGATGAAAAAAATGATAGAGAGGTTGATGAAGATGAAGATCCTGATGAAAGTCCTGATGTAAATTAAGACCCTGATGAAGATGATGATGAAGATGTAGATGATGTAGATGATGCAGATCCCGATGAAGATGATGATGAAGTTGAAGATGATGAAAATGAAGATGATAAAGATGTAGATGAAGATGATGAAGATCAAGATGATGAAGACGAAGATGATGATGAAGATGATGAAGATCCTTTCTGTTTCTGCTCCTCATCTTGGGGAGTTCAGCAGAAGAACTCAATTTCCAATGGTACTGGAGAACAATAGGGGGGCCCTGCTCTTGAGAGCTTACAATCTAATAGGGATAAACTTAAGCAATCTTATATCTTACAAAAACATTGATAAAAAGTGTACTCACATGATAATTGTTTCCATAAACCTCCTTGAAGGATGTTATCCATTGATATCCAGTTCATTACACCGTGTTCCTATTTAGTGGCGCTTGCCGGTGTTGCACAGCTGTTTTCTGCTCCTCATCCTGGAATCTTCTTAGGAAGCACTCCATTTCACATAGTACTGGAGAACATTAGGGGGGTCCCTGCCCTTGAGAGCTTACAATCTAATAGAGATAAACTTAAGCAATCTTATCTCTTACAAAAACATAGAAAAAGAGTTTACTCACATAATAATTGTTTCTATCATCCTCCTTGAAGGACGTTATCCACTGATATTTAGTTCATTATACCATGGCTCTATTTAGTGGTGCTTGCCAGTGTTGCACGTGATTTCTGTACCTCATCCTGGGGTGTTCTTCAGAAGTATTCCATTTCCAATGGTACTGGAGAACAATAGGGGAGCCCCTGCTCTTGAGAGCTTACAATCTAATAGGGATAAACTTAATCCACCTTACATCTTACAAAAACATTGATAAAAAGTGTACTCACAAGATAATTGTTTCCATCATCCTCCTTGAAGGATGTTATCCATTACAACGTGATCCTACTTAGTGGCACTTGCCGGTGCTGCAGGGGTGTTTTCTTCTCCTCATCCTGGAGTCTTCTTCATAAGATGATGATGATGATGATGATGATGATCAAGAAGATGAAGATGAAAAAAATGATAGAGAGGTTGATGAAGATGAAGATCCTGATGAAAATCCTGATGAAAATGAAGACCCTGATGAAGATGATGATGAAGATGTAGATGATGCAGATGATGAAGATCCTGATGAAGATGATGATGATGAAGTTGAAGATGATGAAAATGAAGATGATAAAGATCTAGATGAAGATGATGAAGATCAAGATGATGAAGACGAAGATGATGAAGATCAAGATGATGAAGACGAAGATGATGATGAAGATGATGAAGATCCTTTCTGTTTTTGCTCCTCATCTTGGGGTGTTCAGCAGAAGAACTCCATTTCCAATGGTACTGGAGAACAATAGGGGAGCCCCTGCTCTTGAGAGCTTACAATCTAATAGGGATAAACTGAAGCAATCTTATATCTTAAAAACATTGATAAAAGGTGTACTCACATGATAATTGTTTCCATCATCCTCCTTGAAGGATGTTATCCATTACACTGTGTTCCTACTTAGTGGCATTTGCCGTTGTTGCAGGGGTGTTTTCTTCTCCTCATCCTGGAGTCTTCTTCATAAGATGAGGATGATCAAGTAGATGAAGATGAAAAAAATGATAGAGAAGTTGATGAAGATGAAGATCCTGATGAAAATCCTGATGAAAATTAAGACCCTGATGAAGATGATGATGAAGATGTAGATGATGCAGATGATGAAGATCCCGATGAAGATCCTGATGAAGATGATGATGATGAAGTTGAAGATGATGAAAATGAAGATGATAAAGATGTAGATGAAGATGATGAAGATCAAGATGATGAAGACGAAGATGATGATGAAGATCCTTTCTGTTTCTGCTCCTCATCTTGGGGAGTTCAGCAGAAGAACTCCATTTCCAATGGTACTGGAGAACAATAGGGGAGCCCCTGCTCTTGAGAGCTTACAATCTAATAGGGATAAACTTAAGCAATCTTATATCTTACAAAAAACATTGATAAAAAGTGTACTCACATGATAATTGTTTCCATCATCCTCCTTGAAGGATGTTATCTATTACACTGTGTTCCTACTTAGTGGCATTTGCCGGTGTTGCAGGGGTGTTTTCTTCTCCTCATCCTGGAGTCTTCTTCATAAGATGATGATAATCAAGAAGATGAAGATGAAAAAAATGATAGAGAGGTTGATGAAGATGAAGATCCTGATGAAAATCCTGATGAAAATGAAGATCCTGATGAAGATGATGATGATGAAGTTGAAGATGATGAAAATGAAGATGATAAAGATGTAGATGAAGATGATGATGAAGATGATGAAGATCCTTTCTGTTTCTGCTCCTCATCTTGGGGAGTTCAGGAGAAGAACTCAATTTCCAATGTTCCTGGAGAACAATAGGGGAGCCCCTGCTCTTGAGAGCTTACAATCTAATAGGGATAAACTTAAGCAATCTTATATCTTACAAAAACATTGATAAAAAGTGTACTCACATGATAACTGTTTCCATAAACCTCCTTGAAGGATGTTATCCATTGATATCCAGTTCATTACACCGTGTTCCTATTTAGTGGCGCTTGCCGGTGTTGCACAGCTGTTTTCTGCTCCTCATCCTGGAATCTTCTTAGGAAGCACTCCATTTCACATAGTACTGGAGAACATTAGGGGGGTCCCTGCCCTTGAGAGCTTACAATCTAATAGAGATAAACTTAAGCAATCTTATCTCTTACAAAAACATAGAAAAAGAGTTTACTCACATAATAATTGTTTCTATCATCCTCCTTGAAGGACGTTATCCACTGAAATTTTTGTTCATTACACCATGGCTCTATTTAGTGGTGCTTGCCAGTGTTGCACGTGATTTCTGTACCTCATCCTGGGGTGTTCTTCAGAAGTATTCCATTTCCAATGGTACTGGAGAACAATAGGGGAGCCCCTGCTCTTGAGAGCTTACAATCTAATAGGGATAAACTTAATCCACCTTACATCTTACAAAAACATTGATAAAAAGTGTACTCACAAGATAATTGTTTCCATCATCCTCCTTGAAGGATGTTATCCATTATAACCTGATTCTACTTAGTGGCACTTGCCGGTGCTGCAGGGGTGTTTTCTTCTCCTCATCCTGGAGTCTTCTTCATAAGATGATGATGATGATGATGATGATGATGATGATCAAGAAGATGATGATCAAGAAGATGAAGATGAAAAAAATGATAGAGAGGTTGATGAAGATGAAGATCCTGATGAAAATGAAGACCCTGATGAGGATGATGATGATGATGATGTAGATGATGAAGATCCTGATGAAGATGATGATGAAGTTGAAGATGATAAAGATGTAGATGAAGATGATGAAGATCAAGATGATGAAGACGAAGAAGATGATGAAGGTCCTTTCTGTTTTTGCTCCTCATCTTGGGGTGTTCAGCAGAAGAACTCAATTTCCAATGGTACTGGAGAACAATAGGGGAGCCCCTGCTCTTGAGAGCTTACAATCTAATAGGGATAAACTTAAACAATCTTATATCTTAAAAACATTGATAAAAGGTGTACTCACATGATAATTGTTTCCATCATCCTCCTTGAAGGATGTTATCCATTACACTGTGTTCCTACTTACTGGCATTTGCCGGTGCTGCAGGGGTGTTTTCTTCTCCTCATCCTGGAGTCTTCTTCATAAGATGAGGATGATCAAGTAGATGAAGATGAAACAAATGATAGAGAGGTTGATGAAGATGAAGATCCTGATGAAAATCCTGATGAAAATTAAGACCCTGATGAAGATGATGATGAAGATGTAGATGATGTAGATGATGCAGATCCCGATGAAAATGAAGAACCTGATGAAGATGATGATGATGAAGTTGAAGATCATGAAAATGAAGATGATAAAGATGTAGATGAAGATGATGAAGATCAAGATGATGAAGATGATGAAGATCCTTTCTGTTTCTGCTCCTCATCTTGGGGAGTTCAGCAGAAGAACTCAATTTCCAATGGTACTGGAGAACAATAGGGGAGCCCCTGCTCTTGAGAGCTTACAATCTAATAGGGATAAACTTAATCCACCTTACATCTTACAAAAACATTGATAAAAAGTGTACTCACAAGATAATTGTTTCCATCATCCTCCTTGAAGGATGTTATCCATTATAACGTGATCCTACTTAGTGGCACTTGCCGGTGCTGCAGGGGTGTTTTCTTCTCCTCATCCTGGAGTCTTCTTCATAAGATGATGATGATGATGATGATGATGATGATGATCAAGAAGATGAAGATGAAAAAATGATAGAGAGGTTGATGAAGATGAAGATCCTGATGAAAATCCTGATGAAAATGAAGACCCTGATGAAGATGATGATGAAGATGTAGATGATGCAGATGATGAAGATCCTGATGAAGATGATGATGAAGTTGAAGATGATAAAGATGAAGATGATGAAGATCAAGATGATGAAGACGAAGAAGATGATGAAGATCCTTTCTGTTTTTGCTCCTCATCTTGGGGTGTTCAGCAGAAGAACTCCATTTCCAATGGTACTGGAGAACAATAGGGGAGCCCCTGCTCTTGAGAGCTTACAATCTAATAGGGATAAACTTAAGCAATCTTATATCTTAAAAACATTGATAAAAGGTGTACTCACATGATAATTGTTTCCATCATCCTCCTTGAAGGATGTTATCCATTACACTGTGTTCCTACTTCGTGGCATTTGCCGGTGCTGCAGGGGTGTTTTCTTCTCCTCATCCTGGAGTCTACTTCATAAGATGAGGATGATCAAGTAGATGAAGATGAAAAAAATGATAGAGAGGTTGATGAAGATGAAGATCCTGATGAAAGTCCTGATGTAAATTAAGACCCTGATGAAGATGATGATGAAGATGTAGATGATGTAGATGATGCAGATCCCGATGAAGATGATGATGAAGTTGAAGATGATGAAAATGAAGATGATAAAGATGTAGATGAAGATGATGAAGATCAAGATGATGAAGACGAAGATGATGATGAAGATGATGAAGATCCTTTCTGTTTCTGCTCCTCATCTTGGGGAGTTCAGCAGAAGAACTCAATTTCCAATGGTACTGGAGAACAATAGGGGAGCCCTGCTCTTGAGAGCTTACAATCTAATAGGGATAAACTTAAGCAATCTTATATCTTACAAAAACATTGATAAAAAGTGTACTCACATGATAATTGTTTCCATAAACCTCCTTGAAGGATGTTATCCATTGATATCCAGTTCATTACACCGTGTTCCTATTTAGTGGCGCTTGCCGGTGTTGCACAGCTGTTTTCTGCTCCTCATCCTGGAATCTTCTTAGGAAGCACTCCATTTCACATAGTACTGGAGAACATTAGGGGGGTCCCTGCCCTTGAGAGCTTACAATCTAATAGAGATAAACTTAAGCAATCTTATCTCTTACAAAAACATAGAAAAAGAGTTTACTCACATAATAATTGTTTCTATCATCCTCCTTGAAGGACGTTATCCACTGATATTTAGTTCATTATACCATGGCTCTATTTAGTGGTGCTTGCCAGTGTTGCACGTGATTTCTGTACCTCATCCTGGGGTGTTCTTCAGAAGTATTCCATTTCCAATGGTACTGGAGAACAATAGGGGAGCCCCTGCTCTTGAGAGCTTACAATCTAATAGGGATAAACTTAATCCACCTTACATCTTACAAAAACATTGCTAAAAAGTGTACTCACAAGATAATTGTTTCCATCATCCTCCTTGAAGGATATTATCCATTATAACCTGATCCTACTTAGTGGCACTTGCCGGTGCTGCAGGGGTGTTTTCTTCTCCTCATCCTGGAGTCTTCTTCATAAGATGATGATGATGATGATGATGATCAAGAAGATGATGATCAAGAAGATGAAGATGAAAAAAATGATAGAGAGGTTGATGAAGATGAAGATCCTGATGAAAATGAAGACCCTGATGAAGATGATGATGATGATGTAGATGATGCAGATGATGAAGATCCTGATGAAGATGATGATGAAGTTGAAGATGATAAAGATGTACATGAAGATGATGAAGATCAAGATGATGAAGACGAAGAAGATGATGAAGGTCCTTTCTGTTTTTGCTCCTCATCTTGGGGTGTTCAGCAGAAGAACTCCATTTCCAATGGTACTGGAGAACAATAGGGGAGCCCCTGCTCTTGAGAGCTTACAATCTAATAGGGATAAACTTAAACAATCTTATATCTTAAAAACATTGATAAAAGGTGTACTCACATGATAATTGTTTCCATCATCCTCCTTGAAGGATGTTATCCATTACAACGTGATCCTACTTAGTGGCACTTGCCGGTGCTGCAGGGGTGTTTTCTTCTCCTCATCCTGGAGTCTTCTTCATAAGATGATGATGATGATGATGATCAAGAAGATGAAGATGAAAAAAATGATAGAGAGGTTGATGAAGATGAAGATCCTGATGAAAATCCTGATGAAAATGAAGACCCTGATGAAGATGATGATGAAGATGTAGATGATGCAGATGATTAAGATCCTGATGAAGATGATGATGATGAAGTTGAAGATGATGAAAATGAAGATGATAAAGATCTAGATGAAGATGATGAAGATCAAGATGATGAAGACGAAGATGATGATGAAGATGATGAAGATCCTTTCTGTTTTTGCTCCTCATCTTGGGGTGTTCAGCAGAAGAACTCCATTTCCAATGGTACTGGAGAACAATAGGGGAGCCCCTGCTCTTGAGAGCTTACAATCTAATAGGGATAAACTGAAGCAATCTTATATCTTAAGAACATTGATAAAAGGTGTACTCACATGATAATTGTTTCCATTATCCTCCTTGAAGGATGTTATCCATTACACTGTGTTCCTACTTAGTGGCATTTGCCGTTGTTGCAGGGGTGTTTTCTTCTCCTCATCCTGGAGTCTTCTTCATAAGATGAGGATGATCAAGTAGATGAAGATGAAAAAAATGATAGAGAAGTTGATGAAGATGAAGATCCTGATGAAAATCCTGATGAAAATTAAGACCCTGATGAAGATGATGATGAAGATGTAGATGATGCAGATGATGAAGATCCCGATGAAGATCCTGATGAAGATGATGATGATGAAGTTGAAGATGATGAAAATGAAGATGATAAAGATGTAGATGAAGATGATGAAGATCAAGATGATGAAGACGAAGATGATGATGAAGATCCTTTCTGTTTCTGCTCCTCATCTTGGGGAGTTCAGCAGAAGAACTCCATTTCCAATGGTACTGGAGAACAATAGGGGAGCCCCTGCTCTTGAGAGCTTACAATCTAATAGGGATAAACTTAAGCAATCTTATATCTTACAAAAAACATTGATAAAAAGTGTACTCACATGATAATTGTTTCCATCATCCTCCTTGAAGGATGTTATCTATTACACTGTGTTCCTACTTAGTGGCATTTGCCGGTGTTGCAGGGGTGTTTTCTTCTCCTCATCCTGGAGTCTTCTTCATAAGATGATGATAATCAAGAAGATGAAGATGAAAAAAATGATAGAGAGGTTGATGAAGATGAAGATCCTGATGAAAATCCTGATGAAAATGAAGATCCTGATGAAGATGATGATGATGAAGTTGAAGATGATGAAAATGAAGATGATAAAGATGTAGATGAAGATGATGATGAAGATGATGAAGATCCTTTCTGTTTCTGCTCCTCATCTTGGGGAGTTCAGGAGAAGAACTCAATTTCCAATGGTCCTGGAGAACAATAGGGGAGCCCCTGCTCTTGAGAGCTTACAATCTAATAGGGATAAACTTAAGCAATCTTATATCTTACAAAAACATTGATAAAAAGTGTACTCACATGATAATTGTTTCCATAAACCTCCTTGAAGGATGTTATCCATTGATATCCAGTTCATTACACCGTGTTCCTATTTAGTGGCGCTTGCCGGTGTTGCACAGCTGTTTTCTGCTCCTCATCCTGGAATCTTCTTAGGAAGCACTCCATTTCACATAGTACTGGAGAACATTAGGGGGGTCCCTGCCCTTGAGAGCTTACAATCTAATAGAGATAAACTTAAGCAATCTTATCTCTTACAAAAACATAGAAAAAGAGTTTACTCACATAATAATTGTTTCTATCATCCTCCTTGAAGGACGTTATCCACTGATATTTAGTTCATTACACCATGGCTCTATTTAGTGGTGCTTGCCAGTGTTGCACGTGATTTCTGTACCTCATCCTGGGGTGTTCTTCAGAAGTATTCCATTTCCAATGGTACTGGAGAACAATAGGGGAGCCCCTGCTCTTGAGAGCTTACAATCTAATAGGGATAAACTTAATCCACCTTACATCTTACAAAAACATTGATAAAAAGTGTACTCACAAGATAATTGTTTCCATCATCCTCCTTGAAGGATGTTATCCATTATAACCTGATCCTACTTAGTGGCACTTGCCGGTGCTGCAGGGGTGTTTTCTTCTCCTCATCCTGGAGTCTTCTTCATAAGATGATGATGATGATGATGATGATGATCAAGAAGATGATGATCAAGAAGATGAAGATGAAAAAAATGATAGAGAGGTTGATGAAGATGAAGATCCTGATGAAAATCCTGATGAAAATGAAGACCCTGATGAAGATGATGATGATGATGTAGATGATGCAGATGATGAAGATCCTGATGAAGATGATGATGAAGTTGAAGATGATAAAGATGTAGATGAAGATGATGAAGATCAAGATGATGAAGACGAAGAAGATGATGAAGGTCCTTTCTGTTTTTGCTCCTCATCTTGGGGTGTTCAGCAGAAGAACTCAATTTCCAATGGTACTGGAGAACAATAGGGGAGCCCCTGCTCTTGAGAGCTTACAATCTAATAGGGATAAACTTAAACAATCTTATATCTTAAAAACATTGATAAAAGGTGTACTCACATGATAATTGTTTCCATCATCCTCCTTGAAGGATGTTATCCATTACACTGTGTTCCTACTTACTGGCATTTGCCGGTGCTGCAGGGGTGTTTTCTTCTCCTCATCCTGGAGTCTTCTTCATAAGATGAGGATGATCAAGTAGATGAAGATGAAACAAATGATAGAGAGGTTGATGAAGATGAAGATCCTGATGAAAATCCTGATGAAAATTAAGACCTTGATGAAGATGATGATGAAGATGTAGATGATGTAGATGATGCAGATCCCGATGAAAATGAAGAACCTGATGAAGATGATGATGATGAAGTTGAAGATCATGAAAATGAAGATGATAAAGATGTAGATGAAGATGATGAAGATCAAGATGATGAAGATGATGAAGATCCTTTCTGTTTCTGCTGCTCATCTTGGGGAGTTCAGCAGAAGAACTCAATTTCCAATGGTACTGGAGAACAATAGGGGAGCCCTGCTCTTGAGAGCTTGCAATCTAATAGGGATAAACTTAAGCAATCGTATATCTTACAAAAACATTGATAAAAAGTGTACTCACATGATAATTGTTTCCATCATCCTCCTTGAAGGATGTTATCCATTGATATCCAGTTCATTACACCGTGTTCCTATTTAGTGGCGCTTGCCGGTGTTGCACAGCTGTTTTCTGCTCCTCATCCTGGAATCTTCTTAGGAAGCACTCCATTTCACATAGTACTGGAGAACATTAGGGGGGTCCCTGCCCTTGAGAGCTTACAATCTAATAGAGATAAACTTAAGCAATCTTATCTCTTACAAAAACATAGAAAAAGAGTTTACTCACATAATAATTGTTTCTATCATCCTCCTTGAAGGACGTTATCCACTGATATTTAGTTCATTACACCATGGCTCTATTTAGTGGTGCTTGCCAGTGTTGCACGTGATTTCTGTACCTCATCCTGGGGTGTTCTTCAGAAGTATTCCATTTCCAATGGTACTGGAGAACAATAGGGGAGCCCCTGCTCTTGAGAGCTTACAATCTAATAGGGATAAACTTAACCCACCTTACATCTTACAAAAACATTGATAAAAAGTGTACTCACAAGATAATTGTTTCCATCATCCTCCTTGAAGGATGTTATCCATTATAACCTGATCCTACTTAGTGGCACTTGCCGGTGCTGCAGGGGTGTTTTCTTCTCCTCATCCTGGAGTCTTCTTCATAAGATGATGATGATGATGATGATGATGATCAAGAAGATGATGATCAAGAAGATGAAGATGAAAAAAATGATAGAGAGGTTGATGAAGATGAAAATCCTGATGAAAATGAAGACCCTGATGAAGATGATGATGATGTAGATGATGCAGATGATGAAGATCCTGATGAAGATGATGATGAAGTTGAAGATGATAAAGATGTAGATGAAGATGATGAAGATCAAGATGATGAAGACGAAGAAGATGATGAAGGTCCTTTCTGTTTTTGCTCCTCATCTTGGGGTGTTCAGCAGAAGAACTCCATTTCCAATGGTACTGGAGAACAATAGGGGAGCCCCTGCTCTTGAGAGCTTACAATCTAATAGGGATAAACTTAAACAATCTTATATCTTAAAAACATTGATAAAAGGTGTACTCACATGATAATTGTTTCCATCATCCTCCTTGAAGGATGTTATCCATTACACTGTGTTCCTACTTACTGGCATTTGCCGGTGCTGCAGGGGTGTTTTCTTCTCCTCATCCTGGAGTCTTCTTCATAAGATGAGGATGATCAAGTAGATGAAGATGAAAAAAATGATAGAGAGGTTGATGAAGATGAAGATCCTGATGAAAATCCTGATGAAAATTAAGACCCTGATGAAGATGATGATGAAGATGTAGATGATGTAGATGATGCAGATCCCGATGAAAATGAAGATCCTGATGAAGATGATGATGATGAAGTTGAAGATCATGAAAATGAAGATGATAAAGATGTAGATGAAGATGATGAAGATCAAGATGATGAAGATGATGATGAAGATGATGAAGATCCTTTCTGTTTCTGCTGCTCATCTTGGGGAGTTCAGCAGAAGAACTCAATTTCCAATGGTACTGGAGAACAATAGGGGAGTCCTGCTCTTGAGAGCTTATAATCTAATAGGGATAAACTTAAGCAATCTTATATCTTACAAAAACATTGATAAAAAGTGTACTCACATGATAATTGTTTCCATCATCCTCCTTGAAGGATGTTATCCATTGATATCCAGTTCATTACACCGTGTTCCTATTTAGTGGCGCTTGCCGGTGTTGCACAGCTGTTTTCTGCTCTTCATCCTGGAATCTTCTTAGGAAGCACTCCATTTCACATAGTACTGGAGAACATTAGGGGGGTCCCTGCCCTTGAGAGCTTACAATCTAATAGAGATAAACTTAAGCAATCTTATCTCTTACAAAAACATAGAAAAAGAGTTTACTCACATAATAATTGTTTCTATCATCCTCCTTGAAGGACGTTATCCACTGATATTTAGTTCATTACACCATGGCTCTATTTAGTGGTGCTTGCCAGTGTTGCACGTGATTTCTGTACCTCATCCTGGGGTGTTCTTCAGAAGAACTCCATTTCCAATGGTACTGGAGAACAATAGGGGAGCCCCTGCTCTTGAGAGCTTACAATCTAATAGGGATAAACTTAATCCACCTTACATCTTACAAAAACATTGATAAAAAGTGTACTCACAAGATAATTGTTTCCATCATCCTCCTTGAAGGATGTTATCCATTATAACGTGATCCTACTTAGTGGCACTTGCCGGTGCTGCAGGGGTGTTTTCTTCTCCTCATCCTGGAGTCTTCTTCATAAGATGATGATGATGATGATGATCAAGAAGATGAAGATTAAAAAAATGATAGAGAGGTTGATGAAGATGAAGATCCTGATGAAAATCCTGATGAAAATGAAGACCCTGATGAAGATGATGATGAAGATGTAGATGATGCAGATGATGAAGATCCTGATGAAGATGATGATGAAGTTGAAGATGATGAAAATGAAGATGATAAAGATGTAGATGAAGATGATGAAGATGATGATGAAGATGATGAAGATCCTTTCTGTTTCTGCTCCTCATCTTGGGGAGTTCAGCAGAAGAACTCAATTTCCAATGGTACTGGAGAACAATAGGGGAGCCCTGCTCTTGAGAGCTTACAATCTAATAGGGATAAACTTAAGCAATCTTATATCTTACAAAAACATTGATAAAAAGTGTACTCACATGATAATTGTTTCCATCATCCTCCTTGAAGGATGTTATCCATTGATATCCAGTTCATTACACTGTGTTCCTATTTAGTGGCGCTTGCCGGTGTTGCACAGCTGTTTTCTGCTCCTCATCCTGGAATCTTCTTAGGAAGCACTCCATTTCACATAGTACTGGAGAACATTAGGGAGGTCCCTGCCCTTGAGAGCTTACAATCTAATAGAGATAAACTTAAGCAATCTTATCTCTTACAAAAACATAGAAAAAGAGTTTACTCACATAATAATTGTTTCTATCATCCTCCTTGAAGGACGTTATCCACTGATATTTAGTTCATTACACCATGGCTCTATTTAGTGGTGTTGCCAGTGTTGCACGTGATTTCTGTACCTCATCCTGGGGTGTTCTTCAGAAGTACTCCATTTCCAATGGTACTGGAGAACAGCAGGGGAGCCCCTGCTCTTGAGAGCTTACAATCTAATAGGGATAAACTTAATCCACCTTATATCTTACAAAAACATTGATAAAAAGTGTACTCACAAGATAATTGTTTCCATCATCCTCCTTGAAGGATGTTATCCATTACAACGTGATCCTACTTAGTGGCACTTGCCGGTGCTGCAGGGGTGTTTTCTTCTCCTCATCCTGGAGTCTTCTTCATAAGATGATGATGATGATGATGATGATCAAGAAGATGAAGATGAAAAAAATGATAGAGAGGTTGATGAAGATGAAGATCCTGATGAAAATCCTGATGAAAATGAAGACCCTGATGAAGATGATGATGAAGATGTAGATGATGCAGATGATGAAGATCCTGATGAAGATGATGATGAAGTTGAAGATGATGAAAATGAAGATGATAAAGATCTAGATGAAGATGATGAAGATCAAGATGATGATGAAGATGATGAAGATCCTTTCTGTTTTTGCTCCTCATCTTGGGGTGTTCAGCAGAAGAACTCCATTTCCAATGGTAATGGAGAACAATAGGGGAGCCCCTGCTCTTGAGAGCTTACAATCTAATAGGGATAAACTTAAGCAATCTTATATCTTAAAAACATTGATAAAAGGTGTACTCACATGATAATTGTTTCCATCATCCTCCTTGAAGGATGTTATCCATTACACTGTGTTCCTACTTAGTGGCATTTGCCGTTGTTGCAGGGGTGTTTTCTTCTCCTCATCCTGGAGTCTTCTTCATAAGATGAGGATGATCAAGTAGATGAAGATAAAAAAAATGATAGAGAAGTTGATGAAGATGAAGATCCTGATGAAAATCCTGATGAAAATTAGGACCCTGATGAAGATGATGATGAAGATGTAGATGATGCAGATGATGAAGATCCCGATGAAGATCCTGATGAAGATGATGATGATGAAGTTGAAGATGATGAAAATGAAGATGATAAAGATGTAGATGAAGATGATGAAGATCAAGATGATGAAGACGAAGATGATGATGAAGATCCTTTCTGTTTCTGCTCCTCATCTTGGGGAGTTCAGCAGAAGAACTCCATTTCCAATGGTACTGGAGAACAATAGGGGAGCCCCTGCTCTTGAGAGCTTACAATCTGATAGGGATAAACTTAAGCAATCTTATATCTTACAAAAAACATTGATAAAAAGTGTACTCACATGATAATTGTTTCCATCATCCTCCTTGAAGGATGTTATCTATTACACTGTGTTCCTACTTAGTGGCATTTGCCGGTGTTGCAGGGGTGTTTTCTTCTCCTCATCCTGGAGTCTTCTTCATAAGATGATGATAATCAAGAAGATGAAGATGAAAAAAATGATAGAGGTTGATGAAGATGAAGATCCTGATGAAAATCCTGATGAAAATGAAGATCCTGATGAAGATGATGATGATGAAGTTGAAGATGATGAAAATGAAGATGATAAAGATGTAGATGAAGATGATGATGAAGATGATGAAGATCCTTTCTGTTTCTGCTCCTCATCTTGGGGAGTTCAGGAGAAGAACTCAATTTCCAATGGTCCTGGAGAACAATAGGGGAGCCCCTGCTCTTGAGAGCTTACAATCTAATAGGGATAAACTTAAGCAATCTTATATCTTACAAAAACATTGATAAAAAGTGTACTCACATGATAATTGTTTCCATAAACCTCCTTGAAGGATGTTATCCATTGATATCCAGTTCATTACACCGTGTTCCTATTTAGTGGTGCCTGCCGGTGTTGCACAGCTGTTTTCTGCTCGTCATCCTGGAATCTTCTTAGGAAGCACTCCATTTCACATAGTACTGGAGAACATTAGGGGGGTCCCTGCCCTTGAGAGCTTACAATCTAATAGAGATAAACTTAAGCAATCTTATCTCTTACAAAAACATAGAAAAAGAGTTTACTCATATAATAATTGTTTCTATCATCCTCCTTGAAGGACGTTATCCACTGATATTTAGTTCATTACACCATGGCTCTATTTAGTGGTGCTTGCCAGTGTTGCACGTGATTTCTGTACCTCATCCTGGGGTGTTCTTCAGAAGTATTCCATTTCCAATGGTACTGAAGAACAATAGGGGAGCCCCTGCTCTTGAGAGCTTACAATCTAATAGGGATAAACTTAATCCACCTTACATCTTACAAAAACATTGATAAAAAGTGTACTCACAAGATAATTGTTTCCATCATCCTCTTTGAAGGATGTTATCCATTATAACCTGATCCTACTTAGTGGCACTTGCCGGTGCTGCAGGGGTGTTTTCTTCTCCTCATCCTGGAGTCTTCTTCATAAGATGATGATGATGATGATGATCAAGAAGATGATGATCAAGAAGATGAAAAAAATGATAGAGAGGTTGATGAAGATGAAGATCCTGATGAAAATCCTGATGAAAATGAAGACCCTGATGAAGATGATGATGATGATGTAGATGATGCAGATGATGAAGATCCTGATGAAGATGATGATGAAGTTGAAGATGATAAAGATGTAGATGAAGATGATGAAGATCAAGATGATGAAGACGAAGAAGATGATGAAGGTCCTTTCTGTTTTTGCTCCTCATCTTGGGGTGTTCAGCAGAAGAACTCCATTTCCAATGGTACTGGAGAACAATAGGGGAGCCCCTGCTCTTGAGAGCTTACAATCTAATAGGGATAAACTTAAGCAATCTTATATCTTAAAAACATTGATAAAAGGTGTACTCACATGATAATTGTTTCCATCATCCTCCTTGAAGGATGTTATCCATTACACTGTGTTCCTACTTACTGGCATTTGCCGGTGCTGCAGGGGTGTTTTCTTCTCCTCATCCTGGAGTCTTCTTCATAAGATGAGGATGATCAAGTAGATGAAGATGAAACAAATGATAGAGAGGTTGATGAAGATGAAGATCCTGATGAAAATCCTGATGAAAATTAAGACCCTGATGAAGATGATGATGAAGATGTAGATGATGTAGATGATGCAGATCCCGATGAAAATGAAGATCCTGATGAAGATGATGATGATGAAGTTGAAGATCATGAAAATGAAGATGATAAAGATGTAGATGAAAATGATGAAGATCAAGATGATGATGAAGATGATGAAGATCCTTTCTGTTTCTGCTGCTCATCTTGGGGAGTTCAGCAGAAGAACTCAATTTCCAATGGTACTGGAGAACAATAGGGGAGCCCTGCTCTTGAGAGCTTACAATCTAATAGGGATAAACTTAAGCAATCTTATATCTTACAAAAACATTGATAAAAAGTGTACTCACATGATAATTGTTTCCATCATCCTCCTTGAAGGATGTTATCCATTGATATCCAGTTCATTACACCGTGTTCCTATTTAGTGGCGCTTGCCGGTGTTGCACAGCTGTTTTCTGCTCCTCATCCTGGAATCTTCTTAGGAAGCACTCCATTTCACATAGTACTGGAGAACATTAGGGGGGTCCCTGCCCTTGAGAGCTTACAATCTAATAGAGATAAACTTAAGCAATCTTATATCTTACAAAAACATAGAAAAAGAGTTTACTCACATAATAATTGTTTCTATCATCCTCCTTGAAGGACGTTATCCACTGATATTTAGTTCATTACACCATGGCTCTATTTAGTGGTGCTTGCCAGTGTTGCACGTGATTTCTGTACCTCATCCTGGGGTGTTCTTCAGAAGTACTCCATTTCCAATGGTACTGGAGAACAATAGGGGAGCCCCTGCTCTTGAGAGCTTACAATCTAATAGGGATAAACTTAATCCACCTTACATCTTACAAAAACATTGATAAAAAGTGTACTCACAAGATAATTGTTTCCATCATCCTCCTTGAAGGATGTTATCCATTATAACGTGATCCTACTTAGTGGCACTTGCCGGTGCTGCAGGGGTGTTTTCTTCTCCTCATCCTGGAGTCTTCTTCATAAGATGATGATGATGATGATGATGATGATGATGATGATGATCAAGAAGATGAAGATGAAAAAAATGATAGAGAGGTTGATGAAGATGAAGATCCTGATGAAAATCCTGATGAAAATGAAGACCCTGATGAAGATGATGATGAAGATGATGAAGATCCTGATGAAGATGATGATGATGAAGTTGAAGATGATGAAAATGAAGATGATAAAGATGTAGATGAAGATGATGAAGATCAAGATGATGAAGACGAAGATGATGATGAAGATCCTTTCTGTTTCTGCTCCTCATCTTGGGGAGTTCAGCAGAAGAACTCCATTTTCAATGGTACTGGAGAACAATAGGGGGGCCCCTGCTCTTGAGAGCTTACAATCTAATAGGGATAAACTTAAGCAATCTTATATCTTACAAAAAACATTGATAAAAAGTGTACTCACATGATAATTGTTTCCATCATCCTCCTTGAAGGATGTTATCTATTACACTGTGTTCCTACTTAGTGGCATTTGCCGGTGTTGCAGGGGTGTTTTCTTCTCCTCATCCTGGAGTCTTCTTCATAAGATGATGATAATCAAGAAGATGAAGATGAAAAAAATGATAGAGAGGTTGATGAAGATGAAGATCCTGATGAAAATCCTGATGAAAATTAAGACCCTGATGAAGATGATGATGAAGATGTAGATGATGCAGATCCCGATGAAAATGAAGATCCTGATGAAGATGATGATGATGAAGTTGAAGATGATGAAAATGAAGATGATAAAGATGTAGATGAAGATGATGATGAAGATGATGAAGATCCTTTCTGTTTCTGCTCCTCATCTTGGGGTGTTCAGCAGAAGAACTCAATTTCCAATGGTCCTGGAGAACAATAGGGGAGCCCCTGCTCTTGAGAGCTTACAATCTAATAGGGATAAACTTAAGCAATCTTATATCTTACAAAAACATTGATAAAAAGTGTACTCACATGATAATTGTTTCCATCATCCTCCTTGAAGGATGTTATCCATTGATATCCAGTTCATTACACCGTGTTCCTATTTAGTGGCGCTTGCCGGTGTTGCACAGCTGTTTTCTGCTCCTCATCCTGGAATCTTCTTAGGAAGCACTCCATTTCACATAGTACTGGAGAACATTAGGGGGGTCCCTGCCCTTGAGAGCTTACAATCTAATAGAGATAAACTTAAGCAATCTTATCTCTTACAAAAACATAGAAAAAGAGTTTACTCACATAATAATTGTTTCTATCATCCTCCTTGAAGGACGTTATCCACTGATATTTAGTTCATTACACCATGGCTCTATTTAGTGGTGCTTGCCAGTGTTGCACGTGATTTCTGTACCTCATCCTGGGGTGTTCTTCAGAAGTATTCCATTTCCAATGGTACTGGAGAACAATAGGGGAGCCCCTGCTCTTGAGAGCTTACAATCTAATAGGGATAAACTTAACCCACCTTACATCTTACAAAAACATTGATAAAAAGTGTACTCACAAGATAATTGTTTCCATCATCCTCCTTGAAGGATGTTATCCATTATAACCTGATCCTACTTAGTGGCACTTGCCGGTGCTGCAGGGGTGTTTTCTTCTCCTCATCCTGGAGTCTTCTTCATAAGATGATGATGATGATGATGATGATGATCAAGAAGATGATGATCAAGAAGATGAAGATGAAAAAAATGATAGAGAGGTTGATGAAGATGAAAATCCTGATGAAAATGAAGACCCTGATGAAGATGATGATGATGTAGATGATGCAGATGATGAAGATCCTGATGAAGATGATGATGAAGTTGAAGATGATAAAGATGTAGATGAAGATGATGAAGATCAAGATGATGAAGACGAAGAAGATGATGAAGGTCCTTTCTGTTTTTGCTCCTCATCTTGGGGTGTTCAGCAGAAGAACTCCATTTCCAATGGTACTGGAGAACAATAGGGGAGCCCCTGCTCTTGAGAGCTTACAATCTAATAGGGATAAACTTAAGCAATCTTATATCTTAAAAACATTGATAAAAGGTGTACTCACATGATAATTGTTTCCATCATCCTCCTTGAAGGATGTTATCCATTACACTGTGTTCCTACTTAGTGGCATTTGCCGGTGCTGCAGGGGTGTTTTCTTCTCCTCATCCTGGAGTCTTCTTCATAAGATGAGGATGATCAAGTAGATGAAGATGAAAAAAATGATAGAGAGGTTGATGAAGATGAAGATCCTGATGAAAATCCTGATGAAAATTAAGACCCTGATGAAGATGATGATGAAGATGTAGATGATGCAGATGATGAAGATCCTGATGAAGATGATGATGATGAAGTTGAAGATGATGAAAATGAAGATGATAAAGATGTAGATGAAAATGATGAAGATCAAGATGATGAAGACGAAGATGATGATGAAGATCCTTTCTGTTTCTGCTCCTCATCTTGGGGAGTTCAGAGGAAGAACTCCATTTCCAATGGTACTGGAGAACAATAGGGGAGCCCCTGCTCTTGAGAGCTTACAATCTAATAGGGATAAACTTAAGCAATCTTATATCTTACAAAAAACATTGATAAAAAGTGTACTCACATGATAATTGTTTCCATCATCCTCCTTGAAGGATGTTATCTATTACACTGTGTTCCTACTTAGTGGTATTTGCCGGTGTTGCAGGGGTGTTTTCTTCTCCTCATGCTGGAGTCTTCTTCATAAGATGATGATAATCAAGAAGATGAAGATGAAAAAAATGATAGAGAGGTTGATGAAGATGAAGATCCTGATGAAAATCCTGATGAAAATTAAGACCCTGATGAAGATGATGATGAAGATGTAGATGATGCAGATCCCAAAGAAAATTAAGATCCTGATGAAGATGATGATGATGAAGATGATGAAAATGAAGATGATAAAGATGTAGATGAAGATGATGATGAAGATGATGAAGATCCTTTCTGTTTCTGCTGCTCATCTTGGGGAGTTCAGCAGAAGAACTCAATTTCCAATGGTACTGGAGAACAATAGGGGAGCCCTGCTCTTGAGAGCTTACAATCTAATAGGGATAAACTTAAGCAATCTTATATCTTACAAAAACATTGATAAAAAGTGTACTCACATGATAATTGTTTCCATCATCCTCCTTGAAGGATGTTATCCATTGATATCCAGTTCATTACACCGTGTTCCTATTTAGTGGCGCTTGCCGGTGTTGCACAGCTGTTTTCTGCTCCTCATCCTGGAATCTTCTTAGGAAGCACTCCATTTCACATAGTACTGGAGAACATTAGGGGGGTCCCTGCCCTTGAGAGCTTACAATCTAATAGAGATAAACTTAAGCAATCTTATCTCTTACAAAAACATAGAAAAAGAGTTTACTCACATAATAATTGTTTCTATCATCCTCCTTGAAGGACGTTATCCACTGATATTTAGTTCATTACACCATGGCTCTATTTAGTGGTGCTTGCCAGTGTTGCACGTGATTTCTGTACCTCATCCTGGGGTGTTCTTCAGAAGTACTCCATTTCCAATAGTACTGGAGAACAATAGGGGAGCCCCTGCTTTTGAGAGCTTACAATCTAATAGGGATAAACTTAATCCACCTTACATCTTACAAAAACATTGATAAAAAGTGTACTCACAAGATAATTGTTTCCATCATCCTCCTTGAAGGATGTTATCCATTATAACCTGATCCTACTTAGTGGCACTTGCCGGTGCTGCAGGGGTGTTTTCTTCTCCTCATCCTGGAGTCTTCTTCATAAGATGATGATGATGATGATGATGATGATGATGATCAAGAAGATGAAGATGAAAAAAATGATAGAGAGGTTGATGAAGGTGAAGATCCTGATGAAAATCCTGATGAAGATGATGCAGATGATGAAGATCCTGATGAAGATGATGATGAAGTTGAAGATGATGAAAATGAAGATGATAAAGATGTAGATGAAGATGATGAAGATCAAGATGATGAAGACGAAGAAGATGATGAAGATCCTTTCTGTTTTTGCTCCTCATCTTGGGGTGTTCAGCAGAAGAACTCCATTTCCAATGGTACTGGAGAACAATAGGGGAGCCCCTGCTCTTGAGAGCTTACAATCTAATAGGTATAAACTTAAGCAATCTTATATCTTAAAAACATTGATAAAAGGTGTACTCACATGATAATTGTTTCCATCATTCTCCTTGAAGGATGTTATCCATTACACTGTGTTCCTACTTAGTGGCATTTGCCGGTGCTGCAGGGGTGTTTTCTTCTCCTCATCCTGGAGTCTTCTTCATAAGATGAGGATGATCAAGTAGATGAAGATGAAAAAAATGATAGAGAGGTTGATGAAGATGAAGATCCTGATGAAAATGTAAACCCTGATGAAGATGATGATGAAGATGTAGATGATGCAGATGATGAAGATCCCGATGAAGATGAAGATCCTGATGAAGATGATGATGATGATGAAGTTGAAGATGATGAAAATGAAGATGATAAAGATGTAGATGAAGATGATGAAGATCAAGATGATGAAGACGAAGATGATGATGAAGATCCTTTCTGTTTCTGCTCCTCATCTTGGGGAGTTCAGCAGAAGAACTCAATTTCCAATGGTACTGGAGAACAATAGGGGAGCCCCTGCTCTTGAGAGCTTACAATCTAATAGGGATAAACTTAAGCAATCTTATATCTTACAAAAAACATTGATAAAAAGTGTACTCACATGATAATTGTTTCCATCATCCTCCTTGAAGGATGTTATCTATTACACTGTGTTCCTACTTAGTGGCATTTGCCGGTGTTGCAGGGGTGTTTTCTTCTCCTCATCCTGGAGTCTTCTTCATAAGATGATGATAATCAAGAAGATGAAGATGAAAAAAATGATAGAGAGGTTGATGAAGATGAAGATCCTGATGAAAATCCTGATGAAAATTAAGACCCTGATGAAGATGATGATGAAGATGTAGATGATGCAGATCCCGATGAAAATGAAGATCCTGATGAAGATGATGATGATGAAGTGGAAGATGATGAAAATGAAGATGATAAAGATGTAGATGAAGATGATGAAGATCCTTTCTGTTTCTGCTCCTCATCTTGGGGAGTTCAGCAGAAGAACTCAATTTCCAATAGTCCTGGAGAACAATAGGGGAGCCCCTGCTCTTGAGAGCTTACAATCTAATAGGGATAAACTTAAGCAATCTTATATCTTACAAAAACATTGATAAAAAGTGTACTCGCATGATAATTGTTTCCATCATCCTCCTTGAAGGATGTTATCCATTGATATCCAGTTCATTACACCGTGTTCCTATTTAGTGGCGCTTGCCGGTGTTGCACAGCTGTTTTCTGCTCCTCATCCTGGAATCTTCTTAGGAAGCACTCCATTTCACATAGTACTGGAGAACATTAGGGGGGTCCCTGCCCTTGAGAGCTTACAATCTAATAGAGATAAACTTAAGCAATCTTATCTCTTACAAAAACATAGAAAAAGAGTTTACTCACATAACAATTGTTTCTATCATCCTCCTTGAAGGACGTTATCCACTGATATTTAGTTCATTACACCATGGCTCTATTTAGTGGTGCTTGCCAGTGTTGCACGTGATTTCTGTACCTCATCCTGGGGTGTTCTTCAGAAGTACTCCATTTCCAATAGTACTGGAGAACAATAGGGGAGCCCCTGCTCTTGAGAGCTTACAATCTAATAGGGATAAACTTAATCCACCTTACATCTTACAAAAACATTGATAAAAAGTGTACTCACAAGATAATTGTTTCCATCATCCTCCTTGAAGGATGTTATCCATTATAACGTGATCCTACTTAGTGGCACTTGCCGATGCTGCAGGGGTGTTTTCTTCTCATCCTGGAGTCTTCTTCATAAGATGATGATGATGATGATGATGATGATGATCAAGAAGATGAAGATGAAAAAAATGATAGAGAGGTTGATGAAGATGAAGATCCTGATGAAAATCCTGATGAAAATGAAGACCCTGATGAAGATGATGATGAAGATGTAGATGATGCAGATGATGAAGATCCTGATGAAGATGATGATGAAGTTGAAGATGATGAAAATGAAGATGATAAAGATGTAGATGAAGATGATGAAGATCAAGATGATGAAGACGAAGATGATGAAGATCCTTTCTGTTTTTGCTCCTCATCTTGGGGTGTTCAGCAGAAGAACTCCATTTCCAATGGTACTGGAGAACAATAGGGGAGCCCCTGCTCTTGAGAGCTTACAATCTAATAGGGATAAACTTAAGCAATCTTATATCTTAAAAACATTGATAAAAGGTGTACTCACATGATAATTGTTTCCATCATCCTCCTTGAAGGATGTTATCCATTACACTGTGTTCCTACTTAGTGGCATTTGCCGGTGTTGCAGGGGTGTTTTCTTCTCCTCATCCTGGAGTCTTCTTCATAAGATGATGATAATCAAGAAGATGAAGATGAAAAAAATGATAGAGAGGTTGATGAAGATGAAGATCCTGATGAAAATCCTGATGAAAATTAAGACCCTGATGAAGATGATGATGAAGATGTAGATGATGCAGATCCCAAAGAAAATTAAGATCCAGATGAAGATGATGATGATGAAGATGATGAAAATGAAGATGATAAAGATGTAGATGAAGATGATGATGAAGATGATGAAGATCCTTTCTGTTTCTGCTGCTCATCTTGGGGAGTTCAGCAGAAGAACTCAATTTCCAATGGTACTGGAGAACAATAGGGGAGCCCTGCTCTTGAGAGCTTACAATCTAATAGGGATAAACTTAAGCAATCTTATATCTTATAAAAACATTGATAAAAAGTGTACTCACATGATAATTGTTTCCATCATCCTCCTTGAAGGATGTTATCCATTGATATCCAGTTCATTACACAGTGTTCCTATTTAGTGGCGCTTGCCGGTGTTGCACAGCTGTTTTCTGCTCCTCATCCTGGAATCTTCTTAGGAAGCACTCCATTTCACATAGTACTGGAGAACATTAGGGGGGTCCCTGCCCTTGAGAGCTTACAATCTAATAGAGATAAACTTAAGCAATCTTATCTCTTACAAAAACATAGAAAAAGAGTTTACTCACATAATAATTGTTTCTATCATCCTCCTTGAAGGACGTTATCCACTGATATTTAGTTCATTACACCATGGCTCTATTTAGTGGTGCTTGCCAGTGTTGCACGTGATTTCTGTACCTCATCCTGGGGTGTTCTTCAGAAGTACTCCATTTCCAATAGTACTGGAGAACAATAGGGGAGCCCCTGCTCTTGAGAGCTTACAATCTAATAGGGATAAACTTAATCCACCTTACATCTTACAAAAACATTGATAAAAAGTGTACTCACAAGATAATTGTTTCCATCATCCTCCTTGAAGGATGTTATCCATTATAACGTGATCCTACTTAGTGGCACTTGCCGGTGCTGCAGGGGTGTTTTCTTCTCCTCATCCTGGAGTCTTCTTCATAAGATGATGATGATGATGATGATCAAGAAGATGAAGATGAAAAAAATGATAGAGAGGTTGATGAAGATGAAGATCCTGATGAAAATCCTGATGAAGATGATGCAGATGATGAAGATCCTGATGAAGATGATGATGAAGTTGAAGATGATGAAAATGAAGATGATAAAGATGTAGATGAAGATGATGAAGATCAAGATGATGAAGACGAAGAAGATGATGAAGATCCTTTCTGTTTTTGCTCCTCATCTTGGGGTGTTCAGCAGAAGAACTCCATTTCCAATGGTACTGGAGAACAATAGGGGAGCCCCTGCTCTTGAGAGCTTACAATCTAATAGGGATAAACTTAAGCAATCTTATATCTTAAAAACATTGATAAAAGGTGTACTCACATGATAATTGTTTCCATCATTCTCCTTGAAGGATGTTATCCATTACACTGTGTTCCTACTTAGTGGCATTTGCCGGTGCTGCAGGGGTGTTTTCTTCTCCTCATCCTGGAGTCTTCTTCATAAGATGAGGATGATCAAGTAGATGAAGATGAAAAAAATGATAGAGAGGTTGATGAAGATGAAGATCCTGATGAAAATCCTGATGAAAATTAAGACCCTGATGAAGATGATGATGAAGATGCAGATGATGCAGATGCTGAAGATCCCGATGAAGATGAAGATCCTGATGAAGATAATGATGATGAAGTTGAAGATGATGAAAATGAAGATGATAAAGATGTAGATGAAGATGATGAAGATCAAGATGATGAAGACGAAGATGATGATGAAGATCCTTTCTGTTTCTGCTCCTCATCTTGGGGAGTTCAGCAGAAGAACTCCATTTCCAATGGTACTGGAGAACAATAGGGGAGCCCTGCTCTTGAGAGCTTACAATCTAATAGGGATAAACTTAAGCAATCTTATATCTTAGAAAAACATTGATAAAAATTGTACTCACATGATAATTGTTTCCATCATCCTCCTTGAAGGATGTTATCCATTGATATCCAGTTCATTACACCGTGTTCCTATTTAGTGACACTTGCCGGTGTTGCAGGGGTGTTTTCTTCTCCTCATCCTGGAGTGTTCTTCATAAGATGAGGATGATCAAGAAGATGAAGATGAAAAAAATGATAGAGAGGTTGATGAAGATGAAGATCCTGATGAAAATCCTGATGAAAATGAAGACCCTGATGAAGATGATGATGAAGATGTAGATGATGCAGATGATGAAGTTCCTGATAAAGATGATGATGATGATGAAAATGAAGATGATAAAGATGTAGATGAAGATGATGAAGATCTTTTCTGTTTCTGCTCCTCATCTTGGGGAGTTCAGCAGAAGAACTCCATTTCCAATGGTGCTGGAGAACAATATAGGAGCCCCTGCTCTTGAGAGCTTACAATCTAACAGGGATAAACTTAAGCAATCTTATATCTTTCAAAAACATTGATAAAAAGTGTACTCACATGATAATTGTTTCCATCATCCTCCTTGAAGGATGTTATCCATTGATATCCAGTTCATTACACCGTGTTCCTATTTAGTGGCGCTTGCCGGTGTTGCACAGCTGTTTTCTGCTCCTCATCCTGGAATCTTCTTAGGAAGCACTCCATTTCACATAGTACTGGAGAACATTAGGGAGGTCCCTGCCCTTGAGAGCTTACAATCTAATAGAGATAAACTTAAGCAATCTTATCTCTTACAAAAACATAGAAAAAGAGTTTACTCACATAATAATTGTTTCTATCATCCTCCTTGAAGGACGTTATCCACTGATATTTAGTTCATTACACCATGGCTCTATTTAGTGGTGTTGCCAGTGTTGCACGTGATTTCTGTACCTCATCCTGGGGTGTTCTTCAGAAGTACTCCATTTCCAATGGTACTGGAGAACAGTAGGGGAGCCCCTGCTCTTGAGAGCTTACAATCTAATAGGGATAAACTTAATCCACCTTACATCTTACAAAAACATTGATAAAAAGTGTACTCACAAGATAATTGTTTCCATCATCCTCCTTGAAGGATGTTATCCATTACAACGTGATCCTACTTAGTGGCACTTGCCGGTGCTGCAGGGGTGTTTTCTTCTCCTCATCCTGGAGTCTTCTTCATAAGATGATGATGATGATGATGATCAAGAAGATGAAGATGAAAAAAATGATAGAGAGGTTGATGAAGATGAAGATCCTGATGAAAATCCTGATGAAAATGAAGACCCTGATGAAGATGATGATGAAGATGTAGATGATGCAGATGATGAAGATCCTGATGAAGATGATGATGATGAAGTTGAAGATGATGAAAATGAAGATGATAAAGATCTAGATGAAGATGATGAAGATCAAGATGATGAAGACGAAGATGATGATGAAGATGATGAAGATCCTTTCTGTTTTTGCTCCTCATCTTGGGGTGTTCAGCAGAAGAACTCCATTTCCAATGGTACTGGAGAACAATAGGGGAGCCCCTGCTCTTGAGAGCTTACAATCTAATAGGGATAAACTGAAGCAATCTTATATCTTAAAAACATTGATAAAAGGTGTACTCACATGATAATTGTTTCCATCATCCTCCTTGAAGGATGTTATCCATTACACTGTGTTCCTACTTAGTGGCATTTGCCGTTGTTGCAGGGGTGTTTTCTTCTCCTCATCCTGGAGTCTTCTTCATAAGATGAGGATGATCAAGTAGATGAAGATGAAAAAAATGATAGAGAAGTTGATGAAGATGAAGATCCTGATGAAAATCCTGATGAAAATTAAGACCCTGATGAAGATGATGATGAAGATGTAGATGATGCAGATGATGAAGATCCCGATGAAGATCCTGATGAAGATGATGATGATGAAGTTGAAGATGATGAAAATGAAGATGATAAAGATGTAGATGAAGATGATGAAGATCAAGATGATGAAGACGAAGATGATGATGAAGATCCTTTCTGTTTCTGCTCCTCATCTTGGGGAGTTCAGCAGAAGAACTCCATTTCCAATGGTACTGGAGAACAATAGGGGAGCCCCTGCTCTTGAGAGCTTACAATCTAATAGGGATAAACTTAAGCAATCTTATATCTTACAAAAAACATTGATAAAAAGTGTACTCACATGATAATTGTTTCCATCATCCTCCTTGAAGGATGTTATCTATTACACTGTGTTCCTACTTAGTGGCATTTGCCGGTGTTGCAGGGGTGTTTTCTTCTCCTCATCCTGGAGTCTTCTTCATAAGATGATGATAATCAAGAAGATGAAGATGAAAAAAATGATAGAGAGGTTGATGAAGATGAAGATCCTGATGAAAATCCTGATGAAAATGAAGATCCTGATGAAGATGATGATGATGAAGTTGAAGATGATGAAAATAAAGATGATAAAGATGTAGATGAAGATGATGATGAAGATGATGAAGATCCTTTCTGTTTCTGCTCCTCATCTTGGGGAGTTCAGGAGAAGAACTCAATTTCCAATGGTCCTGGAGAACAATAGGGGAGCCCCTGCTCTTGAGAGCTTACAATCTAATAGGGATAAACTTAAGCAATCTTATATCTTACAAAAACATTGATAAAAAGTGTACTCACATGATAATTGTTTCCATAATCCTCCTTGAAGGATGTTATCCATTGATATCCAGTTCATTACACCGTGTTCCTATTTAGTGGCGCTTGCCGGTGTTGCACAGCTGTTTTCTGCTCCTCATCCTGGAATCTTCTTAGGAAGCACTCCATTTCACATAGTACTGGAGAACATTAGGGGGGTCCCTGCCCTTGAGAGCTTACAATCTAATAGAGATAAACTTAAGCAATCTTATCTCTTACAAAAACATAGAAAAAGAGTTTACTCACATAATAATTGTTTCTATCATCCTCCTTGAAGGACGTTATCCACTGATATTTAGTTCATTACACCATGGCTCTATTTAGTGGTGCTTGCCAGTGTTGCACGTGATTTCTGTACCTCATCCTGGGGTGTTCTTCAGAAGTATTCCATTTCCAATGGTACTGGAGAACAATAGGGGAGCCCCTGCTCTTGAGAGCTTACAATCTAATAGGGATAAACTTAATCCACCTTACATCTTACAAAAACATTGATAAAAAGTGTACTCACAAGATAATTGTTTCCATCATCCTCCTTGAAGGATGTTATCCATTATAACCTGATCCTACTTAGTGGCACTTGCCGGTGCTGCAGGGGTGTTTTCTTCTCCTCATCCTGGAGTCTTCTTCATAAGATGATGATGATGATGATGATGATGATGATGATGATGATGATGATGATGATGATCAAGAAGATGATGATCAAGAAGATGAAGATGAAAAAAATGATAGAGAGGTTGATGAAGATGAAGATCCTGATGAAAATCCTGATGAAAATGAAGACCCTGATGAAGATGATGATGATGTAGATGATGCAGATGATGAAGATCCTGATGAAGATGATGATGAAGTTGAAGATGATAAAGATGTAGATGAAGATGATGAAGATCAAGATGATGAAGACGAAGAAGATGATGAAGGTCCTTTCTGTTTTTGCTCCTCATCTTGGGGTGTTCAGCAGAAGAACTCAATTTCCAATGGTACTGGAGAACAATAGGGGAGCCCCTGCTCTTGAGAGCTTACAATCTAATAGGGATAAACTTAAACAATCTTATATCTTAAAAACATTGATAAAAGGTGTACTCACATGATAATTGTTTCCATCATCCTCCTTGAAGGATGTTATCCATTACACTGTGTTCCTACTTACTGGCATTTGCCGGTGCTGCAGGGGTGTTTTCTTCTCCTCATCCTGGAGTCTTCTTCATAAGATGAGGATGATCAAGTAGATGAAGATGAAACAAATGATAGAGAGGTTGATGAAGATGAAGATCCTGATGAAAATCCTGATGAAAATTAAGACCCTGATGAAGATGATGATGAAGATGTAGATGATGTAGATGATGCAGATCCCGATGAAAATGAAGAACCTGATGAAGATGATGATGATGAAGTTGAAGATCATGAATATGAAGATGATAAAGATGTAGATGAAGATGATGAAGATCAAGATGATGAAGATGATGAAGATCCTTTCTGTTTCTGCTCCTCATCTTGGGGAGTTCAGCAGAAGAACTCAATTTCCAATGGTACTGGAGAACAATAGGGGAGCCCTGCTCTTGAGAGCTTACAATCTAATAGGGATAAACTTAAGCAATCTTATATCTTACAAAAACATTGATAAAAAGTGTACTCACATGATAATTGTTTCCATCATCCTCCTTGAAGGATGTTATCCATTGATATCCAGTTCATTACACCGTGTTCCTATTTAGTGGCGCTTGCCGGTGTTGCACAGCTGTTTTCTGCTCCTCATCCTGGAATCTTCTTAGGAAGCACTCCATTTCACATAGTACTGGAGAACATTAGGGAGGTCCCTGCCCTTGAGAGCTTACAATCTAATAGAGATAAACTTAAGCAATCTTATCTCTTACAAAAACATAGAAAAAGAGTTTACTCACATAATAATTGTTTCTATCATCCTCCTTGAAGGATGTTATCCATTACAACGTGATCCTACTTAGTGGCACTTGCCGGTGCTGCAGGGGTGTTTTCTTCTCCTCATCCTGGAGTCTTCTTCATAAGATGATGATGATGATGATGATAATCAAGAAGATGAAGATGAAAAAATGATAGAGAGGTTGATGAAGATGAAGATCCTGATGAAAATCCTGATGAAAATGAAGACCCTGATGAAGATGATGATGAAGATGTAGATTATGCAGATGATGAAGATCCTGATGAAGATGATGATGAAGTTGAAGATGATAAAGATGTAGATGAAGATGATGAAGATCAAGATGATGAAGACGAAGAAGATGATGAAGATCCTTTCTGTTTTTGCTCCTCATCTTGGGGTGTTCAGCAGAAGAACTCCATTTCCAATGGTACTGGAGAACAATAGGGGAGCCCCTGCTCTTGAGAGCTTACAATCTAATAGGGATAAACTTAAGCAATCTTATATCTTAAAAACATTGATAAAAGGTGTACTCACATGATAATTGTTTCCATCATCCTCCTTGAAGGATGTTATCCATTACACTGTGTTCCTACTTCGTGGCATTTGCCGGTGCTGCAGGGGTGTTTTCTTCTCCTCATCCTGGAGTCTACTTCATAAGATGAGGATGATCAAGTAGATGAAGATGAAAAAATGATAGAGAGGTTGATGAAGATGAAGATCCTGATGAAAGTCCTGATGAAAATTAAGACCCTGATGAAGATGATGATGAAGATGTAGATGATGTAGATGATGCAGATCCCGATGAAGATGATGATGAAGTTGAAGATGATGAAAATGAAGATGATAAAGATGTAGATGAAGATGATGAAGACGAAGATGATGATGAAGATGATGAAGATCCTTTCTGTTTCTGCTCCTCATCTTGGGGAGTTCAGCAGAAGAACTCAATTTCCAATGGTACTGGAGAACAATAGGGGAGCCCTGCTCTTGAGAGCTTACAATCTAATAGGGATAAACTTAAGCAATCTTATATCTTACAAAAACATTGATAAAAAGTGTACTCACATGATAATTGTTTCCATAAACCTCCTTGAAGGATGTTATCCATTGATATCCAGTTCATTACACCGTGTTCCTATTTAGTGGCGCTTGCCGGTGTTGCACAGCTGTTTTCTGCTACTCATCCTGGAATCTTCTTAGGAAGCACTCCATTTCACATAGTACTGGAGAACATTAGGGGGGTCCCTGCCCTTGAGAGCTTACAATCTAATAGAGATAAACTTAAGCAATCTTATCTCTTACAAAAACATAGAAAAAGAGTTTACTCACATAATAATTGTTTCTATCATCCTCCTTGAAGGACGTTATCCACTGATATTTAGTTCATTACACCATGGCTCTATTTAGTGGTGCTTGCCAGTGTTGCACGTGATTTCTGTACCTCATCCTGGGGTGTTCTTCAGAAGTATTCCATTTCCAATGGTACTGGAGAACAATAGGGGAGCCCCTGCTCTTGAGAGCTTACAATCTAATAGGGATAAACTTAATCCACCTTACATCTTACAAAAACATTGATAAAAAGTGTACTCACAAGATAATTGTTTCCATCATCCTCCTTGAAGGATGTTATCCATTATAACCTGATCCTACTTAGTGGCACTTGCCGGTGCTGCAGGGGTGTTTTCTTCTCCTCATCCTGGAGTCTTCTTCATAAGATGATGATGATGATGATGATGATGATCAAGAAGATGATGATCAAGAAGATGAAGATGAAAAAAATGATAGAGAGGTTGATGAAGATGAAGATCCTGATGAAAATCCTGATGAAAATGAAGACCCTGATGAAGATGATGATGATGAAGATGATGATGCAGATGATGAAGATCCTGATGAAGATGATGATGAAGTTGAAGATGATAAAGATGTAGATGAAGATGATGAAGATCAAGATGATGAAGACGAAGAAGATGATGAAGGTCCTTTCTGTTTTTGCTCCTCATCTTGGGGTGTTCAGCAGAAGAACTCCATTTCCAATGGTACTGGAGAACAATAGGGGAGCCCCTGCTCTTGAGAGCTTACAATCTAATAGGGATAAACTTAAGCAATCTTATATCTTACAAAAAACATTGATAAAAAGTGTACTCACATGATAATTGTTTCCATCATCCTCCTTGAAGGATGTTATCCATTACACTGTGTTCCTACTTACTGGCATTTGCCGGTGCTGCAGGGGTGTTTTCTTCTCCTCATCCTGGAGTCTTCTTCATAAGATGAGGATGATCAAGTAGATGAAGATGAAACAAATGATAGAGAGGTTGATGAAGATGAAGATCCTGATGAAAATCCTGATGAAAATTAAGACCCTGATGAAGATGATGATGAAGATGTAGATGATGTAGATGATGCAGATCCAGATGAAAATGAAGATCCTGATGAAGATGATGATGATGAAGTTGAAGATCATGAAAATGAAGATGATAAAGATGTAGATGAAGAAGATCAAGATGATGAAGATGATGATGAAGATGATGAAGATCCTTTCTGTTTCTGCTGCTCATCTTGGGGAGTTCAGCAGAAGAACTCAATTTCCAATGGTACTGGAGAACAATAGGGGAGCCCTGCTCTTGAGAGCTTACAATCTAATAGGGATAAACTTAAGCAATCTTATATCTTACAAAAACATTGATAAAAAGTGTACTCACATGATAATTGTTTCCATCATCCTCCTTGAAGGATGTTATCCATTGATATCCAGTTCATTACACCGTGTTCCTATTTAGTGGCGCTTGCCGGTGTTGCACAGCTGTTTTCTGCTCCTCATCCTGGAATCTTCTTAGGAAGCACTCCATTTCACATAGTACTGGAGAACATTAGGGGGGTCCCTGCCCTTGAGAGCTTACAATCTAATAGAGATAAAATTAAGCAATCTTATCTCTTACAAAACATAGAAAAAGAGTTTACTCACATAATAATTGTTTCTATCATCCTCCTTGAAGGACGTTATCCACTGATATTTAGTTCATTACACCATGGCTCTATTTAGTGGTGCTTGCCAGTGTTGCACGTGATTTCTGTACCTCATCCTGGGGTGTTCTTCAGAAGTACTCCATTTCCAATGGTACTGGAGAACAATAGGGGAGCCCCTGCTCTTGAGAGCTTACAATCTAATAGGGATAAACTTAATCCACCTTACATCTTACAAAAACATTGATAAAAAGTGTACTCACAAGATAATTGTTTCCATCATCCTCCTTGAAGGATGTTATCCATTATAACGTGATCCTACTTAGTGGCACTTGCCGGTGCTGCAGGGGTGTTTTCTTCTCCTCATCCTGGAGTCTTCTTCATAAGATGATGATGATGATGACGATGTCAAGAAGATGAAGATTAAAAAAAATGATAGAGAGGTTGATGAAGATGAAGATCCTGATGAAAATCCTGATGAAAATGAAGACCCTGATGAAGATGATGATGAAGATGTAGATGATGCAGATGATGAAGATCCTGATGAAGATGATGATGAAGTTGAAGATGATGAAAATGAAGATGATAAAGATGTAGATGAAGATGATGAAGATCAAGATGATGAAGACGAAGATGATGATGAAGACGAAGATGATGATGAAGATGATGAAGATCCTTTCTGTTTCTGCTCCTCATCTTGGGGAGTTCAGCAGAAGAACTCAATTTCCAATGGTACTGGAGAACAATAGGGGAGCCCTGCTCTTGAGAGCTTACAATCTAATAGGGATAAACTTAAGCAATCTTATATCTTAAAAACATTGATAAAAAGTGTACTCACATGATAATTGTTTCCATCATCCTCCTTGAAGGATGTTATCCATTGATATCCAGTTCATTACACCGTTTTCCTATTTAGTGGCGCTTGCCGGTGTTGCTCAGCTGTTTTCTGCTCCTCATCCTGGAATCTTCTTAGGAAGCACTCCATTTCACATAGTACTGGAGAACATTAGGGAGGTCCCTGCCCTTGAGGGCTTACAATCTAATAGAGATAAACTTAAGCAATCTTATCTCTTACAAAAACATAGAAAAAGAGTTTACTCACATAATAATTGTTTCTATCATCCTCCTTGAAGGACGTTATCCACTGATATTTAGTTCATTACACCATGGCTCTATTTAGTGGTGTTGCCAGTGTTGCACGTGATTTCTGTACCTCATCCTGGGGTGTTCTTCAGAAGTACTCCATTTCCAATGGTACTGGAGAACAGTAGGGGAGCCCCTGCTCTTGAGAGCTTACAATCTAATAGGGATAAACTTAATCCACCTTACATCTTACAAAAACATTGATAAAAAGTGTACTCACAAGATAATTGTTTCCATCATCCTCCTTGAAGGATGTTATCCATTATAACCTGATTCTACTTAGTGGCACTTGCCGGTGCTGCAGGGGTGTTTTCTTCTCCTCATCCTGGAGTCTTCTTCATAAGATGATGATGATGATGATGATGATGATGATCAAGAAGATGATGATCAAGAAGATGAAGATGAAAAAAATGATAGAGAGGTTGATGAAGATGAAGATCCTGATGAAAATCCTGATGAAAATGAAGACCCTGATGAAGATGATGATTAGGGATGAGCGAATCGATCCGGACGAACCCGGATTCGATCCGAATTTCAGGAAAGATTCGGATCGAATCCGAATTTCCCCGCGATTCGATCGCTCGAAGTTTTCCTTTAACATCCATTCATTTACATTACAGGCATTCTAAGATGGCGGACGGGACATGTCCAGACATGTAAGCTGGGGCAGTGTATGCTGGGACAGTCACATGCAGCCTATCAGCAGCCAGCAAGCCCGGTGACGTCACAGCTGTATTTAAGGCCGGCCATCTTGCTTTCCAGCCTCATTTCTCTATTGCATTCGTGAGAGACAGAACGCTGTGTAGCTGAGGGAGAGACAGACAGTTAGACAGTCAGGGACAGACAGGGACAGGCTGGAGACAGGCAGGAGACAGACAGGAGACAGACAGAAAGTCAGCGGAAAACAGGGAAAGGAATGGAAAATCGGAGGCTGTCAGTTTTTTTTTTTTTTCATCCAGCCTGACAGCCAGGCTTTGTTAGCGTTTTCAGGCTGCTTATACTAACTAACTGTGCATATATACTGAACTGATCATATTTGAAATTAGCCTGATAAAGACACTTTTGCTGGGCATAGTACTACTGGATCTTTTTTGGGGGGCATCCCATTCTGTGACTAAAGCAGCCTCTGTTTAAGACCATATAAGCATTTGCTCTTATCATATTTGAAATTAGCCTGATAAAGACACTTTTGCTGGGCATAGTACTACTGCATCTTTTTGGGGGGGCATCCCATTCTGTGACTAAAGCAGCCTCTGTTTAAGACCATATAAGCATTTGCTCTTATCATATTTGAAATTAGCCTGATAAAGACACTTTTGCTGGGCATAGTACTACTGCATCTTTTTTGGGGGGCATCCCATTCTGTGACTAAAGCAGCCTCTGTTTAAGACCATATAAGCATTTGCTCTTATCATATTTGAAATTAGCCTGATAAAGACACTTTTGCTGGGCATAGTACTACTGCATCTTTTTGGGGGGGCATCCCATTCTGTGACTAAAGCAGCCTCTGTTTAAGACCATATAAGCATTTGCTCTTATCATATTTGAAATTAGCCTGATAAAGACACTTTTGCTGGGCATAGTACTACTGCATCTTTTTTGGGGGGCATCCCATTCTGTGACTAAAGCAGCCTCTGTTTAAGACCATATAAGCATTTGCTCTTATCATATTTGAAATTAGCCTGATAAAGACACTTTTGCTGGGCATAGTACTACTGCATCTTTTTTGGGGGGCATCCCATTCTGTGACTAAAGCAGCCTCTGTTTAAGACCATATAAGCATTTGCTCTTATCATATTTGAAATTAGCCTGATAAAGACACTTTTGCTGGGCATAGTACTACTGCATCTTTTTTGGGGGGCATCCCATTCTGTGACTAAAGCAGCCTCTGTTTAAGACCATATAAGCATTTGCTCTTATCATATTTGAAATTAGCCTGATAAAGACACTTTTGCTGGGCATAGTACTACTGCATCTTTTTGGGGGGGCATCCCATTCTGTGACTAAAGCAGCCTCTGTTTAAGACCATATAAGCATTTGCTCTTATCATATTTGAAATTAGCCTGATAAAGACACTTTTGCTGGGCATAGTACTACTGCATCTTTTTTGGGGGGCATCCCATTCTGTGACTAAAGCAGCCTCTGTTTAAGACCATATAAGCATTTGCTCTTATCATATTTGAAATTAGCCTGATAAAGACACTTTTGCTGGGCATAGTACTACTGCATCTTTTTTGGGGGGCATCCCATTCTGTGACTAAAGCAGCCTCTGTTTAAGACCATATAAGCATTTGCTCTTATCATATTTGAAATTAGCCTGATAAAGACACTTTTGTTGGGCATAGTACTACTGCATCTTTTTTGGGGGGCATCCCATTCTGTGACTAAAGCAGCCTCTGTTTAAGACCATATAAGCATTTGCTCTTATCATATTTGAAATTAGCCTGATAAAGACACTTTTGCTGGGCATAGTACTACTGCATCTTTTTTGGGGGGCATCCCATTCTGTGACTAAAGCAGCCTCTGTTTAAGACCATATAAGCATTTGCTCTTATCATATTTGAAATTAGCCTGATAAAGACACTTTTGCTGGGCATAGTACTACTGCATCTTTTTTGGGGGGCATCCCATTCTGTGACTAAAGCAGCCTCTGTTTAAGACCATATAAGCATTTGCTCTTATCATATTTGAAATTAGCCTGATAAAGACACTTTTGCTGGGCATAGTACTACTGCATCTTTTTTGGGGGGCATCCCATTCTGTGACTAAAGCAGCCTCTGTTTAAGACCATATAAGCATTTGCTCTTATCATATTTGAAATTAGCCTGATAAAGACACTTTTGCTGGGCATAGTACTACTGCATCTTTTTTGGGGGGCATCCCATTCTGTGACTAAAGCAGCCTCTGTTTAAGACCATATAAGCATTTGCTCTTATCATATTTGAAATTAGCCTGATAAAGACACTTTTGCTGGGCATAGTACTACTGCATCTTTTTTGGGGGGCATCCCATTCTGTGACTAAAGCAGCCTCTGTTTAAGACCATATAAGCATTTGCTCTTATCATATTTGAAATTAGCCTGATAAAGACACTTTTGCTGGGCATAGTACTACTGCATCTTTTTTGGGGGGCATCCCATTCTGTGACTAAAGCAGCCTCTGTTTAAGACCATATAAGCATTTGCTCTTATCATATTTGAAATTAGCCTGATAAAGACACTTTTGCTGGGCATAGTACTACTGCATCTTTTTTGGGGGGCATCCCATTCTGTGACTAAAGCAGCCTCTGTTTAAGACCATATAACCATTTTCACTTATCATATTTGAAATTAGGCCTGATAAAGACACTTTTGCTGGGCAAAGCACTACTGGACCCTGCCAGGTCCATTCCTGTTGGGGCATCCCATTCTGTGACTAAAGCAGCCTCTGTTTAAGACCATATAACCATTTGCTCTTATCATATTTGAAATTAGGCCTGATAAAGACACTTTTGCTGGGCATAGCACTACTGGACCCTGCCAGGTCCACTTCTGTTGGGGCATCCCATTCTGTGACTACAGCAGCCTCTGTTTAAGACCGTATAACCATTTTCACTTATCATATTTGAAATTAGGCCTGATAAAGACACTTTTGCTGGGCAAAGCACTACTGGACCCTGCCAGGTCCATTCCTGTTGGGGCATCCCATTCTGTGACTAAAGCAGCCTCTGTTTAAGACCATATAACCATTTGCTCTTATCATATTTGAAATTAGGCCTGATAAAGACACTTTTGCTGGGCATAGCACTACTGGACCCTGCCAGGTCCACTTCTGTTGGGGCATCCCATTCTGTGACTAAAGCAGCCTCTGTTTAAGACCATATAACCATTTGCTCTTATCATATTTGAAATTAGGCCTGATAAAGACACTTTTGCTGGGCAAAGCACTACTGGACCCTGCCAGGTCCATTCCTGTTGGGGCATCCCTTTCTGTGACTAAAGCAGCCTCTGTTTAAGACCATATAAGCATTTGCTCTTATCATATTTGAAATTAGGCCTGATAAAGACACTTTTGCTGGGCATAGCACTACTGGACCCTGCCAGGTCCACTTCTGTTGGGGCATCCCATTCTGTGACTACAGCAGCCTCTGTTTAAGACCGTATAACCATTTTCACTTATCATATTTGAAATTAGGCCTGATAAAGACACTTTTGCTGGGCAAAGCACTACTGGACCCTGCCAGGTCCATTCCTGTTGGGGCATCCCATTCTGTGACTAAAGCAGCCTCTGTTTAAGACCATATAACCATTTGCTCTTATCATATTTGAAATTAGGCCTGATAAAGACACTTTTGCTGGGAAAAGCACTACTGGACCCTGCCAGGTCCATTCCTGTTGGGGCATCCCATTCTGTGACTAAAGCAGCCTCTGTTTAAGACCATATAACCATTTGCTCTTATCATATTTGAAATTAGGCCTGATAAAGACACTTTTGCTGGGCATAGCACTACTGGACCCTGCCAGGTCCACTTCTGTTGGGGCATCCCATTCTGTGACTAAAGCAGCCTCTGTTTAAGACCATATAACCATTTGCTCTTATCATATTTGAAATTAGGCCTGATAAAGACACTTTTGCTGGGCAAAGCACTACTGGACCCTGCCAGGTCCATTCCTGTTGGGGCATCCCATTCTGTGACTAAAGCAGCCTCTGTTTAAGACGATATAAGCATTTGCTCTTATCATATTTGAAATTAGGCCTGATAAAGACACTTTTGCTGGGCATAGCACTACTGGACCCTGCCAGGTCCACTTCTGTTGGGGCATCCCATTCTGTGACTACAGCAGCCTCTGTTTAAGACCGTATAAGCATTTGCTCTTATCATATTTGAAATTAGCCTGATAAAGACACTTTTGCTGGGCATAGCACTACTTGTCCCTGCCAGGGCATCCCATTCTGTGACTAAAGCAGCCTCTGTTTAAGACCATATAAGCATTTGCTCTTATCATATTTGAAATTAGCCTGATAAAGACACTTTTGCTGGGCATAGTACTACTGGATCTTTTTTGGGGGCATCCCATTCTGTGACTAAAGCAGCCTCTGTTTAAGACCATATAAGCATTTGCTCTTATTATATTTATATTATAAGACACTTTTGCTGGGCATAGGCTTACTGCTGCCTGCCAGGTGCACTTCTGTTGAGGCATCCCATTCTGTAACATAGCATACCCCTCTTTATTTACACTAAGCAGCTCTCTTATTTACACTAAGCAGGCCTGTTGGAGGCTGAGTGTTACTGCTCACTTTTGGTGTGCATTATATTCTGTTTCATATAGACCCACCGCTGCCCGGGGGATCTTAAAATATCACCTACTCCCACGCCAGTTAGACTATGTCGGGCAGACAAGTGCCTGGAAGTGAAAAGAGGAGTGGCAGAGGCCAAGATTCCGCAGGCAGAGCTCGCATCAGACTGGGGGCCAGTAGCAGCAGGAGTCACGCTGAGAGACCTAATCTGCCAGTATCTGCTAGCGGTCGGGTCTCCACCAGTAACGCATCTGCCGTGGTAGATTGGTTGACGCGCTCATCAACAACATCATCACAACTTACGTCTGAGACCCCCAGTCTAGGGTCGGTAGGTTCCTCTGACACAACCCTGAGTTGGCATGCCCCGAGAGCAGTCCCTGTCCTCCCATTGCCTCTGTCCTACGCCGTTCCCTCCCCCAGCGACGTATCCTATGCTTTGGGTTCAGCTCCACTCTTTAGTGAGGAGGACCATCAGATAGAGGACAGTCAGCAGCTACTGCCCAGCCAAGAAATGGAGGTGGCTTCTCTAGCTAGGCAGACAGATAGTGATGTGGACAGTGTCGTGGGTGCTGCGAGCGTTCCAGCTCCTGCGCCAGACACTGTTGACGAATCCACGAACATCAGTGACGTACAGCCACAACTCGGTGATGATGATGATGATGACGATGAAGCCGATCGCACTTGGGAGCCGGGTGATGAAGGGGCTTCATCGTCATCATCAGGAGAAGAGGGGCGCAGGTTGCCCCGGAGTCAGCAGCTGAGGCAGCAAGGTGGTAGCAGTCAGCATGGGGGCACAATTCCAAAGGCTGGAGCCGGCCAGGGCCGGGGCCGGGGTAGAGCACCTGCTGTGCGGCAGTCTACCTTATCGGGAGGTAGTGGAGCAGGGGTTCCTGGAGTTGGCAACAGCAGCAGTGAATCAGTGAGGCCAGGGGGTGGGAAAAGTCCTGAGGCATCCGCAGGAGGGTAACATGGCCACATGCAAGATATGTAGGCAAAAGGTGAAGCGTGGCCAGGGTCCAAATGTTGGCACCACGGCCCTGCGTCAACATATGATGCGTCACCATAAAACGACCTGGGAGAACCGAGGCTCTCAAGGGGTGGTCCAGTCTGCTTCCTCACCAAGTGAGCTCCCAATTTCTGCCAGCCAAGGCTCCAGCACCTCAGCCGAAGGCAGCTGTGCGTCATACCCATCCTCTGTCGCTCCTGCTCCTCCTCCTCCTCCTCCAAGTCATGCATCCCGCCAGCAATCCATCAGCGAAGCCATGTCCAAGAGACAGCAGTATGCGCCCACTCATCCTACGGCGCAGAAGCTGAATGTGCTCCTGTCCAAGTTGCTGGTGCTGCAGTCGCTCCCTTTTCAGGTGGTGGAATCTGCACCTTTCAGAGAACTGATGGCTTGTGCCGAGCCGAGGTGGAGAGTCCCAAGCCGTCATTTCTTTGCCAAGAAGGCAGTACCAGCGCTGCACACTTTTGTTGAACAGAAGGTGGGCCAGTCCTTGAGCCTGTCGGTGTGTAGCAAAATACATGGCAGCGCCGACATCTGGAGCTGTAACTACGGTCAGGGGCAGTACATGTCGTTTACGGCCCACTGGGTGAATGTGGTCCCTTTGCAGCAGCAACTTGGACAGGTCACGCCGCTTCGGCCTCCGCGCTCTCTGCCCATTGGGCCTGTGACACCGTGCGACTCGGCCTCCTCATCCTCCGCCATCTCCTCACCCTCCACTGTAGGCTCAAGTCTCAGTGCCCCTCCAGTCTACCATGTGTGCAGGGCACGGAGGTGTCACGCAGTGCTTCACATGGTTTGTCTTGGCGAACGGAGTCACACAGGGGAGGAACTGCTTAAATGTATTCATCAGGAAATCCAAACATGGCTTACTCCGAGAAAACTTAAAATGGGAATCATGGTTACCGACAATGGGAAGAACATTTTGTCTGCGCTGCGCCAAGGAAGCCTGACCCATGCCCCCTGCATGGCTCACGTCTTCAATCTGGTTGTCAAGCGGTTTCTGAAGTGTTCCCCCCATCTGCAGGACATCCTAACAACTTCACGGAAACTTTGCATGCACTTCAGCCACTCCTACACCGCCAAACACACCCTTCTTGAACTACAGCGTCAGAATGGTATCCCCCAACATAGTCTGATTTGCGATGTTTCCACCCGTTGGAATTCCACCCTTCACATGTTGGACCGATTATATGAACAGAGAAAAGCCATCACGGATTTCCTGATGATCCAAGCAGATAGGGGGACTCCCCTGTGTAACTTCAATGTCAACCAGTGGCAGCTCATACGTGACACCTGCCGTTTGCTCAGGCCCTTTGAGGAAGCCACTTTATTTGTCAGTCGGCAGGATTACGGGATGAACGACGTGATTCCACTGCTTCATGTACTACAGCACATGTTGGAAACCATGGCTGGTCAGGGCACTGGAGACATGGCGTTTACATCTTACGGCCACATGAACCCCGTTGGAGCTGAACTGGAGGAGGAGGAGGAGGAAGAGGAGGAGGAGGAGTTGCCCAGCGAAACACAGTTTAGGCTTGGCGAAATGGCTGGTTTATCTAGTCAGCGGACAGGAGAGGAGAAGCAGGAGCAGCCAGAGGAGCTAGAGGTTTTTGAGGAAGGAGAGACAGAGGACCCGGGCACACCGTGGCAGTATGCAGTGGAGATGGAGACAGGTAGTCCATCCGAGTCACTTGCGCAAATGGCACGAAGCATGCTCACATGCTTGCGTAGTGACCCCAGAATTGTTTCCATCTGTCGGCGGGATGACTTCTGGCTGTCCACCTTATTGGACCCTCGCTTCCGGCACAAAATGGGGGCATTTTTTAAACCCACCGAGAGGGAGGACAAACTCAACTACTACAAAGACATTCTACGTAGGCAGTTGGCCGATGCCTATCTGCGCCATGGTCCATACTCTCGCAGGTCTGACTCGAGGGGACCTCTGCGCTCACCTTCCACTGCCATGGCCGCTGGGGGGGTTGGCAGCAGCAGCAGCAGAAGCTCCATCAGCAGCAGCAGCCTCAGTCTTCAGTCGCTAATGAGTAGCTTTCTACACCCGCATAGTGAGGCTACTCATGAGCAGCAGGAAGACCTGGAGCAGGACCTGAACCAGCAGGTCATGTCATACTTTGACATGACCATGCCAACACACCTTGAGGATCCGCTGGACTTCTGGGCAGCCAAACTTGATTTGTGGCCGCAACTAGCAGAGTTTGCCCTGGAAAAGCTGTCCTGCCCGGCAAGTAGCGTGCCATCTGAGCGGGTGTTTAGTGCGGCGGGGGCCATAGTTACGGCGAGGAGAACTCGTCTGTCAACTAAAAATGTGGAGAGACTCACCTTTGTCAAAATGAATCAGGGATGGATCAGCCAGGATTTCCACCCACCAATGCCTGATGCATGCGACTAGATTCAGCATGGTGCCACGTTTTACACTTTCCAAATGGTGCAAAACATATTTATGTCTTTAGGCCATTTTTTGGGCTCCTGCTACTGTCAACTCCTGCCAACTCCAGGGTGTGATTCATCCAATTTTTGGGCTCCTGAAGCCAACTCCAGTGTATATTTGGGCTCCTGCTGCTGCTGCTGCCAACTTCTGCCAACTCCAGGGTGTGATTCATCCAATTTTTGGGCTCCTGAAGCCAACCCCAGGGTCTCTTTAAAGTAATGTTTGGGCTCCTGCTGCTGCTGCCAACTCCAGGGTGTGATTCATCCAATTTTTGGGCTCCTGAGGCCAACTCCAGTGTATATTTGGGCTCCTGCTGCTGCTGCTGCCAACTTCTGCCAACTCCAGGGTGTGATTCATCCAATTTTTGGGCTCCTGAAGCCAACTCCAGTGTATATTTGGGCTCCTGCTGCTGCTGCTGTCAACTCCTGCCAACTCCAGGGTGTGATTCATCCAATTTTTGGGCTCCTGAGGCCAACTCCAGTGTATATTTGGGCTCCTGCTGCTGCTACTGTCAACTCCTGCCAACTCCAGGGTGTGATTCATCCAATTTTTGGGCTCCTGAAGCCAACTCCAGTGTATATTTGGGCTCCTGCTGCTGCTGCTGCCAACTTCTGCCAACTCCAGGGTGTGATTCATCCAATTTTTGGGCTCCTGAAGCCAACCCCAGGGTCTCTTTAAAGTAATGTTTGGGCTCCTGCTGCTGCTGCCAACTCCAGGGTGTGATTCATCCAATTTTTGGGCTCCTGAGGCCAACTCCAGTGTATATTTGGGCTCCTGCTGCTGCCAACTTCTGCCAACTCCAGGGTGTGATTCATCCAATTTTTGGGCTCCTGAAGCCAACTCCAGTGTATATTTGGGCTCCTGCTGCTGCTGCTGCCAACTTCTGCCAACTCCAGGGTGTGATTCATCCAATTTTTAGGCTCCTGAGGCCAACTCCAGTGTATATTTGGGCTCCTGCTGCTGCTACTGTCAACTCCTGCCAACTCCAGGGTGTGATTCATCCAATTTTTGGGCTCCTGAAGCCAACTCCAGTGTATATTTGGGCTCCTGCTGCTGCTGCTGCCAACTTCTGCCAACTCCAGGGTGTGATTCATCCAATTTTTGGGCTCCTGAGGCCAACTCCAGTGTATATTTGGGCTCCTGCTGCTGCTGCTGCCAACTTCTGCCAACTCCAGGGTGTGATTCATCCAATTTTTGGGCTCCTGAGGCCAACTCCAGTGTATATTTGGGCTCCTGCTGCTGCCAACTTCTGCCAACTCCAGGGTGTGATTCATCCAATTTTTGGGCTCCTGAGGCCAACTCCAGTGTATATTTGGGCTCCTGCTGCTGCTGCTGCCAACTTCTGCCAACTCCAGGGTGTGATTCATCCAATTTTTGGGCTCCTGAAGCCAACTCCAGTGTATATTTGGGCTCCTGCTGCTGCTGCTGCCAACTTCTGCCAACTCCAGGGTGTGATTCATCCAATTTTTGGGCTCCTGAAGCCAACTCCAGTGTATATTTGGGCTCCTGCTGCTGCTACTGTCAACTCCTGCCAACTCCAGGGTGTGATTCATCCAATTTTTGGGCTCCTGAGGCCAACTCCAGTGTATATTTGGGCTCCTGCTGCTGCTGCTGTCAACTCCTGCCAACTCCAGGGTGTGATTCATCCAATTTTTGGGCTCCTGAAGCCAACTCCAGTGTATATTTGGGCTCCTGCTGCTGCTACTGTCAACTCCTGCCAACTCCAGGGTGTGATTCATCCAACTTTTGGGCTCCTGAAGCCAACTCCAGTGTATATTTGGGCTCCTGCTGCTGCTACTGTCAACTCCTGCCAACTCCAGGGTGTGATTCATCCAATTTTTGGGCTCCTGAAGCCAACTCCAGTGTATATTTGGGCTCCTGCTGCTGCTACTGTCAACTCCTGCCAACTCCAGGGTGTGATTCATCCAATTTTTGGGCTCCTGAAGCCAACTCCAGTGTATATTTGGGCTCCTGCTGCTGCTGCTGCCAACTTCTGCCAACTCCAGGGTGTGATTCATCCAATTTTTGGGCTCCTGAAGCCAACTCCAGTGTATATTTGGGCTCCTGCTGCTGCTGCTGCCAACTTCTGCCAACTCCAGGGTGTGATTCATCCAATTTTTGGGCTCCTGAAGCCAACTCCAGTGTATATTTGGGCTCCTGCTGCTGCTGCTGCCAACTTCTGCCAACTCCAGGGTGTGATTCATCCAATTTTTGGGCTCCTGAGGCCAACTCCAGTGTATATTTGGGCTCCTTCTGCCCCTCATAGTGATGCCACTTCAACTCTCTGCAATTGTGCCGCTCTGCGATTCTATTAGCGATGCCTCTGATCTGCATGTGATATTTCTTCAAAGTATTATTTAACTAACCCAGCACGCATCCTGTGCGTGTTACAGCAAGGCTGAATGGTTTACAACCCTATTGAGGCTCTAGGAGGCTCAGAAATAGCCGTTTTTAATAGCGATTCGTCGCGAATTTATTCGGGTCGAAACGATTTTTGTCGGAAAATTCGGCGAATCAGTCGAATCGAATTTTTCAAAAGTTCGCTCATCTCTAATGATGATGATGATGATGATGTAGATGATGCAGATGATGAAGATCCTGATGAAGATGATGATGAAGTTGAAGATGATAAAGATGTAGATGAAGATGATGAAGATCAAGATGATGAAGACGAAGAAGATGATCAAGGTCCTTTCTGTTTTTGCTCCTCATCTTGGGGTGTTCAGCAGAAGAACTCAATTTCCAATGGTACTGGAGAACAATAGGGGAGCCCCTGCTCTTGAGAGCTTACAATCTAATAGGGATAAACTTAAACAATCTTATATCTTAAAAACATTGATAAAAGGTGTACTCACATGATAATTGTTTCCATCATCCTCCTTGAAGGATGTTATCCATTACACTGTGTTCCTACTTACTGGCATTTGCCGGTGCTGCAGGGGTGTTTTCTTCTCCTCATCCTGGAGTCTTCTTCATAAGATGAGGATGATCAAGTAGATGAAGATGAAAGAAATGATAGAGAGGTTGATGAAGATGAAGATCCTGATGAAAATCCTGATGAAAATTAAGACCCTGATGAAGATGATGATGAAGATGTAGATGATGTAGATGATGCAGATCCCGATGAAAATGAAGAACCTGATGAAGATGATGATGATGAAGTTGAAGATCATGAAAATGAAGATGATAAAGATGTAGATGAAGATGATGAAGATCAAGATGATGAAGATGATGAAGATCCTTTCTGTTTCTGCTCCTCATCTTGGGGGGTTCAGCAGAAGAACTCAATTTCCAATGGTACTGGAGAACAATAGGGGAGCCCTGCTCTTGAGAGCTTACAATCTAATAGGGATAAACTTAAGCAATCTTATATCTTACAAAAACATTGATAAAAAGTGTACTCACATGATAATTGTTTCCATCATCCTCTTTGAAGGATGTTATCCATTGATATCCAGTTCATTACACCGTGTTCCTATTTAGTGGCGCTTGCCGGTGTTGCACAGCTGTTTTCTGCTCCTCATCCTGGAATCTTCTTAGGAAGCACTCCATTTCACATAGTACTGGAGAACATTAGGGGGGTCCCTGCCCTTGAGAGCTTACAATCTAATAGAGATAAACTTAAGCAATCTTATCTCTTACAAAAACATAGAAAAAGAGTTTACTCACATAATAATTGTTTCTATCATCCTCCTTGAAGGACGTTATCCACTGATATTTAGTTCATTACACCATGGCTCTATTTAGTGGTGCTTGCCAGTGTTGCACGTGATTTCTGTACCTCATCCTGGGGTGTTCTTCAGAAGTATTCCATTTCCAATGGTACTGGAGAACAATAGGGGAGCCCCTGCTCTTGAGAGCTTACAATCTAATAGGGATAAACTTAACCCACCTTACATCTTACAAAAACATTGATAAAAAGTGTACTCACAAGATAATTGTTTCCATCATCCTCCTTGAAGGATGTTATCCATTATAACCTGATCCTACTTAGTGGCACTTGCCGGTGCTGCAGGGGTGTTTTCTTCTCCTCATCCTGGAGTCTTCTTCATAAGATGATGATGATGATGATGATGATGATCAAGAAGATGATGATCAAGAAGATGAAGATGAAAAAAATGATAGAGAGGTTGATGAAGATGAAGATCCTGATGAAAATCCTGATGAAAATGAAGACCCTGATGAAGATGATGATGATGTAGATGATGAAGATCCTGATGAAGATGATGATGAAGTTGAAGATGATAAAGATGTAGATGAAGATGATGAAGATCAAGATGATGAAGACGAAGAAGATGATGAAGGTCCTTTCTGTTTTTGCTCCTCATCTTGGGGTGTTCAGCAGAAGAACTCCATTTCCAATGGTACTGGAGAACAATAGGGGAGCCCCTGCTCTTGAGAGCTTACAATCTAATAGGGATAAACTTAAACAATCTTATATCTTAAAAACATTGATAAAAGGTGTACTCACATGATAATTGTTTCCATCATCCTCCTTGAAGGATGTTATCCATTACACTGTGTTCCTACTTACTGGCATTTGCCGGTGCTGCAGGGGTGTTTTCTTCTCCTCATCCTGGAGTCTTCTTCATAAGATGAGGATGATCAAGTAGATGAAGATGAAACAAATGATAGAGAGGTTGATGAAGATGAAGATCCTGATGAAAATCCTGATGAAAATTAAGACCCTGATGAAGATGATGATGAAGATGTAGATGATGTAGATGATGCAGATCCAGATGAAAATGAAGATCCTGATGAAGATGATGATGATGAAGTTGAAGATCATGAAAATGAAGATGATAAAGATGTAGATGAAGAAGATCAAGATGATGAAGATGATGATGAAGATGATGAAGATCCTTTCTGTTTCTGCTCCTCATCTTGGGGAGTTCAGCAGAAGAACTCAATTTCCAATGGTACTGGAGAACAATAGGGGAGCCCTGCTCTTGAGAGCTTACAATCTAATAGGGATAAACGTAAGCAATCTTATATCTTACAAAAACATTGATAAAAAGTGTACTCACATGATAATTGTTTCCATCATCCTCCTTGAAGGATGTTATCCATTGATATCCAGTTCATTACACCGTGTTCCTATTTAGTGGCGCTTGCCGGTGTTGCACAGCTGTTTTCTGCTCCTCATCCTGGAATCTTCTTAGGAAGCACTCCATTTCACATAGTACTGGAGAACATTAGGGGGGTCCCTGCCCTTGAGAGCTTACAATCTAATAGAGATAAACTTAAGCAATCTTATCTCTTACAAAAACATAGAAAAAGAGTTTACTCACATAATAATTGTTTCTATCATCCTCCTTGAAGGACGTTATCCACTGATATTTAGTTCATTACACCATGGCTCTATTTAGTGGTGCTTGCCAGTGTTGCACGTGATTTCTGTACCTCATCCTGGGGTGTTCTTCAGAAGTACTCCATTTCCAATGGTACTGGAGAACAATAGGGGAGCCCCTGCTCTTGAGAGCTTACAATCTAATAGGGATAAACTTAATCCACCTTACATCTTACAAAAACATTGATAAAAAGTGTACTCACAAGATAATTGTTTCCATCATCCTCCTTGAAGGATGTTATCCATTATAACGTGATCCTACTTAGTGGCACTTGCCGGTGCTGCAGGGGTGTTTTCTTCTCCTCATCCTGGAGTCTTCTTCATAAGATGATGATGATGATGATGATGATGATGATGATCAAGAATATGAAGATTAAAAAAAATGATAGAGAGGTTGATGAAGATGAAGATCCTGATGAAAATCCTGATGAAAATGAAGACCCTGATGAAGATGATGATGAAGATGTAGATGATGCAGATGATGAAGATCCTGATGAAGATGATGATGAAGTTGAAGATGATGAAAATGAAGATGATAAAGATGTAGATGAAGATGATGAAGATCAAGATGATGAAGACGAAGATGATGATGAAGATGATGAAGATCCTTTCTGTTTCTGCTCCTCATCTTGGGGAGTTCAGCAGAAGAACTCAATTTCCAATGGTACTGGAGAACAATAGGGGAGCCCTGCTCTTGAGAGCTTACAATCTAATAGGGATAAACTTAAGCAATCTTATATCTTACAAAAACATTGATAAAAAGTGTACTCACATGATAATTGTTTCCATCATCCTCCTTGAAGGATGTTATCCATTGATATCCAGTTCATTACACCGTTTTCCTATTTAGTGGCGCTTGCCGGTGTTGCTCAGCTGTTTTCTGCTCCTCATCCTGGAATCTTCTTAGGAAGCACTCCATTTCACATAGTACTGGAGAACATTAGGGAGGTCCCTGCCCTTGAGAGCTTACAATCTAATAGAGATAAACTTAAGCAATCTTATCTCTTACAAAAACATAGAAAAAGAGTTTACTCACATAATAATTGTTTCTATCATCCTCCTTGAAGGACGTTATCCACTGATATTTAGTTCATTACACCATGGCTCTATTTAGTGGTGTTGCCAGTGTTGCACGTGATTTCTGTACCTCATCCTGGGGTGTTCTTCAGAAGTACTCCATTTCCAATGGTACTGGAGAACAGTAGGGGAGCCCCTGCTCTTGAGAACTTACAATCTAATAGGGATAAACTTAATCCACCTTACATCTTACAAAAACATTGATAAAAAGTGTACTCACAAGATAATTGTTTCCATCATCCTCCTTGAAGGATGTTATCCATTACAACGTGATCCTACTTAGTGGCACTTGCCGGTGCTGCAGGGGTGTTTTCTTCTCCTCATCCTGGAGTCTTCTTCATAAGATGATGATGATGATGATGATCAAGAAGATGAAGATGAAAAAAATGATAGAGAGGTTGATGAAGATGAAGATCCTGATGAAAATCCTGATGAAAATGAAGACCCTGATGAAGATGATGATGAAGATGTAGATGATGCAGATGATGAAGATCCTGATGAAGATGATGATGATGAAGTTGAAGATGATGAAAATGAAGATGATAAAGATCTAGATGAAGATGATGAAGATCAAGATGATGAAGACGAAGATGATGATGAAGATGATGAAGATCCTTTCTGTTTTTGCTCCTCATCTTGGGGTGTTCAGCAGAAGAATTCCATTTCCAATGGTACTGGAGAACAATAGGGGAGCCCCTGCTCTTGAGAGCTTACAATCTAATAGGGATAAACTGAAGCAATCTTATATCTTAAGAACATTGATAAAAGGTGTACTCACATGATAATTGTTTCCATCATCCTCCTTGAAGGATGTTATCCATTACACTGTGTTCCTACTTAGTGGCATTTGCCGTTGTTGCAGGGGAGTTTTCTTCTCCTCATCCTGGAGTCTTCTTCATAAGATGAGGATGATCAAGTAGATGAAGATGAAAAAAATGATAGAGAAGTTGATGAAGATGAAGATCCTGATGAAAATCCTGATGAAAATTAAGACCCTGATGAAGATGATGATGAAGATGTAGATGATGCAGATGATGAAGATCCCGATGAAGATCCTGATGAAGATGATGATGATGAAGTTGAAGATGATGAAAATGAAGATGATAAAGATGTAGATGAAGATGATGAAGATCAAGATGATGAAGACGAAGATGATGATGAAGATCCTTTCTGTTTCAGCTCCTCATCTTGGGGAGTTCAGCAGAAGAACTCCATTTCCAATGGTACTGGAGAACAATAGGGGAGCCCCTGCTCTTGAGAGCTTACAATCTAATAGGGATAAACTTAAGCAATCTTATATCTTACAAAAAACATTGATAAAAAGTGTACTCACATGATAATTGTTTCCATCATCCTCCTTGAAGGATGTTATCTATTACACTGTGTTCCTACTTAGTGGCATTTGCCGGTGTTGCAGGGGTGTTTTCTTCTCCTCATCCTGGAGTCTTCTTCATAAGATGATGATAATCAAGAAGATGAAGATGAAAAAAATGATAGAGAGGTTGATGAAGATGAAGATCCTGATGAAAATCCTGATGAAAATGAAGATCCTGATGAAGATGATGATGATGAAGTTGAAGATGATGAAAATGAAGATGATAAAGATGTAGATGAAGATGATGATGAAGATGATGAAGATCCTTTCTGTTTCTGCTCCTCATCTTGGGGAGTTCAGGAGAAGAACTCAATTTCCAATGGTCCTGGAGAACAATAGGGGAGCCCCTGCTCTTTAGAGCTTACAATCTAATAGGGATAAACTTAAGCAATCTTATATCTTACAAAAACATTGATAAAAAGTGTACTCACATGATAATTGTTTCCATAAACCTCCTTGAAGGATGTTATCCATTGATATCCAGTTCATTACACCGTGTTCCTATTTAGTGGCGCTTGCCGGTGTTGCACAGCTGTTTTCTGCTCCTCATCCTGGAATCTTCTTAGGAAGCACTCCATTTCACATAGTACTGGAGAACATTAGGGGGGTCCCTGCCCTTGAGAGCTTACAATCTAATAGAGATAAACTTAAGCAATCTTATCTCTTACAAAAACATAGAAAAAGAGTTTACTCACATAATAATTGTTTCTATCATCCTCCTTGAAGGACGTTATCCACTGATATTTAGTTCATTACACCATGGCTCTATTTAGTGGTGCTTGCCAGTGTTGCACGTGATTTCTGTACCTCATCCTGGGGTGTTCTTCAAAAGTATTCCATTTCCAATGGTACTGGAGAACAATAGGGGAGCCCCTGCTCTTGAGAGCTTACAATCTAATAGGGATAAACTTAATCCACCTTACATCTTACAAAAACATTGATAAAAAGTGTACTCACAAGATAATTGTTTCCATCATCCTCCTTGAAGGATGTTATCCATTATAACCTGATCCTACTTAGTGGCACTTGCCGGTGCTGCAGGGGTGTTTTCTTCTCCTCATCCTGGAGTCTTCTTCATAAGATGATGATGATGATGATGATGATGATCAAGAAGATGATGATCAAGAAGATGAAGATGAAAAAAATGATAGAGAGGTTGATGAAGATGAAGATCCTGATGAAAATCCTGATGAAAATGAAGACCCTGATGAAGATGATGATGATGTAGATGATGCAGATGATGAAGATCCTGATGAAGATGATGATGAAGTTGAAGATGATAAAGATGTAGATGAAGATGATGAAGATCAAGATGATGAAGACGAAGAAGATGATGAAGGTCCTTTCTGTTTTTGCTCCTCATCTTGGGGTGTTCAGCAGAAGAACTCAATTTCCAATGGTACTGGAGAACAATAGGGGAGCCCCTGCTCTTGAGAGCTTACAATCTAATAGGGATAAACTTAAACAATCTTATATCTTAAAAACATTGATAAAAGGTGTACTCACATGATAATTGTTTCCATCATCCTCCTTGAAGGATGTTATCCATTACACTGTGTTCCTACTTACTGGCATTTGCCGGTGCTGCAGGGGTGTTTTCTTCTCCTCATCCTGGAGTCTTCTTCATAAGATGAGGATGATCAAGTAGATGAAGATGAAACAAATGATAGAGAGGTTGATGAAGATGAAGATCCTGATGAAAATCCTGATGAAAATTAAGACCCTGATGAAGATGATGATGAAGATGTAGATGATGTAGATGATGCAGATCCCGATGAAAATGAAGAACCTGATGAAGATGATGATGATGAAGTTGAAGATCATGAAAATGAAGATGATAAAGATGTAGATGAAGATGATGAAGATCAAGATGATGAAGATGATGAAGATCCTTTCTGTTTCTGCTCCTCATCTTGGGGAGTTCAGCAGAAGAACTCAATTTCCAATGGTACTGGAGAACAATAGGGGAGCCCTGCTCTTGAGAGCTTACAATCTAATAGGGATAAACTGAAGCAATCTTATATCTTAAGAACATTGATAAAAGGTGTACTCACATGATAATTGTTTCCATCATCCTCCTTGAAGGATGTTATCCATTACACTGTGTTCCTACTTAGTGGCATTTGCCGTTGTTGCAGGGGAGTTTTCTTCTCCTCATCCTGGAGTCTTCTTCATAAGATGAGGATGATCAAGTAGATAAAGATGAAAAAAATGATAGAGAGGTTGATGAAGATGAAGATCCTGATGAAAATCCTGATGAAAATTAAGACCCTGATGAAGATGATGATGAAGATGTAGATGATGCAGATCCCGATGAAAATGAAGATCCTAATGAAGATGATGATGATGATGAAGTTGAAGATGATGAAAATGAAGATGATAAAGATGTAGATGAAGATGATGAAGATCAAGATGATGAAGACGAAGATGATGATGAAGATCCTTTCTGTTTCTGCTCCTCATCTTGGGGAGTTCAGCAGAAGAACTCAATTTCCAATGGTCCTGGAGAACAATAGGGGAGCCCCTGCTCTTGAGAGCTTACAATCTAATAGGGATAAACTTAAGCAATCTTATATCTTACAAAAACATTGATAAAAAGTGTACTCACATGATAATTGTTTCCATCATCCTCCTTGAAGGATGTTATCCATTGATATCCAGTTCATTACACCGTGTTCCTATTTAGTGGCGCTTGCCGGTGTTGCACAGCTGTTTTCTGCTCCTCATCATGGAATCTTCTTAGGAATCACTCCATTTCATATAGTACTGGAGAACATTAGGGGGTTCCCTGCCCTTGAGAGCTTACAATCTAATAGAGATAAACTTAAGCAATCTTATCTCTTACAAAAACATAGAAAAAGAGTTTACTCACATAATAATTGTTTCTACCATCCTCCTTGAAGGACGTTATTCACTGATATTTAGTTCATTACACCATGGCTCTATTTAGTGGTGCTTGCCAGTGTTGCACGTGATTCCTGTACCTCATCCTGGGGTGTTCTTCAGAAGTACTCCATTTCCAATGGTACTGGAGAACAATAGGGGAGCCCCTGCTCTTGAGAGCTCACAATCTAATAGGGATAAACTTAATCCACCTTACATCTTACAAAAACATTGATAAAAAGTGTACTCACAAGATAATTGTTTCCATCATCCTCCTTGAAGGATGTTATCCATTATAACGTGATCCTACTTAGTGGCACTTGCCGGTGCTGCAGGGGTGTTTTCTTCTCCTCATCCTGGAGTCTTCTTCATAAGATGATGATGATGATGATGATGATGATGATGATGATGATGATGATCAAGAAGATGAAGATGAAAAAAATGATAGAGAGGTTGATGAAGATGAAGATCCTGATGAAAATCCTGATGAAAATGAAGACCCTGATGAAGATGATGATGAAGATGTAGATGATGCAGATGATGAAGATCCTGATGAAGATGATGATGAAGTTGAAGATGATGAAAATGAAGATGATAAAGATGTAGATGAAGATGATGAAGATCAAGATGATGAAGACGAAGATGATGATGAAGATCCTTTCTGTTTTTGCTCCTCATCTTGGGGTGTTCAGCAGAAGAACTCCATTTCCAATGGTACTGGAGAACAATAGGGGAGCCCCTGCTCTTGAGAGCTTACAATCTAATAGGGATAAACTTAAGCAATCTTATATCTTAAAAACATTGATAAAAGGTGTACTCACATGATAATTGTTTCCATCATCCTCCTTGAAGGATGTTATCCATTACACTGTGTTCCTACTTAGTGGCATTTGCCGGTGCTGCAGGGGTGTTTTCTTCTCCTCATCCTGGAGTCTTCTTCATAAGATGAGGATGATCAAGTAGATGAAGATGAAAAAAATGATAGAGAGGTTGATGAAGATGAAGATCCTGATGAAAATCCTGATGAAAATTAAGACCCTGATGAAGATGATGATGAAGATGTAGATGATGCAGATGATGAAGATCCCGATGAAGATCCTGATGAAGATGATGATGATGAAGTTGAAGATGATGAAAATGAAGATGATAAAGATGTAGATGAAGATGATGAAGATCAAGATGATGAAGACGAAGATGATGATGAAGATCCTTTCTGTTTCTGCTCCTCATCTTGGGGAGTTCAGCAGAAGAACTCCATTTCCAATGGTACTGGAGAACAATAGGGGAGCCCCTGCTCTTGAGAGCTTACAATCTAATAGGGATAAACTTAAGCAATCTTATATCTTACAAAAAACATTGATAAAAAGTGTACTCACATGATAATTGTTTCCATCATCCTCCTTGAAGGATGTTATCTATTACACTGTGTTCCTACTTAGTGGCATTTGCCGGTCTTGCAGGGGTGTTTTCTTCTCCTCATCCTGGAGTCTTCTTCATAAGATGATGATAATCAAGAAGATGAAGATGAAAAAAATGATAGAGAGGTTGATGAAGATGAAGATCCTGATGAAAATCCTGATGAAAATTAAGACCCTGATGAAGATGATGATGAAGATGTAGATGATGCAGATCCCGATGAAAATGAAGATCCTGATGAAGATGATGATGATGAAGTTGAAGATGATGAAAATGAAGATGATAAAGATGTAGATGAAGATGATGATGAAGATGATGAAGATCCTTTCTGTTTCTGCTGCTCATCTTGGGGAGTTCAGCAGAAGAACTCAATTTCCAATGGTCCTGGAGAACAATAGGGGAGCCCCTGCTCTTGAGAGCTTACAATCTAATAGGGATAAACTTAAGCAATCTTATATCTTACAAAAACATTGATAAAAAGTGTACTCACATGATAATTGTTTCCATCATCCTCCTTGAAGGATGTTATCCATTGATATCCAGTTCATTACACCGTGTTCCTATTTAGTGGCGCTTGCCGGTGTTGCACAGCTGTTTTCTGCTCCTCATCCTGGAATCTTCTTAGGAAGCACTCCATTTCACATAGTACTGGAGAACATTAGGGGGGTCCCTGCCCTTGAGAGCTTACAATCTAATAGAGATAAACTTAAGCAATCTTATCTCTTACAAAAACATAGTAAAAGAGTTTACTCACATAATAATTGTTTCTATCATCCTCCTTGAAGGACGTTATCCACTGATATTTAGTTCATTACACCATGCCTCTATTTAGTGGTGCTTGCCAGTGTTGCACGTGATTTCTGTACCTCATCCTGGGGTGTTCTTCAGAAGTACTCCATTTCCAATGGTACTGGAGAACAATAGGGGAGCCCCTGCTCTTGAGAGCTTACAATCTAATAGGGATAAACTTAATCCACCTTACATCTTACAAAAACATTGATAAAAAGTGTACTCACAAGATAATTGTTTCCATCATCCTCCTTGAAGGATGTTATCCATTATAACGTGATCCTACTTAGTGGCACTTGCCGGTGCTGCAGGGGTGTTTTCTTCTCCTCCTCCTGGAGTCTTCTTCATAAGATGATGATGATGATGATGATGATGATGATGATCAAGAAGATGAAGATGAAAAAAATGATAGAGAGGTTGATGAAGATGAAGATCCTGATGAAAATCCTGATGAAAATGAAGACCCTGATGAAGATGATGATGAAGATGTAGATGACGCAGATGATGAAGATCCTGATGAAGATGATGATGAAGTTGAAGATGATGAAAATGAAGATGATAAAGATGTAGATGAAGATGATGAAGATCAAGATGATGAAGACGAAGATGATGATGTAGATCCTTTCTGTTTTTGCTCCTCATCTTGGGGTGTTCAGCAGAAGAACTCCATTTCCAATGGTACTGGAGAACAATAGGGGAGCCCCTGCTCTTGAGAGCTTACAATCTAATAGGGATAAACTTAAGCAATCTTATATCTTAAAAACATTGATAAAAGGTGTACTCACATGATAATTGTTTCCATCATCCTCCTTGAAGGATGTTATCCATTACACTGTGTTCCTACTTAGTGGCATTTGCCGATGCTGCAGGGGTGTTTTCTTCTCCTCATCCTGGAGTCTTCTTCATAAGATGAGGATGATCAAGTAGATAAAGATGAAAAAAATGATAGAGAGGTTGATGAAGATGAAGATCCTGATGAAAATCCTGATGAAAATTAAGACCCTGATGAAGATGATGATGAAGATGTAGATGATGCAGATCCCGATGAAAATGAAGATCCTAATGAAGATGATGATGAAGATGAAGTTGAAGATGATGAAAATGAAGATGATAAAGATGTAGATGAAGATGATGAAGATCAAGATGATGAAGACGAAGATGATGATGAAGATCCTTTCTGTTTCTGCTCCTCATCTTGGGGAGTTCAGCAGAAGAACTCCATTTCCAATGGTACTGGAGAACAATAGGGGAGCCCCTGCTCTTGAGAGCTTACAATCTAATAGGGATAAACTTAAGCAATCTTATATCTTACAAAAAATATTGATAAAAAGTGTACTCACATGATAATTGTTTCCATCATCCTCCTTGAAGGATGTTATCTATTACACTGTGTTCCTACTTAGTGGCATTTGCCGGTGTTGCAGGGGTGTTTTCTTCTCCTCATCCTGGAGTCTTCTTCATAAGATGATGATAATCAAGAAGATGAAGATGAAAAAAATGATAGAGAGGTTGATGAAGATGAAGATCCTGATGAAAATCCTGATGAAAATTAAGACCCTGATGAAGATGATGATGAAGATGTAGATGATGCAGATCCCGATGAAAATGAAGATCCTGATGAAGATGATGAAGTTGAAGATGATGAAAATGAAGATGATAAAGATGTAGATGAAGATGATGAAGATCCTTTCTGTTTCTGCTCCTCATCTTGGGGAGTTCAGCAGAAGAACTCAATTTCCAATGGTCCTGGAGAACAATAGGGGAGCCCCTGCTCTTGAGAGCTTACAATCTAATAGGGATAAACTTAAGCAATCTTATATCTTACAAAAACATTGATAAAAAGTGTACTCACATGATAATTGTTTCCATCATCCTCCTTGAAGGATGTTATCCATTGATATCCAGTTCATTACACCGTGTTCCTATTTAGTGGCGCTTGCCGGTGTTGCACAGCTGTTTTCTGCTCCTCATCCTGGAATCTTCTTAGGAAGCACTCCATTTCACATAGTGCTGGAGAACATTAGGGGGGTCCCTGCCCTTGAGAGCTTACAATCTAATAGAGATAAACTTAAGCAATCTTATCTCTTACAAAAATATAGAAAAAGAGTTTATTCACATAATAATTGTTTCTATCATCCTCCTTGAAGGACGTTATCCACTGATATTTAGTTCATTACACCATGGCTCTATTTAGTGGTGCTTGCCAGTGTTGCACGTGATTTCTGTACCTCATCCTGGGGTGTTCTTCAGAAGTACTCCATTTCCAATAGTACTGGAGAACAATAGGGGAGCCCCTGCTCTTGAGAGCTTACAATCTAATAGGGATAAACTTAATCCACCTTACATCTTACAAAAACATTGATAAAAAGTGTACTCACAAGATAATTTTTTCCATCATCCTCCTTGAAGGATGTTATCCATTATAACGTGATCCTACTTAGTGGCACTTGCCGGTGCTGCAGGGGTGTTTTCTTCTCCTCATCCTGGAGTCTTCTTCATAAGATGATGATGATGATGATGATGATGATGATGATGATCAAGAAGATGAAGATGAAAAAAATGATAGAGAGGTTGATGAAGATGAAGATCCTGATGAAAATCCTGATGAAAATGAAGACCCTGATAAAGATGATGATGAAGCTGTAGATGATGCAGATGATGCAGATGATGATGAAGTTGAAGATGATGAAAAAGATGATAAAGATGTAGATGAAGATGATGAAGATCAAGATGATGAAGACGAAGAATATTATGAAGATCCTTTCTGTTTTTGCTCCTCATCTTGGGGTGTTCAGCAGAAGAACTCCATTTCCAATGGTACTGGAGAACAATAGGGGAGCCCCTGCTCTTGAGAGCTTACAATCTAATAGGGATAAACTTAAGCAATCTTATATCTTAAAAACATTGATAAAAGGTGTACTCACATGATAATTGTTTCCATCATCCTCCTTGAAGGATGTTATCCATTACACTGTGTTCCTACTTAGTGGCATTTGCCGGTGCTGCAGGGGTGTTTTCTTCTCCTCATCCTGGAGTCTTCTTCATAAGATGAGGATGATCAAGTAGATGAAGATGAAAAAAATGATAGAGAGGTTGATGAAGATGAAGATCCTGATGAAAATCCTGATGAAAATTAAGACCCTGATGAAGATGATGATGAAGATGTAGATGATGCAGATGATGAAGATCCCGATGAAGATCCTGATGAAGATGATGATGATGAAGTTGAAGATGATGAAAATGAAGATGATAAAGATGTAGCTGAAGATGATGAAGATCAAGATGATGAAGACGAAGATGATGATAAAGATCCTTTCTGTTTCTGCTCCTCATCTTGGGGAGTTCAGCAGAAGAACTCCATTTTCAATGGTACTGGAGAACAATAGGGGAGCCCCTGCTCTTGAGAGCTTACAATCTAATAGGGATAAACTTAAGCAATCTTATATCTTACAAAAAACATTGATAAAAAGTGTACTCACATGATAATTGTTTCCATCATCCTCCTTGAAGGATGTTATCTATTACACTGTGTTCCTACTTAGTGGCATTTGCCGGTGTTGCAGGGGTGTTTTCTTCTCCTCATCCTGGAGTCTTCTTCATAAGATGATGATAATCAAGAAGATGAAGATGAAAAAAATGATAGAGAGGTTGATGAAGATGAAGATCCTGATGAAAATCCTGATGAAAATTAAGACCCTGATGAAGATGATGATGAAGATGTAGATGATGCAGATCCCGATGAAAATGAAGATCCTGATGAAGATGATGATGATGAAGTTGAAGATGATGAAAATGAAGATGATAAAGATGTAGATGAAGATGATGATGAAGATGATGAAGATCCTTTCTGTTTCTGCTCCTCATCTTGGGGAGTTCAGCAGAAGAACTCAATTTCCAATGGTCCTGGAGAACAATAGGGGAGCCCCTGCTCTTGAGAGCTTACAATCTAATAGGGATAAACTTAAGCAATCTTATATCTTACAAAAACATTGATAAAAAGTGTACTCACATAATTGTTTCCATCATCCTCCTTGAAGGATGTTATCCATTGATATCCAGTTCATTACACCGTGTTCCTATTTAGTGGCGCTTGCCGGTGTTGCACAGCTGTTTTCTGCTCCTCATCCTGGAATCTTCTTAGGAAGCACTCCATTTCACATAGTACTGGAGAACATTAGGGGGGTCCCTGCCCTTGAGAGCTTACAATCTAATAGAGATAAACTTAAGCAATCTTATCTCTTACAAAAACATAGAAAAAGAGTTTACTCACATAATAATTGTTTCTATCATCCTCCTTAAAGGACGTTATCCACTGATATTTAGTTCATTACACCATGGCTCTATTTAGTGGTGCTTGCCAGTGTTGCACATGATTTCTGTACCTCATCCTGGGGTGTTCTTCAGAAGTACTCAGTTTCCAATGGTACTGGAGAACAATAGGGGAGCCCCTGCTCTTGAGAGCTTACAATCTAATAGGGATAAACTTAATCTACCTTACATCTTACAAAAACATTGATAAAAAGTGTACTCACAAGATAATTGTTTCCATCATCCTTCTTGAAGGATGTTATCCATTATAACGTGATCCTACTTAGTGGCACTTGCCGGTGCTGCAGGGGTGTTTTCTTCTCCTCATCCTGGAGTCTTCTTCATAAGATGATGATGATGATCAAGAAGATGAAGATGAAAAAAATGATAGAGAGGTTGATGAAGATGAAGATCCTGATGAAAATCCTGATGAAAATGAAGACCCTGATGAAGATGATGATGAAGATGTAGATGATGCAGATGATGAAGATCCTGATGAAGATGATGATGAAGTTGAAGATGATGAAAATGAAGATGATAAAGATGTAGATGAAGATGATGAAGATCAAGATGATGAAGACGAAGATGATGATGAAGATCCTTTCTGTTTTTGCTCCTCATCTTGGGGTGTTCAGCAGAAGAACTCCATTTCCAATGGTACTGGAGAACAATAGGGGAGCCCCTGCTCTTGAGAGCTTACAATCTAATAGGGATAAACTTAAGCAATCTTATATCTTAAAAACATTGATAAAAGGTGTACTCACATGATAATTGTTTCCATCATCCTCCTTGAAGGATGTTATCCATTACACTGTGTTCCTACTTAGTGGCATTTGCCGGTGCTGCAGGGGTGTTTTCTTCTCCTCATCCTGGAGTCTTCTTCATAAGATGAGGATGATCAAGTAGATGAAGATGAAAAAAATGATAGAGAGGTTGATGAAGATGAAGATCCTGATGAAAATCCTGATGAAAATTAAGACCCTGATGAAGATGATGATGAAGATGTAGATGATGCAGATGATGAAGATCCTGATGAAGATGATGATGATGAAGTTGAAGATGATTAAAATGAAGATGATAAAGATGTAGATGAAGATGATGAAGATCAAGATGATGAAGACGAAGATGATGATGAAGATCCTTTCTGTTTCTGCTCCTCATCTTGGGGAGTTCAGCAGAAGAACTCCATTTCCAATGGTACTGGAGAACAATAGGGGAGCCCCTGCTCTTGAGAGCTTACAATCTAATAGGGATAAACTTAAGCAATCTTATATCTTACAAAAAACATTGATAAAAAGTGTACTCACATGATAATTGTTTCCATCATCCTCCTTGAAGGATGTTATCTATTACACTGTGTTCCTACTTAGTGGCATTTGCCGGTGTTGCAGGGGTGTTTTCTTCTCCTCATCCTGGAGTCTTCTTCATAAGATGATGATAATCAAGAAGATGAAGATGAAAAAAATGATAGAGAGGTTGATGAAGATGAAGATCCTGATGAAAGTCCTGATGAAAATTAAGACCCTGATGAAGATGATGATGAAGATGTAGATGATGCAGATCCCGATGAAAATGAAGATCCTGATGAAGATGATGATGATGAAGTTGAAGATGATGAAAATGAAGATGATAAAGATGTAGATGAAGATGATGATGAAGATGATGAAGATCCTTTCTGTTTCTGCTGCTCATCTTGGGGAGTTCAGCAGAAGAACTCAATTTCCAATGGTCCTGGAGAACAATAGGGGAGCCCCTGCTCTTGAGAGCTTACAATCTAATAGGGATAAACTTAAGCAATCTTATATCTTACAAAAACATTGATAAAAAGTGTACTCACATGATAATTGTTTCCATCATCCTCCTTGAAGGATGTTATCCATTGATATCCAGTTCATTACACCGTGTTCCTATTTAGTGGCGCTTGCCGGTGTTGCACAGCTGTTTTCTGCTCCTCATCCTGGAATCTTCTTAGGAAGCACTCCATTTCACATAGTACTGGAGAACATTAGGGGGGTCCCTGCCCTTGAGAGCTTACAATCTAATAGAGATAAACTTAAGCAATCTTATCTCTTACAAAAACATAGTAAAAGAGTTTACTCACATAATAATTGTTTCTATCATCCTCCTTGAAGGACGTTATCCACTGATATTTAGTTCATTACACCATGCCTCTATTTAGTGGTGCTTGCCAGTGTTGCACGTGATTTCTGTACCTCATCCTGGGGTGTTCTTCAGAAGTACTCCATTTCCAATGGTACTGGAGAACAATAGGGGAGCCCCTGCTCTTGAGAGCTTACAATCTAATAGGGATAAACTTAATCCACCTTACATCTTACAAAAACATTGATAAAAAGTGTACTCACAAGATAATTGTTTCCATCATCCTCCTTGAAGGATGTTATCCATTATAACGTGATCCTACTTAGTGGCACTTGCCGGTGCTGCAGGGGTGTTTTCTTCTCCTCCTCCTGGAGTCTTCTTCATAAGATGATGATGATGATGATGATGATGATGATGATGATCAAGAAGATGAAGATGAAAAAAATGATAGAGAGGTTGATGAAGATGAAGATCCTGATGAAAATCCTGATGAAAATGAAGACCCTGATGAAGATGATGATGAAGATGTAGATGATGCAGATGATGAAGATCCTGATGAAGATGATGATGAAGTTGAAGATGATGAAAATGAAGATGATAAAGATGTAGATGAAGATGATGAAGATCAAGATGATGAAGACGAAGATGATGATGAAGATCCTTTCTGTTTTTGCTCCTCATCTTGGGGTGTTCAGCAGAAGAACTCCATTTCCAATGGTACTGGAGAACAATAGGGGAGCCCCTGCTCTTGAGAGCTTACAATCTAATAGGGATAAACTTAAGCAATCTTATATCTTAAAAACATTGATAAAAGGTGTACTCACATGATAATTGTTTCCATCATCCTCCTTGAAGGATGTTATCCATTACACTGTGTTCCTACTTAGTGGCATTTGCCGGTGCTGCAGGGGTGTTTTCTTCTCCTCATCCTGGAGTCTTCTTCATAAGATGAGGATGATCAAGTAGATAAAGATGAAAAAAATGATAGAGAGGTTGATGAAGATGAAGATCCTGATGAAAATCCTGATGAAAATTAAGACCCTGATGAAGATGATGATGAAGATGTAGATGATGCAGATCCCGATGAAAATGAAGATCCTAATGAAGATGATGATGAAGATGAAGTTGAAGATGATGAAAATGAAGATGATAAAGATGTAGATGAAGATGATGAAGATCAAGATGATGAAGACGAAGATGATGATGAAGATCCTTTCTGTTTCTGCTCCTCATCTTGGGGAGTTCAGCAGAAGAACTCCATTTCCAATGGTACTGGAGAACAATAGGGGAGCCCCTGCTCTTGAGAGCTTACAATCTAATAGGGATAAACTTAAGCAATCTTATATCTTACAAAAAATATTGATAAAAAGTGTACTCACATGATAATTGTTTCCATCATCCTCCTTGAAGGATGTTATCTATTACACTGTGTTCCTACTTAGTGGCATTTGCCGGTGTTGCAGGGGTGTTTTCTTCTCCTCATCCTGGAGTCTTCTTCATAAGATGATGATAATCAAAAAGATGAAGATGAAAAAAATGATAGAGAGGTTGATGAAGATGAAGATCCTGATGAAAATCCTGATGAAAATTAAGACCCTGATGAAGATGATGATGAAGATGTAGATGATGCAGATCCCGATGAAAATGAAGATCCTGATGAAGATGATGAAGTTGAAGATGATGAAAATGAAGATGATAAAGATGTAGATGAAGATGATGATGAAGAAGATGATGAAGATCCTTTCTGTTTCTGCTCCTCATCTTGGGGAGTTCAGCAGAAGAACTCAATTTCCAATGGTCCTGGAGAACAATAGGGGAGCCCCTGCTCTTGAGAGCTTACAATCTAATAGGGATAAACTTAAGCAATCTTATATCTTACAAAAACATTGATAAAAAGTGTACTCACATGATAATTGTTTCCATCATCCTCCTTGAAGGATGTTATCCATTGATATCCAGTTCATTACACCGTGTTCCTATTTAGTGGCGCTTGCCGGTGTTGCACAGCTGTTTTCTGCTCCTCATCCTGGAATCTTCTTAGGAAGCACTCCATTTCACATAGTGCTGGAGAACATTAGGGGGGTCCCTGCCCTTGAGAGCTTACAATCTAATAGAGATAAACTTAAGCAATCTTATCTCTTACAAAAACATAGAAAAAGAGTTTATTCACATAATAATTGTTTCTATCATCCTCCTTGAAGGACGTTATCCACTGATATTTAGTTCATTACACCATGGCTCTATTTAGTGGTGCTTGCCAGTGTTGCACGTGATTTCTGTACCTCATCCTGGGGTGTTCTTCAGAAGTACTCCATTTCCAATAGTACTGGAGAACAATAGGGGAGCCCCTGCTCTTGAGAGCTTACAATCTAATAGGGATAAACTTAATCCACCTTACATCTTACAAAAACATTGATAAAAAGTGTACTCACAAGATAATTTTTTCCATCATCCTCCTTGAAGGATGTTATCCATTATAACGTGATCCTACTTAGTGGCACTTGCCGGTGCTGCAGGGGTGTTTTCTTCTCCTCATCCTGGAGTCTTCTTCATAAGATGATGATGATGATGATGATGATGATGATGATCAAGAAGATGAAGATGAAAAAAAATGATAGAGAGGTTGATGAAGATGAAGATCCTGATGAAAATCCTGATGAAAATGAAGACCCTGATAAAGATGATGATGAAGATGTAGATGATGCAGATGATGCAGATGATGATGAAGTTGAAGATGATGAAAAAGATGATAAAGATGTAGATGAAGATGATGAAGATCAAGATGATGAAGACGAAGAAGATGATGAAGATCCTTTCTGTTTTTGCTCCTCATCTTGGGGTGTTCAGCAGAAGAACTCCATTTCCAATGGTACTGGAGAACAATAGGGGAGCCCCTGCTCTTGAGAGCTTACAATCTAATAGGGATAAACTTAAGCAATCTTATATCTTAAAAACATTGATAAAAGGTGTACTCACATGATAATTGTTTCCATCATCCTCCTTGAAGGATGTTATCCATTACACTGTGTTCCTACTTAGTGGCATTTGCCGGTGCTGCAGGGGTGTTTTCTTCTCCTCATCCTGGAGTCTTCTTCATAAGATGAGGATGATCAAGTAGATGAAGATGAAAAAAATGATAGAGAGGTTGATGAAGATGAAGATCCTGATGAAAATCCTGATGAAAATTAAGACCCTGATGAAGATGATGATGAAGATGTAGATGATGCAGATGATGAAGATCCCGATGAAGATCCTGATGAAGATGATGATGATGATGATGAAGTTGAAGATGATGAAAATGAAGATGATAAAGATGTAGATGAAGATGATGAAGATCAAGATGATGAAGACGAAGATGATGATGAAGATCCTTTCTGTTTCTGCTCCTCATCTTGGGGAGTTCAGCAGAAGAACTCCATTTTCAATGGTACTGGAGAACAATAGGGGAGCCCCTGCTCTTGAGAGCTTACAATCTAATAGGGATAAACTTAAGCAATCTTATATCTTACAAAAAACATTGATAAAAAGTGTACTCACATGATAATTGTTTCCATCATCCTCCTTGAAGGATGTTATCTATTACACTGTGTTCCTACTTAGTGGCATTTGCCGGTGTTGCAGGGGTGTTTTCTTCTCCTCATCCTGGAGTCTTCTTCATAAGATGATGATAATCAAGAAGATGAAGATGAAAAAAATGATAGAGAGGTTGATGAAGATGAAGATCCTGATGAAAATCCTGATGAAAATTAAGACCCTGATGAAGATGATGATGAAGATGTAGATGATGCAGATCCCGATGAAAATGAAGATCCTGATGAAGATGATGATGATGAAGTTGAAGATGATGAAAATGAAGATGATAAAGATGTAGATGAAGATGATGATGAAGATGATGAAGATCCTTTCTGTTTCTGCTCCTCATCTTGGGGAGTTCAGCAGAAGAACTCAATTTCCAATGGTCCTGGAGAACAATAGGGGAGCCCCTGCTCTTGAGAGCTTACAATCTAATAGGGATAAACTTAAGCAATCTTATATCTTACAAAAACATTGATAAAAAGTGTACTCACATGATAATTGTTTCCATCATCCTCCCTGAAGGATGTTATCCATTGATATCCAGTTCATTACACCGTGTTCCTATTTAGTGGCGCTTGCCGGTGTTGCACAGCTGTTTTCTGCTCCTCATCCTGGAATCTTCTTAGGAAGCACTCCATTTCAAATAGTACTGGAGAACATTAGGGGGGTCCCTGCCCTTGAGAGCTTACAATCTAATAGAGATAAACTTAAGCAATCTTATCTCTTACAAAAACATAGAAAAAGAGTTTACTCACATAATAATTGTTTCTATCATCCTCCTTAAAGGACGTTATCCACTGATATTTAGTTCATTACACCATGGCTCTATTTAGTGGTGCTTGCCAGTGTTGCACATGATTTCTGTACCTCATCCTGGGGTGTTCTTCAGAAGTACTCAGTTTCCAATGGTACTGGAGAACAGTAGGGGAGCCCCTGCTCTTGAGAGCTTACAATCTAATAGGGATAAACTTAATCTACCTTACATCTTACAAAAACATTGATAAAAAGTGTACTCACATGATAATTGTTTCCATCATCCTCCTTGAAGGATGTTATCCATTACACTGTGTTCCTACTTAGTGGCATTTGCCGGTGCTGCAGGGGTGTTTTCTTCTCCTCATCCTGGAGTCTTCTTCATAAGATGAGGATGATCAAGTAGATGAAGATGAAAAAAATGATAGAGAGGTTGATGAAGATGAAGATCCTGATGAAAATCCTGATGAAAATTAAGACCCTGATGAAGATGATGATGAAGATGTAGATGATGCAGATGATGAAGATCCTGATGAAGATGATGATGAAGTTGAAGATGATGAAAATGAAGATGATAAAGATGTAGATGAAGATGATGAAGATCAAGATGATGAAGACGAAGATGATGATGAAGATCCTTTCTGTTTCTGCTCCTCATCTTGGGGAGTTCAGCAGAAGAACTCCATTTCCAATGGTACTGGAGAACAATAGGGGAGCCCCTGCTCTTCAGAGCTTACAATCTAATAGGGATAAACTTAAGCAATCTTATATCTTACAAAAAACATTGATAAAAAGTGTACTCACATGATAATTGTTTCCATCATCCTCCTTGAAGGATGTTATCTATTACACTGTGTTCCTACTTAGTGGCATTTGCCGGTCTTGCAGGGGTGTTTTCTTCTCCTCATCCTGGAGTCTTCTTCATAAGATGATGATAATCAAGAAGATGAAGATGAAAAAAATGATAGAGAGGTTGATGAAGATGAAGATCCTGATGAAAATCCTGATGAAAATTAAGACCCTGATGAAGATGATGATGAAGATGTAGATGATGCAGATCCCGATGAAAATGAAGATCCTGATGAAGATGATGATGATGAAGTTGAAGATGATGAAAATGAAGATGATAAAGATGTAGATGAAGATGATGATGAAGATGATGAAGATCCTTTCTGTTTCTGCTGCTCATCTTGGGGAGTTCAGCAGAAGAACTCAATTTCCAATGGTCCTGGAGAACAATAGGGGAGCCCCTGCTCTTGAGAGCTTACAATCTAATAGGGATAAACTTAAGCAATCTTATATCTTACAAAAACATTGATAAAAAGTGTACTCACATGATAATTGTTTCCATCATCCTCCTTGAAGGATGTTATCCATTGATATCCAGTTCATTACACCGTGTTCCTATTTAGTGGCGCTTGCCGGTGTTGCACAGCTGTTTTCTGCTCCTCATCCTGGAATCTTCTTAGGAAGCACTCCATTTCACATAGTACTGGAGAACATTAGGGGGGTCCCTGCCCTTGAGAGCTTACAATCTAATAGAGATAAACTTAAGCAATCTTATCTCTTACAAAAACATAGTAAAAGAGTTTACTCACATAATAATTGTTTCTATCATCCTCCTTGAAGGACGTTATCCACTGATATTTAGTTCATTACACCATGCCTCTATTTAGTGGTGCTTGCCAGTGTTGCACGTGATTTCTGTACCTCATCCTGGGGTGTTCTTCAGAAGTACTCCATTTCCAATGGTACTGGAGAACAATAGGGGAGCCCCTGCTCTTGAGAGCTTACAATCTAATAGGGATAAACTTAATCCACCTTACATCTTACAAAAACATTGATAAAAAGTGTACTCACAAGATAATTGTTTCCATCATCCTCCTTGAAGGATGTTATCCATTATAACGTGATCCTACTTAGTGGCACTTGCCGGTGCTGCAGGGGTGTTTTCTTCTCCTCCTCCTGGAGTCTTCTTCATAAGATGATGATGATGATGATGATGATGATGATGATCAAGAAGATGAAGATGAAAAAAATGATAGAGAGGTTGATGAAGATGAAGATCCTGATGAAAATCCTGATGAAAATGAAGACCCTGATGAAGATGATGATGAAGATGTAGATGATGCAGATGATGAAGATCCTGATGAAGATGATGATGAAGTTGAAGATGATGAAAATGAAGATGATAAAGATGTAGATGAAGATGATGAAGATCAAGATGATGAAGACAAAGATGATGATGAAGATCCTTTCTGTTTTTGCTCCTCATCTTGGGGTGTTCAGCAGAAGAACTCCATTTCCAATGGTACTGGAGAACAATAAGGGAGCCCCTGCTCTTGAGAGCTTACAATCTAATAGGGATAAACTTAAGCAATCTTATATCTTAAAAACATTGATAAAAGGTGTACTCACATGATAATTGTTTCCATCATCCTCCTTGAAGGATGTTATCCATTACACTGTGTTCCTACTTAGTGGCATTTGCCAGTGCTGCAGGGGTGTTTTCTTCTCCTCATCCTGGAGTCTTCTTCATAAGATGAGGATGATCAAGTAGATGAAGATGAAAAAAATGATAGAGAGGTTGATGAAGATGAAGATCCTGATGAAAATCCTGATGAAAATTAAAACCCTGATGAAGATGATGATGAAGATGTAGATGATGCAGATGATGAAGATCCTGATGAAGATGATGATGATGAAGTTGAAGATGATGAAAATGAAGATGATAAAGATGTAGATGAAGATGATGAAGATCAAGATGATGAAGACGAAGATGATGATGAAGATCCTTTCTGTTTTTGCTCCTCATCTTGGGGTGTTCAGCAGAAGAACTCCATTTCCAATGGTACTGGAGAACAATAGGGGAGCCCCTGCTCTTGAGAGCTTACAATCTAATAGGGATAAACTTAAGCAATCTTATATCTTAAAAACATTGATAAAAGGTGTACTCACATGATAATTGTTTCCATCATCCTCCTTGAAGGATGTTATCCATTACACTGTGTTCCTACTTAGTGGCATTTGCCGGTGCTGCAGGGGTGTTTTCTTCTCCTCATCCTGGAGTCTTCTTCATAAGATGAGGATGATCAAGTAAATGAAGATGAAAAAAATGATAGAGAGGTTGATGAAGATGAAGATCCTGATGAAAATCCTGATGAAAATTAAGACCCTGATGAAGATGATGATGAAGATGTAGATGATGCAGATGATGAAGATCCTGATGAAGATGATGATGATGAAGTTGAAGATGATGAAAATGAAGATGATAAAGATGTAGATGAAGATGATGAAGATCAAGATGATGAAGACGAAGATGATGATGAAGATCCTTTCTGTTTCTGCTCCTCATCTTGGGGAGTTCAGCAGAAGAACTCCATTTCCAATGGTACTGGAGAACAATAGGGGAGCCCCTGCTCTTGAGAGCTTACAATCTAATAGGGATAAACTTAAGCAATCTTATATCTTACAAAAAACATTGATAAAAAGTGTACTCACATGATAATTGTTTCCATCATCCTCCTTGAAGGATGTTATCTATTACACTGTGTTCCTACTTAGTGGCATTTGCCGGTGTTGCAGGGGTGTTTTCTTCTCCTCATCCTGGAGTCTTCTTCATAAGATGATGATAATCAAGAAGATGAAGATGAAAAAAATGATAGAGAGGTTGATGAAGATGAAGATCCTGATGAAAATCCTGATGAAAATTAAGACCCTGATGAAGATGATGATGAAGATGTAGATGATGCAGATCCCGATGAAAATGAAGATCCTGATGAAGATGATGATGATGAAGTTGAAGATGATGAAAATGAAGATGATAAAGATGTAGATGAAGATGATGATGATGAAGATGATGAAGATCCTTTCTGTTTCTGCTGCTCATCTTGGGGAGTTCAGCAGAAGAACTCAATTTCCAATGGTCCTGGAGAACAATAGGGGAGCCCCTGCTCTTGAGAGCTTACAATCTAATAGGGATAAACTTAAGCAGTCTTATATCTTACAAAAACATTGATAAAAAGTGTACTCACATGATAATTGTTTCCATCATCCTCCTTGAAGGATGTTATCCATTGATATCCAGTTCATTACACCGTGTTCCTATTTAGTGGCGCTTGCCGGCGTTGCACAGCTGTTTTCTGCTCCTCATCCTGGAATCTTCTTAGGAAGCACTCCATTTCACATAGTGCTGGAGAACATTAGGGGGGTCCCTGCCCTTGAGAGCTTACAATCTAATAGAGATAAACTTAAGCAATCTTATCTCTTACAAAAACATAGAAAAAGAGTTTATTCACATAATAATTGTTTCTATCATCCTCCTTGAAGGACGTTATCCACTGATATTTAGTTCATTACACCATGGCTCTATTTAGTGGTGCTTGCCAGTGTTGCACATGATTTCTGTACCTCATCCTGGGGTGTTCTTCAGAAGTACTCCATTTCCAATAGTACTGGAGAACAATAGGGGAGCCCCTGCTCTTGAGAGCTTACAATCTAATAGGGATAAACTTAATCCACCTTACATCTTACAAAAACATTGATAAAAAGTGTACTCACAAGATAATTGTTTCCATCATCCTCCTTGAAGGATGTTATCCATTATAACGTGATCCTACTTAGTGGCACTTGCCGGTGCTGCAGGGGTGTTTTCTTCTCCTCCTCCTGGAGTCTTCTTCATAAGATGATGATGATGATGATGATGATGATGATGATCAAGAAGATGAAGATGAAAAAAATGATAGAGAGGTTGATGAAGATGAAGATCCTGATGAAAATCCTGATGAAAATGAAGACCCTGATGAAGATGATGATGAAGATGTAGATGATGCAGATGATGAAGATCCTGATGAAGATGATGATGAAGTTGAAGATGATGAAAATGAAGATGATAAAGATGTAGATGAAGATGATGAAGATCAAGATGATGAAGACGAAGATGATGATGAAGATCCTTTCTGTTTTTGCTCCTCATCTTAGGGTGTTCAGCAGAAGAACTCCATTTCCAATGGTACTGGAGAACAATAGGGGAGCCCCTGCTCTTGAGAGCTTACAATCTAATAGGGATAAACTTAAGCAATCTTATATCTTAAAAACATTGATAAAAGGTGTACTCACATGATAATTGTTTCCATCATCCTCCTTGAAGGATGTTATCCATTACACTGTGTTCCTACTTAGTGGCATTTGCCGGTGCTGCAGGGGTGTTTTCTTCTCCTCATCCTGGAGTCTTCTTCATAAGATGAGGATGATCAAGTAGATAAAGATGAAAAAAATGATAGAGAGGTTGATGAAGATGAAGATCCTGATGAAAATCCTGATGAAAATTAAGACCCTGATGAAGATGATGATGAAGATGTAGATGATGCAGATCCCGATGAAAATGAAGATCCTGATGAAGATGATGAAGTTAAAGATGATGAAAATGAAGATGATAAAGATGTAGATGAAGATGATGATGATGAAGATGATGAAGATCCTTTCTGTTTCTGCTCCTCATCTTGGGGAGTTCAGCAGAAGAACTCAATTTCCAATGGTCCTGGAGAACAATAGGGGAGCCCCTGCTCTTGAGAGCTTACAATCTAATAGGGATAAACTTAAGCAATCTTATATCTTACAAAAACATTGATAAAAAGTGTACTCACATGATAATTGTTTCCATCATCCTCCTTGAAGGATGTTATCCATTATAACGTGATCCTACTTAGTGGCACTTGCCGGTGCTGCAGGGGTGTTTTCTTCTCCTCATCCTGGAGTCTTCTTCATAAGATGATGATGATGATGATGATGATGATGATGATGATGATCAAGAAGATGAAGATGAAAAAAATGATAAAGAGGTTGATGAAGATGAAGATCCTGATGAAAATCCTGATGAAAATGAAGACCCTGATAAAGATGATGATGAAGATGTAGATGATGCAGATGATGCAGATGATGATGAAGTTGAAGATGATGAAAAAGATGATAAAGATGTAGATGAAGATGATGAAGATCAAGATGATGAAGACGAAGAAGATGATGAAGATCCTTTCTGTTTTTGCTCCTCATCTTGGGGTGTTCAGCAGAAGAACTCCATTTCCAATGGTACTGGAGAACAATAGGGGAGCCCCTGCTCTTCAGAGCTTACAATCTAATAGGGATAAACTTAAGCAATCTTATATCTTAAAAACATTGATAAAAGGTGTACTCACATGATAATTGTTTCCATCATCCTCCTTGAAGGATGTTATCTATTACACTGTGTTCCTACTTAGTGGCATTTGCCGGTGTTGCAGGGGTGTTTTCTTCTCCTCATCCTGGAGTCTTCTTCATAAGATGATGATAATCAAGAAGATGAAGATGAAAAAAATGATAGAGAGGTTGATGAAGATGAAGATCCTGATGAAAATCCTGATGAAAATTAAGACCCTGATGAAGATGATGATGAAGATGTAGATGATGCAGATGATGAAGATCCCGATGAAGATGAAGATCCTGATGAAGATGATGATGATGATGATGAAGTTGAAGATGATGAAAATGAAGATGATAAAGATGTAGATGAAGATGATGAAGATCAAGATGATGAAGACGAAGATGATGATGAAGATCCTTTCTGTTTCTGCTCCTCATCTTGGGGAGTTCAGCAGAAGAACTCCATTTCCAATGGTACTGGAGAACAATAGGGGAGCCCCTGCTCTTGAGAGCTTACAATCTAATAGGGATAAACTTAAGCAATCTTATATCTTACAAAAAACATTGATAAAAAGTGTACTCACATGATAATTGTTTCCATCATCCTCCTTGAAGGATGTTATCTATTACACTGTGTTCCTACTTAGTGGCATTTGCCGGTGTTGCAGGGGTGTTTTCTTCTCCTCATCCTGGAGTCTTCTTCATAAGATGATGATAATCAAGAAGATGAAGATGAAAAAAATGATAGAGAGGTTGATGAAGATGAAGATCCTGATGAAAATCCTGATGAAAATTAAGACCCTGATGAAGATGATGATGAAGATGTAGATGATGCAGATCCCGATGAAAATGAAGATCCTGATGAAGATGATGATGATGAAGTTGAAGATGATGAAAATGAAGATGATAAAGATGTAGATGAAGATGATGATGAAGATGATGAAGATCCTTTCTGTTTCTGCTCCTCATCTTGGGGAGTTCAGCAGAAGAACTCAATTTCCAATGGTCCTGGAGAACAATAGGGGAGCCCTGCTCTTGAGAGCTTACAATCTAATAGGGATAAACTTAAGCAATCTTATATCTTACAAAAACATTGATAAAAAGTGTACTCACATGATAATTGTTTCCATCATCCTCCTTGAAGGATGTTATCCATTGATATCCAGTTCATTACACCGTGTTCCTATTTAGTGGCGCTTGCCGGTGTTGCACAGCTGTTTTCTGCTCCTCATCCTGGAATCTTCTTAGGAAGCACTCCATTTCACATAGTACTGGAGAACATTAGGGGGGTCCCTGCCCTTGAGAGCTTACAATCTAATAGAGATAAACTTAAGCAATCTTATCTCTTACAAAAACATAGAAAAAGAGTTTACTCACATAATAATTGTTTCTATCATCCTCCTTAAAGGACGTTATCCACTGATATTTAGTTCATTACACCATGGCTCTATTTAGTGGTGCTTGCCAGTGTTGCACATGATTTCTGTACCTCATCCTGGGGTGTTCTTCAGAAGTACTCAGTTTCCAATGGTACTGGAGAACAATAGGGGAGCCCCTGCTCTTGAGAGCTTACAATCTAATAGGGATAAACTTAATCTACCTTACATCTTACAAAAACATTGATAAAAAGTGTACTCACAAGATAATTGTTTCCATCATCCTTCTTGAAGGATGTTATCCATTATAACGTGATCCTACTTAGTGGCACTTGCCGGTGCTGCAGGGGTGTTTTCTTCTCCTCATCCTGGAGTCTTCTTCATAAGATGAGGATGATCAAGTAGATGAAGATGAAAAAAATGATAGAGAGGTTGATGAAGATGAAGATCCTGATGAAAATCCTGATGAAAATTAAGACCCTGATGAAGATGATGATGAAGATGTAGATGATGCAGATGATGAAGATCCTGATGAAGATGATGATGAAGTTGAAGATGATGAAAATGAAGATGATAAAGATGTAGATGAAGATGATGAAGATCAAGATGATGAAGACGAAGATGATGATGAAGATCCTTTCTGTTTCTGCTCCTCATCTTGGGGAGTTCAGCAGGTGAACTCCATTTCCAATGGTACTGGAGAACAATAGGGGAGCCCCTGCTCTTGAGAGCTTACAATCTAATAGGGATAAACTTAAGCAATCTTATATCTTACAAAAAACATTGATAAAAAGTGTACTCACATGATAATTGTTTCCATCATCATCCTTGAAGGATGTTATCTATTACACTGTGTTCCTACTTAGTGGCATTTGCCGGTGCTGCAGGGGTGTTTTCTTCTCCTCATCCTGGAGTCTTCTTCATAAGATGATGATAATCAAGAAGATGAAGATGAAAAAAATGATAGAGAGGTTGATGAAGATGAAGATCCTGATGAAAATCCTGATGAAAATTAAGACCCTGATGAAGATGATGATGAAGATGTAGATGATGCAGATCCCGATGTAAATGAAGATCCTGATGAAGATGATGATGATGAAGTTGAAGATGATGAAAATGAAGATGATAAAGATGTAGATGAAGATGATGATGAAGATGATGAAGATCCTTTCTGTTTCTGCTCCTCATCTTGGGGAGTTCAGCAGAAGAACTCAATTTCCAATGGTCCTGGAGAACAATAGGGGAGCCCCTGCTCTTGAGAGCTTACAATCTAATAGGGATACACTTAAGCAATCTTATCTCTTACAAAAACATAGAAAAAGAGTTTACTCACATAATAATTGTTTCTATCATCCTCCTTGAAGGACGTTATCCACTGATATTTAGTTCATTACACCATGGCTCTATTTAGTGGTGCTTGCCAGTGTTGCACGTGATTTCTGTACCTCATCCTGGGGTGTTCTTCAGAAGTACTCCATTTCCAATGGTACTGGAGAACAATAGGGGAGCCCCTGCTCTTGAGAGCTTACAATCTAATAGGGATAAACTTAATCCACCTTACATCTTACAAAAACATTGATAAAAAGTGTACTCACAAGATAATTGTTTCCATCATCCTCATTGAAGGATGTTATCCATTATAATGTGATCCTACTTAGTGGCACTTGCCGGTGCTGCAGGGGTGTTTTCTTCTCCTCATCCTGGAGTCTTCTTCATAAGATGATGATGATGATGATGATGATCAAGAAGATGAAGATGAAAAAAATGATAGAGAGGTTGATGAAGATGAAGATCCTGATGAAAATCCTGATGAAAATGAAGACCCTGATGAAGATGATGATGAAGATGTAGATGATGCAGATGATGAAGATCCTGATGAAGATGATGATGAAGTTGAAGATGATAAAGATGTAGATGAAGATGATGAAGACGAAGATGATGATGAAGATCCTTTCTGTTTCTGCTCCTCATCTTGGGGAGTTCAGCAGGTGAACTCCATTTCCAATGGTACTGGAGAACAATAGGGGAGCCCCTGCTCTTGAGAGCTTACAATCTAATAGGGATAAACTTAAGCAATCTTATATCTTACAAAAAACATTGATAAAAAGTGTACTCACATGATAATTGTTCATCATCCTTGAAGGATGTTATCTATTACACTGTGTTCCTACTTAGTGGCATTTGCCGGTGCTGCAGGGGTGTTTTCTTCTCCTCATCCTGGAGTCTTCTTCATAAGATGATGATAATCAAGAAGATGAAGATGAAAAAAATGATAGAGAGGTTGATGAAGATGAAGATCCTGATGAAAATCCTGATGAAAATTAAGACCCTGATGAAGATGTAGATGATGCAGATCCCGATGTAAATGAAGATCCTGATGAAGATGATGATGATGAAGTTGAAGATGATGAAAATGAAGATGATAAAGATGTAGATGAAGATGATGATGAAGATGATGAAGATCCTTTCTGTTTCTGCTCCTCATCTTGGGGAGTTCAGCAGAAGAACTCAATTTCCAATGGTCCTGGAGAACAATAGGGGAGCCCCTGCTCTTGAGAGCTTACAATCTAATAGGGATAAACTTAAGCAATCTTATATCTTACAAAAACATTGATAAAAAGTGTACTCACATAATTGTTTCCATCATCCTCCTTGAAGGATGTTATCCATTGATATCCAGTTCATTACACCGTGTTCCTATTTAGTGGCGCTTGCCGGTGTTGCACAGCTGTTTTCTGCTCCTCATCCTGGAATCTTCTTAGGAAGCACTCCATTTCACATAGTACTGGAGAACATTAGGGGGGTCCCTGCCCTTGAGAGCGTACAATCTAATAGAGATAAACTTAAAGTGGACCAACACCCAGGATTTTGACTATCCTGGGTTTTGGTCCACTTCGGCGGGGCACCCCGATCGGGGGTGCCCCGCTGTGTGAAACCCCCCAGAAACCCCAAAAAACTCACCTCTCAGCGCTCCCACGTGAGCGCCGCAGCCAATCCCCGCCAACGTCCAGGCGGGGATCAGGAACGTCCAAGACGCTTCCGCCGCCGCCGCCTCCCGCGCGTCACTCTCGGCGCGCGCGCGCCCCCGCCGGCCATTCACAGAGGGCCGGCGCGGGCGCGCGCACGTCTGGAGGGGCGCGCGGGAGGCGGCGGCGGCGGAAGCGGCGGCGGATCAGGTAAGGTGTTTTTGGGGTTTCTGGGGGGTTTCACCCCGCGGGACATCCCGATCTCGGATGTCCCGCGGGGTGGGAGGTGATCGGCCCGGGAATCTTATAGATTTCCGGGCCGATCACCCCTGGGTGTTGGTCCTCTTTAAGCAATCTTATATCTTACAAAAAACATTGATAAAAAGTGTACTCACATGATAATTGTTTCCATCATCCTCCTTGAAGGATGTTATCCATTATACCGTGATCCTACTTAGTGGCACTTGCCGGTGTTGCAGGGGCGTTTTCTTCTCCTCATCCTGGAGTCTTCTTCATAAGATGATGATGATGATGAAAAAAAATAGGTTGATGAAGATCCTGATGAAAATGATGCAGATGATGATCCCGATGAAAAATACCATTTTGTGATTACTCACCTGTAAAATGGGTATTGTAAGTATGTCTCACACTCTACTTCGGAAGTATTACACGTGGGTTATGTCCAGTAGAGGGCGAATTTCTGCAGAGATGACTAGAAAAAAAGAAGCCCCTCCCGATCCATAAATACCTGGGACCTCCCATACATTCCCCAGTATAAGAAAGCAGTAAGGGGACCAGGAAGAGCCAATAAAATCTATGTGAAAAAAGTTTCACCATATACAGGATCCAAGATACAACTCAGGGTGGGACGAACCAGGGTGTGAGACATACTTACAATACCCATTTTACAGATGAGTAATCACAAAATGGTATTATTCCAAGTATGTCTCACACCCTGCTTCGGAAGTATTAATTACACGTGGGACATCCAATAGCAGTGTCCAAAAAGGGTGGGGATCCCAACAGGCAATAGTGCACAAATTAAACCACTGCAGCTTGCAGAACCTTGCGGCCAAAAACAACATCCGCTGAGGCCCGCACATCAACCTTATAAAACTTGGAAAAAGCATGAACAGAAAACCAAGTAGCAGCCTTACAAACTTGTTCAACAGAAGCCTGGTGCTGGAAGGCCCAGGAAGCCCCAACAGCATGAGTAGAATGTGCAGTGATCTGGAAAGGAGGATCCCTCCCCTTAGCAGAATAGGCCCTAATAATGGCCTGACGAATCTATTTACTAATGGTAGACTTGACGGGCACCAAACCCTTCTTGGGCCCAGAGGGCACCACAAAAAGATGCGTCCGTCTTCCGGAATGGTGAAGTAGCCACCAGATAGTACTTTACACATCTAACGACGTCCAGAGAGTGCAAAGCCCTCTCCTTGTCATTACTAGGTTTAGGACACAATGAAGGAAGCACAATGTCCTGATTGAGGTGAAAGGCAGAGACAACCTTTGGCAAGAAGTCTGGTTTAAAAACAGAAAACCACCTTCTCCTGATGATGAGGGGGGGCCTGAAGGACAGAACCGCCAACTCAAAAACGCGTCGAACAGAGGTGATAGCCACCAAAAAGGCTACTTTTAAGGTGAAAATGTATAGTGCAGGATCCTGCACTGGTTCAAAAGGAGGACGGACACATGCCCCTTAAGAGTGCTAAGCTGAAAACCCATGTCCAGACCATGCTAAAGAAAACTCCAAAATACGCGGAATGGAAAACACCTGACAAGGAAAGGCCCTAGCCTCACACCAATCAATGTAGGTTCGCCAGGTCCTGTAGTAGATATTAGAGGAAGATTTCTTTCTAGCCCTGACTAGAGTCTGTACAACGGCAAAGTTTCAACAGCCACGGCGTCAAAGCCAGCGTTTGTAAATTGGGGTAACAAAGCTGACCTTGTGTGATCAGATCCGGAACCAGAGGCAGCCTGAATTGATTGACCGCCAGCCGGACTACGCCTGCAAACCACACCTGTCTTGGCCACCTTGGGGCCACCAAGATTGCTGGCACCCCCTCTTGAACCAGCTTGCGTACCACCTTGCCTACTACCATGGAGAAGGGGGGAAACAGGAGATACAGGAGACCCAGATCCCACCAGGCAAGGGACATGGCATCCACTGCCAGAGCCAGAGGATCCTAAAACACACAAAGGCAGGGAGCTTGTGGTTGTGACGGGAGGCAAAGAGATCCACCTCCAGGAACCCCTACTTGTGACAAATGGATAGAAATACCTCATAGTAGAGGGACCATTCCCCTCGGCGAGAAGACCCCCTGCTCAGAGAGTCCGCTTCCAGGTTCTCTACCCCTGGAATGTACACCGCCGAGATACATGGAACATTGCTCTCGGCCCATGCAAGAATCAGAGACACTTACCTGAGGGCACTCCTGCTGCAAGTCCCTCCTTGGTGATTGATGTAAGCAATCGCAGTCTGATTGTCTGATCAAACCTTAACCGGTAAACCTTGGAGAAGATGCGTCAGGTGCGACAGCACCAACCTCAGCTCCAGGACGTTGATGGGGATGTGCGCCTCCTGAGGACCCCACAGCCCCTGGAACGGATGTTCCTTCCAGAAACCCCCCCCAGCCTGACAGGCTGGCATCCGTGGTGACCGTCTCCCGACAAGGGGCCAGAAAAGATCTGCCCCTCAGCAAATTCCTCGGTTCCAGCCACCACTGAAGAGACTGCCGGACCAGGGGAGACATCACAAATGACTGATCCAAGGTCAGAGGGCATCTGTCCCAAGCCGATAACAGATGGAGTTGAAGAGGCCTCATGTGAAAACTGAGCAAAGGGAACCACCTCGAAACAGGCCACCATCAATCCCACTAGCCTCATCCCTTGCCGGAAGGACGGGCGAGGGATGGACAGAAGAAGACGTATCAGATCTTGAACCGTCTCCACCTTCGACGGAGGTAGGAACACCCTGGTCTGAATGGTATCCAGATTCATGCCCAGAAAGAAAACCTCCCCTGATGGGGAGAGAGAAGACTTGGGATAGTTGATCACCCAACTGAACCTCTCCAGCATTGACACCACCAACCTGGTGTCCAGCTCCGCTTGACCGAGAGAGGATGCCTTGATGAGAAGGACGTCCAGATACAGCACAATGTGAATGCCCTGGGCTCTGAGAAGGGCCATTATACCCGCCAGCACCTTGGTGAACACCCTTGGTGCCGAGGTCAGCCCAAAAGGAAGAGCCACAAACTGATAGTGCTGATCTCCCACCACAAATCTGAAAACCGCTGGTGTCCTGGGAAGATCGGCACATGAAGGTAAGCATCCTTGATGTCTATGGACGTCATAAAGTCACCTGGAAAAGAGAATTGATGGCCGAGCGCAGAGTCTCTATGCGAAATTTCTTGGTTCTGATGAACCTGTTGAGAATCTTTAGATCCAGAATGGGTCTTATGGAGCCATCCTTTTTGGGGACTGTAAAAAGGTTGAAGTAATAGCCCCGGCCTCTCCCTGTGGAGGGCACCAGGCAAACTACCCCCATGTCCCGAAGGTTTTGCACTGCCAAGAAAAGCCCCTGCGCATCCCGGGGGTCTGAAGGAACCCGAGACCTAAGGAATCTGTGAGGAGGCCGGTACTCGAACTCCAGCTTGTACCCGGAAGAGACCACTTGTCTGTGACCTCCCGGGTCCAGACCTGGGCGAAGAGCCGAAGTCGTCCCCCCACCCGCGAGGGTGAGGGCGCCCCCTCAATGCTAAGAGGGTTTGCCAGCAGCCTTGGGTTTGGTACCTCAAGCAGTCCCGTGACGGACACGTCCTCTACCCCTACCCCAGGAATCACCTCTGAACGCAGAGTAAGCAACTCCCCTGCTCGCTCGAGAGCCACGAAAGGAAGGATTAAAGGAGCCTGCACCCCGGAAAGGCCAGGGCTGCTTATTGCGTTGTGGCAATTTTCCTCCTTTCGCTCCCGAGTCCAATTTATCTCCAAACAGGCGCATACCCAAGAAGGGTAGCCCTGTAAACGCCTTCTTCGCCGCAATGTCAGCCGCCCATTGGCGCAACCAAGCCGATCGGCGTATAGCCACAAGCAAAGCCGAGGTTCTACTACACATGCATATTGTACAGACAAAGCTGATAAGACAAAGGTCATGAACAAATCACACCGCGAAAGTGCTGCAAATTCATCACTAGCAGGGTTAAGGTGGGGACCATTCAACAGGCCCCCAATTACAGATCTGGTAGCCACAGCCGTGAGAGCAGAAGCACACACAGGACGCAAGGCCGAACCCACACTGGCAAAGGCACGTGACGCCATTTGATCAAGACGTCGGTCCTCACTATCCTTCAGAGTAGTGAAGTCTGGAGAGTGCACAACCGATGTGTTGGACAAACCCAGAATCGGAGCGTCGACCTCAGTAGGTGACGACCAGCGCTTCACCGTGTCCACAGGAAAGGGAGACTTCCTATCCCACCCCTGAGGGGTACCGGGAAGCCGTCTGGGCTTTTCCCATTCCTTAAGAATCAATTTGTCAAAATGCTTCTGATCAGGAAACTCCAAGCGCGGCTTAGTGGCCCCAAAAAATTCCCCCTTTTGCAGAGGGGCCTCCGCAGGTGGGGAATTAGCAAGCACCTCAAAAATATGGGCCAGAAGTCTGGGGTATCCCTGTATCCCCACGCTCCTGCCCAAGCATCAGCATCCAGGTACTGCTGATCGTCAGAACCATCAGATTCTTCTTCCAGTGGGGAATAATCAGACCAGTCAAAGGAGTCATATTCCTCATAATCAAAACCCGGCACAACCGATGCCAAATGCCTAGCTGGGGCCTTCCGGGCTGCAGAGCTTGCAATCAATTTTCCAATGTTGGCCAATCTAGCACAGACATCAGATTGTGACTCCCCGCTAATGACAACATCACTTGGGGTCAGAATCAGGCGTGGTGGTGTAGGTGATGAGGCCGGCGGCGCTGACCCAGACACCTGAGACCCAGACTGCCGCGTAATGGCCTGCTGTGCACATGGAATGCAAATAAGCACATTATCCCCCGCAAGGGATACCCCACAAACCACACAATGCCGGGGTTGCCCCGAAGGGATCCCAAGCCCGGTATCCTGGGAAACCTCCATATGGTGATTTTTTATGGTAGTCACAATGACCAGTGGGAATTACGCCAGTAAGCCACCCGGGATGCCCCTTAACGTCCGTTAGTGGGAGGATTTTTTATGCCCAAATTTGAGAGAGGGACTTAAGGACCCCCCTTTTGTCTATATCAAGGAAGGTATTCCCCCTAGAAGACATAACAAAAAAGGGGTACCATAAGTTATCCAAAAAGCCATGTACAGCAAGCATACTTCTATATATGTATAATATTAATGCATATAAAAATAGCATCACAAGGCACCCTCAAGACACACAATCCATTTGTACAGAGAACAAACAGTTAATGCCATGACACAGCAGTTTACAAGCCCCGCAGGGCACTCACAGTTTATGAGCAAGGAAAATGGCGTCCAGCTCGCAGCAGCAGCCAAACCGAGTGACTTTCGCCACCGGAAGAAGAAGGGCGGGCCAGCGCAGATCGCACGTGGCCCCGCCCCCTCCTGTGGAAGATAGGCAAGCCGCGGTTCCCAGCCATTGGTTGGGAACTGCTGAGAGCGCCAAAAGAGAGGGGTGGGCCGCCCCCTCTCCTGACTAAGGAGAAGAGCAAAAGGCAGGGCCGCGCTCCCAGCAAGGCTGCGGAGCCGGCCCGGGATCTAGGTCGCCGTCCAGCTGCACGCGGCCTGGCAACAAGTAAAAGCATGCACACTCACTCATACGTACTGCCAGCTATCCGGCCTAGGGCAAAGACTGAGGTAAAAATTGGAGAGACGGCCCCCTCCCCCCCCCCCCATGATCCAGGGACAGGGAGCAACGGGCGGGGGATGATCCCAAGCCATCTAAAGCAGCGCAGGGAAATTACAGACAGGGCATTCCAAACCAGAATCCCGAACCTGGTATCCGCCTACCCCTTGTTGGGGGTCTCACGAAGGAATAGGACTCCTAGTTAGTACACCACTAGGGTGTAACCTACCCTCGCCCAGACCTACAGCCGAGGCTGGGAGGCATATGGGCTTACTAAAACCGAGGTCCGGGCAGAAATAGGGATAAATTGGCCGGGTTTTCTGACATCATCTTCTGACTTGCTCGCCGTCTGCAGAGACGATTACTGGGGAATGTGTGGGAGGTCCCAGATATTTATGGACCGGGAGGCGCTTCTTTTTTTCTAGTCATCTCAGCAGAAGTTCGCCCTCTACTGGACATAACCCACGTGTAATTAATACTTCCGAAGCAGTGTGTGAGACATACTTGGAATATAAAGATCCTGAGACAGCTAATGATTGACGTGGTGCCCTAATGCTCACCGTGATCCCGGTGCCAGGTCTGTGCGAAAAAAAAACAAGAAATTTCTTCAAAATCTCGAAATGGACGTCGATCTCAGAAAAAACATACGCTGCCCAGCACCTCTGCCGACATCTACCTCTGCTGCTCTGCTGACATCACCAGCCTAAACCACGCTGTAACCATGCCAACTTGCCAGCAAACAAAACCAGCATTAAAGGGGGCCTCCACCTTCACGTACAGATTTTTTAAAGGCATGAAAAGGGATTTTTTTTTTTAAGCTAAATACATTTTTCTGTTGTTAAAGGGGTTCTCGAACGTTGCAGAAAGTTATAGATGCATTATTCATTTACTGTAAAATGTCATTAATAATTATAATAAATACAATTATCAACAATACACAATCATTATTGTGTTGAAGAAGACCTATACTTTAACATGCAAATGTTTCAAAGGAGTATAATGAAGGGGAATTATTATCTCGCTGTTAAAACATATTGTTCTGGGAGTCTCTACCTTCACATACAGATGTACTAAAGGAGCTCAAAACACCTCTTGTTTTATGTGGATGACGTGGCACCCTAATGCTCACCGTGATTCCAGTGCCAGGTCTGTTCCAAAAAAAAGCCGAAACTGACCCCGAGGTCAGAAGAAACACCTCTCTCCTCCACACTGCCCGCACGGAATGAGACTGGCTGCAGAGATTTTTGGATGATGATGAATCATGAATGATGATGATAAATGATGATCTGATTACCCACACCTCCATTTGGGGCACCGGGGGTGCAGGGGAGCCCGTAGCCCATACCAAAAGGCATCAGGGCTGGTGTATTACCAGGATCAGGGGCTCGTCTCTGAGTCCAGGCTTACCAGCCCTTATGCCTGGTGTCCCGGCTAGGTGGTTATAGGGACTTTTTTTTAATTTGCCCAGATAAGATAAGACAATGAAAAATGCCGGCACATTCAAACCGGACTCCACACAAATGTCCCCATGCAGAACAGTCCCTGAAATTACACAAGTTTACACTTTAAGAGATAATGCGGAAACAGGTTTTACTTATGAAAAACATGCGCAAATACCTAACGTAAATAATAATGACTTACTAGGAATGGTAAAATGTAAACCCCAATAAGCCAGGTGGGCAAAGAATACATTTTATTAGTGAAAATAAATAGCAAAACAAGCATATGTCGTGTGCAGCAGAGTGTATGCAAATAAATCAGATATGCAACAAATGAGTGCAAATATTTATTTAAGTAGTGCTGTAAAACGTAGTAAATACAGGCAGGCTAAAACATACAGTACTATTTTAAACAAAATGCTAAAAAAAATTAAAGTGGGGGTTTATACTCTACCTGCTGCTACTGGGTTCAGGGTTAGCACACAATTTGGTTCAGAATAATCATTTTCTTTCTTTGCGTCTTATGGGGCGAAAAATTTAGGATGTACAAAAATGTTTTATACAAGTAATACATCAAGAATAAATCCAGACAAAAATGAAAAATTTAAATACATATTAGGTCATGTGAAAGTTAGAAATACATAATCCATAAGGGTCCCCATATATAGAAAACTCCCTACATGTCCACTTGTATGAAATTTTACAGGATACAAAAAATAGAAAGATAAAACCCATCAGGTGGGGTAACAACAAGGGTCTTCAATATTGAATCCTTTCTGCAAGGATAGAATAGCAGGAAAATAACCCAGTCCAATTCCTTCTCTTCTAATCCATAAGACATGAGGAACACTGGCTGCATCAAGGACTTCATCGGCATGTAAAGATAAGCAATATTCAAGGAAATAAGATTCCAGAGAGGTCCACACCCCCGAAGCACCCAAGTCATCTCTCATCATTGACACCTGCTGAGGAAGAAATAAAAGTTCCTTATGTGCTTGTTGTAAGAACCACCAAAAATAGCAAGACAAACAAATCCACCAGAAAAAAATAAAAAATTATATATATATGTGTAAAACAAGTGAAAAACAAAAGAAGCAATATAACAACAAGTAGAAAACATCAGTGTGCATAAAATGGTTACAAATAATGGAAACGTGAGACAACCTCGCGGCTAGCAGCCATGCCCCAGGAAGAGGCGGGAGGGCGATTTCTCGCATTGCGTCCGCAGGTGAGTTTTTTTTTACTGAGCAGCGGCCGCTTACAAAGCAGGGGGGGGGCCTATTCCGGGGGTTCTGCTGGAGCTATTCGAGCCCCCGGGGGGGATCGGATGGCACCAAATTAAAGAGGAGAACCGGCCGGATCGATAGAGGGGTCAGGTGAGCATTTGCTTTACATTTATTATTATTATGTTTTTTTTTTTTGTTTTTGTTTTTTTTAACTAGCAGGGGGGAAAGTCAAGCACGTAACATCTGGACAAGTGAGCCCGTAGGTGTTACGTGCTTGCCACTTAAAGGGTTAAAAGAGAAAATGTCACAGTGAGGGCTCAGGAGAAGGTGAGTGGAGCTGGGGATCTGGGGGGTTTCACACTGTGGGGCATCCAAAGACTCCTGGGCCGCTCGAAGGGCCAAGGTCTGATGTTCCTCTTTATCCGGCTGTGGGCCTTTTAGGCTACTGTGAGGTAGGTTAGCCCTATAGTCTGCCGTGGGCAAGATGGTGGGGGCCCGATAGGCTGCCGTGGGCAAGATGGTGGGGGCCCGATAGTCTGCCGTGGGCAAGATGGTGGGGGCCCAATAGGCTGCCGTGGGCAAGATGGTGGGGGCCCGATAGTCTGCCGTGGGCAAGATGGTGGGGGCCCGATAGTCTGCCGTGGGCAAGATGGTGGGGGCCCGATAGTCTGCCGTGGGCAAGATGGTGGGGGCCCGATAGTCTGCCGTGGGCAAGATGGTGGGGGCCCGATAGTCTGCCGTGGGCAAGATGGTGGGGGCCCGATAGGCTGCTGTGGAGAAGGTGGTGGGGCCCTATAGGCTGCTGTGGAGAAGGTGGTGGGGGCCCCATAGGCTGCTGTGGAGAAGGTGGTGGGGCCCTATAGGCTGCTGTGGGGAAGGTGGTGTGGGCCCTATAGGCTGCTGTGGAGTGGGCTCGTTACCATGCTAGGAAACAACACACACACGCCCGGGACTTTTTTGGTCACACCGGCTCTTCTGCAGTGTGTCTGGCCCTATATAATAATACACCTCCCCCCCAATAATAAGCGGTGTGCAGAATCCTCCCAATCACTCCATAACAAGCAGTGCAGCAGAGCTTCCCCCCTAATCACCCCATAACAAGCAGAGCAGTAGAGAATCCCCCCAAATCACCTCATAACAAGCAGTGCAGCAGAGAATCCCCCCAAATCACCTCATAACAAGCAGAGCAGTAGAGAATCCCCCCAAATTACCCCATAACAAGCAGAGCAGCAGAGAATCCCCCCAAATCACCCCATTATTATCCCACCCCCCCCCCCCCCCCATTTTACAAATACATTTTTTTTTCTTCAATGAAAAAGAAATCACTATTGGGATAGTGGTCCACCCCTCCTGGGGCATCCCAACTCAGGGTGCTGTGTGAAACCCATCATGGCCAACCCTGAAATCTAACCGATTCCATGGCTACCCGCTAGCCTTCCACCCGGGGCACCCCAGAACGCATAGAAAGCATTGGCAAGGCACAAGAAAACCTCTCTCTCATGGAGTCCGCTGCTCTCCTCCTCTGCAGTCCTGCTCATGTGGCCGATGACAAGAAAAGGTGCAAAAGCTGCCTATAAAGTAGAGGCGAGTGGATGGCGGCACCTGGGACTGGGAGCGAGTGCATGTGCAACCCTGTGTTGCCCCCTGTGTACAGACACCTTTCCCAGCATAGAATAATGACTAACTTGGCCATGGTTATGTGGGGGAGCTCCACTAGGAATTTTGGTGCCCTGTACAGCCACAATGTCTGAAACAAAAGAAGAAAAAGCAAAAGAGAAATAGACAAAAAGAAAAGAAAAAAGAATACTGGTAGAAGGAGAGTGTAAGGAGAGAGAAAAAGGGAGAAGTAAATAGAGAGGGGGGAGAGAGAGGCAGAGGATGTGGGACAGAGATAGAAGACAATGAAAGAAAGCTGAAAATGAGGAGGAATAGAACAAGGGAAAGGGGGAAGTGAAAAGCAAAAAATGAGATCAAAACAGAAAGTGAGAAAGATGCACAGAAGCGCAGCATGTCTGATGTGTAACCTGTATAGAGGCCATCAGCCTGAGGATGATATGGAGCAGAGCCTGGAGAATCGGCCATAAAGAGGAGGGAGGTCACGGACTGCAGGCACCACATCGCTTAACTGGCCAGGACGCGACCCCATTCCCCGGCACTTGCACAGAGAAATAGGAGGAGGGGGGGGGCACGGCTGACGTCACAGCAGGCACAGAGGACAGTGTAACACAGCAGCAGTGCTCTGCAATAACGCTCAGGACTCTGGCCTTGTGGCACCCGGCCCTCATTACCGGCCAGGGGCGTAGCTAAAGTCTTGTGGGCCCCGATGCGAGGAGTCAAACTGCCCCCCCCCCATCATCAGTGACAGCGACCCCTATAGCTACGCCCCTGGATATGAGATAGATAGATAGATAGATAGATAGATAGATAGACTGGCAGATAGATAGATAGATAGATAGATAGATAGATAGATAGATAGATAGATAGATAGATAGACTGGCAGAGAGATAGATAGATAGATAGATAGATAGATAGATAGATAGATAGATAGATAGATAGATAGATAGACTGGCAGAGAGATAGATAGATAGATAGACTGGCAGAGAGATAGATAGATAGATAGATAGATAGATAGATAGATAGATAGATAGATAGATAGATAGATAGATAGAGATAGATAGATAGATAGATAGATAGACTGGCAGAGAGATAGATAGATAGATAGACTGGCAGAGAGATAGATAGATAGATAGACTGGCAGAGAGATAGATAGATAGATAGATAGACTGGCAGAGAGATAGATAGATAGACTGGCAGAGAGATAGATAGATAGATAGACTGGCAGAGAGATAGATAGATAGATAGACTGGCAGAGAGATAGATAGATAGATAGACTGGCAGAGAGATAGATAGATAGATAGACTGGCAGAGAGATAGATAGATAGATAGATAGATAGATAGATAGATAGATAGATAGATAGATAGATAGACTGGCAGAGAGATAGATAGATAGATAGATAGATAGATAGATAGATAGATAGATAGATAGATAGATAGATAGATAGATAGATAGATAGACTGGCAGAGAGATAGATAGATAGATAGATAGATAGATAGATAGATAGATAGATAGATAGATAGATAGATAGATAGATAGACTGGCAGAGAGATAGATAGATAGATAGACTGGCAGAGAGATAGATAGATAGATAGATAGATAGATAGATAGATAGATAGATAGATAGATAGACTGGCAGAGAAATAGATAGATAGATAGACTGGCAGAGAGATAGATAGATAGATAGATAGATAGATAGATAGATAGATAGATAGATAGATAGACTGGCAGAGAGATAGATAGATAGATAGACTGGCAGAGAGATAGATAGATAGACTGGCAGAGAGATAGATAGATAGATAGATAGATAGATAGATAGATAGATAGATAGATAGATAGATAGATAGATAGATAGACTGGCAGATAGATAGATAGGCAGAGAGATAGATAGATAGATAGATAGACTGATAGATAGATAGATAGATAGATAGATAGATAGATAGATAGATAGACTGGCAGAGAGATAGATAGATAGATAGACTGGCAGAGAGATAGATAGATAGATAGACTGGCAGAGAGATAGATAGATAGATAGACTGGCAGAGAGATAGATAGATAGATAGACTGGCAGAGAGATAGATAGATAGATAGACTGGCAGAGAGATAGATAGATAGATAGACTGGCAGAGAGATAGATAGATAGATAGATAGATAGATAGATAGATAGATAGATAGATAGATAGACTGGCAGAGAGATAGATAGATAGATAGATAGATAGATAGATAGATAGATAGATAGGCAGAGAGATAGATAGATAGATAGATAGACTGATAGATAGATAGGCAGAGAGATAGATAGATAGATAGATAGACTGATAGATAGATAGATAGATAGATAGATAGATAGATAGATAGATAGATAGATAGATAGATAGATAGATAGATAGACTGGCAGAGAGATAGATAGATAGATAGATAGATAGATAGATAGATAGATAGATAGATAGACTGATAGATAGATAGATAGGCAGAGAGATAGATAGATAGATAGATAGATAGACTGATAGATAGATAGGCAGAGAGATAGATAGATAGATAGATAGACTGATAGATAGATAGATAGATAGATAGATAGATAGATAGATAGATAGATAGACTGGCAGAGAGATAGATAGATAGATAGATAGATAGATAGATAGATAGATAGATA